>OW240915.1:176594086-176833645 GCA_933207985.1 Pelobates cultripes | reverse complement strand
GAGACACTATGGGATCAGAACACTAATGGACAAGGGGAGGAGGGGTTAAAGAACACTATGGGACAGGGTAGGAGGGGTTAACAATCACTATGGGACAGGGTAGGAGGAGTTAACAATCACTATGGGACAGAGGAAAGGGGGGTTAAAGATCATTATGGGACAGGGGAGAAAAAAAAATATTCTGAACAAACTGTCCCATGGTAAGAAACACTATGGAACAGTTTGTTCAGAATATTTTTTTTTCTGGGTTTCCTCCTCTAAAAACTAGGTGCGTCTTATGGTGAGGTGCGTCTTATGGAGCGAAAAATACGGTAAGTGAAGGATTGGAAGGATTGTTCCAGGGCTATCCATGGTTTCCTTGGGCCTCCAGTAGACCATTGTGCTATGCGGCCTAAGTGTATCGCCTGTTGATATAGTTATATGTTAGGGAGTCCCACTTCTCCTCTATTCCATGGTCTGGTGAGTATGGTGTATGCTATCTGCGGTTTCTTATGGGCCCAGATGAATCTTGTGAAAATGGATTGTATTTGTTTAAAAAACACGTATTATGTTCACACTTCCTAGCCATCTAAATTGGGGTTTGTTCCACCTCTCCAGGTCTTTCGTAATGCTAGATAGCAATTTGGGAACATTTTTGGCATAAAGGTCTAATATGTGGGGCGTGATGTTGATACTGGGATATTTTATACTCTGTTATGTCCATTTAAATTGGAATTTGTGTCTTAATGAGGTTACTCAATGATGTTTCACACTTGTCTATATTTATCTTAAAATTAAATTAGAAATGGACAAGAGAGTTTGCCATTGATCTTTATTCTAGCAGATGGGCGGGAGTAAATTGCCAAGATTCAGTTAAGCTATTTCTGGCTGAAGCCTAAGTTTGTCAACATCGACGTGAGAAAGGCCCAGTCCACCCTGTCAAATGCCTTTTCAGCGTCTATAGATAACATGATTGTGGGCATGAGAGAATGGTGAATTTGTATAGGAGATTAATAATTTTGGTAGTGTTATATTTTGTTTCTTGCATGGGAACAAATCTCGCCTGATCAGGATGGACTAGGCCCCCAGCAGAGGACAAAGTCTCCCTGCTAGCATTTTTGTAAAAAGCTTCATATCAATGTTGATAAGCGACATCAGCCTGTAGCTTCCACATGCCTCAATGTCTTTGCCTGGTTTCAGTATGCGTGCCAATGTGGCTTCCGGGCTAGAGGAAGGCAATGGATGGGTGGGAGAGATCAAGTTCACTGCTCGTAGGAAGTGTGATTTAAGATCGGCCATGAAGGTTTTATAGTAGAAATCGGAGTAATTGTCTGGGCCCGGGCTTTTGTCTGTTGGGGTGGATACAATGGCCTGGGTCAGTTCCTTGTCAGTGAAGGGATTATCCAAGGATTTGGCTACCTCTGCTATCAGTGTCTTGTCGAGTTTATCTGTCAGGTAATTGAGTTTATCTTATGCTGAAGAGGTATTTGACTCTAGGTTTGGTGGTAGTCTCGGAAGGCGCCCCCAATTTCCTCTACCGTATGTACCAGTTTGTTCTGTTTGGTCTTAATTTTGGGTACATACATGGTTTGCTGCCGTTTTAGTGCTCTAGCCAACATTTTACTGCATTTATTATGATGAATGTAGAATTTATGTCTGGACCAAAGTAACGCTTTCTGAGCTCCATAATTCAATAATATTTTAAGGGCTGATTGTAAACATATTAGCATATCGTCTGCTAATGATGTTTTATGTTTATTTTCTAGGGTATGTATGTCATCCATGATGTTGTTTAGTTTTTTTTGTTCTTTTTTTCTTAAACTGAGAGCCCCATTTAATAAGTCAGTGATTAGGGGAGAACTTATGTGCCTCCCATTGTGTGTATGGATCTACGTCGGGAGCGTTTTCTCTAAAGTATTGTTGTATGTTTTGAGAGATGGTTTGTTGTGCATCCTCATTTTGGATGATATGGGTGTTTAATCCCCATTGCGTTTTTCTTTTAGGGATTGTGATGTTTATGGAGACAGGGGCATGGTCGGACCATGTAAAATCTCTTATGTCCACTGTTTTGAGCATGGTGAGAGAGTAATGGGGTATAAGAATCATGTCTATCCTTGTATATGTGTTTGGAGTAGAATGTATAGTCTTTAGTGGAGGGATTCAGTATTCTCCAGCAGTCAACTAGGCAGTGTTGGTTCAGGAGATTGTGCATTTGTAGTCTGGCTGATGTTAGGTGTCTGGGTTTTATTGCAGTGCTATCTCTATCTGTGTCCAAGGATAAATTGAAGTCGCACCCAAGTATTATGTCCCCTACTGCATGTGCATTGACCAATTTTAAAATAAATCTTAGGGAGGCACAATGGTGCCTATTGGGTAGATATATGTTCACTAGTGTAATGGGAGTAGCTCCCATGAGTCCCATAAGTATTAGGTAACGTCCTGATTCATCCCTATATTTGTGGATGAGAGTGAAGGTAACGCTTGCCCTGAAGCTTGCTACCCCTCTTGCATTATTAATGGTGTAGCGCGTACTAGTGAGCAGAGGGCGCAGGCTTCCGGGATGTATTGGCATGGGTAGGAGAGAACTTAGAAATCTCTATCTTGATCATGGAAATCTCAGTGAAGTGAGGTGTGACACTTGTACTTGTCAAGTTAGTAGGAGAAGGAGCAGGAATAGGATGAAGAAGAGAAGTAACCGTATGAAAGAAGCATTTGGGTTCTAAGAAGAGCCTGGTTATGAGGGTGTTGAAGTAGTTTTATTTTTTGGAGGAAAGAGCCAGACTGTTGGAGTGTAGCATATGTTTATAGTTGAAGAAGTCAGATGCAGAATGAGGCTCTCTCTATCAGAATTTTAGCAGTACTGGAGCCTTGTTTTGAGGTAACAGGTCATTTACAAAGTTTAAAAAAGTAGGAGATGCCATAATATCCAGTTCACAGGAGAGGGTGGAATTGTAGAGGGAGGTTGCATAACTAGAGCCAGCGATGTTTGAGGGGTGTCAAGGGAGAGTTTGGATGTAGTAAGTCAAAACAGTGGTGGTTTCTATGAGATTGATGTACTGAGGGTGGTGTGATATGAGTATGGGATAAGCCAATGGCAAAGGTCAGCAAATAGTGGTCAGATAGAGGAAATAGAAAATTGGAGAGTTTAGAGATGGTACACAGTTTGGTGAAGATGAGATCAAGAGTGTTTCCCATTGTAGTTATGGAGTTAGACTGAGGTTCATGGAGGAGGTTACAGAGAGCAGTAAAAAGGCATCAGAATTGCTGAATGGGATATTTAAGTCCCCATGGATAAGAGAAGCAGTGCTAGAGGAGAGGAAGGGGGGTAGCCTTTAAGAATATGCTAGGACAATTTTTATTTTTTCACTAGAGACGTCCGCTCCCCCAGTTCTCCGACCGGCACCTTGCTGTTCTCCCCCCCACCCCCCCGGACCGGTGGGGGTTATCCAGGTCCCTACGGGTGACCATGGCTGCATACCGCCAGGCTCAAGCACTCGTCATGCCGCAAAGCGCTAGCCCGATGGCTCCCTCCTACAGCCATGTGTGCGGGTGGAGACCATGCCGATGCAGAAAGTCAGACCACCCAACGGAACCTACCTGCACCACACAATGGCCTTTGTGACAGGCTAGATGGCCACTCCAGGCAACCAGAAACACCAACAGTAAAGCACAAGCGGAGAGTTGATGGGTGGGAAAAGAGCGGGCCCCCTTATAAGAGAGGCCTACTCGGGCTGAAGACCACCAAGGGGAATACCCCCGAGCATTGACCCCTGGCACAGAGGATCCAACACCACAGACAGCGACCCTCCATCAGGATCCAGAGCAGCCCCCAATTACGGGAGAATGCGGCCTCCACAGGGAACACCCGAGTTCGTGGTCAACTGATGCAGGTCTCCAAAATGACTTTGGGGAGGACCTGCCTGAACTGTCTCCAATCCTGCTGCTATCACCGAGCCGGGGCATTGGCTGACTCTGGACTATGTACCTACGCCTGAAACAAAGTTAAGCCTCACAAAGCCCTGAACACATTAACCAAAAAAAGAGTCTAACAGGGTTATTCAGTGACAAATACACTGCTCAAAAAAATAAAGGGAACACAAAAATAACATATCCTAGATCTGAATTAATAAAAAATTCTTCTGAAATACTTTGTTCTTTACATAGTTGAATGTGCTGACAACAAAATCACACAAAAATAAAAAAATGGAAATCTAATTTTTCAACCCATGGAGGTCTGGATTTGGAGTCACACTCAAAATTAAAGTGGAAAAACACACTACAGGCTGATCCAACTTTGATGTAATGTCCTTAAAACAAGTCAAAATGAGGCTTAGTAGTGTGTGGCCTCCACGTGCTTGTATGACCTCCCTACAATGCTTGTGCATGCTCCTGATGAGATGGCGGATGGTCTCCTGAGGGATCTTCTCCCAGACCTGGCCTAAAGCATCTGCCAACTCCTGGACAGTCTGTGGTGCAACGTGACGGTGGTGGATGGAGCGAGACATGATGTCCCAGATGTGCTCAATTGGATTCAGGTCTGGGGAACAGGCAGGCCAGTCCATAGCATCAATGCTTTCATCTTGGAGGAACTGCTGATACTCCAGCCACATGAGGTCTAGCATTGTCTTGCATTAGGAGGAACCCAGGGCCAACCGAACCAGCATATGGTTTCACAAGTGGTCTGAGGATCTCATCTCGGTACCTAATGGCAGTCAGGCTACCTCTTGCGAGCACATGGAGGGCTGTGCGGCCCCCCAAAGAAATGCCACCCCACACCATTACTAACAAACTGCCAAACCGGTCATGCTGGAGGATGTTGCAGGCAGCCGAACGTTCTCCATGGCATCTCCAAGCTCTGTCACGTCTGTCACGTGCTCAGTGTGAACTTGCTTTCATCTGTGAAGAGCACAGGGCGCCAGTGGTGAATTTGCCAATCTTTGTGTTCTCTGGCAAATGCCAAACGTCCTGCACGGTGTTGGGCTGTAAGCACAACACCCACCTGTGGACGTCGGGCCTTCATGCCACCCTCATGGAGTCTGTTTCTGACCGTTTGAGCAGACACATGCACATTTGTGGCCTGTTTGAGGTCATTTTGCAGAGCTCTGGCAGTGCTCCTCCTGTTCCTCCTTGTACAAAGGCGGAGGTAGCGGTCCTGCTGCTGGGTTGTTGCCCTCCTACGGCCTCCTCCACGTCTCCTGATGCACTGGCCTGTCTCCTGGTAGCACCTCCATGCTCTGGACACTACGCTGACAGACACAGCAAACCTTCTTGCCACAGCTCGCATTGATGTGCCATCCTGGATGAGCTGCACTACGTGAGCCACTTGTGTGGGTTGTCCGTCTCATTCTACCACTAGAGTGAAAGCACTGCCTGCATTCAAAAGTGACTAAAACACCAGCCAGGAAGCATAGGAACTGAGGAGTGGTCTGTGGTCACCACTTGCAGAACAACTCCTTTATTGGGGGTGTCTTGCTAATTGCCTATAATTTCCACCTGTTTTCTATCCCATTTGCACAACAGCATGTGAAATTGATTGTCACTCATTGTTGCTTCCTAAGTGGACAGTTTGATTTCACAGAAGTATGACTGACTTGGAGTTACATTGTGTTGTTTAAGTGTTCCCTTTATTTTTTTTTGAGCAGTGTACAAAATTCCAACCGCATTGGCAATTCACTTTACTAAAGTAAATTCTGGTCAGACTTTGGTCGATCTGACTGGATTTGAAGTGGGCACAAGGATGGATTTGTTCTCCAGTTTAAAATCAGTACTCAAGCAACTGAGTCTTATAGAAAGTGTAGGTCAGATTTGGTCAGATTCACAAACCAAAGGTTTTAACAACATTCACAACAGCATGCATCTGGTAGGATGTTGTTTTCTTAAATTATCATTCACTTGCTTTTTGCAAGTAAACTGATAAGTTGAAGAAATATTTGCCTGCTGGTAGCACTAGTAGCAAGAGGGCAAAGAATTAACAAAACATAAAAAATAAAAATTTGCCAGCCAAGTGTTAACTGCGTGGCAGCTAGCCAGAGTTTACTAGCCAGTCCCCCCTTAAATACGTTAACAAAATACGTTAAACCCAATGCCATCATTTAGACCGACATATCACAAGGGAGGTTTTTCATATGCGGCAAGGGACACTCTAGTAACCAAAACATCTTTAGCTTAATGAAGCAGTTTTGGTGTATAGATCTTGCCTCTGAAGCCCTCGACACGCCTCCCTTGGCTGTGACTCACAGCGGGCATACAAATTACTCCCACTCTGTAAATTGAACTTTAATCTCACACAGGAGGCTCCTGCAGAGTCTGGCAAACTATTAACAGAGCAGGAGATAAGAAATTCTAAATGAAACAAGCTTCACAATGAAGGAAGTGTAAACATTAGATTACTCTTTACAGCAAGTGTTTAGGAAAGGTGTGTAAGTCACATGCAGGGAGGTGTGCCTAGGGCTGTATAAGCAAAGTGACTTAACTCTCAAATGGCTGAAAATTGAGCAGTGAGACTGCAGGGGCATGATCTACATATCAAAACTGATTCATTAAGCTAAAGTGGTTTTGGTGACTATACTATCCCTTTAAACCCTTAAGGACACATGACATGTGTGACATGTCATGATTCCCTTTTATTCCAGAAGTTTGGTCCTTAAGGGGTTAATGGCAACATATTATGGTCTCTTTTCTCAAAGTCCTCCCTAACTTGAATGTTTAAAAAGAGGTCAACATTTTAGGTTATGCGAAAAACCACACAAGCCCCTATTCTAGTAGGTGTTTTTGCTAACAGACATAAAAAATCTTGCTGATTGTGTTGAAAAGCCTCTTTCCTTTAACTGTACTATTTGCCCTCTGGCCCAATCAATGTCTGGATGATTAAAATCTTCAATGATAAAGAAATTATCCAGATATGAATTCTTAATGTTTTGAGATAGCAGTTGCTCTTCCCCATCAGTGTGAATGATTGGGAGCATGTAACATTTAAAGGAATGACCCTGTCTCTCCCTATGAATATATCTATTCATTATGCTTCCACATCCTCACCTGTATCATGACAGTTTATTTAACACTTGGCTTAAATATAAAGACCTACCTAATTTTTATATCAGGTAATTGCTCCAGTGATATAAAGCAACATCAGCAAAGATATTTCAAGTCTGGATTAGTGGTGGAAGAAGCAGAACAAGACGTAGAGAGCAGGTAGCAGTTCCATTGGTGCTGTATCTGATTCTGCACAGTTGTTATAACCTACCACCAGAGTAACCTTCTCCACTACAACTACAACCTTAGGCAGAGCCGGTGGGACTACAAATACAACCTTAGGCAGAGCCGGTGGGAAAAGAAGGATAGTGCCAGTAATCAACAGAGGCAGGTTGGACTTGCTTTGCAGTGAACTTCTGTGCCACTGCTTGTGCTTTGAAAATTGCAAGCTTTTCCCCTTAGTAATATACATAGCATGTGGTAACAGTTTACTGCACAAGTAAATCCTATCTATACTGAGTGTAAAACAAAAGTACTCCTAAATGTGGTGCTGGTGCTCATCCTATTCTTCAAAGCTAGATAGAGCATGACTGACTGTCTTTCAGTGCAGGAAATAAATAGAGCCCCACTCTATGGGTGCCACTTTGGAGGCTGCCACAGGAAAGCATAAATTGAGGAGAGTCTCCGGAAGCAGATTAAGCTGTAATAATTGCAGTTAGTATATTAATCTTCCATTTTAAAATTAGTGAAGGATCCACTTGGGTACTTGGTTGGCTTACTCAATATGGCCATATGGTTTATTTAACAAAATTTGTTTGCTAAGATAGGTTATGTAGTCTTGCATGAATTAGAAATATACAGATCATAGGTTGCAAAATGTTTGGATTTCTACAGGGTAATTGAATTTTCTGTCTGTTTAGCCTCTATCTATTCTAATTGTTTCTTTAGTAATCATTATTTTAATTGTAATTAGAATTGCCTATTACTAAAACTGTAAAGCAATTTTAGAACTAATAGAAATGTTGTGTTTCTAATCTATATATTGATTGCATGTAGTATTTCATGTAGGAGATCTAGTGCTGTACTTGGTTCAAGGTGATATTTGTTGTATTTTTAATTAAGAAACATGCCACTATAAATGCCCATAGACTATGAAGGCCAGGTGATGTTGAGTTTTTATAATGCCAGTGGCATCCTGGCCTAAATTTGTTAGAATTATTGCCCTTTGTTCTTTTGAACTATGAGGATTTGCCCGGATTATATATTATGTCTTTAATTGCAAGCCATGAAATACAACACCTACCTGAAATGTTTTACACTTTATTTAATCATATGTTAGTTGTTGGATACATTACGCAGCAGCTAATTTAAAAAAAAAATCATTGCTTTAAGTGCATGTGTTTTTTTTTTTTTTTTTTTTCTGAGAATCAAACCACAAGCATTATATTTATTTAAAATGTATATTTACAAGCTACAATCGTGCAGTAAACTCAATGGTAGCTCAAAGTTTTATATTTTCAAAGACAAATATGCCAAATATGTTGCTGTGACAAATCCCTCTGTCTTGGAACTATAGTGCTATCCTGTTTAATTCGTGTGGATTCGTGTAATTGCCTGTTCGTACTTCCCCGTTCGTTTATTTTTTTAATCTACCGAACAAACTGCCGAACGGCCAGCCACGCAGAAGAGAAGTGTGCTGCTGGCCTCAATTAGAATGTTGTGGTTAACCGCAGACACCTCTTAATTGAAACCGTATGCTGGGTGGTCGTCATTCGTATGCCGACCACGAGGCGGCAGCCATCTTAGAGGTAGGAATACACAGTGGTGTTCGTCGACAAACTTATGGAACCCAAAACGGACACTTTTTCTCCCGAACACCATTGAAACCGCCAACCTCCATTCTTTGTCATCCGGCATACGAACGCCGGTCCGTTCGGGACTTTTCTTTCATGAATGGACTTAACCCAGATAGCCATCCCATGGAGCCATTCGTATACCGAAAGAACAGTGTGAAAGACTTTTGCCTCTATCCATGGAGATACTTGGATTTCTTCCCAATTATCTCCAGGATAGAGAGGAGAGGTTTTCTTGTACAAAGGGGAGTGTTTATGCCTGAGCCACTGTGATTGGCTAATGTACCATACTTGTCCCAGTCTTCCATCTGGTCCCCTAGGGGAGTGTCCACCAGGTGGGAGACCTGCATAAATACCGGGCATGTAGCCCTCAATAAATCAGATTCCTGTTTTACCCTCAAGACTGAGCTTGGTCTCGTGTTTGGGGGGATTGCTACTTTGGAGTATTCTTTTGCCTGTTCCAAGAGAGAAGGATTTCGTATGATTCTCAGTTCGGGAGTTTGGAGCATTCCCTTGTATTCAGTTTGGGAGTTTGGCGGTCTGCAGTAGTGGTGCCTGTGTCTCTGAAAGGGGAAGATCGACTAAATGGCGGTTTCACTCCTTTATGCCAGGAGTAAAACAGAAAAGACAAAAGTGGTAAACCGCGCCCAAACAGTGCAAGTAATAATTAAAATATATACATACAGAAAATCCTATAGTTAGGAATGTATAAAACCTTCAAGGCAAAAAAGTACAGAACAGTAATAGTGCAGTATGTCAAATGAAATAGGAATATGTATAAGCTTATAAAAGACTCACTCACACTCACACTATACTGCCGTATAGCGCTTAGATGGTACAATCCCCGTCTCAGGATATCAAGTGATGGTATAATGCGGTGTCCAGTCCTCCACAGTGGTATATAGAAAAAATAGAAATAAAATCCAATGGTATAGTATATCTATTAAAAAAGTAAATAAAGGAAAAGTATCCTACTTACAAATTTCAGAGCAAATATCTTGCTCTGGTATAGACAGCATGTGGTGGTATAATCCCCACCAAAGGATATAGGTCAGGATTCAAGGTGTATCAGGAACAACAAATAAAGTAGTAAAAACTATAACTTTATTAATACAAAATAAAAAAATATATATAATAAAATAAGTTAATATCCAATCTCTTACTTAACGCGTTTCGCCCGGTCTGGGGCTTCTTCAGAAGTAGTAAGTCCAAAATGAATGAAGTCCTCTTTATATAAGTGTCCCTGATTAATGTAATTTTATCCTGATGTGATTTCACTTCCTACTTCCGGGTCGCGTGTGTCGCCCGGAAGTGACGTCAGCGCATCTTCTCGTAGCCTGCTGGGATATGTAGTATCCCTCCATTCATGTTGTGTGTGGCTCCCGGAAGTGACGTCAGCGTATCTTCTAATGATCGATGGGGCATGTAGTTTACATTGTCCACTGTCCCATAAGCACAATTTCGTCACCCGGAAGTGACGTATCACAATCTGTTGTGGTTAATGGGAATTGTAGTTCGGCAAATTGCCGATATAGGATACAGTACATATAAAAATAAAATGAGTAAATTATTATATAAATGGCAAAATGGAAAAATTTAAGAAAAGGAATATAAATATAAAAGACAAATATAATAAGAGACAAGTAAAACATATGTTTGATTTAAAAAAATAGCCAGCATATTATAAGCAATAACATTTTTTAAAACCATCATAAAGTTATGCACAAAAATATATAGGTTTATACAAGGTATTACATACCAGAAAATGAGCATGCATAAAAATCTATGGAAAGTATGCACATATATTGGAAGTCTTAAAGTGATACACAGGGGAGGTGGTGTATCAGCAATAGAAATAGTATATAAATATACAAAGTATATAAAAACTGATGTAAAGGATTTTTTCTTTTAATATTTATTATAAAAAGTTAAAAAGGTCAAACTCTGCATTGAGACCTTTAGGGTGTAGTGTGTCTAAAAAGTAGACCCACTCCATTTCTTTCTTGCCCAAATTTATTAATTATATCACCACCTCTCCAGTGTTGGGACAATTTTGAAATGCCCATAAATTTTAGGTGCCGTGGATCATTACCATGTAACTCAAAGTGTGAGGATACCAAGTGGGTTTTTAGCCCTTTTTCTATATTTCTACAATGTTCCCCAATCCTGATCTTCAACAGTCTTATAGTTCTCCCTATATATTGCAGTCCGCATGGACATTCTAATAAATATATCACGTTTTTACTCATGCATGTAATTGTGTTTTTAATACTGTAACTTTTATCTGTGTTATTTGATTTAAAATTATAAGTGTATCGATCAATTTTTTTAGTTTTTTTGCAAGATACACAGCAATTGCATCTAAAAAATCCATTCTTGTTTTTCATAAAATTATTTATAACTTTTTCTGTTTTGTGTAATTTTGTGTAAGTTGCATTTTCAAGTTTGGGGCTCCTTAAATACAATTTTTGGCTGGTCTGGAATAATTTTTCCTAATATAGGATCTTCTTTCAATAAATGCCAGTTATTCCTAATTACTTTTTTTTATTTGTTTGTTTTTGTTATTGTAATCTAAGACAATAGGCAATACAAAGTCTTTTCCATTATTCTTAGTGTTTTTTAAGTCTTTATTTTGAGTTAGAAGATCCTTTCTGTCTGTGTTTGTAATATTTTCTATAATTTTGTCTATTTTCTCTTTATCATAACCTTTTTCAATAAACTTATTCTTCATCATGTTCGCCTGAGTTTTAAAAGTATTAGCGTCGGAGCAATTTCTCTTCATTCTAAGGAATTTACTTTTAGGGATGCTGTCAAGCCAGCTCTTATAATGACAGCTATCTGTTCCAATAAAATTATTAACATGAACCGGTTTAAAATGAGTTTTTGTATTTAATCTCTTATCCTTAATATAAATATCCAAATCTAAAAAGGTAACATGGGTCTGACTAAAATCTGCTTTTAAAACTATACCATCGTTGTTTGTATTTAAAAAGTCTAAAAAAAGTATAGCTGTAGAAATTGGACCTTTCCATATAAAAAGGAGATCGTCTATATAGCGAAAATAAGCCACCAGGCTCCCCACCCAGCCATGCCCACTCCACACCATTCTTTCTTCCCACTCGGTCATGAAGAGGTTGGCATAGCTGGACGCAAACCTGGTCCCCATCGCTGTGCTGTTTTTTTGTAGGTAGAACAAGTCTTTAAACCAAAAATAGTTATTATTTAGAATTAAAAAGATACCTTCAATTATAAAATTTATCTGTTCTTCTCTCATCTTTTTTTGTCTCTCTAGAATAGTTTTTACAGCTTTACATGTTGTATGTTCAATTATAGTGTATAGAGATTGTACATCACAAGTTATGAGTACATAATCATCCTCCCACTTTATTGATTCTAATTTATTAAGTAGGTCCATAGTATCCTTAAGATAGGATCGGGACAATTTAACGTAAGGCTGTAACATAATGTCTATATATTCTGACATATTTGATAGGATAGAATCTATACCGGAGACAATAGGTCTTCCTGGGGGTCTTTCTGTGTCTTTATGAATCTTCGGTAGGAAGTATATAACCGGTATCTTTGGAAATTTCTTGTTTATAGAGTTACAAAACGATGATACTGTTGTTATAAAACCAGCCGATAAGGGGGGAGGTTTAGTGATTTTATCTACAGAAATCTACAGAAATGTATGAAGAGGAGGCTTTTAGACAATTGAATGACATAAAGACATATGTTAAACTTAGGGACCCTACCTCAGATATCCAAAATATGTTAGAGAAATTTCTGAATCAAGGAAAGGATAAGAATATACTAAGTATGGATGAATACAACTATTTAAACAAGAAATTTCCAAAGATACCGGTTATATACTTCCTACCGAAGATTCATAAAGACACAGAAAGACCCCCAGGAAGACCTATTGTCTCCAGTATAGATTCTATCCTATCAAATATGTCAGAATATATAGACATTATGTTAGGATCGGGACAATTTAACGTAAGGCTGTAACATAACAGAAGCCCCAGACCGGGCGAAACACGTTAAGTAAGAGATTGGATATTAACTTCTTTTATTATATATATTTTTTTATTTTGTATTAATAAAGTTATAGTTTTTACTACTTTATTTGTTGTTCCTGATACACCTTGAATCCTGACCTATATCCTTTGGTGGGGATTATACCACCACATGCTGTCTATACCAGAGCAAGATATTTGCTCTGAAATTTGTAAGTAGGATACTTTTCCTTTATTTACTTTTTTAATAGATATACTATACCATTGGATTTTATTTCTATTTTTTCTATATATCACTGTGGAGGACTGGACACCGCATTATACTTTCTAAGCGCTATACGGCAGAGCTCTGAGTAGCTCTGCAAAGTGTGAGTGAGTCTTTTATAAGCTTATACATATTCCTATTTTGTTTGACATACTGCACTATTACTGTTCTGTACTTTTTTGCCTTGAAGGTTTTATACATTCCTAACTATATTCTGTATGTATATATTTTAATTATTACTTGTACTGTTTGGGCGCGGTTTACCACTTTTGTCTTTTCTGTTTTACTACTGTAAGCAGGTATTGGGAATTCCTGCTTGGTTCACTGCTGCCCACCTTTAGTTTATTTAGTGAGCGCCTAACTTCTTCTTGTTGTGAACTTTATGCCAGGAGTGTCTTAACAGTTGCATTGTACAATAATGAAAGAAAAAGTTTGCTTTAAATCAGTGCCATCTTAACAGCATTGCAGGCCCTCAGACAAAGCAGTGCACTGTGGCCCTGCCTACACAACAACTCACATGAATACAAATGTAAATTTTCAATAAATTTATGCTTATATTTATGGGTATCTCCAACAAATACAATACATACACACAGACTACTTAATAGATACATAGACTGCTGAATACACACACAGGCTGTGTGTGTATTGAGCAGTCTGTGTACTTGTGTGTATATTGAGCAGCCTGTGTGCGTGTGTGTATATTGAGCAGCCCTGTGTATATTGAGCAGCCTGTGTGCGTGTGCGTATTGAGCAGCCTGTGTGCATGTGCGTATTGAGCAGCCTGTGTGCATGTGCACATTGAGCAGCCTGTGTGCATGTGCGTATTGAGCAGCCTGTGTGCATGTGCGTATTGAGCAGCCTGTGTGCATATTGAGCAGCCTGTGTGTGTGTGTATTGAGCAGCCTGTGTGCATGTTTCGCAGTCTTTATGTATTCAGCAGTATGTGTGTGCATTCGGCAGTCTGTATGTATTCAGTAGTCTGCTGTGTGTGAAAGGTGCAGTCTGTATGTGTGTTTTCAGCAATCTGTATATTTATTAACCAGTCTGTGTGTATTCAGCAATGTGTATGTTTTCAGCAGCCTGTGTGTGTACTAACGAAGGGCCTTTGGACTTGTGAGGGAGATCTTTAATCTCCACACTGGCCCGAGAGGGTGCACAGAAAGTGTGCCGGCTGGCAGGGAAGATCAAAGGATCTCCCCTGCTGGCCTGGGCACATGGGCATCATGCTGGGACCCATTGTGCCCATGCAGAAAGACAGTCCTGCTTAAAATCTTACAAGTGTTGCTGCTCCTTTTGTTTATTTTCTGGAGACATAATAAATTATGAAAACAACAGGGCTAATAAGAAAGGAAATACAAAACATACACTTATGTCCTTGATGCACCTCATAGTTTGGATCATCACAAGAGGAAACCACTTCTTGATGATATTGCAGGAGGCAGAGAGGTAAACAGCTTGAAATAGATAAGTAAAACTTTTATTTTATTATTTTTTTTTATTGCATGGGGAGGGGTGGCTGCATATAACTAGGGACAGGTGTGACGGAGTGCCATATCCTCATATGCCTGCTGTCTATTTCTATGGGGAGAGATATGTGATGGATGACCTGATTTATTTGGTGCATGCCACAAGGTTGCAGCACCATTTTTGTGACTGTTTTGCATGTGTCTGTATATGCAGCTGTGGGTCAACAAGGGGGGGGTGTTGCAGCTCTTTAAAGTAGAGTTAATGTATGGTCTGCCTGTATCTCACCCTCTTCCCCCTGCCTTTTCCTGTCACAGCAGGACATGGACACAGGGACACTGCCAGCACAGGTTGCAAGGGCTGCTGTGTCCCTCTTCCATCCTCCCCATCAGTTTCTTGGGATTGAAACCCCTGTTTTGTGTTGGAGGTCTGTGCATGAAAAACCTTGTGTAAAGAAATAAAATATCAGTCAGAGTTGTACCTCCAGAGCTGTGTGTGTCATCCAGTTACGGGGGGGAGGGGGGAGGGGGGAAGGGGGGTTTAATCCCTTTGTCAGCTTGTTGCAGCTGATGGAGAATGCAGATGGAAAAGTCATTGTACGGACTAAAGCTCCCAGGACTGTGGGACGGCAGGCATAAGTAGCCCCTAGGGTCCGGCAGCCACCCAGTGTCTGGAACTCAGAGAAATGGATGGCGCTAGCTCCCATGCATCGCCCCTATATGAAGAAGAGTTCCAGGGGAGACTGCAGGCCTTTCTGTATAAGTACCCAGCCTCATAAGCGAGTGACCTGGATAGCAGAGATTAGGTCCAAAAGGGACTCTGGAAAGAGGTTCTGGAGGAAGTTCAGGTTCTCCAAGGGGAATCCCTTCAAACCCCAAAACAGTTACAGCAGGATCAGCTGGAACTGCGGATACCTCTCCTGGGAATGCAACCTCTGGAGGAATGGGTAGTTGAACTTGGGCACCTGGTCTGTAAAGAACTGTGGGTGGACAATGGTTACCGAACCTTGCGATGGTATACAGTCCAGCAGTACCCGTGTCTAGCTGAGGGCAACAACTATTATGGCCCTGGTCTTTTGTGGGAGAGCTTTGACGATCGCCTGGATTTCGAAGACCCAGACCCTTTCCGCTTCTGGTACATCCGAGAGAAACGGGAGGACTACTTGGACCTGGCAGGGATAGCGGAACTGCAGTTTGATCTGGATCATCTGGCTAACCTGGAGGAAGGGGAGATCAAACAGGACTATGTACACCTGTTTCAAAGTATAACACTGCCTGTCTCCGAAGAGACTGGAGACTTAATGGACTTTGCAACCAAGGGAGAGAAGTATTCCGTCCTTGCTCCCCCAGCGGCACTGTGAAGTTCAGGGAACGAAGACAACTGGTCTCATTCCCCAGTGGCAGTGTGAGGTCCGGGAGAGAAGCAGTCTGTCTTTCCTCCCCAGCTGCAGTGTGAAGTCAAGGAAATGGAGACAACCGGTCTCGTTTCCCAGCGGCAATGTGAGTTATCGGGAAGGATAAAAACTGGTACTGCGGGTATAGTAGATGAGACTACGGTCGCCATGGGCACCCTGCAGGTGGAAGAGTTGACTCCCCTGACTCATTCTGAGGCAGACCCCAGTGACCTGCTATGGTCTGGTCAGCGGGGAGTGGGCGAGACTTCGGCCACCGCTATCCCTTTTCTTAATGATGCGTCAGCATCCGAACAGAGCACAGACAGCCTCTGCTCTCCCCTTCCCCTGGTTTCCGACCCTGGCCATCTTGCAGGGTCCAAAACATGACTTGATGTGGAGGCACGTGCCTCTGCCCACCCCTGGTAAAGAAGCAGGGCCCTGGCAGCTATGCAGGGCCTCAGAAATGGATTGAGGCATGGGCAGAGGGCAGGTAGTCTATGCCCACCCCTGATGCCCAGAAACAAATGAGAATTGAGGCGTGGGCCTCAGGGCAGAGGGCTAGTAACCTCTGACCACCCCTGATACCCCATCTGTGCAGGGCCCCAGAAACAAACCATGCAGGGCCCCAGAAGCGGGTAGGAACCAAGACTTCTGGTGCCGAGGGCAAATTGAAAGCAATGGTCACTGGGCACAGGGGGTGCCCGTCCCACTCCCCAGCAGCTGAGTGCGATCCAAGGGAGGAGCACAGTTGACTCTCCTCCACAGAGGCCAGCCCCGACCCCAGCTAGTCCTTGGAAGTAGAGCCATGACAGACTCAGCCGACAACTCACATCATCCTCTGCCAGCCGGGAGAACCACGGAGACCCAAGTGGTAAAACAGTAGCTTGGGTGGGGATTGTTACGGGCCAGGGGTGAACACTTGTTTAGATGGGGGTTGTTATGGACTCTGAGATGCCTGTGTACTGGAGCCTGGGATGGATGGGCCCTCAGGCTAAAGGCACTTTATGTTTAAGTCACCCTGTACCCAGGAGGGTGCAGGGTGCAACACTGGCCAGACCCCAGGACAAGTACTGTTGTGGGCATGGCACGAATGGAATATGTGACCCCCTCCTGGCAGTAGCGAGCTGACCCGTGTGAGTCATGCTGCGGCTGCCGAAGGTGGACAGAAAACCATCACTGAGTGCTATATCCTCATGTGCCCGCTGTCTATTTCTATGGGGAGAGATATGTGATAGGGAACGTCCGGCCTGTGGGCCGTATGAGGGCCGCAAAATCATATGGACCGGCCCATGGAGAGCCGGCTCTGCTGTCTGCCTTTTTCGGGCTGGTGGAGTGATCCCATCCTTACCCACCTCCAGGCAGTTTAAGGCAGAGAGAGGGAAGGAGCTAGGACCCGGGAGCCTGCTGGACAGGAGGAGGTTCCGGGAGGCTGTGATCGTCCAGCGAGCAATCAGGTTGAAGCAATACCGCCCGTTACCATGGTAATGCTCCGACAGCGTTGTGCTCACGGGAAGAAAATAGGGAAGTCAGCCTGCAGGCTAAGGTGCATGCGAAACCACTGGACCACCAGGGATTGTAGTGATATGTCCTCTCCTTCCAGGCCAGAGGTAAGAAAGATGATGGGGGGTGCATACATTTCCCCCCTCTTTTTAATGAAAATAAAATATATAGATTTTCTCCCTGATCTCCCCCACCACAATATAGACCACTGACACACACTACACCACCTTACACACATACTGCACCCCCCCCACACACACACAAAAACCCCCACACACAAAAAAACACACACAAAACCACCACACACAAAACCCCACACAAACACACTGCACCACACACTGCACCCCCTCGCACCACACACTGCACCCCCTCACACACACACACATTGCACCCCCTCACACACACACACAGCAACCCCACACACATACACACACTCACACTGCAACCCCTCACACTGCACCCCCTCACAAACAGAATGCCTCATACACACTGCACCCCTCACACAAACACACTGCACCCCTCACACATAGAACCTCACTACACACCCCTAACACACACAGAACCCCCTCACACAAACACACTGCACCACACACACACACACTACACACACACACACACTACACCCTGTGAATAGCAACATCATCAATACCAGCTAACATCACACCAAAGAGAAGCAGTTCCAGCCATCACATTAGGAGTGAGTTAATTAAATGTTAGACCAAAATCAGCAGGCTAATTTTTAAGTTGATAATTTTGTATCACCTGCAAATGATGTTTTAAATATCCATATGGCCCTTGGCAGATATAAGGTTGCCCACTCCTGATTTACCCTGAGTTAGAAAGGTAATTTACTCACCTTTTTCCAGCATTGCACGGGACTCTTCGCATCAGAATTGATGATCTCAACCAATCAAAGTAAAGCAATGGATTAGCCGAGATTATCAATTCTGATAATCTCAGCCAAGGAGACGGGGTGTGGAGGCAGATCCAAATGCCACCCATTCCAATCAGCATCTTCTCATAGAGATGCACTGAATCTCTGAAAAGACAGTGTTTATATTAAAATGCCTACAGTGACTGACTTTACTCAACAGAATAATTATATTAAGCTGCAGTTCTGGTGACTATGGTGTCCCTTTATGTTTTTCAGCATTTTTGAGCTTAGTGGCTCATCTGTGTGATCAGACCAGATGGCTAGCCTTTACTCGGCACATGCATCAATGAGCCATGAACCTTGATGAGCCATCACTGAGCCATGGGCACCCATGATCCTGCTTCTGTTTCACCGGTTGTCTCTCCTTGCACCACTTTGTTGGAACTAACCACTGCATACTGGAAACACCCCACAAAACTTGTTGTTTTAGAGATGCTCTGACTCAGTCGTATAGCCATTGCTATGTGGCCCTTGATAAAATCACTCAGATCTTTTCACTTGCCCATTTTTCCTGCTTCCGTCACATGAAATTCAAGAACTGACTATTTACCTGTTGCCTAGTAATAATATAGACTAGGTGTTGTGGCGGAGCGCCTGGCACCCCGACTGGGTGCCTCCACCAATCGCCGCTTCCTAGCATCTCCGAGTACGTCCAACCAGACACCATAACTACTGTAAACCCCACAGCTTGGTTGGGATCCAGCTTCCAGTGGGTAGACCTCTCCCAATCCAGAGGATAAAGCAGGATAGCTCTTACAGGAGCTAGTGATTATAATAATAAGCAATCCCCAGAGTGATTATAGCTGTTCCCTCCACACATGAGATAAGGCTCTATGTTGAGGGTGAAGAGGAACTGTTTAATGGCAGCCACAACTGGCCTTAAATGCAGGTCCCATGCAAGAGATTTTCCATAACATATTACAGGGGCATTCCACACTGGACTTGAGAAGGGACTATGACACACTTTAATTACATTGGCTCTCAGGTCCAGGACACTCCCTCCCATGTGCCTGAGAGATAATTGAGTCAGGAACTGTACTAAACTCAATTATCTCCAGGCACAGAAAATATACATTTTAACAACCCCCTGAAAGTACCCCCAAAACACATGGAAATCCCACACAATTCACATCCCCTGACAGCCCCGATCTGGGGGACCAACATATCCAAAAAAAAATAACCCAGATCGGTTCAGGGGTTCGGGATTTCCATAGAAGTCATAATTTGACTGACCGCACATGAGGATCCTGCCCAAAAGAGTTTCATGTTTCATAAGGCTGTGCAATCGGTCTCTTTCAGGAGTACAAAATACAACAATATACTGAACAGAACTGTTCGTACGTATGCTTGCCTTGTGCCCTGCATTCGGGCGTTTGCTCCCACCAAACACCGTTCATTCTAATCCATTTTCCTGAATGTAAATGGAGGTGGAAGTCCCAGTGGTGTTCGCGCCGTAGAGTGCCCAAATATAGTTCCATAAACATGACGACCAAACAATGCTGTATGCGTTCGCTGGAAAAAGATGGCCGCCACCTCATGTTGGTCCATCTGAACAGTGCCACCCCATATACCGAACCATATAAGTCTAACAGCACAAACCGTGTCTGTTAAACGTGCAGGGGCCAAGGTTTATTACAGGCGCTATAGTCCTGAAGTAGGAGGCTTGCCAGCAGGTGTTTTTTAAAAAGACTAACATCTGTCAGCAGCACCGAAGTTGATGTTTAACCCCTTAAGGACACATGACATGTGTGACATGTCATGATTTCCTTTTATTCCAGAAGTTTGGTCCTTAAGGGGGTAATGGATAAGGAACTGTGCTGGATTTTCTTTTTAATTGTATAACTTGGCTCCCAGCAGCAACCTATTTATGCATATTCGGGTAAGTGCAGCCAGCCCCACTCCAAACATGCCCAACCATGGCACACTAAATCAACACACTACATGCAGAGATGCTCTCGTTCTGCTGAATGCTGCTGGAGGAAGACACGTACCCAGTCTGACTACACTACAAATTCATGTTGCGTTCATACAGCACAGCTATTGCCCTTGCAAAACAGTCATACTTTTCCTCCCTCATTAGCTCATGCTCCCGCAATAACAGGCATCTTTGTATTACCTTTAACTCCCTTCTTTGTTCTGCTGTGGCCACCCCACAAACCAATCTTACAGCTGATAGCTTTGCATGCTACTTTACCGACAGCTAAGGAAAGAATTCTCACCACCTTTCCCCTCTCTTTCTCAACAACACCTAGGCAATGCCTTTCCTACCCTTCCCAGGATACTGAACAAGAGGTGCCCGCTTGATCCTCTCCCATCTCACCTTATCATATCTCTCTCCTCTTGTCTTGTGCATTCCTTAACACACATCTTCAACTCTCTTCTGGCGTTGTCCCTGCTGCCCTTAAACATGCTACTGTAGAACCCATAAAAAATTTAAAAAAGGGTCTCCCCCTTCTAACTATTGTCCCATATTCGTCCTCTCTTTTTCCCCAAAGCTTCTGGAAAGACTTGTTTTTACCCGTCTAACGTGTAACTCAATTCCAGCTCTCTCCTTGGCCCTCTTCAGTCTGGCTTCCGCCCCCTTCACTTTACTGAGACAGCTATTATTAAAGTCACTAATGACCTTATTACAGCTAAATCCAAAGGGCACTACTCTATACTAATTCTTCTTGATCTCTCTGCTGCCTTTGACACTGTTGACTATGTTCTCTTTCTCCAAACTCTTCAATCACTTGGTCTCTGTGACACTGTCCTCTCTTGGTTTTCCTCCTCTCTCTCCCAACGCTCATTCAGTTTCTCCTTTTCTAATGATACCTCCTCTCTTAACCCTGTCCCTGTTGGACACCCAAGGCTCTGTACTTGGTCCCATTCTATTTTGTCTTTATACTGCCTCTCTTGGCAAACCTATTACCTCATTTGGATTTAAATACCACCTGTACACTGATGACACCCAGATATACGTCTCCTCCCCGGACTTCTCCCTGCCATCCTGCAAAGTGTCACTGCTTGCCTATGTTCCATCTGTTATTGGATGTCCTGCTGCTTTTTGAAACTCAGTCATTCTAAAACTGACCCCCTTGTCTTTTCTTCTCCTAATACTGATCCCCCTCTTTTGCTCTCCCTTCAAGTGAGTGGTAGCCACATAAGTCCATCCTTGCAAGCGCGCTGTCTTGGCATTATACTTGATTCTGGCCTCATATTTGAGCCTCGCATCCAGTATGTTACCAAATCCTGTAGATTCTACCTTAAAAACATTACCTACATAGCTGCTAAGGAGCTTGTCCATGCTCTAGTAATCTCTTGCACGGATTATTGTAACTCTCTTCTAATAGGTCTTTCCACAAGTTGTATTGCCCCGCTACAGTTTGTAATGAATGATGCAGCTAGACTGATTTTCCTCTCCTGTCGCTCCTCTCACACCTCTCCCCTCTGTCAGCCCTTACATTGGCTTCCTATATCCTATAGGAATCAAGTCAAGGTACTAAACAAAAGAAAAAAGAGGAACCGCGCCACAAAGAGTAATAGAAGAAGTAATATACGTACACAAAGACTTTTGTACAATTGGTTCTCGTATAACCTCAAATATAAAAACAGAGCTCCTGGTTAGCTCTACCAAATGTGAGTGTATATTACTCTAATCCACTCTAAAATTTTACCTATTCACCATACCATATTGCACTATTATGTTTTTTCTCTGTTTTTATACTTGAGGTTATACGAGAACCATTTGTACAAAAGTCTTTGTTATTACTTCTTATATTATTCTTTGGGGTGCGGTTCCTCTTTTTTCTTTTGCTTAAATTCTTTCTTCACAAGGTTGGGAATCTCTGTATTGGTTACCACAGCCTATAAATTACTCTATATTTTATATTGGAGTGAGCACCTATCACATTCTTCTCTACAAGTCAAGGTACTAATAAAGCACTGACCAATTCTAGCTCCAATTCTAGCTCCTCCTATATCTCTTCACTAATCCGTAGGTATGCACACTCTCAGTCTCTCCGCTTTGCCCATGACCTTCTCCTATCTGCTGCTCGCACCCGTACAGCCAACACACGCTTGCAGGACTTCACGTGGGTGGCTCCTTTTCTTTTGGAATATCTTGCCTACGACCATCAAGCTCTCCCCTAGCCTTCAATCATTTAAAAAGTGCCTCAAAACCCATCTCTTTTGTAAAGCGTATAGGCTCCCAGAGTAACCTCTATCTTACATACCTGTCCCTTGCTCTTTCCTAAAGGGCAGCACTCATTTCTCTCCTCCAGCTCGGCTTCACTCCAGTGTGAGCTCGTTTGAGCAGGGACCTCTTCAAGCTATTGTTCCTGTTAGTTTTTGTAATTATCTCATTTATTGTTAAATTTCCCCCTTTGATAATATTGTAAAGCACTATGGAATTTGCTGGCGCTATATAAATACCAGTAAAATATATAGATATAGATATATAAGATTTTTTTTTTTTTTTTTTTAGAAAGGTGGATATACCAATAGGGGAATTACCATAAGACTGTAGATTGATAAGTACATTGAATGTTTCATGTGCTTATTTTCTTACTCTAAATGACATTTTCCCCTATGGGCATCTTATTTAAAGAGATCAGTAGCAGACTGTTGAAAATATGTCAGCATCCAAGCTGTCAAACTACTAACAGATACTGTAAAAAAGTAGTGATGAAAAATGCTATGAAATCTGTATTTCTTTCCTAGTGAGTCTCATTTTCTATTTAATAGCCTTCCAAGAATAACATAATTTTCACACTCTTGCTTTATGCAAAAAGATCATGACAGATTTTTTTTTTTTAGAAAAATCGAATTAGGGTAGATTCTACTGGTATCATGAAACATATTGTGAAGTAATATATTATAAAATAAATTCACCCCATATCAAGTCTTTTTATCTTTAAAAAAAAAAAAACATCCAGAACAAAATCATTTAATTAACTTCTCAATATCAAGTTGAACATTAAGGTAGAATGAGTAGATCAGTATATTTCTAAAAAAAAAAAGAATAATAAAATAACTGATGTTACAGTATAAAAAAACACCAACACTACTTTCTCTTTAGCAACAACTAGAAAACAATATGTACATGATCAGGACTACTGGTAACGCACACATTTGTTTCAAGAACATGAAATCGACAAATATTTTGGACCATGTCTCTTCATCAATACATCATTCCCACTGGAGTACATGGGGGCAAACTAGCTGTATGCCACCACCTAGTATGAACAATTATTGTGTGTTTTGATTGTCTCTAAATGGGATAAGAGCATTATGCAATACTTTGTTGATTCCACGATTTTCAGTTAAATGTTTGTGTCAAACTGCTTTACTGCCTAATTTGTGATAAATAGAGAAGCACAATTCTGGGGAACATCTATTTTAGAATTTCAGATTTATAGGCAGATTGGTATGCCTTCCAACCATCCTAATTTGGGCAGGATAGTCATGATTATCATGTCCTGTCCTGCCTTAGTTGTTTGTCCTGTTTTTGTGGACACCACAGAATAGTCCACAACATTCATAGCACAAGTACATCATAAGGCACATTAGCACAAATTTTAGGGCACCTGGATGCTGCAGGGAGAGATGAAACGGTGCTCCTTGAAAGATTTGCTCTCAGTGGGTCAGGGGCTGATCCAGAGTCTTATCTCGGGAAGGGCATTTATAGATTATTTAAACTAACAGTCCAGACACAATAACCACTACAGCTCTCTGAAGTGGTTATGGTGCTAGGAGTACTTTGGCGCCCTCCCAGTGTAAATATTCCAACCATTTAAAAGGACAACTATAGGCACCCAGACCACTTCAGCTTAATGAAGTGGTCTGGGTGCCAGGTCCAGCTAGGGTTAACTTTTTTTTTTTTTTTTTTTTATAAACATAGCAGTTTCAGAGAAACTGCTATGTTTATAAATGGGTTAATCCAGCCTCCAGTGGCTGTCTCTTGACAGCCGCTAGAGGTGCTTGCGTGCTTCTCACTGTGAAAATCACAGTGAGAAGATGCCAGCATCCATAGGAAAGCATTGTGAATGCTTTCCTATGGACTGGCTGAATGCGCGCGGCTCCTGCCGCGCATGCGCATTCGGCCGAAGAGGAGGAGAGGAGGCGGAGAGAAGGAGGAGAGCTCCCCGCCCGGCACTGGAGAAAGAGGTAAGTTTAACCCCTTCCTCTCCCCAGAGCCCGGCGGGAGGGGGAGCCTGACACTATAGTGATCCTTTAAGAACAGTCTGACAAGTTACCTGGGGTCTGCCAGGATAGGTGCTGTGGTCCTTAAGGGGGTAATGGATAAGGAAGTGTGTTGGATTTTCTTTTTAATTGTATAACTTGGCTCCCAGCAGCAACCTATTCATGCATAGGGCCTCTAGTAATGTGTGTGTGTGTGTGTGTGTGTGTGTGTGTGTGTGTGTGTGTGTGTGTGTGAGATGCAGGATGTGTGTATGGGAGGCAGTCAGTGTGTGAGGGATGCAGGGTGGGTATTAAAGGCAGTGTGTGTGACGGGTGCATGTGAGAGTGTGTATGGGGGTGCAGTAGGAGCACTGTGTGTAGGAGGGGCAGTGTGTATTTGTGTGAGGGGTGTAGTGTGTGCATGGGAGTGCAGTGTATATATGGGGGACAATGGGAGCACTGTGTGCATGGGAGTGCAGTGGGGCAGTGTGTGTATGGGAGTGCAGTGGGGCAGTGTGAGTATGGGGGTGCAGTGTGTATGGGGGAAAAGTGGGGGAGCATTGTGTGTATGAGAGTGCAGTGGGGCAGTGTGTGTGGGGTGCAGTGTTTTTATGGGGATAAATTGGGGCAGTGTGTGTATGGGGGGAAAGTGTGTGTATCGGGTGCAGCGGGCAGTGTTATGGTGGGGCAGTGTGTGTACGGGGGGCTGTGGGCCAGTGTGTGTAGTTGGGGTATGGGGCTGATTAAAACATATAAGTGTAAGTGTTTTTGTTTTTTCAATTATAAATAAATATGCTTCATATCCCCCCTCTTTTCTTACCTTTTCCCAGGGAGGGGGGGATATCAAATGTGAAGCCTTGGTGATCCAGTGGAGAATCCCTGGCAGTTCTAGTGGGGAGTGAACACTAGCCTGCACCCATGGCAATGCTCAGTGCTCGCAAAAGAAGACTTGGCTCCCAGGTCGCCTCTACCTCCCCTACCAGCAATGTGCCTGCGGAACGTTGAGGGAGATCTCTGATCTCCCCTCTGGTCCGTGAAGGCACCCAGCAAAGCCGGTGCTTGAATTTCATCGGCCCTGCAGGGGAGAGCATCAATTGCCTCTGCAGTGGGTCAGCCTGCATGAAAGACAAGCTGATTTTTCATTTGCTGAGGCGGATCTACTCTTTGGAGTAGAGCTAGTGATAAGATCATGTCAGAGGCCAACCCCCTTTATCTTCCTCCCCCCAGCTTCCTGATTCCTGACTAAGAATTTTTCCAGTTTGGCTATTTTGACCTTAAATTTGAATTTCACGTTAGTACATAACCATGTAATATTTTTCCAAAACTGGATGTTAATCATTAATGATATTCTAAGATAGATAAACACTAATGTTTTACATTCCTACTAGTTAAGCATTGTATGTATAGTTTACAACAAAGGCCCTTTTATTATAATATCATTTTTTTATTAGCATATACTGTAATAACAAACATTTATAAATATATATACACACACACAACATACAAAATACACCATCCAGCGCACTCAGATTGTAATAGTTTTATTTAAAAACTCCTCTATGCAAAAAATTATGGGGGTTTAGTTACATTATATGAAGGGCCGGATTAACGTAGGGGCTGATGGAGCTGCAGCTCCAGGCCCCTACCATAAAATAGGCCCATCCGCCAGCCAAAAGGCTGTCGGGAGCCGCCCACGCTAGAAGACCTCTGTTGTACACAGCGCAGCGTGCAAGAGGGATAACCGCGGGTGCACTAAGGTCTTATCCAGCGGCCGTATGTCAGAGCAGCTGATGCGGTTCCTGTAATGCTGCAGCCCGCCGGATATGACCTCAGTGCGCCAGCGGTTATCCCTCCTGCACGCTGCGCTGTGTACAACCTGCTCAGCAGTATCATGCCCTCACCAACACACGGCCCACAGCGCTCAGCCACACCAGCCCGCGAGACAGCAGGAGCAGGTATCTGATAAACCAGTTGGAAGAGGGAGGAGGGAGGGCAAAAAAAAAATGGCAATCATAGTGCTGTTATGATTTATGGACAGAGCTCTCAGCATGCTTAGCCAGCCTTCTATCTGGCTGTGCTTCTTGAGAGTCACAGTCCACATGCTGTTTCTGAGCCTGTGGACTGTGACTCTCAAGAAGCACAGCCAGATAGAAGGCTGGCTAAGCATGCTGAGAGTTCTGTCTAAATAACATAACACAGCACTAAAAAATTACTGTTTCTAGCTGCTAGTCCACAGCAGCTAGAAACGGTAATTATCATGTTATTTAGACACGGCTCTCAGCATGCTTAGCCAGCCTTCTATCTGACTGGCTAAGCATGCTGAGTGCTGTGTCCATAAATCATAACACAGCTCTATGAAAATTACTGTTTCTAGCTGCTGTGGTCCACAGTCCACAGCAGCTAGAAAACAGTAATCTTCATAGTCATGTTAAAGGATCACTATAGTGTCAGGAAAACAAAGATGTTCTCCTGACACTATAGTGCCCTGAGGGTGCCCCCGCCCTCAGCGTCCCACTCCCGTGGTCCCCCTCCATGTTGCCAAGATAGACGCCAAATGAAGGGGTACTTGCAGGAAAAAAAATACTTTCATGGTATCAATAAAATATATATGTAATTGTAGACACTGAGTGCAGTTGGCTTTTATTTGGAGACTCAGTATATTCTGTGTGTATATATATACATATATATATATATATATATATATATATATATATATTATCGATACCATTAAAGTATTTTGTTCCTGCAACTACCCTTTCATTTGGCGTCTATCTTGGCAACACAAAGGGAAGTAGTGATTCTTCACTGAACACTTACATCTGGTTTCCAGCGTTTGATCTCCAAAACATATATTGGAAAAGGCACTGATAGTCTGAGCCACTTTCTAATGGCTCAGCACCACGTGAGTGGGACATTTTCTTCTCATATAATTTATTTACATTATGTACAGGCTATACTATGTATTGTGTTTTATAATTTTAGGATGTACCCAGATACATGGTAAATTGCATGTTTTATACATTGTTTTATCCACTACTTTATATGCTCTCACCATACTATCTATTTTATTTTATTTTATTTGTTGCACTCCGTGTGTTTTTGAGTGACACACACCTAGTGTTTTGAGCATTTATCTTCGATATTTCCTTTTTTGTATATTTCTTTGTACATAAATTGGAATGACTACAAATTTCAACTATGTTTGATGTGTGATGTAAAAGAGGTAGATAAATAAGGCTAAGGTACAGAGGTCTTGGGGTTTTAGAAAAGCACTACCTACATGAAAGTTGTAGACATGAATTAATTGGCAGCTATATGGTGGGAGAATTTGTTATATTGCTATGTGTGAAAATGTTGCATTGTTTTATTTTTTTATGAATGGAGGTTTACAACCCTGAAAAGTAAGGAGCTTTTGTCTATATTGGCTTTATTTAAAAATGTTCAGTTCTGTTCTGGGAGGACCACCGTGACCTACCTAGCCATTTGAGATACCCTTAAGGACAGCGGCAATTGTACAATTTCTGAACCAAAACATAACCTGGAATTTGAGCTATAGGTCTGCTTATCCATAAGTTAACGTGTTTTCATATGAAGTGCACCCACACTTATTATATATTATTTTGTTCATGAGAAAAAGAGCTTTCATCTCACAAATATTTATATATGGAACATAATTTAATATGAATAAAATATAAAGAAAATGTGAGAAATTAAATGTTATTTTCTTAGTTCTGCATGGCATTGTAAAAGTGAATGTCAATACTGTTTGCTTTTATGGCAAAAAAACACACATATTTGTGTTCAGCAATTGTTTCCCAAGTAGAACAGTACCCCTGCTCAATGTATAGGTCTTATAGGGTTTTGTAAACTTACAGGTTCAGATATAGGACTTGCCCATTTCGGTTTTTACACATTAAAAGTTGCCAGATTGGCCAACTGGGCCTTTCTTGTCTTTCAGACTGTATGGCAGCCCAGGAATGAGAATCATCCCTATGATGGCATACCATTTGCAAAATTAGACAACCTAGGGTATTCAAAATTGAGTATGTCCAGTCTTTTTTAGTAGCCAGTTAGTCACAGACCCTTGCCAAAATTAGTGTTCATGATTTTTTGTTGCATTTTTCACACAAAAAACTGCCCTATCACCAATGATGTCATATTAATTCTACATTTGACTGCTCTAGAACACTTCTATTTGTGTTCAGCAATGCCATGTACAGGTTTTATAGGGTTTTGAAAACCTTTGGAGTTATGCTGTCCCAGACACTTCTGTGACTGGATCATTGTATAATGATGGGAGTCATACCGTACCACAGTCTGTGTCTGGATCAATATATAATGATGGGAGTTATACTGTACCACAGTCTGTGTCTGGATCGTACCAGAGTCTGTGTCTGGATCAATATATAATGACGGGAGTTATACTGTACCACAGTCTGTGTTTGGATCGTACCACAGTCTGTGTCTGGATCAATATATAATGACGGGGGTTTTAATATAACACAGTCTGTGTCTGGATCAATATATAATGATGGGAGTTATACTATACCACAGACTGTGTTTTTTTATCGTACCACAGTCTGTGTTTGGATCGTACCACAATCTGTATCTGGATCAATATATAATGATGGGGGTTTTAATATACCACAGTCTGTGTCTGGATCAATATATAATTATGTGAGTTATACTATACCACAGTCTGTGTCTGGATCGTACCACAGTCTGTGTCTGGATTGTACCACAGTCTGTGTCTGGATCGTACCACAGACTGTGTCTGGATCGTACCACAGTCGATTGTCTGGATCAATATATAATGATGGGAGTTATACTGTACCACAGTCTGTGTCTGGATCGTACCACGGTCTGTGTCTGGATCGTACCACAGTCGATTGTCTGGATCAATATATAATGATGGAAGTTATACTGTACCACAGTCTGTGTCTGGATCGTACCACAGTCTGTGTCTGGATCAATATACAATTATTGGAGTTGTACCGTACCACAGTAGATCAATGTGTCCTCTGAGTGGGCTTAGGAGAACGCAAGATAATTGCACTAATAAATGAGCTGTTAAAAAATAAAAAGCTCCTAGAGAAAGTACTGTATTTGACCATCTTTGCTAACGATAGTCTTTTTTTATTTTTATTTTTTTTTACACCCAAGGATGAAAAAGCAACGTAGTGGTTGGGAGAAGCTGAAAGCTAGAAAAGAGGAAGAAAAACAAATGCAAAAAATCTTGTCTAAAACAAAAAAATTACAGATTTTTGTGGAAAAAGCACATCTGGAACAAGCAGTGTAACTGATATACATGCTTCCGCTTCAAGTTCAACCAGTACAATTGCTGTCTAGTACATCTAGTGCAACAAGTCAGCATACAAATCAGTAGCATAAAAATAACACAATCGAATTAAAATAAATATGCCATCCATGTTTCCAAAAACATTTTAATTTACCTTTATATTTATCAATAGGGCTAGTTTATTTATAGTAACTTTTTGAGATTCATTTATTTTCAAAAGTTTCTAAAATATTTACTTCACATCCAGATACTGATATATTCACTAAAGGAATTTGACAAATATTGGCAAAATCACTGATGCCTGTCCCTTCGTAGCTACTCTTTTTAGTGAACAGACCCTTCAGTGTTGTTTTTTTCTACACCTTGACTCTTAATACTTTGCTATCTATGGACATTAATTTGTTCATATAAATAATGTATCATATTTCATATACACCCTTAACATGTTTATGCCATAACTGAGACATGGGGATATATTATTTTTTTCAAAAATTGTGTGTGAGACTGCTCTGACTAGAAAGGATATATATAATTCAAGTTTTCATTTCTATTTGACATGATATGTTATGCTGTCACTGTAAATTGTATTTCAACAATGGATATTTTACAGTGATGAGCTGTTGGCAGTAATTGAAGTAAAGATTAACTTGTGTTGCCAATACAGAATTATTTGGCAGGCTACCAAAGTTGTGAATTCTCAAAAGTTAATAAAACAACCACTTTCTTGTTTTGTCACAACAGCTCAAACATTGTATAGAAGGCTCTCCATGGTCATTTTAGAATTTCAATAGTAAAAAGAGACACAACAGAATATATGTAATGCAAGATTTAATATATATATATATATATATATATATATATGTGTGTGTATATATATATATATATATATATATATATATATCCACGAAGAAATGCACATGCTGGGCTTTTTGAAGAAAATGATTAGTCTTTATTCATAACACACGGGTTACAGCAAATCGACATTTTAGTCCATTATTGGACTTTTCTGATGAAAGTCCTATGATGGACTGAAACTTCGATTTGCTGTAACCTTGAAATTATGAATAAAGACAAATCATTTTTCTTCAAAAAGCCCAGCGTGTGCCTTTCTTCATGGAGATTTATGTTGATTTGCCTGAAAGTTTGTGAGTGCAGGATCGTGGAATATATATATATATATATATATACACACTGGAAAAAAATATAAACACAGCACTTTTGTTTTTGCCCCCATTTTTCATGAGCTGAACTCAAAGATCTATAGACTTTTTCTATATGTACGCAAACGGCCTATTTCTCTCAAATATTTACATATCTGTCTAAATCTGTGTTAGTGAGCACTTCTCCTTTGCCGAGATAATCCTTTCACCTCACAGGTGTGGCATATCAAGATCAAGAGCCTCTCTGTGAGAAAGAAAGGACTTCAGTTAAAAGACCACTATAGTGCCAGGAAAACATACTCATTTTCCTGGCACTATAGTGCCCTGAGGGTGCCCCCACCCTCAGGGTCCCCCTCCCGCCAGGCTCTGGGGAGAGGAAGGGGTTAAAATCTTACATTTCTCCAGCTCCGGGCGGGGAGCTTTCCTCCTCCTCTCCTTCTTCCTAGCGACGTCATCGGCTGAATGCGCATGCGCGGCAGTAACCGCGCACGCATTTAGCCAGTTCATAGGAAAGCATTTACAATGCTTTCCCATGGACGCTGGCATCTTCTCACTGTGATTTTCACAGTGAGAAGCACGCAAGCACCTCTAGCAGCTGTCAATGAGACAGCCACTAGAGGCTTTAGAGGCTGGATTAACCCTCAGTGTAAACATAGCAGTTTCTCTGAAACTGCTATGTTTATTTAAAAAAAGGGTTAATCCTCGCTGGACCAGGCACCCAGACCACTTCATTAAGCTGAAGTGGTCTGGGTGCCTATAGTGGTCCTTTAAGTGTGTAAAAAAGAGCTCCAGTAAGTATGTATTGTGATACATAAAATTAATAAAATACAAAGTATTGATCCTACACATTTCATCTCATTAAGAAACCTCCTCAGAGACCAGCAGTTCAAAATACAATAACCAACAATGTAATGTGAACGTCTGTGTACTCTATAGCACACTGGTGATATATGTTGTAACTTGCTCTAGGATATTAGTAAAGGACCTTATATCTCCATTAGGCATGTGATATCATCACTGATGGTCCAACCCATGTGAACCAAAAGATAGGGTGCATTATTGAGATTGCCTGATAAGTACTCTTACAAAGACAAAATGGAACTAGAAAAGCTACAATTTCTGGGAAAATTGTGTGAAGTGTTCTTGCCTCCACCAGTATTATGTGAGATAATAGTTGCCATCTTAAAACGGTCGTAGTTTTAAAAACTATAAATCCTACAGCGAAGAGCTTTATCTTGTGAGAATCAGAAGACCCAGGCCTACATTTTGATGCATAGTATGTCTCTGAAATATTAATAATTAAGGCACAGTCGGGGGTTTAGAAATTGCCCTTCAAATTTGAGGTGGCTAGATTGGAATTTCAATGAATGTCAATGGACGGCGTGAGTTGCAAAAAATGGTCATAATGTGAAAAATATCAGGACTATGGCTTAGCCGTGGACATTTTTAGTGTCAGCAGAGATAGCTGAACGTCTTGATATAAGATTTGTGTAGGTGGGCTTGAAAATGAGGGAGTGGTAGCAGTTTAGAAATCATGTCCTGATTTTTCAGCTCACACTCTAGCTTTTGTCAGCTCCCACGTTTTGAACATTCCGCCATTCAAACCATTAACCAGAAGCCGGCCAAACTGTCATGAATTAAAAATTCGATTTCAAATAGGGCAGAGAAGAGCAGTTAAAAACAAACTGCTCCAAATTGCTAATTTCACTGGCGGTTGCCATCTTCAAACGGTCATAGTTTAAAAACTATATATCCTACAGCAAAGAGCTTTATATTGTGAGAATCACAAGACCCAAACCTACATTTTGATGCAGAAACCTGTTTGATGCTTGCACATATTTGTGCCGTTCCTTGGGTTTAGTTATTTGCATGTTTTTTGGCATAAATATTAATGTGCAAATGAGTATGTTTGTATCTGCTGTTGGGTTATTTATGTGTGCATATGTAAGCACACACACATGTATTTTCATTTGTATCTACACAGATGTGTAGACATTTAATGGCTGCTGAGGAAGTGTTGTGCTGAGACATGACATGCATACAGCTTTTCTCTATTCATATGTATCCATGTAACTACCAGTTGTTGTTGTTGTTTTGAATATTACATTCTGTTTGATAGAAAGCATCACCACTTTGGATATGGACATCATATTGCGTATGGCCTTTTTTTGTTATTGTTATCGGCAAGTAAATCTGTACTGGTAGGATCTAACAATCTGTACCAAGTGACATATCACTAGATGCAAGGCAATTCTATAAGATCTTATTTTTATTAAATGCTCATAAATTATTTTTTGGTAACAGACCCACTACAATAGTGTATATCAGCATCTACCATTACATAGCTCACTAAATCTCCCATCATCCTAACTTAGCAACATGATATGCAATATCTCTAGGATAAACCGACCCTGTAGTATATGCCTGCGTTTGCTAAACAGATGTGGCTGGGACCAGAGTTGTTGCTGAATTCCACAAACACCTTGGGCTTCAGATCCACGGAACACTTAATGACCCTTACACTAACAGAGTGGCAGGGATATGTCAATGTCCAGGATACATGTACAGGATACTTAATTAACAGATAGCCAGGTATTCAATGCAATGTCGCCATATTGCCTAATTATGAGAGTGGTGATCAACAAAGGTCAGTTGCAATTATCTCCTCCTAACAGTCACCTGTCATCTCCTCCACATAAGTAGCCTGGCAGAGCACTGTACTACTTATATGTCTTTTTTTTTATATAATAGATGGCTGGAGAAGAGCGTTCTGATGTCAAATTGAAAATAAATTTTAAAAAAAATGCTAATATTAATCTGCAGTCTTCAACGCCTGTAGAGATCTGTGACTAAAGAGCCCTGCCCCCAAAAGCCCCACGATCACCACCCAGCAATGCTTATGTCTGGGCCCTAAGGCTTGTTTGAGAAATAGCCTAACAGTGAAACCTAGTTACAAATACAGAGTACTTTTAGCACCAGCAAACAGTGAAAAAGTAATTCTAAATACTGTGTAGCTGCATATTTTTAATATGCTCTACAATAGTACCTACTTGCCAGCTAAGGTTCTCTTTCTAAGCTTGAAGCATAGTATTTACTTGCTGTCCCATAGTGTATAATGAACTGCTGATAGTATATTATAAGATCAAAGTCACCATGCCTTGGGAGCAAATATTTGAAAACAGCTGAACGTTAAACAGCAGGGAATATCTGCTGAAATTTGATCTAAAGAAATAAAGATAATATAATCACTAACTGGAATATGATCAAGGGAATTTTTCCTTCCTATTCTTAATCCATTAAAGTGGCGTTCTTCTGTATTAAAGCATGATAGCTCTAAATACATCCTAGATAGAAAAGGATGCAACTATAATATTGAATAAACATTTTAAAGATTTTTCTGATTTAATATTTTTCAAGTGAATTTATTATAAAATAGATGTTTTAATACTTGAGATTAAAGCAGAAGAACAAATAATTCTTATTTGTGGCATTTTTTCTTAAAATGGTATTCAATATGTATTTGAATTAATTCAATGTTCTGTTAGTAGACCCTTTTAGCAGCTCAAAAGAATTGAAAATTCTTATATTTGTTAAGTTATTTGTTTGTTTTGTGTCAGCTGATTTTACTTTTCTTAGTGATATCTTGGAACAGTTACTGACATAAAGTAATAGCAAAGCACTGAATAATATAGTTCTAACCACACACGATTAAAACAGCTGGCAATGAGGATCAGACCCTGAGGAGGCAGACAAGGCTAGACAGAAAAAAGACATGTGAGAACAAGGGGAGTGTAGATAGGGTAATAATAGGGAGGTTGAAGAGAAGGGGGAAGAGTAAGGAAGGGGTGGTGGCAACATAAATAGGAGGGCATTTTAGTAGACAAGCAGCCATCTTTAGTTGACTGGCTTAGTAACAACTTCCCGCCCTACCTCCCCTGTGGATGTTCTTTGTTTCTTTGTGTACTAATTCTTGTCTCTTGTTACATTAGGTGGATTAAGGTCCTTGCCAACCTGGGTTGGACCAACGGCCTAATAAATTGTTCAGGGCTGATCCCTCCCCTAACCTCGGGTACAGGTATGGGTTGACAGACATGCCCACTGTGCCAATGGCCAGCTAGTGGTTAGCATTACATTAACAAAGGGTCAGGTTAGAGGCCGTTTGGTGGTTAGAACGAGGGGGTCGGGCATGGTGCCCAGGTGGTTGAATTAGGATGTCAAGGTTGTACTCTGTTAGTATTTGTTTATATACGTATATGTTATATAAATATGTGTTACGTTGATGTTAATGACATCTGTTATTTAATAAAGCGGTGGCATGTTTTGTCACCAAGTGCGTTTGTAGTCTTATTATTTAGAACAGGTAAATTAAAGGGGGCTACATTGTCCCGTCTACCTTCACACATGTGAACAGACTCTACAATGGCACTCAGTGGCACCTGCCTTTTAAAAAAAAAAAAAAAATAACAGAAAACTGGGACACGTGAGTTAAACTATTTTAGTTATAATGTACAGCAAAGAACAAAGGAGCTGAAAAGAAAGTGGTTGTTTTCCCATTGGCTTATCGCACTTTATGGAACATTTTCTCACCAGCTAGACATAATCTCACTGTTGTCTGACCACAACCACCCCTATAGATAGATCAACAGATTGCATTTTACATACAAATAACTGCAGAAAGAAAATAGCTAGCATCTGCATATTTGGAGATTATTTAATCATTGCTTTGCGTGATATGTTTGTGATTGGACTTCTATAGTACAATAATATTAATATGCTGATTTCATATTAAAGTGTGCAAGAAGTCAAAGCTTCAGTGATGGAACTTGCTACTAGAGTGGTACAAATGCTTCATGCCTAAGCTCAATCGGCTTCTGATAAGGAAGATATAAAGTAAAATATTTAGTAGATTACTCCAATTGCACACATATTTTGGACAAGACCACAGGAATGAGGAATAGGTAAAAGTGCTAGTTCATGCTCCTGTCAATGTATACAGCTACATTCTTATTTGGGCATGCTCGGGTCGCATCACTTGCGCCGCTGGAAAGCATGATGTGTGCGTTCCACTTAAGGAATTTCTACCGCGTCAGGTAGATCAGGGTTGGGATCTTCATAGACACATGTTATACATCAGATTTAACACAGCACAATAACATTAAATCAATGAATAAAAACAGAATTTATGTGAAAATGTGCAAATTATTTCATGGGGCTAAATAATTAAATGTTACAGGTAGCTGAATAAAGAAGATGTGCAGCTAAATACTACTACTAAAAATATATAATATATATTTGTGTTAGGGGCACATAGCCGTATAAGGAGTAAGGACTAAGTATAAGCATAGGATAGCATAAAAGAGAAAAGTTGGTTGTGGTGTGCCAGAACCGACGATGCAATAGGCCTGTAAATAAAAAGGGCCCACCAAGGAGTAAAGAAAAAGAAATGGAAAAGAGAGAGAGAGAGAGAGAGAAAGAAAGAAAGAAAGGAAGAAAAGTGTTGAGTATGTGGAGTGGTGGGAGGGTCATTCAAAACGCTGACCTCAGACGGTATGGAGTAAGGTAAGGGGTATCCCTTAAATAGGTAAGTAAAATAATAAGCCCCTCCCACAATTACAGGTCAAACGACCTTAATACTTGTGTTAGGGGCACATAGCCGTATAAGGAGTAAGGACTAAGTATAAGCATAGGATAGTATAAAAGAGCAAGTTAGTTGTGGTGTGCCAGAATCGAAGATGCGGTAGGCCTGTAAATGAAGAGGGCAAAAGTGATCAATGAAAGATTTAATACAGTCAACAACACATACAAATTATCCCGACATTCCCTTAAATGCATTGCGTATCTCTTGTACTGGTTTGGGTATATACCGTGTATAGGCAGAGAATTTCCACTGCCCCAGTGTTTTGATAATGTGCAATGGTATGTTGGCACTGGAAGCTGTGGAGGCCGCCCCTATTCGGAAGGAGTGACCCGAATAGTTAGAAAGGTTGCGGCCTAGCTGGGTTAACAGAGACCTAACATGTTTCATGAAAGTAGAGGTAGTAAGTATTAAGCCGTGTAAGAAGAATAGTGGCTGTGAAGGTTGTAAGTTGGGGTTCTGAAGGTAGGAGTCGAGAAACGCAACCAGGCACCATTCATTGTGAGTAGGATAGTATGCTATCTCCACTGGTGGTGCATGTTGACTCATTTTTGAATGTAGTAGAGCCAGTAGGTAGTGATCCATACGTTTTTGTAGGTGAGATCGTTTTAGACAATGAGTTGTCTGAGTTGTAGTGATAGTGGTAAATTCTCAAGGCCTGAAAAATAAAATGTAGAATGCTACATACATGGCTGTTTTGATTACTTCGTTTGTACTGGAATTAAATGGTCTTAAATCTAACAGGTCAGATAAGGATTGGAAAAGGTGATTGTCTTTTGATAATATTTGTGAAGAGCGTAGGGGAATGGATTTCTGAATACCTCTGAGTATGTTTTTTATCTGGTATGATAACTATACTCTGAACATAATGTAATCAACCAATAGCTTTATAATGAGGTTATAACATATAAATAGGGTTTTATTGCTGACAAATGTTTCAATTATATTCATAAACTACAAATGTACAAAATATTTGGTGCTTCAAGGAAGCCCAGATTAGAATGCTCTAATAATACTGTTTCCAACAAAAGGGATGAAAAAGAGAGAAGAGTGAGTTCTCAGCACAATAAAGGTGTAGGGAAAACATAAGTGCACAGTAAATAATAAAGTGTGTGTGTGTATGTATATATTTATATTGTATGTGTAGATTGTATTAGCCGTATTAGTCCAGTAGACAAGATGCCAAAATACCAGAGTATTGCAGTACGCAATGATACCTTTTTTTGACTAACATAATATTTCAAAGACAAACTTTCGAAAGTTTTCCTCTCTTCCTCAGGTCTGAAGCAATACTGATCAATCTGATAGAATTTAACACTTAAAACAACTGATGTTAGAGAAGAGGAGGAAGGGGGGTGAGTGGGGTGTCATAAATATAGATGTGCCTGAAAGTGAAAGGTGCAGATTGGCTGAGAATAGCCAGAAAAAGTAAATAAACAGAGGGGAGTCAATTAGCTAGTTGAAAAAACAAAAGCCCACCTGCAGCTCTGAGGGCAGACAGGATTGATTCCACATTCATCCTCAAACAGGTAAAATCAACAGGCCCAGGACAAACAGGAGCAACAGAATCAGGGTAAGTTGTTTGCTGGCCCGTCTTCCAGGAGGCACTGAAGTGAGATGAAACCCCACTCCCAAACCCATAACAACTCCCATACACACATACAACCAATCACAAGCATCCATCCCCACACTCATACATGTGCTCTTGTCCACTAAGCTGTGCTATCTCCCCAGGGCCTGAGCCAGGAGAGCTGTAAAGGCCCTGGGGAGATAGCGCAGCTAAGCGGACAAGGGCACATGTAGGAGTGTGGGGATAGATGCATGGGATTGGATGGGAAAGAGTGTGTGGGTGGGATTATGTTCTGTGTAAATTAGTGTGGGGTAGGTCTTACCCCAGTGCCACTTGGGATTCGGGCCAGCAAACAGCTTCCCTCCTGCCCGCCCTATTAGTATATTTTGTCACAGCTAGCCGGGGGTATGTCCTTGCCAATTGAGTTTGAGGGGTTACGTTTAAGTATATGGAATGAGATGAACAAGTTTTTAAGGTCTCAACCTCCCCTGCTTTAAAAGGTTAACATTAGGTTCCCTTAGGTGTCGTGCCCATCGAGCATGGATAAGGTCGGCTGATGGCGGGCATTGGAAAGATATGATTTTTATGACGAGGGGGAGGTGAGAGGAAGTGGTGATTAGGAACAACGGTATGTTTATTGGCAAGAACGGTTGGGTCACTGTATAACACTATGGGTGGAGTTATATATGTATATATGTTAATTTATGCTTATTTATGTCTAACGTTTTGGTTACAGAAAAAGAAGAGATTTAATAAATAAAGTTATGGATGTGTTATGCAGTAAATTTAGTTTGTGATAAATGCTGTGGCCTGTTCATCCATACTAAGTGGTCTGTTATTATTGGGGGGTTGAATGGGGTTAGTTTTTGTTCTAGGCTGCATCGCAATTCCCCACTACGTACATACACAAGGGCTGTATAAACAGAAACAAAGTGATTAAACTCTTAAATAGCAACAAATTGAGCAGTGAAACTTCAGAGGCATGATCTATACAATAAAAACTGCTTAATGTGTGACATGTCATGATTCCCTTTTATTCCAGAAGTTTGGTCCTTAAGGGGTTAATCTCCGCCTACTTATAGTGCAGATTACAGTTACACTTTAATGTGAGTTGGGTATCAGTGGTGACACTGTGAGTACAAGTACAAATATAGAAAGACCTTGTGCAGATGTGCTTCAGTCAGAGAGTTGTGTCTACCGGCAGCTTTTAGGAACACAAATATGGATCCCTAACGCTATAGTTCCCTTGTCAAGGTTTAAGTGACTGGCCCTCACTACAGCGCTCTCTCCACAGAGACACCCTCTGCTCTGTGCATAATAATTCAAATATTAAGCCTGTGGAGTATCAGGTAGTGGGGTCCATTAGAACATAGGTTTCATGTGCAACATCACTTAATCATACTTGGGATAAACAGAATGAATTATTCATGGTTGCACACTGGGATCATATAAATATAATGCAATCCCCCGCTTTATTAAGTCCTCAGGATCCAGGGTGGCCGAATAATAAAACAATAAAAAAAAATCCTTAACATAACCTAGACACATAAATCAAACATCACTAGCTAAGTCTTGTTCCCCCAAGCAAAATGTCCAGCACCAGAATACGATGTACCTAACCTTAAAATTGGCAAATGAAGTTTGACTGGGCTGAGGCCATGAAATGAGCACCTCGTCCCAGCCTTCTAGAGCAGTTTTATGGGCTGGTCTTACAGCGCTCAGTGTTGTGGAGGCTAGGGGAGGAGTAGAGGTAGGGCTGGGGAGGATTTAGCTCTTGTTGTGTAACAGAGTTCTGCATCAGTTGTCATTGTGAACCTGCAGGGCAGGCTATGCCAAAGTAGTAAAATCCCTCAGCCATGTGTAGGGTTCTCAAGACATTTGTAGCAGCATGTCTAATTATATATCTCTCTATCTGTAACCATCCCTATGATCATTAAGAGAAGATGGGAGTCTGGGAGAGGAGATGTATAGAGGGTCAAGGGGGATGAACCAAATAACTTCAGGAACAAAGAGCCATTATTACGTTCATTGTATAACCTATATTAGTTAGTAATAGGTTCTGTATAGACAAGGCTTAGTATAGCACACCATTGTATATATGTAATATAGATGTAATTACATGTTTCATTGTCCTTGTCTATGCGCACACTTATTATATACTTTGACTTAGAGGTATACATTTTTATCTCATGTTTTGTCTCATAGCTGCTATAACTATTTTTTAAGAGACACATTAATAAAGGGTAATTTTTAATAATCTAATATACTTTTTTTTTATTTTACTCCTAGTGGTCAGGGTACATGTTCTATCTTTCATCCTTATGATCATTTGATAAAGGTGTCAAAACATTTTTTTTTTTTTTTAAATTGGTGCCTGCAGACCCATAAGTTGAAGAGGTTGAAAGAGTGTAGAATATTACAGGTCCATACCAGTAGAGTATAATTTGACAGACTTTATCCAGTTACTAAATATATATATATATATATATATATGATATATATATATATATATATAAATGATTTTATGCCAACCCTGAATATGTTTTGCTATTTTGAGCAACAGTTTCAATAACAGGTGTTACAGAAGTGGAACATACTATCATGAAATCTGGCAGTTCCATTTCTGTGATCAGACTGTGGATCTACTTATAGGTCACACTAAAGCTTCATCAAGATTAGTTCAAATTTATTTTTAGATAGTTTTTTTCAGCTATGGTCTCCTTTTTTTCAACCCTCCCTAAATTTTAAACTTTTGTGTGTCACTTTCTAACACTCATCCCTTTGTGCGTATCTCCTGGCTATTGTGTGTGTTTTTGTGTCCCTAATCCCCACTTCCCCTTTCAACCTTGTGTGTCTCTTCATGCCTTTCACCTTCTTCTGTATCTCTTAACTCTGCATATCTTTTTTTTTGTTTGTTTCTTGGCCCCCACATACAAAGCCAATGTCAAGCAACCTCAATATGAGAGAATAAAGAACTTGTAGCCAGCACAATGGTAATCCTTAGCTCACCTCTGAAGAAACAGAGCAATCAGGAACCTACAGAGTTAATATTAGAGGCACTAGTTTATTTACCTCCCACAGCTGCACTCTGAGAGTATCTACATTCCATTTCTTGTTCCTCTGATGGCTTCCTCCCTCTCCCAGGAGTCGCTCTGCATAGGCGGCAGTATTATAACTCCAAATACCAATATGCCACGAGGAGAACATTTTAAAAACACGGGACAGAGTCCCAGAACATTTATTAAATGGGACAATGGGACAAAAAACAGGACTGTCCTGTGAAAAACGGCATAGTTGGTAAGTATGGGAGTAGTGCCAAGACAGATTTAGTAACACCTGCAGTATTTCTAATGTGGTTAATTTCTAATCCTGAAACACATGTGGGATGAATCAGTGGCGGGTCCAGAGCCTGATCTCGGGAGGGGCACTTGTAGATTATTTAAATAAATAATCCAGACACATTAATCACTACAGCTCAGTGTAGTGGTTATGGTGTCAATAGTGCCGGGACCCCCTCCCACAGTAAGTAGTCAAACCGTTTAAGAACAGTTTGACAACTTACCTGAGATCTGCTGGGAAATGGGGCTGTAGTAGGGCATAGGAGCAGTGGTGTGTGTGAGTGGTGCAATGTGTAAGGGGTGCAGTGTGTGTGTGAAGGTTGTAGTGTGTGAGTGAGGGCGGCAGTGTATGTCAGGGATGCAGTGTATGTGTGGGACAGTATGTGTGTGTAACAGTTGCAGTGTGTGTGTATGGGGGGCAGTATGTGTGTATGGGGGGCAGTATGTGTGTATGTGGGAGCAGTGTGTGTATGTGGGGCAGTGTGTGTATGTGGGGGCAGTATGTGTGTATGTGGGGGGCAGTATGTGTGTATGGGGTGTATGTGTGTGTATGGGGGCAGTATGTGTGTGTATAGGGGGTGGTATGTGTGTGTATATGTGGTATGTGTGTATGTATGTGTGAATGGGGGGCACATGGGGGTGCAGTTTGTGTGTGTGTGGGGGGCAGTTTGTGTGAATGGGGGCAGTTTGTGTGTATGGGGCAGTTGTGTGAATGGGGGCAGTTTGTGTGTATTGGGGCAGTTTGTGTGAATGGGGCAGTTTGTGTGTGAATGGGGGCAGTTTGTGTGTATAGGGGCAGTTGTGTGAATGGGGGGGGCGGTTGTGTGTGGGGGCAGTTTGTGTGAATGGGGGCAGTTTGTGTGTATGGGGCAGTTTGTGTGAATGGGGGGTTTGTGTGTATAGGGGCAGTTTTTGTGTGAATGGGGGCAGTTTGTGTGTATTGGGGGCAGTTTGTGTGAATGGGGGGCAGTTTGTGTGTATTGGGGGCAGTTTGTGTGAATGGGGGCAATTTGTGTGAATGGGGGGCAGTTTGTGTGAATGGGGGCAGTTTGTGTGAATGGGGTGGCAGTATTGAGGGCAATGTATGTGTGTGTGGCTTTTTTTTTTATAATATATATTTTTTTTATTTAATTAAAATAAATATCCTATGTCCCCCCTCCCTTCTTACCTTTATTTAGGAGGAGGGGGGACATTTCCCTGGTGGTCCGGTGGGGGATTCATTGGCGGTCCCAGTGGTCAGAGTGAACTCTAGCCCGCGCTCCAGGGCTAGAGTTCACTCTCGCGAGATTTGGAGCGTCGCTGTGGTAACCGGGGCAACGCTTCAAATCTCACGAGAGGAGGACCCGGAGGAGGTGCAGGTCCTCTCTCCTCCCTCTAACTCCCTCTCCCTCCCCTGCCGGCTCTCAGCACAGTGCCTGAGGACCGGGGGGGAGATCCCTGCAATGTCTGATCTCCCCCCCGGTCCGCAGACACATTGCAGGGCTAGCAGCTGCATGTCCTGGCAGGGGAGAGGGAGACCGGCGGATTTCTCGGGGGGGGCAATTGCCCCGTTGCCCCCCCCGGATCCGCTACTGGGATGAATACTCTAATTTAAAGGCAAAGGGAAGCAAGTTTCTCTTATCCGCTTTCTTTTAGATAACTATTACAAAACAGTTTGTAATAGCTACTTACCCAGTGCAAAGTGCATTTGTTTTGGTGGAACTGGGCTATTTTACTTTTCAGCTCAAACACTTATATCAGTTGTATATATTAAATATACTAAGGTTGTGCAAGTATTGGGGTTCTTTAATAACACCAACCTGCATACAGAATATACTAATCACATACACTGAGAATGTATTTAAACCTCACCTCACAGAAATATCAATCCCATATATTGAGGGTGTGTCTTAACAGTACCTTGTATACAGAGATATCAGTCACATATACTGAAGCTGTATTTTAACAGTACATAATACAGAGACTACATCTGTTATATACAGTGACATTATGTCTCCACACCAGTGCATATACACTGCTCAAAAAAATAAAGGGAACACAAAAATAACACATCCTAGATCTGAATTAATTAAAAATGCTTCTGAAATACTTTGTTCTTTACATAGTTGAATGTGCTGACAACAAAATCACACAAAAATTAAAAAATGGAAATCTAATTTTTCAACCCATGGAGGTCTGGATTTGGAGTCACACTCAAAATTAAAGTGGAAAAACACAATACAGGCCTATCCAACTTTGATGTAATGTCCTTAAAACAAGTCTAGCAGGATCTAGCATTGTCTTGCATTAGGAGGAACCCAGGGCCAACCGCACCAGCATATGGTCTCACAAGGGGTCTGAGGATCTCATCTTGGTACCTAATGGTAGTCAGGTTACCTCTGGCGAGCACATGGAGGGCTTTGTGGCCCCCCCCCAAAGAAATGCCACCCCACACCATTACTGACCACTGCCAAACCGGTCATGCTGGAGGATGTTGCAGGCAGCAGAACATTGTCCACTGCGTCTCCAGACTATGTCATGTCTGTCACATGTGCTCAGTGTGAACTTGCTTTCATCTGTGAAAAGCACAGGGCGCCAGTGGCGAATTTGCCAATCTTTGTGTTCTCTGGCAAATGCCAAACGTCCTGCATGGTGTTGGGCTGTAAGCACAACCCCCACCTGTGGATGTCGGGCCCTCATACCACCCTCATAGTCTGTTTCTGACCATTTGAGCAGACACATGCACATTTGTGGCCTGCTGGAGGTCATTTTTGCAGAGCTCTGGCAGTGCTCCTCCTGTTCCTCCTTGCACAGAGGCGGAGGTAGCAGTCCTGCTGCTGGGTTGTTGCCCTCCTACGGCCTCCTCCACGTCTCCTGATGTACTGGCCTGTCTCCTGGTAGCGCCTTCATGCTCTAGACACTAATCGGACAGACACAGCAAATCTTCTTGCCACAGCTGTGTTTTCCCACACTGGAGTATATCACTCATATATACTGAAGCTGTGATTAACATCAACCCATACACAGAGCTTGTGTTAGATGTTAGAAGTTTTAGTGAGGTAATAGCTTCTTGATCCAAGGAGATATCTTACTGCCATTTTGGGGCCAAAAAAAGGATTTTTTTCCTAGTTTGTTGCAAAATTGAAGATGCTTCAAACTGTGTTTTTTTCTGTCTTCTTTTGGATCAACAGCAAAAACATATGTGATAAAGGCTGAACTTGATGTATACAAGTCTCTTTTTAGCTATGTAATTATCTAAGTTGTCTTCACAACAGCCCATTTACAAATATTATATGGACCCATATATAGAGGTTGTGTCTTTATTATCATTCACATATATTACTGTGTTTTTGCACTAAAATATAGTGCATGTAGAGGACACATACCAAGGCTGTGTCCTTACAGAAACTTATACATAGAGCATATAGTGAATACATATACTAAAGTTGTGTCCTCATAGTAACTCATACATAGAACATGTAGTGGACATTTTTACGAAGACTGTGCTTCACACCAACTCATACAAAGAGAATACAGTATACACATATACTGAGGCTGAGTCTTCAGACCGACTCATACATAGAACATGTAGTGGCCACATTTACTGAGGCTGTGCTTTACACCAACTAATACATGTCTGCATAGTTATTCATATATATGGCATATACTGGATACTGGTCTGACTGGGCACTGGTGAGAGGAGAGTATTAGCGGATACTCTCAGCCTATCACTTGCTTCCCATTTAGAAAAATGCATTAAAAAAGCTGAAACTATCAGCCTAGGCTGTCTAAAGCACTTTCATGTAAAATATTTATAAACAGCTGAACCCCTTAATAAAAGATGGTGCCTAGGACCTCCAGACATCATAACAACTTCACTGATATGAAGTTTTTTATGATTTCCTAAAGTAGGGATTTAAATTTCAAAGCTTAAATAACTAGCCAGTCCTAAAAGTAATAATCAATTGAAAGACTTTGGGTTCATAGCAGACTCGCCATATTTAATTCTTATTTGACTGTGCTGAATTTTAACTCAGCAGACTTGGTTAGTGGGTTAGTGGAAATTTTGAGCGCTACCCTAGAGAGTTCCTCTAATGGCTCCAGTACAAACCAAAACAGCCAATATAACCGGTAATCTCTTGGAATTCATTCTGGCGTAGCATTGAGTGTTTAGTAATTTTTTCTTGTACTGTTAACTATTAACTATAATTAATACGTCCAATGATTGCTTTAGCTCACCACTAAAGCTACACTAAAAAATTATTTTGCCCAGCTCTGCCGGAATTTTTTAAATTATGTATCTACACAAGTTACTATTAAAGTCGAAGACATGCAAGTTAGTTTAGCCTAAAAACACAACTCTACTCTACAATAATAACATTCCAAACAATATTAAGAAGAAATGTTTAACATGAAATATTGTTCTGTTTCAGTTCAATATTTCAAAGTTACAGCCACTGCTACAGTACTCTAAAACCGAATACTATCATTATGAACCACTTACGAGAAGGCAGTCAATGATGTTTGCTGAGTATACCAGTAAATGCTTACTAAACCATGTATACTCTTTTGGGAGTTTGTGAAATGTCCACAGATCCTTAATGGCTTTTAGAGAGTAAATAATGAAATGTCTAATGACATGCAAGCTAAATAAATAAATAAATAAATAAATAAATGTGAAATGTGTGCCTTGTGTATTATTGTAAGAATTTTTTTATACTCTTTTAAAAACAGAAGTGTTTTAGGTGTACATGTATCTCACACATTTTTGTTAGTTCATATTTTGCCACTTAAGCATATGATATTCATTATTTTTTTTATTAATGTTATGAAAGATAATCTATTTTTAAAATTATATTGTAAAAAAAGAAATAAGCATTGACATTTGTATAAATTACCAAGGCGCTTATTCACTGAACAGACTAAGAGCCTGCTGCATATGATACATGTGCTTTCCACAGCATGTAGAGTTCCTTTGATTGGCATTTGAGACTGCTAGATCTAATCAGTAAAGTTAGATGGTCCAGCACTCTTCCAAGTAGTTTTCCTTTGTTGATGCCGAAAAACAGGCAACGTTTTGGTCTCCACCAAAGACCTTTATAAAATCTTTGGATTTTATCGAAATCTTTTTTGGAGACCGAAATATCTGGAGCATCTTGTTATATTGCTTTTATTTCCAATTAATCTTTGAAAAAGTGGTTGCACCTATATTGAAGCTACCAAAGAAGCATGAGTATACCTGGGAGTATACATGTGAATCTGATTAGTGCTGCATTCTGAAATGCCAGAGAATGCCTAATTACATTTTCTGATGAGTTTCAGGAAGCTTGAAAATCAATGTGCCCTCACTGTAGGTTGAATGCTTCATTAAACATCAATGAACTGTTACTCTAGACTACATTTTCAATTAGCCATAATTTCTGTTGCACTTATTGACCCTTTTGTATGGAGTTTCCAAGATTATTTCCACACGATAGCATGAAATGAGGTTCACAAATAATGTAAATTTTGTAATTTACTATCTGTGTTTCCATGTTTTCAATTAGCAATGACATATACTATTTATACTTTTTTGGTAGGTAAAATATAAACATATAAAAGTGACCCAAAAAAAACCCATTTTGATTGGTTGCTAAGTACTGCTCTCTCACAGCAAATCTGAAGAGTTCTGTTATTAATTAAAAAAAAATAGCCTGCCGGCTGTCTCCACAACTTATATATAGTTACATAGTTACATAGCTGAAAAGAGACTTGCGTCCATCAATTCAGTCTTCCTCACATATGTTTTTGCTGTTGATCCAAAAGAAGGCAAAAAAACCCAGTCTGAAGCGCCCCCAATTTTGCAACAAACTAGGAAAAAAATCCTTCTTGAACCCAAAATAGCAGTCAGATGTCTCCTTGGATCAAGCAGCTCTTACCCCACTAATTAGAAATTATTTGTTTTTGCAAGTATTTATCCTATTGCAGTTTAAACATCTGTATGGACTCTTCAGGCAGAGAATTCCATATCCTTATTGCTCTTACTGTAAAAAAACCTTTTCTTTGCCTTTGATGAAAACTCCTTTTTTCCAGCCTAAATATATAGCCCTATTTATGAATAGATTTCCAGATAAAGGTTTGTACTGGCCCCAAATATATTTGTAAAATGTTATCATATCCCCTCTCAGGTATCGTTTTTCCAAACTAAAGAGATTTACATTTTTTAACCTTTCTTCGTAACTAAAATGCTCCATTCCTTTTATCAATTTTGTAGCTCATCTCTGCACTTTTTCTAGTGCCATGATCTATTTCTTTAGAACAGGTGCCCAAAATTGCACAGCATATTCAAGGTGTGATCTTACCAGCAATTTAAAAAAGGCAAAATTATATTTTCATCCCGAGAATTTATGCCCCTATTTATACATGACAAAATCTTATTGGCCTTAGCAACGGCAGATTGGCATTGCATATTGCTGCCTAATTTGTTGTCTATAACAATTCCCAAATCCTTCTCGTGTGTGGTTATCCCTAGTTCACTACCATTTAGGGTGTAAATTGCTTGTGTATTCTTAACCCCGAAGTGCATAACTTTGCATTTCTCTATGTTAAATTTCATTTTAGTGCCCAGTCCTCCAATCTATCCAAATCCCTCTGCAGAAAAGCAATATCCTGCTCTCATTTTATTACTTTACAAAGTTTTGTGTCATCTGCAAACACTGATACATGGCTTTCAATGCTTATTTCAAGATAATTTATAAATATGTTAAATAGAAACGGTCCCAAAACCGAACCCTGAGGGACACCACTTACCACTTTTGTCCAGCCTGAAAATTTTTATATATAGTTCAAGAAACATTGAAAAAGCATTAATCTGGCCAATGAGCTTGATGAAAATAAGATCCTGAAAAATAATTCTAACAAGCCCTGTACAGTGCATTGTTGGTTAATCATAATCAGTGGGTGGCTGTGCATTTCACCTCATCATATGGCTTTTGAGATTAATTGTTACTATGATGTGCTTAGGTCCCGCAAAACATTTCCAACTAGTAGAAAGCCACCATCCATTTTTTACATACCATAGGACATGGGTTGAGAGTAAACACAGAAAGCATCCACAATTCATACTCAACTTCTACTCCAGCCCCCTGTGTGGTCAAATGATGTCAGAATTGTTTGTGAGTCACTTTGCTTATTAAATAAGTCACCCTTACAGTGTTCTTGTTCTCACTGTGTTCTTAGTGAGCACCTGGCATACAGTTTGAAACTTAAATATTCTGCTTGGATTGTAACTGTGGCGGAACCAGCCTAGCCACCGGGCATTGGAGAAGACTGATTGCCAGCCTCCTGCCCTGTGACTATGGCCCCATGTTGAAATGCTGGATTTTCCCCTGCAAAGACCCAAAAGCCAGGTCATTCAGTACTTTCCCTAAGTGAGCAGTGTTACCCCAGATAGCTAGGCCATGGAGCCCATTCGTATAACGAAAGACTATGTGAAAGACTTTGGCTCCATGGCAATTGAACTGTATGTATGTGATCTGAGCGCCATTCAGTAATAATTTGCACTCAGATCTAAGCTATCTGGGGATATGTTAAATGTACCCATTTTATGCAATCGCTGCACAGTTATATATTTTTATGTATTTTATTGTATTTTGCTACCATGTGGCTAATCGAGTCTTGCCTCTGTCCATGGAGATAATTGGAATAAAAATTAGGGGGGATCTAATGTCCTCCCCCTGGCCCTAAATAACAATAAGGGGAGACCTAAAGTCCTCCCCCGGCCCCCACGCCTGCGCGGCGGGTGAGGGCCCTAAATAACAATAAGGGGGGGACTTAATGTCCTCCCCCCTGGCCCCCACCTCTGAGCAGTGGGTGGGGGCCATAAATAAAAATCCTCCCCCCCCAGGTGACCAGGGGTCCCAAACCCCTAGTCACCCCCTTCCCTCCAAAAAAGCTAACCCCTACCTACCCCCGTCACCCTAAAAATAATGAGGGGGGGCATTAACTAAGTACCTGTTAAAAAAGATTAAATACAACTTACCATTTGATGTTTTCTTTCTTATAAAATATTCTTTTTTCAGCCCCAAAAAGGCCAAATCAAAATCCATAATAACCGACGCACTTTAAAAAAAAAATCCATCTTCACCCATGGAGGGCTCCGCGCAGACTGAGCTCTTCAGGGCGGGGGAAGGCTTATGAAGCCTTGCCCCGCCCTGCAATTAAGCTCAGAACTCTCTGATTGGTGGGTTTAAACCATCCAATCAGAGTGCTCTGACAGGTAAATGAAGAGACTTACAGGTAAGTCTCTACATTTACCTGTCACAGCACTCTGATTGGTTGGCTTGATTTCATGCAAACCAATCAGAGTGCTCTGTGTCATTTTACACAGCGTGGGAAAATTCAAAGAACTTTCCCACGCTGTTTAAAATGACACAAAGCACTCTGAGTGGTTACTTAATCCACCAATCAGAGTGTTCTGTGTCATTTTACACAGCGTGGGAAAATTCCAAAGATTATTTTTTTTAGTTGTACTACACTTCTGACACCTCCTAGCAACTAATGTTTTGCCGATGGTGCAGCTTTGACAAGTGCCTCTATAAATATACTCTAACTTATACCTAGACATGCTTCAATAGCGTCTATTTAACACTCTAAAAATGTGCAGATCCAGCAATTGTCATACCCGCATTGTATCTTGTCTGTAACTATGATTGGTTACCTACGCTGTTGTGGCTTGGTCAGCTGCTTTCACTAATTTAAAAATGTGCTCTTATTTCTTTTGCCATACCTATGTTTCTAAATTTTATTAATGTGCCTACCCCTGCTGTTGTGGCATAGTAGATGTTTGTTCTTCCTGCATAGCAAAAATAAAGAATAAAAAAATTAAATAAAAGCTACCCTCACAAACAAAATGTCAATGTGGTTCCAAACTAATTACCCTATACAATCGTACCAGGAAACCGGGTTTGTTTTCCTGGCACTACAGTGCTCCTTTAACTAAAACTATTTTATAAAAAGTTAGTTAACTAGCTGTTTTTTTACAAATACATATTCTTGGTTGTTTTCATTTTTTACTAAAAACAGTCACGTAATCCATATACTGACTATTTGCTGACTGACAGGAAGACTTATTGTTTCCAGTTTAATTAATCTTTTTTCCATTTAATACATTTTAATATTATTTCAAGAAATGTATTTTGGTATTCTTCACAAGAAAATGCATATCATTTAAAACTAATTACAATTATGGTTCTCTAGTATTCAGTACATTAGTCTGGGAATTAAGTCAACTGAGCCATCATACACAACATGTATCAATATGACAGATTTTAATATCACATTTATTTTTTTAAATAACCTATAATACATAGAATTTAAGGTAGTACAAATCATAATTGTAGTAATGCATTTGCTGTATTTTATTTAAAAAAAAATACCACTAGCCAGTTTTAATGTTTTCTTGCTGTGGTACTCAAATATTATTGTATGTTTCAAGTTATCAGTACAAAATATTTCTCAGAGTGAAATAAATAGTTCATCAGATCATCTCTTTGAAGTTGTGTGATCTATCAGACCTATATGAGAAGGTATACAGCTATGTGATTGACCTTTAAAAACATTTATTTTTAAAACATGCAAATGAGGTATACTAAAATATATAATTTTAAAAAGGCTAATTTCAATATGATTAGGTCAGCTTTACAACATATTGACAGACATGAACTGATGATCTATGGCATATCTCCACAAATATTAGAAAGGTACATTTCTCAGTATGTACCCTTGAATAATACAATTTTTTTTCAAAAAAAAGCATGTTAAACAAATGTGGCTTAGTGGGAAGGTAAACTAACAAATTTAAGTTAAGGAAAGGTAATGCCAAAACATAATATTCAGCAATATCATTTTTAACTTTTGGGTAACAGTTTCTTGATCTAAGGATATGACTGTCATTCTGGGGTTAAGAAGGATATTTTTCCTGGTTTGTTGCAAAATTGGAAAGGGATTTAAACTGTGTGTTTTGCCTTCTTTTAGATCAACAATAAAACCAGAAAACATCTGAATGCCCCCCCACACACCCAATGCTGAGGCCAATTTAAGCAAACCGTACATGGGGGACTTGATGGCCAACCTGCGGTCAGTGGGTGGGTAAATCTGTCCCCATACATGGTGAGCAGGGTTTCACTCTGACCCATAAATGGTGAGCAGGTTGGGGTAATAATTATAATATATGGGGGACTTATTGCGTTCTCCTGTCCCCCACCTGTGGTCAGTGGGTAGGATATTATAATATAACGGTGACCCTTTTGTACCCCCACAACGCCCACTATACGTTAGTTCTAATTAATACAGCAGGGAAACCTATTGTACCCCTCCCTGTTCCACACCCATTGGCAGTGGTTGTTAATTCTGATTGAATTAATTACCAAATGAGATCTAATGTGCCTCCAAAGCCCACACCCAATAGCTGCAGATGGGGGCTACAATTAAGTATAGATGAAGGTGAAAAGCCATTATCCACTACCAATTCCCTAGTCACCTCACACCAATAAGAAAAAGCCTGCAAATAACCTCACCCTAATAATAGTGAAGGCGGCCCAATTAATTGAATCTGTAAAAAAAAAAAAGTAATTCTTCCCTCTTTTCTTCGCCCGACCCCCCCCCCCAAAAAGGCCAAAAAAAAACATTAAGACCAAAAATGCAAAAAAGAAAAGACACGAAAAAATGCAATGCCCACCCCAAAATGCCATATTTTGCCCATAGAATGCTCCATACAGACTAAACTTGCATAGAGGGAAATACCCCACTCATTGGGGCCGAAATGTGCTCATAGAGTGCTCGACACAGACTAAGTTTGCACAGAGAGAAATGCCCCCACTGTAACAGCTGACATCAGTGCCAGCTGCTACAATTTCAGTTGGCAATAAATTCAAATTGAATAAAAAATAAAAAAAAAATCCAAAATCAGTTACGGTCCATTTCTGTCCAAAATCATAGATATGAGACCTTTATTTTAAACTCCAGTATTATTTTTAGCTAGTTTACAGACTTGTCACACTTCTGTTTCATGGGCTTTGCCAATAGAGGTCATGTAAGTAAGTGATATGACTTTCAAAAAGGGGAATTTAGAGTTTTGTGGAACACAACTGCAGAAATACGATGTAACTGTGCCTTTAAGAATTTAAAGGGAGATATTGATTCTTCTTGGTTTAGAAGTCTTTAATTTGATCCAAATAAAGTTTGAGAGACTTTAACTCTCAGTTATACAATAGCAAAGACAATTAAACAAGCAGCATTAGGTCATTGGCATTATATGCAGAAGAAAAGAAGCATTTGAAGTATCTTTTGCAGGATTAGAATACAATACAGTCCACAGGTGTAATGGCAGATATAGCAGCAGGCAATATAAGCAAGATCTGTAGTTCTTCAGCAGAGATTGTAACAAGCAAGAGCAATAAATGTCCACAGTGTTAGTGTTGAAGCAGAAGCAGTCAAAGATAAACAATCTCAGCAGAGGTTTGACATAAGCAGCAGCAATAGATGAGAATTAGTCACCAATCATTTAAGAGAGGAGACTAAGGAGTGATAATGTCCAAAGGCAATGAGCAATATTAAACAATGTCCATGGAGTGTATTGTAGCAGTATTAGTAATCAATATCAGTGATACATTGAGGAGTCAATTGTTGAGATGAAAATAAAGAGTTAATTCCAGCCTGCAGCAATAGTTAGCCAGAAGGTAAAAGCAGGAGATACTTCAAAGAAAGTAAGATATACTTATTTGCATTCAGGTTGTTTTTAAGAGGAAGATCCTCAGTAGTTAATCCTTGATTTCAGAATACTTGAGAGTTGACAAATCTTTCAATTAGGAGTTTTTGAGAAAGCAGGAACTAAGTTAATTCAAGTAATAACCGATGAGAGTCAGTAGCTTAGATGAGCCTTCCCCCCCACAAGGCAAAATCACCAACTATTAGACTTAGGCGCATCTTCCATATATGGCAGGGAAGCTGTGCATCATCATGTTGGCGGAGTTAATTGCCGATCTCGGAAGTAACCGCGAGGTTCCGGCAATGCATTCAGACAGGTTCTGACAGTAAGTAATATATGACATAATTCTGTCAAGTTTGTATAAGTTGAAGAGGAAAGTGATATATTGAAATAAGTCTTGACTTAGAATGTTAAGTGGAAAACCCTTGCTAGTGTTGCTTTTTGTACTTTAAATATTTTACGACAAGTTTAATGAAGTTTATAGGGCATTTTCTCACTGTAAATCTTAGACATTCAATTTCAAAGCAAGATAAAGCACTCTAGAAGCAGAGGGAGAACAACTTGTCTGGGCAAACGAAAAAAGAAAAACACATTGCAGGAAAACTAGACTTGTATGACAATTGAAGAAAACAGCATTTGGTAAAGAATTTATAGCAAGACCCACCATCAAACTTTGACCGATACATGAATGCTTTTATAAAGTCTGTGCAGCTGCAAAACATGCAGACAACTGAATTATCTATATAACCCACTTACCAAGAAGTCATGGAAGTGGATATTCAGGAACAAACTCCATTACATTTTAAAATTTGTAGGCTGGTAGTCTAGGATCTTAGCTAGCAGATGACACCTCAAGTATTAAACTGAAGAGCCAGATAAGCCAGCGTTGGGAGATAGGCAAATCATGGATGGTGCTGAAAAAGCCTTTCCCTCCAGTATGTCAGGATTTTGTATCAGAGCCCCACTTTCCCCTTAATCTTAGAATCATGCAGGGAAGTTAGCACCAGTTTAGATCAATTAACAATCTGCTTGTTCAGACTCATTGAGTAGATCATTCAGATTCCTGCTACATTGTTATGCAAATTGCCTGTTTTCAGGAAGGCATACATCTTGTATTTGAGGTAGGTGAACAAGGGGATGACCTGTACCAAACTAGCATTATTGTGGCTCAAAGTTTATGTCACATGGCTAAGTCAAGAATGAACTGACACTAGCTGCCCTTTTATTGTAAAGGCAAAGGAGTGATGGGAACATAGAATATGAATTGCCCTCTGCTGTACCAAAATTCTTCCCAAAATGTCTAAAGTGAGATAGCACAGTGTGGTTTATCCTGTCATATAAGTTGTGTGGGAAACCTTTTCTCTTGCACCCCCTCAAAAGTTTTAGGCCTTACACTATGATGGAAATGCCCGACAATCCTCCTGTAATGCTCAAGTGTGGTTGGCACCTTTTTGTTTGCTTTGTTAATTGCACACTTCAATACAATATGGTTGAATGTGTGCAGAACTGCACACACCTATAAAATAACCATCTTGCAGAGCTTTTACCATGTTAGCAGCTAAGTTGGTGACAATGAACCCAACATGCAGATTGCTGCATGCCTGATCTCCCAACCACCACTTGACACAATCACAGAAAAAGAAACTCTTCCTAAAGAGATAATTTGCGTGTTTTTGTTAAACTGCTCTTTTAACATGTTGGTTTGCTTTTTTTACTGAACAACACACTCCACCAAAAAATATTTTCTTTCTACAAACAAATAACAAAAACAAACTTTAATGTAAAATGGTAGACTAGTCTTGTACTAGTATCATAGAATGTGATGCCAAATAAGAATCATTCAGCCCATCTGGTCTGCCCAATGATGCAATGCAATATTCTATCGTTTTATGGGCTATTGACAGACAATAGATAATACTGCCAGCTAAGTAGATGCAGTAGTACTTTAAACCTAACCACACACTAAAATCAATGGCACAATAGCAATATCCTATCTCCTACTCAAATGTGTTTCAAGTGCCACTGGCAGCAGCTAGTTAGGCAGATACAACAGTAAGCTAAATCTAGTCTTACACTAGAAGCAATGACCCAGACTATCTCCCACTTCCATGCAGGCACAGCAAAGGTAAAGTGCACAGTATCACTGCTTGATAGCTGCAGCTAAGTGTCTGGAGGAATCCTGCTTGAAAGCATATTTTGTTTGACTGTTCCTCTTTTTTTTTTATCATCAGTTGATCAACAGCCACTTGATCTGTGAATAAAACTGGCTGTTTCCTAACCATCAACATTTTATTGTTTTCAACCTCTTGATTAGAATGGAAATACAGCACACACAATTTACCTCTTTATTGTCATAGTAAACTAAGCTGCTTGGTTGCCCCTTCAGAGCCTCTTTTCCATTCCATCCCCATTTTTTTCTGCCACCAGATATGGCACTCCGAATCACGACTCAAAATGAGCCATTGTCCAAAATTCTGGCCTATTCCCCGGTCTGTTCCAAGTTCACCTGAATTTGAGCCAAATGTCGCCACCAAGGAAGTCCAGGCACTACAGCTTAGTCAATGGTATGAAGCACTAACGGTGCCTAGAGTGCCCTTTTATTTAACAGAGAATTGTCAATCAGCATTGATAGTCTATGTACAAGACAATTGTGCAAATCTTAATAGTTTGCATACAACATTTGAAAATAATACCTTTATGTTACCCTTATTTAGCAAGTGTGACTGAAAGAGTTAAAAAAACAGGCTTAAATAACAGTGTGAATTAAAAAAAAGTTAAATATATATGGAGTTCGAGCTAATGGTTATTGTGCAATACAATTGCATAGATCCCGTAAAGCTCTAGTACACTATATTTCTGCAATATAGTGCTATGTAAATATTATTGCAGCAAATATAAGGAATACAATACAATACAATTACCAACATTAATGGTTGCAAATCATAAATGGTGCAAATTGGCAATTATACAAAAAACAACCAGAAAAACAGGCAGTTGTGAAAAGCCTATGAAAGAACTACTATTATCTTTTTATACAAAATGCGCCTGTAATATTGTTCCACAGCAGACCGTTATAAAACCCCTTAAACAATCTAGACACATTGGGGATACTGCTTTTAAAATTAATTAATTTATTTGATTTGAATTTAAATATTCTCTTTTTATCTATCAGTTTTTGCAACTGCTGTATTATCTAGAAGGTAAAAATAGCACTATATCACATATATAGCCACCCTTTTTATATTCAATTCCTCTTGATAGCTGTTCAATGTGGATTTACATTTATATTTTAGGCTAATGGCTTTATCACTTATGACCTCAGTGTAAGTCAGCCAGGTGGCTGGGCTTGTAATTTTTTTGCTAAGTGCTGTCTGATATGAAATGCTCAGACACCTGCACATTTTAATAAGGCTGCTCTGTAACCCCTACATTTACTATACACTTTTCAAAAATCAATATGTCTTCTATGGTGGCAGTTTGGAATTTCTTTTGCCAACTTCAAATTCTCAGTTCTTTGTATTTAGAATTATAATGTTGCTCTGGGATTTATTGGTTATTTGTTTTAATACTTTATAAAATTATACTTTATCATATTGGCCAATGTTATGCTATAATTAAATACAAACAAATTAAATATGTTCATCCTTTGTTTAAAGTGGAAGCGTAATTTCCCAGGATTTAAAATACTATTTGTTTTAACCCTCACAGTTAACAAATGTATACAGTTTGTTGGGGAAAAATCAGCTATACACGGGACAATAACTGTCTGGTTGATGGATGGAGACCGACCCGGGTTCCCGGGAACCACTGAGGAGACACACACCGAGTTGCTTTCCAAACAATATTTTTTCACGCTACCGGGTGTAACAGGATGTAACAGGAAGCAGCTGCTCATGATAGATAACAACTATATTGATTTACACAAATATGCTGATTTACAAAAAATACTACAAATACCAAAAACAAGAACATTTGACGTAAGCAGTAATATTTTCCGAGAAATGAAACAACTGAACAACTGTTTCAAGCTACCCATAAAGTTTCAAATTGCCCTATAATATAAACAGCGAAAAAAGATAGTGATCTGGGGCCAGGTAAAAAAAAACAGTGGCGAAAACTCATATTTGAGGAAAAAGCACATCTGGGGAAACCCTATGTGGGGGCCACAACTGTGTAGACATGTCATCCCCTCACTTTGACACCACTTGTGACTTATAATACCCGCACCTGTGAGTACATAGCTCGGGTATAGGGAGGAATTGGGAAACACTTCTTGATTGATTGAAAAGGCCCACTTACATATTAAATCATGAAATAAATTATAATCAGCTTGCAATTCTCACAACAATTCCAACCAGGACCTTGTGTCCTAGGTCTCTCAATCATGTCCCTATTCCAACGGTTTAATCATATCCACACTCAACATACATCAACGACACACATAGTACATCCATCCCTGAGTCAGCTAACACTTCCTCGCTCTCTGGCTAACTCTACAAAAATAAAAATAACAAAATAGTTCAATAGTTCAGCATAGTTCAGAAAAATAGAATAAGTCTTTCAAGGAGTATAAAGAAATCAGCTAAGGGAAGCAATATGGCTGACAACAAGACAATGTCAGCTTCCACATAGTTCTTAATTCTTCTTTTGTTTGCTGGATGTTCACCACAATGCTCTGTGCAACACCTCAATTGTTGAAATAGTTATTACAGAACTAGCAGCATTAGACAGCACTACACCTTCAGGACTTTCCAAGTTAGTTTATGTCCTCATAAGTAAGCAACTCAGTTTCTTTGGGCTGCATGGATTTTGACCAAACAGATTTAATTGCAAAATAGGTAGTGCAGGGTCAACCAAAGAGATTGTTGTTTTGTCCTATAAATCAGGCAGCACAAACACTCCAGGATGGTCTCTATAATTATACAAACACAAGGATCAATACGACATCCATTAATCAGTTACCTAGGATAAAACTTACATTAGAGACTAAAGTTAAACCCTTAACTTGTGTAACATGTACTTCTCTCAGCGTTGCTTATAATTCATGAAATTTGTCCTTTATGAAATTTTACATAATTTCCATTTGGAATGCCTTTGTACGGATGAGACAAGCACTCACTCTATATAAATGCTTGAACCATCTAATTCAGAATTACTCAAAAAGTATCAATATCTTACTATAATATAGAGTTTGCAATACTGACAGTCTGGGTCATGGGTGTAGTGCAGACATGCGGTTAGGTACTTTTCCATTGTCATAATATATTGAAAACACTAAGACTTTGCAAATGTTAAAAAGCATATTGCTTCCTGTACCTGCAAAGATGTGGTTTGGGCATAGTTGAAATTGAGTATCAAAAGTCTAACCACAAAAACAAAATGTTAAATGCTTATCAAAAATGAGTTTAACCCGTTAGCGAGTATATTGGGTGACCTCTTCCCATAATTTGGCTCCTTTTGTAATTATTATATTATTTATTTATCCTCTTCTGAGTCTGCAAAATACTTTCAATTTGCCAATACAAATATAATACAGTAGTTTAGTAGATTAGAATTGCATCACGTATAAATATCAGTAATTGTCTGATCTCTATTAATCTTACCATTTCATAATTTGTCTGATCTCTATTAATCTTACCATTTCATAATTACCCTATGATCAATACTAGATGAATCTTACTTTGGAAAAAATCTATCCTATACATCCATAATGTATTATTTTAAAAGTAGAGTTAACTCTGAGCTGGACAATACTCCCCTAATAGTACATCAACGACACACATAGTACATCCATCCCTGAGTCAGCTAACACTTCCTCGCTCTCTGGCTAACTCTACAAAAATAAAAATAACAAAATAGTTCAATAGTTCAGCATAGTTCAGAAAATAGAATAAGTCTTCCAAGGAGTATAAAAAAATCAGCTAAGGGTAGCAATTTACCATTTAGCCTACCAAAGGCAAAACCTACTACCAAAGGAGGGGCTGTCTCCCAAAGACAGCAACTATGAAAAGTCCCTGAGTCTACCTTAGACTATGCAGTAAAAATCTCCTTGAAAGAAAGAATGCAACGTGTGGAGGGGAGCAAAAGGAAGGGAACGGCATCTCCAGTTGCATCTCGGTTCTGACACCAGCTTGTTGGGGAAAAATCAGCTATACACGGGGACAATAACCCTCTGGTTGATGGATGGAGACCGACCCCCCCCCCTCTCGGAACATTCCAGGAACAAGTGAGGAGACACACACTGAGTTGCTTTTCAAACAAGTTCAAAATTGTATTATTCACAAGCTGTACTTATACATACTTTATCACGCTATGGAGTGTAATAGGATGTAACAGGGAGCAGCTGCTTGTGATAGATAACAACTATGTTGATTTACACAAATATGCTGATTTACAAAAAAATACTACAAATACCAACAACAAGAACATTTGACTTAAGCAGTAATATCTTCTGAGAAATAAAATAACCGAACAACTGTTTCAGGCTACCCATAAAGTTTCATGTTGCCCTATAATATAAACAAAAGTGCTCAAAAGTTTATATAGCTTTGGAGAATTGGTAACATATGTACCATTTTTAAAGAAAACAGTGAGGAGGCAAAACACATTTATTTTATTTCCTATGGGACTCAACTGTAGCTTACAACTGAATCATAAAACAAAATATGGCAATAAAGAACAAAATGAAATGACCACTGTTCAAAAGTCTGCATACCCTTAGTAGATTAATATATTGCCCCCTTTAGCATTTATGGCAGCATGCAGTCTTTTTAATAGTTGTCTATGAGGCTCCTAATTCTTGCATGTGGTATAGCTGCCCATTCATATTGACAAAATGCCTCTAGGTCATGCAAAGTCTTTGGTCGTCTTGCATGAACTGCACGTTTGAGATATCCCCAGAGTGGCTTGATGATATTAAGGTCAGGAGACTGTAATGGCCACTCTAGAACCTTCAACTTTTTTTGATCTAACCACTGGAGGGTGAAATTGACCTTGTGCTTAGGGTCATTGTCATGCTGGAAAGTATAAAAGTGTCCCATACACAGCCTCCGTTCAGAAGAATGCAAATTGTCTGCCAGTATTTTCGGTAAACATGCTGTATTCATCTTGCCATCAATTTTCTCAAGATTCCCTGTACCTTTAGAGCTTACACAGTGGGGATGGTATTATTTTCACTACAGGCCTTGTTGACTCGTCTCCAAACATAGCGCTTATGGTTGTGACGATAAAGCTCTATTTTGGTCTTGTCACTCTGAATTACAGTGTGCCAGAAGCTGTGAGGCGTGTCAAGGAGTTGTCGGGCATATAGTAACTGGGCTTTTTTGTGGCATTGGTGCAGTAAAGGCTTCTTTCTGGAAACTCAACCATGCAGTTCATTTTTGTTCAAGTGTTGTCGTATTTTGCTCCTTGAAACAACTACACTGTCTTTTTCCAGAGTAACCTATATTTCTACGGAGGTTACCTGTGGGTTTTTCTTTGTATCCCGAACATTTCTTCTGGCAGTTGTGGATGAAATCTTTCTAGGTTTACCTGACCTTAGCTTGGTATCAAGAGATGCCCACATTTTCCATTTCTTAAGTGACTGAACAGTACTGACTGGCAATTTCAAGGTGTTGTATATCTTTTTATATCCTTTTCCATCTTTATAAATTTCCATTACCTTCTTACGCAGGTCTTTTGACAGTTCTTTTCTGCTCCCCATGGCTCAGTATCTATCCTGCTCAGTGCATCCATGTAAGAGCTAACAAATTCATTGGCTATTTATACACAGACACTGCAATGAAGGGAAAAAATAATTTGATCCTTTGTTGATTTTGAATGTTTGTCCACTGATAAAGAAATGATCAGTCTATAGTTTTATTTGTAGGTGTATTTTAACAGTGAGGGACAGAATAACAACAACAACAAAAAAATCCAGAAAAACGCATGTCAAAAAAGTTATAAATTCATTTGCATGTCAATGAGTGTAATAAGTATTTGATCTCCTATCAATCAGCAAGATTTCTGGATCCCAGGTGCCTTTTATACAGGTAATGGGCTGAGATTAGGAGCACTCACTTAAAGGGAGTGCTCCCAATCTCAACTTGTTACTTGTATAAAAGACACCTGTCCACAGAAGCAATCAATCAATCAGATTCTAAACTCTCTACCGTGGATATTTTGGGGGCTTATTCTGTCTCTCATTGTTAAAATACACCTACCATTAAAATTATAGACTGATCATTTCTTTGTCAGTGGGCAAATGTTCAAAATCAGCAGGGGATCAAATACTTTCCCCCCCCACTGTAATAGCAATTTCAAAAGCCTTAGGTGTGGGAAATTAAACTTTAGTTGCCATTCTAACCTGTGTGTGTCACCTTGTGCGTGTGTAACAAGGCCAAACAGTCAAAGCTTTGTAAACTTTTGATCAGGGCCATTTTGTTGATTTCTGTTATCATTATGATTTAAAAAGTAGCCAGACAACTATGTGATAATAAATTGCTTCATATGAGCTCTATCCTTCAATAAAAGACATGTTATTGCATGATCAGTCATATTTTCAAAATCAATGCCAAAATGTCACGATTTCTGTCAAGGTATGCAAACTTTTGAGCACAACTGTATGCATGAGGTGTGAAAAATAAAATTGAATGTAGAAATCCATATCTCTTAATCCTTAAGCTGGGTTCCTCCATCTAGGCTCTCTGTCAATCAACGTTAAAAGTTCTGAGAAATAAAACAATAAGCAATATGTTAAGCTTCTGTGAAATGTAATAATATTTATATTTTCCCACCTCATTTGTAATGTGTGCACTGGTTGAGCAAGTACTTAACTACACCCTGTTCCAAATTATTATGCAAATTCTATTTAAGTGTCTCAAAGATGAAATGTTTTGGTTTTTAGTTTAACTCATGGATGGCATTGTTTCTCAGGGCTCTTTTGATCGCTTAAAACAATCTCGGACACCTGTGATAATTAGATTGCCAGGTGAGCCCAATTTAAGAAAAAACTACATTATTAAGCAGAGCACCATTTTCATGCAATATGGGGAAGAAAAAGGATCTCTCTGCTGCCGAAAAGAGTGCCTTGGACGAGGTATGAAAACATTAGATATTTCACGAAAACTTAAGCGTGATCATCGCACTATTAAGAGATTTGTGGCTGATTCAGAGCACATACGGGTTTGTGCAGATAAAGGCACATTGAGGAAGATTTATGCCAGATCCATGCATCGGATCAAGAGAGCAGCTGCTAAAATACCATTACATAGCAGCAAACAAATATTTGAAGCTGCTGGTGCCTCTGGAGTCCCACGGACATCAAGGTGTAGAGTACTCCAGAGTCTTGCAACTGTGCATAAACCTTCTATTCGGCCACCACTAACCAATGCTCACAAGCAGAAATGGCTGCATTGGGCATAAAAATACATGAAGACTAATTTTCAAACAGTCCTGTTCATTGATGAGTGTCGTGTAAATCTGGATGGTCCAGATGGATGGAGTAGTGGATGGTTGGTGGACGACAACCCTGTTCCAACAACAGTCAGCAAGGCGGTGGTGGAGTCATGTTTGGGCCGGAATCATGGGAAGAGAGCTGGTCTGCCCCTTTAGGGTCCCCGAAGGTGTAAAGATGACCTCTGCAAAGTATGTGGAGTTTCTGACTGAGCACTTTCTTCCCTGGTACAGAAGGAAGAAATATGTTTTCCGTAATATAATCATTTTCATGCATGACAATACACCATCTCATGCTGCAAAGAATACCTCTGCATCAATGGCTGCTATGGGGATAAAAGGAGAGAAAGTCATGGTGTGGCCTCCATCCTCCCCTGACGTCAATACTATTGAGAACCTTTGGAGCATCCTCTAGCAAAACATCTATGAGGTTGGGAGGCAGTTTAAATCCAAACAGTAGCTCTGGGAGGCTATTCTGATATCTTGCAAACAAATTCAAGCAGAAACTGTCCAAAAACTCACATGTTCAATGGATGCAAGACTTGTGAAGCTGCTATCAGATAAGGGGTCCTATGTTAAAATGTAACGTGACCTGTTAAAATGTTTAAAAAGTTAAAATGTTGTTATAAGTTTGATTGAAATAGCTTTTGATTTCAGTAAATATGCTGCAAACACAGCAAATGATAATTTTCAGCTCTTTACAACCTATTAAATGTTTTGAAACTTACTGTGTGTAATAATTTGGAACAGTGCATTGAAAGTTTTTTTAATTTAAAAAAAAATACTGTTGTCATTAGGAGCTTTGTTCAATAAAATTTGAATTGTACTCTTAATAGTTGATAACATGAGAATTATGCTGACTGTTCTTTACATCAATTATTTAGGTAAATTAGAAAAATATAATTTGCATAATAATTTGGAACAGGGTGTAGATTGTGATATAATTTCCTAAATCTTCAATATGCATTTAAAAGAAAAGGAAGCAACACAGGAGACAGGTCACCTTTAACTGTGTATCATTAGTGATGTCCCGAACGGTTCGCCGAACGGTTCGTGAACGGTTCACCACGAACGGTTCGCCACGGACTCATCATTGAGTAAACTTTGACCCTGTACCTCACAGTCAGCAGACACATTCCAGCAAATCAGCAGCAGACCCTCCCTCCCAGACCCTCCCACCTCCTGGACAGCATCCATTTTACATTCATTGTGAAGCTGCATTCTTAGTGAGCTGTCCAGGAGGTGGGAGGGTCTGGGAGGAAGGGTCTGCTGCTGATTGGCTGGAATGTGTCTGCTGACTGTGAGGTACAGGGTCAAAGTTTACTCAATGATGAGTCCGTGGCGAACCGTCCGTGGCGAACCGTTCGGGACATCACTATGTATCATATTTAGATATTTGTACCTAAAAATTTAATTCAATATTGATAAATAAATGTTGATATCTGAATTCACAGTTCAGTCACTTCAGATCATTTGAGAAATGTCAATTACATATAACACACCCTCCCTTAACCCCTTAAGGACACATGACGTGTGACATGTCATGATTCCTTTTTATTCCAGAAGTTTGGTCCTTAAGGGGTTAAAATACTTAATTACACCATTTTTACCAGTATCAGATGACAAAAATAAGCCTAATACTTTACGTAAAACTCTTAATTTTGCATGATTTAAAATATAATATTATATTACCCTCATATTTAATATGTGTAAGGTGTGAAAAGTAAAATTGACTGTAGAACTCCATACCTCTTACTCTTTCAACTGGGTTCCTTTTTATTGGCTCTCTGTCAATCAATGTTATAAGCAACCTCAAATACGACTCAAGATTTGTCAATCACAATGCAGCAGTAGAGTAGAACTATTTAAAACATAGTGTTTCTGGCAATGGGTGCCCATGGTAAGAACTTTTCTGAAGCATTACAAACTGTGAGTGAATATCGCTTGGTTTCCACATCTAAGTGCTGCTTCTACGTGTGTGATTGGAGATAGTCTGGAGAGTTTTACAGAGTCTTCAGCTGTCCAAGATTTTGCTTAGAGTTTTCTTTTTTACTGTTACAGGTAAGATTAATCTACAGGAAAAGGTTACTGATTGCACAAGGTTTGATTTCCTGTTGGTAATTGGTAAGGCATTTGATTTGATTAGTTAGGTGCTTGCTATTGATTGGCGGTTAATTAGCTGTTATTTGCAAATAAGCATAAGCCTACCCAGGTGTTAAACATTCCTAATGGGTGGTGATTTTAGGAGTTATATAAGGGTTGTGGTGATTAGCTTGGCTAATAAAAGTTGTGCCTCTAAGTGTGTGATTGGAGATATTCTGGAGATAAACTGGAGGTAATCTGAGGTATTCAGATGGACAAAAAAATGTAAAAAAAATTTAGATTTATTTGATTTAAATTATTCACCTCATTAAAATGGCAGACTTAGTTCAGTGTAATAGAATAGAAATCTGATATCTAAGTATAGAATATACAGTAGTAAGAGGGAGTAAGGCCATGTGCAGAAAGCTCTGAAACTGGAAAAATATAGGGATTCACCAGAAACCTATAGAAACATCATAAATAGAGTGTTTAGTACTATAAGATAGTAACAGGTATCTCGTAAAGATGATCTGTTTTTTTTTTTTCAATGATTTGTGCTAAAGTTGGATCACTCATTAGTATCCCCTAATGCTTCCTGAGTATTCTCTGTATGGTCTGTGACTAATTACCATATTTGGTGATGAATGTCAGAGTGTTAGATGATTGTGTTAACCTGGTTCTCTTCCGTGAAGTGTCTTCTCTTGGTATAAGGGTTTTCTCCAGAGCTTCTTCCAAGAGTGTTGCAGGGTATCCTTTCAGAATTAATCTCTTCTTCATCTCCTCCATCTGTTTCAGATTTGGAACAGTTACGTCTAATTCTTCTAAATTGGTTTTGAGGTATGTTCTTTAACCAGACAAGTCTGTGATTACTGTTGAAGGGGATGAAGCTATTGCAATCCACATTCTTTTTGAAGGTCTTCGTGTGCAATTTATTATCTTCTATCTATATGTTCAGGTCTAAAAACTCAATTTTCTCTTTGGATTGTGAAAAAGTAAAGTTGAGGTGGTACGGATTGTTGTTTAAGTAAGTTTTAAATTCCTCTAGGGATTCCTGGTTGCCTTTCCATATAAAAGAAGAAAAACTAGAGACTATATTTAAAAGAAGAAAAACTACCACAACAAAAGGACATAGTCTTAAATTAGAGGGGGAAGTATTATTTTACAGAGAGGATAGTGGATGCATGGAATAGCCTTCCAGCTGAAGTGGTAGAGGTTAACACAGTAAAGGAGTTTAAGCATGCATGGGATAGGCGTAAGGCTATCCTAACTATAAGATAAGGCTAGGGAATAATGAAAGTATTTAAAAGATTGGGCCGAATGGTTCTTATCTGCCATCACATTCTATGTTTCTGTGATTGTGATATCTTAAAAGCATCAGAAGACACTCTCATCCTCTCACTACTGCTCAAGAAAATGCCTCCACATTTTCAAGCTGGCAGTGTGGTGAAAGCCAAACCATTATCTGGAGGACTCTTATCTTTTAAACTATCCAAAAAAAGGTTAAAAAATATGAAATTAATATATGAAGTATCCAATGGGCTCTGGGTAACATCTAAAGTGGCCCTTAAACCTAAATATATCAGCCTATCTGGTTTGACAATAAACAATGAAATCACAATGTAGGCCTGTATTTAAATGAGCGATGCTAAATGCAGAAAAAGTGATGCAAAATGATTTATTTTATTATACATTTTTATTGGAAGAGTTACAGTTATGTAAATAAAAGAAAACGTTATATGCATCACAGTTCTGTTACATTATAATGTATAAATGTGATGGTGGCCTCTAAACTGGGTTTGGGAATTGCTACTGTGGGTGAAATTGAGTTTACAGCTCTCAGTGTGCGGCAACTTCATTTAGGAACGTTTTGTAATAAGAGTTTGAGAATCCATCAGGCCCTGGGCTTTTGTCAGTTGGGGTTGATTGTATGGCGAGTTTCAGTTTGTCTGCTGTAAACGGCTCCAGGGAACATGCTATCGTAGTAGATAAAATAGAGTCAAATTTGTTCACTAAGTAAATTAGTTTGTCTTGGAATTCTTGATGAGTTTGATCTAAATTATAGGGTGATTGATAGAATTTGCAGAACTTTTCTGCTATTTCCTCATTCGAGTGTACTAGTGTGTTGTGTTTCGTTCTAGTTTTGGGTATATATGTTGTATTATTGTTAAGAGCGGATGCTAGTAGTTTTACACACCTGCCACCTTGGGAGAAGAATCTGTGTTTAGTCCATAGAATAGTTTTTTTTTAGCTGTATAGTTCAGTAAAATCTCAAGTTCGGATCTTAGCTGGAGTAGAGAATTATAGTTCGATGTTCGATAAAGAATTTTTGTGTTTAGATCTGTTATTTTTGTTATAAGGGCTATGTGCTCATGTGATCTGTCTTTTTTGAGGCTTAATCCCCATTTGCTTAGTTCCCCTCTTATTGTTGTTTTATAGACTTTCAATTGCATGAAGGGATCTGTGTCTGGGGTATTGTTGTCCCTAAAGTGCCATTGTATCTTTTGAGTTAGTTCTTGTTTTGTCATCCCTTTGTATGATTTGGGGGTTGAGGTGCAACTGTGTTTTTATAGGGGAGATAGTTGAAATTTGCATGGTGATGGTGATTGGTGAATGATCGGACCTCATAATATTTCCTATTTTAGCATTAGTTAGTAAGTTAAGGGAGTGGTGAGTTAGTTGAGCATGTCAGTTCTTGTGTAGGTGAAGTTAGGTCTTGAATAAAATGTGTAGTCTTTTGCAGTGGGGTAGAGTATCCTCCAACAGTCTAACGGCTTGAGAATATTGTGCATCTGTGTTCGTGCTGTGGGGATTATCTACTAAACAGAATCATTTATAACAAGTAAATATTATGTTCTAAACTAAAGAATAAAATAAAATATAATCGTATCTGTTATTGATTTGAATATGTCCTCTGTTGTCAATCATCAGCCTACAGTGTGTACATTACATATCATACAAGTCATTGAAACATTTTTTAAATATACTCATATCCATGTACACATGTGCATTGCATCATCTATATACATCTATATACTCATATCCATATACACATATGCATTGCATTATCTATATTGCGTTTGATACTGTAGAATTTATCTCTTATATATCTAAAAAAGGGAAAAATAGTTTAGCATATACATTTATGTATTTAAATACCATTCTTATTGGACTTATAGAAAGTGACAGATCTAGAAGTCCTCTTTAAGGCCCCTAGGTGATATTTTAATTTAAATATCCATCTCATTTCTTGTTGGGCTAACTTCTTATCTAGATCCTCTCCTCGCCGAGTTGCTGATCCTCCCTATATAGAGAAACTATCCACATATCACATCAAGCTAGATGTTTGATACATTTGCATTTAGGTGATAATCCTCTGAAATTTGTGAAAACATTTTGAAAAATTTTCATTTTTATTTTTACATTTTGCTTTTTACATTTTGCTCTCTAATAATGTTATCCCAAGGCTGGACTTTGGTTTGATATGTTTAATTTCCACTTGATTGCAAGAAATGTTATTTTACTTGTAATTCTATTTAGTAGATGAACCCCATTGCTGAAGAATATTTGACAACATGGCAATATAAAGAATATAAATATATTTATATATTATTATTATTAACGCGTCACGTTTGACATCAGAGAGAGGCGGTCCTAGTGATCACGTGACCAGAACGCAGCTGGAACCCGGAAGTGTCCAAGCTTTATCGTTTTTATGTGTATTGTGAAGAAATCCCCCTTTTGGTACACTATTTCTGCCCATTGCATTCGGTAGATGTAACTACCAAACAAAGACCACCCCCCGGCTCGTTAAACATCAAAGACTGATTCAATTGCTACCTCTGTCTGTGCAGCCAGCGTTCATGCGAACAAAGGCAGCGGGACTTGGTCGTCGAGTGTCTGGAACTGAAAACGGACACTTGACTTCCCGAACACCGGTCTCAAACAGACGAACGCTGGAAGTCTACTTACCGAATAGCTAGAAGAGCGCTATTCGGTACTTTGAGCCAGAGGGATCCATTCAGTACTTTGTTCACTTTTCGGCTATTTCTAAAGTGACCGGGCAAAACCCACCAAACTCATGGAACTGTTTTGGGCAAAGTAGTTGTAGTCATTCGACTCAAATCCAAAGACATCCATAGATATTGCGAACCCCTGAACCGATCTGGGTGAAATTCGAATATGTTGGTCACCCAGATCAGGGCTATCAGGGGACATGTTATTTGTGGGGATACCCCAAGTATAAAGGGGTGATCCAGTTATTGGGGGGGAAAAAAGTGATTTTTCAACCCGGAGATAATTCAGTTATTCTTTTATCAGACTTAATTATCTCCAGGAAGGGGAGAGAACTGTGGGTGTGTGTTCAAGTTTCCCATTATATGATTGGTGAATATTTTTCCCTCCCTGAGGGATGTCCCCTTGCATGGGGACTTGCATAAAAGCTGTGTGTATCCATTAAAAGTTAGTTCATCTTGTACCCTTCTTCTTGACTTTGGCTGAAGTTTGGGGATTCGTGTGTTTCACTAAGGGAATCATCATTTGAAGCTATTGGGATTACTATATGGTTCGTCTATTCTATCTACCGAACAGAGGACTATAATCACTAAGGCTCTGGCGGTTCGGGAGGAAACTACCGAATGAGGTTTAAATATACTTGGTTTCCTTACATGTATATTCCTGCTTATCAAGTTGTGGGTTTATTCCTGGTAAACCCACTACTTCAAGTAAGAGTTTTTAACCATTTGTCATAAATAAATACTGTGTTTGATACTATTCAATTTGGGCACCTGCCTCTCTATTTGTTTGTACTGCCTAGATATTACATCTGATCCAGAAGAGTATCCTGTCATGCTATATTGTGGGTTTACCCCTCTCCATTGGAGCAATTCAAACCCAGAGCCAGGGGTGATAAGGCTCTGGTCCATGTGAGTTGATCTCCAGATATTCTTTTAATCTTGCATACTCTGTATATACAGATAGTCTGCACTATATACTGTGTGTATTTTTTCAGAGTACCCAGAGAAGATCTTGACTCCAGTGCAGTTGCTAGCGCATACCAACTTTGTGGTATCTATTGCTAATTTGTGTCACTGTGTGTCACTTGGGGATAGTGCAGCAGCACTGCAGATATTCTTAAGCGCTTTGACTCCATCTGGTTTTTCAAAAAAATAAAAAGGCTGATTCGCTATCATGTATGCATCCCCAAGAGAATAAACAAAATGAACCTACTTAGATTATATCACCTTCAAAATACATTGGAATAACATCTCAATTTATAGACCAAATCAAACAAATTGATAAAAAAAGAATTTAAAATTTCTACAGATTCCAGTTTAACTGAACAAGAATGTGTTTATTTCAAAGGTGATACATTGTATATTCCTCCTCTGAGAACTGAAGTATTAGAATTAGTCCATGATCTTCCACTTGCTGGACACCCGGGAATAAAGAAAACCATTGATCTAACTACCAGACATTTTTGGTGACCTTATTTAGTTCATACTGTTTCATTCTATGCGTCCTATCAAAGATCTAAACCTGTTCTGCAAAAGCCTTATGGACTATTGATGAATTTGCCTATTCCTGATCGTCCATTGAGATCCATCTCTATCAATTTCATTGTTGACCTACCAATGTTGCAAAAGCAAACCACTATTCTAGTAGTTGTGGATCATTTTACCAAAATGTCTCATTTTATTCCAACTTCAAAAATCCCTTATTCACTGGAATTATCCAAATTATTCATCACTAATATAGTACGACGTCATGGGTTACCTGACAAAATTATCTCAAATAGAGGATCACAGTTCACATCTAAGTTCTGGAAAGAATTATGCAAGAATCTTGGATTTATAAATAAATTCTCCTCTTCATATCACCCTCAGACAAATGGGCAAACCGAGGGAGTGAATCAATGTCTGGAACAGTATCTTAGATGTTTCTGTACCCATCTTCAAGATGATTGATCATCATGGTTACCTCTGGCTGAATTATAACAATTCTCTGCATTTAAGCACAAGGGTGGGTTTCCAATTATGGGTTTCATCCAACCTCTTTTCCTACAGATCTCATTTATAGTTCCAAATATTAAGTTAATATTCAAATTGAAGAAATTATGAATTTGTTCAAAACTCTAAAAAGCAATCTTGAATCTTCCTCCTCTAGCCAAAAGAAATTTGATGGCAAAAAGCAAAGACCTTCTCCTGAATATAAGATTGGAGATAAAGTTTGTCTTTCCACAAAAAATATCAAAACTAACAGACCTTCAAAAAAACATAGTTCTTTATTCATTGGACCTTTTCTTATAGAAAAGGTATTAATAAAGTTATTGTCACATTATCTTAGCCTTCCATGGTGAACTTCCATCCTGTTTTCCACGTATCTCTTCTAAAGCCCTACTTTTCTGACCCTTTTCCAAGGGATACACAACAACCTCCAGACCCTGTTTTGGTGGATGGAGAAATTGAATATGAAGTCCATAGAGTTTTAGATTCTATCTTCATCATGGAAAACTTCAATACTTAATTCGTTGGAAAGGATATGGCCCTGAAGATGACTCATGGGAAGATAAAGTAAAGATTCATTCCTCTCGACTAATTTCATTATTTCATAAAGAATATCCTAATAAAGCTAATTAATAGCACTCAGTGCGTACTCCTTAAGAGGGGGTGATGTCAGGATTCCCCTCCCTATTGTCTCGGAACTCCTCCATGTTGAATTCATCCCGATCTGCATTACCCGTATGACTTCTGGGTTTCTCCGATGCGTCTGATGTCACGCACTTCCCTTCAAAAGGAAGCCACGACCGCATCTAAAGTGCTCAATCAATCTTTTGTGGTTTGATGTGCTCTCACTACTAATACATTGTTGCCCCTTCACTACAGAACTCTGCTAACCTGATTTTCTGTGTACCTAGCCTCTGGCTTTGATCCTTGCTTCGCTCTACTCCACTCTCCCTCTCAAGTAACAGACTTAACTTTGGATTCCTGCCTCTCTTCACTTACTTCAGGGAACCATATTTTATTCTACTCTGGGAAGGACTTTAACTCCCATCATTCATGAAAGGAAAGATAAGTTCTCCAATGATTGCAATTATTAATCGTTTCTTACCTTAAGTTACATGAGAAGGATATGGAATACTAAAGTCTGCCTTCTGGGATTTTCCTTGCTATCTCTTTTGAATGTCATTTGCCAAATTACTCAAATGTTAATATTTATTATTTGAGTCGAATGACTACATCTACTTTGCATACCAGGACATATTTTGTTATCAAGTTTATTTATCCAAGTTAAGATTGTTACTTTGTACAACAGGAATCACCTGCTCTGTCAATTTTATATTGAAGTTTAATGGACCTTACTGCTTGTTGCTAATTAAGCATTCCTTACTTTCATTTACAACCAACTACTATGTTTCTTGTGAAGTTATACTTAACCAAGATTCCCATTCTTCATGCATTATTATTTTAAAACATTATTGCTGCAGAAGACTGCCAAGGTTAAAGTTCTTTATTTAAATAAAATTTATTTTTTTAAATTGACAGTATCCAATTTGTTTTTTCACCTGCAGTGGAGTACCAAATCATTTTCTCACTAGAGTATTACAATTATTCTTGAAGAGAGAAAAGGGAATATCCTCACCTGTATTTGATGTTACAGTATTGCAATGCCATAGTGAGGTATCGAAGCACTCATCTGTTTTGCAGAGTAGATCAGGATAAATACGGGATGATCTGGATTTGGCTATTTTCGGAGTATAGGAGCAGTGCAAGCTTTTCGAAAAATGTTTTCTTTGAAGAAGAAGTAGTGCACCCTTCATATTACATCACAAGGTACTTCACAGTCCAGACTTTGGGTTTGAGAGCTTGATGAGCTCTATCTAGAACCACCAGATTATCAGGGTGCCTTTTGAGGAATTTATTGAAAAGAACTTGGAGTGTTTGAAATAAATCTCCTCTAGGTTCTAGATGATTCCCGTAAGCGCTATATTCTGAGGTTGTTTCTCTTACTCCAGTTGTCTAAATCTTCCAGTTGTCACGTGAGGTTGGTGATGCAATCATTTGTGGCTATTTGATGTTCTTGCATGTTATGGAGGCGAGAGTGCATGGAGTCCACGTCCTCCTCTATGTCGTCGACCCTGTGTCCAACATGCTGAATGTCGGAGCTTTGTAGCGATTAAATTTGGTCCTGGACTGACTTTTTCCAATCTGGCCAACATAGATGCCATGTCTGTTCTGGATGGCAGATTCTGGAGTAAGGTGTGTTTTTCCAAATCTTTAACGTAACTCTAAAGTTGTTGGACTTTGCATAGGTAAGTCACGCGGCAAAGATGACCTCGTCCGCCGGGAGCTTTATGTAGACATGTCCTTCTATATGAGAGTCTAGGACATGCCCCCAAAGTCATGCAAAATTTGGGTTGGGATAATTGTCACATTATGAAAGCTGAAAGACATAAAATGTTATTCATCATTTACTGATGACAGATTTGAATGTAGGCATATATCTGAATATATGCTAGACTAGTGCACAACAGGCGCAGGTGCAATTAATATGAAATGGGTACATTATGGTTGAACAAACATATAGCTCAAATTCTAGGGTTTGTTTACATTTTGTTTGGATTAGAATGTTTACAATTGCCTCCATCTTTAACAGGTTAAACAGTTGATATTGTAGAGAACGCAAACTCTAGAAATTACAGTTGTTTCAAATTCCTAAGCTATTTTATTGTTATTTATAGCTTTCCTTGTACATGTTCAAATACTATTCTGATATTGTTTCTTTCATTATCTATTCTGTAGTTCAGTTTTATAATGTCTAGAAAAAAATAATCTATCTTAATTGATTTTCTTATTGAGCAATGCATATTGCATCCTTTTCTGGTGGTAAATTGCTTTTAAAGATTGAGGAAAGTATTTTCTTTTGACACAATGCTAATAAGGTTTTACAAAGTGCACATATATGATGAAAAAAATAAATCACATAAACCATTTAGAAAACACATTACTTTTTAAAGTCCCTATATTGCCAAGACACATTTTTTAAAGCTATAGTTATTATTTTTCTTTTCTCAAAATGTTTATAATTACATCCAAAATTTAATAGAAACAATAGATATTTTGACTGAAACAAAAATAATAGAAAGTACAAACTCAATGTGCTTTGAAGAATGTGATGTGCAAAATTGAGTTTCTTCGGTACAGAACAATCTCCTTCATTTAGCTTCAGCTTACATAACATAAACTTATGCAACTTCCTGATGATGAATGAGGGTGTACATTTAAGATGACACATACTTGCTTTATTTCTGCAAGAATCCAAACATTTTTCTTTTAGGTTTTTTCTTTGTGGTATTGAAAACTCAAATTTTTACTGTCTCTGATCTCTCCGATATTATATGAATAGATGCAGCCACTGCCTAGACCAGCGGTAGTACTATTGTGTCAAAATGAAATCTTGATATCCCTTGGCATGCTGGTCCTATTTTTTTTTTAATTTGAGGTGTGTGTGTTACGTTTTGTCAGGGCCGGCGCATTCCATAAGGCGGCTCAGGCAGCCCTTGGCCCCTTATTCAGCCCCTGTCTCTTTCCTCAGCCCCTGTCCCCCTACTTAGCCCCTGCCCATTTCCTAAAACAATTTCCATTTCCTCACCCACTGTCCCCCTTGTTCAGCCCCTGCCTCCCTTCCCCTGTCCCCCATCCCCTTTCCTCACCCCCTGTCCCCCTGTTCAGCCCCTGTACCCTTGCTCAGTCCCTGCCCCCTTTACTCAGACTATGCCCCCTTCCCCAGCCCCTGTTCCCCATTCCTCAGCCCCTGTTTCCCATTCCTCAGCCCCTGTCCCCCATTCCTCAGCCCCTGTTCCCCATTCCTCAGCCCCTGTTCCCCATTCCTTAGCCCCTGTCCACCATTCCTCAGCCCCTGTCCCCCATTCCTCAGCCCATGTCCCCTTACTCAGCCCCTGTCTCCCTGCTCAGCCACTGGCCCCTTGTTCAACCTCTGCCTTCCTTCCCCTGTCTCCCTTCCCCCTTTCTCAGCCCCTGTCCCTCTGCTCAGCCCCTGCCCCCTTGCTCAGCCCCTGCCCCCCTTGTCTCTGTGTGTGTCTGTATGTCTGTGTTTGTATGAAATTGTTCCTCTATGTGTATGGCTGTCTGCCTGTATTTCTTTGAATTGTGTGCCTGCATTTTGTGACTAAGTGCCTGTATGGTTGTGTGTTGCTATATATCTGTGGCGGAACAGATCTCGCCGCATGTTCTTGGAGGGGGCTGCTTGCCCGCCTCCTACCTTCTGACTATGGCCATGGGATATATGGCATTTGAAAACACTATTTGTGCCCTGTGACAAAACTGGAAATTGTGCACAAATATGACTATTGTCCATATTTTTTATGATTCCCTTCGTTTGTTGCACTGTTCCCCATGTGTTTCATCTGTTGGTTCGGCTGGATAGACTACCAGACAAACTGTGGAGTTACTGGGTGGGCACCATTTCATGTATCAGAAGCACATGGTGAGAACAATGGATGAAGCACATGGTGAGAACAATGGATGGTGGCCATTTTAACTCACAGACACTGTTTTGACTTTTCTACATGGTGCCATCTCAACGGTATTTGGTGCACAAAGACATTGTTCAGTAGTTTTAAACTACAGAACAGGGGACACATTTAACAGTAATTATTTTTCATATAGCCTGTATATGTTCTGTGGAATCTGCATTAAACCGTATCTTCCAAACTACTGAACGGATCTGGGTGAATTTTGGATATGTGGTTCACCCAGATCCCCCGGTTCCGAGGATATATTTTATGGGGTTATTGCATGTTTTGGGGTCCCTGTGATATGTTTTATAATACTGTATTTTCCTGCCTGTGATAATTGAGTTAGTCTATTGTGTTGAGATAATCATATCGCAGGCAGAGGGGAGGATTTCTGATGTAATGAATGGGAGTGTTAGCTGTGTTGTAATGTGTTGAATGGTTGTTCTTCAAAACCCTGTAGGCAGTACTATGTTTGTAGAATGTGAATAAAAGAGGCTGTATGTGCCAGTACAGTCAGTTCTTCTTCACCCTCAACACGTAGTCTTGTCTCGTGATTGGAAGGGACAGCTATACTGACACTGGGGATTGCTATGCTCTGCATACTCCCCTGAGCTTTAATCACTGTTCCTGATACGCTCTCCTGGAGGAGAGGTCTTCCCCACACGGTCTTGGAGGAAAGAAGCTGATCCAGGGTGGACAGAAGACGATGAGACTCCAGGTAAGCTACCCTGTTTTCCCGAAAATACACCCTACCCCGAAAATAAGCCCTAGCTGGATTATCGGGGTGGGCTGCAATATAAGCCCTTCCCCGAAAATAAGACCTAGGCAGGGCCGGCGGGTGCTGGCCTTTAAATGCCACAGCCAACTGAGCGCTCTATAGAGAGCGCTCAGACGGCTGCCGCACTGCCTCACCTCCCCTTCCCTGGAGCTTGGCCACGCTACAGGGAAGAGCAGGTGAGGAGAAGATTGGAAGGGGGGAGGGAGTATTACAGGGAGAGAGGGAGGGGGGGGGAGAATATTACAGAGAGGGAGGGAGAATATTACAGGGAGAGAGGAGGGAGAATATTACAGGAGAGAGGGAGGGAGGGAGAATATTACAGGACAGGGAGAGAGAGAGAGGGAATATTACAGGGAGAGAGGGAGGGAGGGAGAATATTACAGGGAGGGAGGGGAGAGTATTACAGGGAGGGAGGAGGGAGGAGGAAATATTACAGTGAGGAGGGAGGAGAATATTACAGGGAGGGAGAGTACAGGAGGAGGAGGGAGAATATTACAGGAGGGAGGAGGAGAGTATTACAGGGAGGGAGGGAGGGATGGGAGAGTATTACAGGGAGGGAGGGGAGAGTATTACAAGGAGGGAGGGGGGGATAATATTACAGGGAGGGAGGGGGGAGAGTATTACAGGGAGGGAGGGAGGGGAGAATATTACAGGGAGGGGGAGGTGAGGGTCTCTGGGGGGGTTACACAGCGTGGACACCGGCTGACAGACTGGCTCTAAGCCCTACCCTGAAAATAAGCCCTAGTGTGTTTTTTGTGACTAAAATTAATATAAGACCCGGTCTTATTTTCGGAGAAACACGGTACGGCAGTTGCTGAGTCTGCGGTGGTTGTGGTGTCCAGCGTGGTGCTGGTGGTCCTTGGCACAAGCTAGGAAGCGTTCATCGACGGAAGGTACTCGGTTGGAATACGGGGAGTTCCGTTACAATATTTATGTCTATAATGCTTGGAAAAAGACACAATGGGTTGAGGGGAGAGAGCGCCACAGAAAGGGGCTGGGGGGAGAAAAAGATATGCAACAAAATGGGGGGGGACACACAAAGGGCCTGGGGAAAGAAAAAGATGCACAAGGGGGGTTATAAGAGACATACATGAGGGTGTAAGACATACTAAAAGGTGGATAAAATACACTAAAGAGGGAAAGAAAATAAAAAGGGGGGTTACAAGGCACACAGGTGAAGACACTTTAATTTTTTTTAATGGGGGCTTAAAAATGCATCTTTGCCTGTGTAGCCCAAAATCCTTGCACAGGCCCTGCGTATTGTGTTTGTGTTTTTTATGGGTGCTGCAGTTACTTTATAACATTGTATTTGTGTGCATATGGGCTGTTATATTGTATATGTTCATGAATAGTATGTGGTATTGTGTCTGATATCTATGAATGTGGGCTGCTTGTTGAATTGTGTGTCTGGATGAGATATAACATTATATGTTTAGTGGGGTGGGGGTGCTTGTGTTATTGCATGTGAGAGGCTGCTTGTAGGGTTGTGTGCATGTATACATACAATGTAAGGTGGAGTGTCTTCTGGTTACAGATAATATCAGGTAAATCCTAAAAGTAGAACAGATAATAACACTTGATAGTACAATATTGTCTGAATAGTAAATAAAGTGAGGATAAAATATATAGTAACACACTTACAAAATTAGAGCCTGTAATACAAGGCTCAATTTTCCAGCGCTGTGGGATTAAGGATCACCACTTCCTTCTTTTAGCTTGCCAGGGGATGGAAAAAATCCAATGTCCTCTCACATATCGGTATAAAATGGTAAAAGTGCTTTAATAGTAAAGTGCACAAATTGAAATAAAAAACAAGACCTTACAGTTTAAGGTAATCTTGTTAGAGTAGTCTCTAGCTGCAATACGCGTTTTGCCTCGTCTGGAGGCTTCCTCAGTTGCTCTGGTTGATTGTAGTTCATAATCTGTATTTATATCCAGTCTTTTGCGCCCTTTTTTGCTCTCCTCTCCCTGTTCGCGGCATTTTCACTTCCGCGTTCCACCAGTGGAACGCATCAATCGAGTCACTTCCAGTTTCGGCTTTTGCGTTCCACAGGTGGAACGCATGCAATATTCCTCCGGTTTTCATGTGTTGAGATGTAAATAAATTGTGAGAAACAGTCCATATGGGTATAAGGAGGCATAGGGAGCATAAAACTCATAGTTCATTAATGAAAAAGACATAAGTATATAATAGGCATTCCCAACAATCAGATAAAGGGCATAAGCATTGGATAGACATTCCAAACATGCAAATCTGACAAGTAACTGTCTGGGGAGAAAAAGGGACCCTGATGTAAATCAGCCTTAAGTGACTCGATTGATGCGTTCCACTGGTGGAACGCGGAAGTGAAAATGCCGCGAACAGGGAGAGGAGAGCAAAAAAGGGCGCAAAAGACTGGATATAAATACAGATTATGAACTACAATCAACCAGAGCAACTGAGGAAGCCTTCAGACGAGGCGAAACGCGTATTGCAGCTAGAGACTACTCTAACAAGATTACCTTAAACTGTAAGGTCTTGTTTTTTATTTCTATTTGTGCACTTTACTATTAAAGCACTTTTACCATTTTATACCGATATGTGAGAGGACATTGGATTTTTTCCATCCCCTGGCAAGCTAAAAGAAGGAAGTGGTGATCCTTAATCCCACAGCGCTGGAAAATTGAGCCTTGAATTACAGGCTCTAATTTTGTGAGTATGTTACTATATATTTTATCCTCACTATATTTACTATTCAGACAATATTGCACTATCAAGTGTTATTATCTGTTCTACTTTTAGGATTTACCTGATATTATCTGTAACCAGAAGACACTCCACCTTACATTGTATGTATATTTAAATTTTATGTGAGGGTGAAGGGTACTCACTAAGGTGTTTTTGAGTATCTTTTTGGATTATTCTTTTATGTACGTGTCCCACTGGAAAATACTGTATTTACTGTATTTATTGTGTGCATGTATGTTGACTGTTAGTTGTGTTGTTTGTGAGGACTGTGTGTGTTTGAATGTGAGCTGTTCGTATTATTTGAAGGGGGAGGCTTCTTCTGCAGCTATGTTTATATCTAACAGTGTGGGTGGCTTCCCTGGGGTCCAGTGGGGACAGGTCTTGCCAGGTACAGGTCAAGGTCAAGAGCTGCAATAGCTTATGTGGATTGCTCTACCCTGGCGTGGATTCATGCACACACGTGCTAGGAAGATGTAATCTGAGATGTGTGAATTGAGGATTTACCCTTACCACCTGCAATCATCAATCTGGTTGCACTAGCAGATAACTGAAGTCCCAATGGGACTCCTAATAGGGCAGTGCCTGTTTGGTTCTAGAAGCTCTGAGTGCCATGCAAAGGCACCTTGCGTGCCGTGCGTGGCATATGTAGTTATGATTCTTGGAGTACTCTTTAATGGTGAAATACATATAATTAGTTTTTACTAATTAAAAGTGAAATTACTTTATAGTAGCAAAGGTTACATGCTTTCTAGGTACTCTACAATAGTATTTTTGATGTGGAATCAATTAATAAATTAGTTATTTTGCGTATCTGCCCCCGGCCATATTAAGAAGTAATGCATGCACGCTCCTAAAGTAAGTCACACCAGACACAGGTTTTGGGTTAATGAAAAACTTGAGGAATGTTTATTCTGAGGGGACGGCATGTCCCTTATAAAGCAAAATTACATCAAATGCATTGTCAGAGATAACATGGAATAATACATCAATAATTGGTTAGGTGTTAAATGGTTCTTTTAGTGCTCTTCCTACCTGGTGTGAGGTCACTGGTATCTTGGAGGTCTCCCCCAGATTCCAGCGCCATCTTGTTAGTGAGGGTGTTAGTCGATGTTAAGGGGAAACTCCCTAGCGGCCATTTTAGGTAAATCACATAGAAAGTTGAATAATGCTGATTGTAGTTATTCTGAGTAAATAGGCATTTTACCAACATGGATTGGATTAATATTTTTGTCCACAACAATTTTCACAAAAGAAACATTGTATTTCAACCAGCAAGAGCAATTATATTGAAATGTCATATTACATATTCAGAAACATAACATCTTCCTGCAATAATTGCTCAAAATTAACGATCACTATTTAAAAAAGAATAATTACATGCTTTTAAGCTTTGATGTATAAACACACAACCTTACTGTTTAATATTTTTCAATTGCACAACAAATATAAGCTTTGACTTTGAATAATGTATTATGTTTAATAGAAATGGCCTCTTAGTAACTCACATGCATTGCAACAGACCAAAGATTTCCCTTGGGTAAAGTACTCATTTGACAGACATAAGCTCATGTGGGCACAGTAGGCTTTGTATACACATGACCTCTATCACAAACATATTGTATATAAATAAAACAATGACCTTAGTGATAACAGTGGAAATAAGAAATCCATTATTGTTTTAATGCATTTTTTCAATGAATCTTCTCATAACAGAGTTGTTCTTACAAGTAAAGATGACACTACTATTTCCCATTGTTATCTACAGTTTTTTGAAAAGCTTAATAAAACTTATTTTTAAATAAAATTTGATACATATCCAATAGAACATATAAGGGATATTTACTAGAACATCTAAAATATGTAATTGCTCATAGCTGCGACACTATAAAATGACATAAATTATGTATCATTACTCACACTGTTTTACCTCCTTCACCTCAGCACTTGCGTTTTCATGATTGACATAGCATGCATTCATACAGCTATGTATACATGGTTTGCATAATACAAAATTAAGCTTGTTTATTACATATTCACTTAATTTGAGAATTACAACTTTATTTCAGTTTCTGAAATAACAGAGAGTTAAATATAGATTGAGTGTATTCATCTTTCCCCTCTGGCTGGAGATGCAGCATCTGAAGAGGAGGGGTGAGTGGTTGATGTCAAATGTTCCCTCTACCCGCCTGCCTGTTTGAAAAGTCACGCTGAGCATAAAGGGGAATATGACATAATATCACATCTGTGTGAAACAAGCAGGGGAGCAGCGTTAGCAGATATGGAGAGACAGCAAAACTGTATAGAGAGCAATCAGAGGGTGGCTGAAAGAGCTGAGGAAGGTAAGGGAGGGGGCTCAAATACTAAGATAAAAAGCAGCAATATGTCTGTAGATTGATCAGGAAAATATAGCCAACCCACATACAATCTATCCTCCCACACACTACCAATGCCACATCACTCACTTGCCCATCACATACCCATGCTGTCACATAACCCACACGCACATTCATGCTGTGAGATCACTTCCTTACCGACACACTCAAACTGTCATATCACCCTCCCCCCCACACACTCATGCTGTCACATCACTCAACCCACACACACTCATGCTGTCACATCACCCTCCTATACACACTCATGTTGTCACTTCAGCCTCCTATACACAATCATACGGTCACATGACCCCACTCCCCTACAGCCCTACTGTTGTCATATCAACCCCTCTCACCAACAAATACATATGCTGTTTATTGCCCCACACTGCACACACTCTTGCTGTTAATACTCAGAATACCAGGCTCACAAGAGTTGGAGAGAATAGCTGCTGGAACCTGAAGATAGCGTTTACTGGGCCCTTTTTCCCTATACAGGCACCTTGAAGCCTGGCATCATGCACGACCGATGATGGTTCTGTACCGTCATCAGCAACATCCTCTTGAGAACTGATGACGGTCCTGAACAGTAATAAATGACAGGCAGTCTCCCTGCTACTGGAAAATAGAACATATAAATAAAAATATTAGTAAAAATGTTTAGTAAATAACACACACCTTGCATATATAATGTCATATTAAGTCTATTTTTATATTAATATATGCATATAATATAAAAATGCACTTATAATTAAGTTACACGTGTGTACATATATATATATACACATACAACATAAAGTAATAAGTAAATACAACTAAAAAAGTAAAAAATTAAAACAAATTATATATGTAATTTTATTCTAACTGAATATATATATCTCCATATACATAATTTCATAAATGAACATGTAACATAACTTCAAATGTATAAATATGTATATATCTAAATTCTACATGCATATTTCTGTAATATTTTATTGATCGCAATTTGAGGGACCTGCCTGACAACCCAGGCCGAAAGTCCAGATAATTTAATTTGCTAGCACTGTATTTAACCCTGTAACTTTCCATGATACCCTAAAACCTGTACACGGGGGAATACTGTTTTATTTGAGAGACTTCACTGAATATAATATCAGTGTTTCAAAACAGTAAAACATATCAAAGCGATTATATTGTCAGTGAAAGTTAAATCTTTTGCATTTTTCACACACAAACAACACTTTCACTAAGGATATCATTGTTGTGATACAAATTACTGTTTGAAACAATAACAAATATTTGTGTGCAACAAAGTCTCCCGAGTATAACAGTACAGATACAAGTTTATAGTGTTATTGAAAGTTACTGGGTCAAAGATAAGGCTTGATTTTCGTTTTTTAAATTTGCCAGATTGGTTATGTTGCCTTTGAGAGTGCATGGTAGCCCAGGAATAAGAATTACCCCCATGATGGCATACCATTTGCAAAAGTAGACAACCCAAGGTATTGCAAATGGGGTATGTTCAGCCTTTTTTAGTAGCCACTTAGTCAAAAACATTGGCCAAAGTTAGCGTTCCTAGTTGTTTTTTGCATTTGTCACACACAAATAAATATAAATGCTAACTTTGTCCAGTGTTTGTGATAAAGTGGCTACTAAAAAAGACTGGACAGACCCCATATTGAACACCCTGGGCTGTCTACTTTAAAAAAATATGTACATGTGAGGTGTGATTCGGAGATTTATGACAGATAAGTATTACAATGTCACTACTGATAAATTTTAAAATTATATATTTGAAACAGCAATGTCCTACTTGTACTTATAGCCCTAAAAAAAAACCATAAAACAAAAAAAAACAGCACTTAAACACTGGGTGTTTTTTTAAACTCAGGTTTTTTTCACTAGCTTTTGTAGACAAGTAAAATATTTTTCAAATAAAAGTTAAAAGAAATGTACTTTTCAATTTTTTAATATATATATATATATATATATATATATATATATATATATATATATATATATACACATACATACAGTAAATGAAAGAGGGGCAGGCAAAACCCAAAAAATGTAAGCACCTCCCCCAAATTACCTTTGGCACTATAACGTGCCTCTTACCTCTAGGAACCCCAGACAATACAAAAGCCAGATAACTGCAAAATGTACTTTATTAGAAAATCAGGGGGAATAGTGAGCACTGCCTCTAATCTTCAGGAAAATAAATTTACAGTAAGTAAAAATGTATGCTCTTCCCTTCAGATTAGAGGCAGTGCTTTACAACAGGGATAACCAAATAAATCCCCTAAGGGTGGAACTCATTTTACAACTGCTTGCAACACCTTGCCCCTTTACCCTGTAATAGCCCCTCCAACCCCTAGCCTTTCACAGCCACTCTACCCCCCACCTTGTCACAACTCCTCCACCCCCACCCTGTCACAGCCCCCCAACCTGGCACAGCCCCTCTTGCCCCCCCCCCAACCTGGCACAGCACCTCTAACCCTCTACCCTGTCATATCCCCTCAATCCCACCTACCTGTCACAGCCCCTACAGCCCCCCACCATGTCACAGCCCCATTTACCCTGTCACAGCCCCCTACTCTGTTATAGTCCTTACAGCCCATCACAGATTCTCCTACCCTGTCACAGCTCCCTCTACTGTGACACCCGCACTACATTCTGTCACCCCTTCACACACACTATGTAACAACCCCCACACACACCCTGTCATGTGCACCCCTCACCCCCACCCTGTCACAGGCCCCCCCACACACACACTCTATCACAGCCCCAACACACCCTGTCATGTGCACCCCTACACACATAAACACCCACCCTGTCACAGCCCCCTCACACACACACCCTTTCATGTGAACTGCCCCCACACACACCCTGTCAACCCCCTTACACACCCTGTCACAGCCTCCCCCCACGCAGACACCCTGTCACAGCCTCCCCCCACGCAGACACCCTGCCACCCCCACCGATACGTCATCAGCCCCACCTATACCCTATCATCATGTCACGGTCTTACCTTGGTTGGAGTCTAACCACTAAATTAAATTAATTTATTTTTAATTACTTTTCTTAACCTGTACTAATTATGCACTCATTATTATTGCAAAAACTGTAAAAAAAATACAAAATTTTCATTTTTTTACATTTTTCGGTATTTTTTTTATAATAAATACGCATATGCGTATTTATTATAAAAAAATACCGAAAAATGTAAAAAAAATGAAAATGTTGTGTTTTTTTTACAGTTTTTGCAATAATAATGTGTGCATAATTAGTACAGGTTAAGAAAAGTAATTAAAAATAAATTAATTTAGTTGTTCTGATTTACAGAATATATAATGTGTCTGGGATTTTAAGTTTTTTTTGGTAGTTACAGGTCACAAAGCACAAGCAGTAAAATAGACTTTTAATGTGGAGCGATCTTAGAATTTGGTATGTTTGTCTTGTAAGCTTAATAGCCACAAAAGAAAACAAAATTGCCACACAAAAGTATATATTTATATAAAGTAGACATCACGGGCTATTTACCTAAGGTTGTTTTGACATTTTCTATGTAGCCATTTCACCGCCAACCTCTGCTAAATATTGGAGTAAAATGGTGGGGTTTTTTTGTTTTTTGGCACACAAACTTATAACAAAGAAATTCTCATGTATATTTTGTAAAGTTGGTGTGTGCTATTCCTGTACAAAGTTTTATTTTGTGTTCAGTTACATCTGCTGAGTAAAATGACACCCCCATTGTATGTCTTTGGCACTATTTTGTGAAGTTACAGTGCCATACAGGTTACCTGTCCTTTTCAGTATTCACAGTAGAATTTTGAGAGATGGATTTAATGAGCCTTAGCTTCCATTTGGGGTATTATAACAGTTTGACTGTTCAAAGAAAACCCACAAAGGCCTACCATTTGTAAAAGTAGACACTCCAGGGTATCTCATAAGGTGCATATTGTGCCTTAACATACCCCCATTTTTTCACCAATATATGCCAAAGTATGTGGTAAAAAATAATTTTGTGCATTGTTTACATACGGATTGCATTTTTGCTGTGCGTTTTCTATATTTCATATGTGCCACTAAGTTCAAACCTCCCAAATTATGCTCAGATAAGTCTTCCGAGTAAAAAGACAACCCCAATGAATGTCTTTGGTACTATTTCGTGACGCTACCGTGCCATATAGGAGACCAAGCCATATCCGTTTTTACCGAACTTTGAATTTTGACGCTGGACCTATGTGCAATTTCAAGCATCTTCGCAGGTTTTAAATTCAAACTACCCCACAAAGGCCTACCATTTCTTAAAGTAGACACCCCAGGGTGTTTCAAAAGGTATATTTTGAACCTTAGCATGGGATAATTTTTCCGCTAGCTTGTACCAGATGTAGTGGTTATAAGTGTTTTTTCTGCCTTTTTGACATACAAAGTGAGTTTGCACAGTATATTTTGCAAACCTTATGTGTGCTACGACTGTATAATACTTCATATGTTGCTCAGCTATGTCGGCTGAGTACAGCAATACCCCCATATGTACCTTTGCCAGGTATATGTGGACATCGGAGGGGCACATTTGGGACACAGCCATTCCAGTTTTTTTCAAACTTTGAATTTTTACGCTGTGCCTATGTCCCATTTTAGAGTATTTTACCAGGCTATATAATCCAAATACCCAATAAAGCCATACCATTTCTTAAAGAAGACATCCCAGGGTATTTCAAAAGGCATATTTTAAACCTTAGCATGGGATCATTTTTCCGCTAGCTTGTACCAAGTGTAGTGGTAATAAGCATTTTTTCTGCCTTTTTGACATACAAAGTGAGTTTGCGCAGGATATTTTGCAAACCTTATGTGTGCTATGACTGTATAATACTTCATATGTTGCTCTGCTATGTCGGCTGAGTACAGAAATACCCCCGTATGTACCTTTGCCAGGTATATGTGGATGTTGAAGGGGCGCATTTAAGACGCAGCCATTCAGTTTTTTTCTAACTTTGAAGTTTTACTCTGTGTCCATGTTCCAATTGGAATAATTTAGATGGTTGGTTATTGAAAGTTCCCCACAAACACATACTATTTATTAAAGAATACATCCTGGGGTAATTCAAAAGGCATATTTTGAACCTTGGCGTGGGATAATTTTTTCTCTAGTTTGTTCCAGGTGTAGTGGTAATGAGCGTTTTTAAAATTTATTTTTTTACTTTTATTAACTTTTTTACTTTTAAAACTAGTTTTTAAACTTTTGTTTTGCTTATTAATTTTTTTTAAACTTTCCTAAACTTTCTTAAAACTTTTTTACAGATTTATCATTTTTCTAAGCTTTTTTTTTACCGTTAACCCCTAACTAGCAGTAAGCAGCACTAACAGTAAATTGCCCATTTTCCCATAACTCCCACCCACCCCAGCTAGCAAAATATATAGTTATAAAATATTTCAATTAATTAATTAAATAAATTGAACCCCTGAGGGTTAAAAAATAAATAAAAGTTAATCCTGTGTATAATACTGTGATCTGTATTTGATCGCTGTAGGCAGTGATCGACTGGCAGGGAAGGGGTTAATTTTTATTTGGACTAGGTAAAGGGGGGTGTTGTTTTTAGTTTTTACTTAAACGTTATTAAAACTTTTTTTAAGCTCAATTTTTAACTTTTTAAAGTATATTTTAAAACTTTTTAACGTTAACCCTTAGTTAGCCTAACGCCAAATCCCCCAATTCCCCACTAACTTGCACCCACCCCAGCTAGCTAAATATATCATTTTAAAATATTTTAATTAATTAATTAAATAAATTTAACCCCCAAGGGTTAAAAAAAATAAGATCATAGTAAAATGTAATCCCTAAAAACAAATAACAAATAGGTGAGAGCACACAATAATAATGAAATACTACCCACACTGCAGTCAATTGATCTGGAAAAAAAACAAATAAACAAACATAGAGTAGTATAGTCTAGTAGAATATATATGCAATGGATATAAATCACACTCACATAAATAGAGCCACTTAAAAAGCTGGCTCAGACTAGACGCCTTGAATATACAAACAGGGACCTCCACTGGGAACTTTCTTCCTCTTTAAATGTAGAACCTCCAGGACGCAGAAAAACTGGGGGTAAAACAAGCTTTTATTCTTCAAATCTTGAAGTAAATTAAAACCATACATCAAAAGGTAAAATAAAAAGTCCCAAAATGAGAGTCCAAACACTTAACGCGTTTCGGCTATTGCCTTCATCCGAAGTGATATCCAATTCAAGGCATGTTGTTTTAAATAGTTGAAATTGGCGCCCATTCTTTCCACCGTTCTGATTGCGTCTTCCTACTTCCGGTTTCGCCGTCGTAACGTCTGCGTCATTACGTTCCGACGCCATTGCGTCATTTCCGGTTCCGGTCAAATGTTTTGTAGTCCGGACACACACACGCAAAAAAGAGGAACGGCATCATGTAATGTCCAAATTTTCTCTATCACCAAAAAACGGCAATTTTTTGTAACTCATAATTATTGGAACTAAAATCAAAAATTAAAGGGATGCTTTCTTTTTTGTTTATACCAGTCTCGTTGTTTCCTTTACTTTTATATTGTAGAAGATATTGTCTGTCTTTTTCACCAATTTCTTTTTCTATTTTTTCCAATTGGCTAATGTCATATCCTTTTACATAAAATTTCAGTTTTAAAATTTCCGTTTGTCTAAAATATTCCTTCTCTTCCGTACAGTTTCTCTTCATCCTTAAAAATTGACCCTTTGGTATATTTTCCAACCATGGTTTAACCCCTTAAGGACCAAATTTCTTGAATAAATGGGAATCATGACATGTCACACATGTCATGTGTCCTTAAGGGGTTAAAATGACAACTCTTAAGATCAATAAAACTGTTCACATCAACTGTTTTAAAAAATGTTTTATCATATTATCCTCTACATAAATACTTAAATCTAAAAAGTTGATCTGTTGTGAATTAATCTCATACGACAAATTTATATTAAAAGTATTATTATTAAGAGATAAAATGAATCACATGTTGCCATAATAAAATCTTCTTGCCATTTAAAATTGTCTAAAATAGGATCAGTGTTGTCTCCTTTATCACAGTATATAGACCAATTTCTACAAAAAATGGTAATTAAATGTCCAGCATATTTAAAGGACACAATGAGTTTGTTACAAATTTTAGACAATTTTAAATGACAAGAAGATTTTATTATGGCAACATGTGATGTGAGCAGCTTATACACTATAATTCATCATGAAAGAGGCTGCAAAGCCATTAGATTTTATCTAGAAAAATCTAGAGGTAAAAATTAGAGGTATAAATCTCATTCTTAAAAATAACTTTTTTTGGTTTGAAGATAAATTTTATCTTCAGATACAGGGTACAGCTATGGGGACCAGATTTGCCCCAAGTTATGCAAATTTATTTATGTCTTTCTGGGAAGAAGAAAGTATCTTTTCCAGAGTGGACATAGTGGCAAATCTGGTCCTATATAAAAGGTACATAGATGACATTTTTATTATTTGGAAGGGTAGTAAGGAAACCTTAGAAGAATTTATTTTATCTCTTAATAATAATACTTTTAATATAAATTTGTCTTATGAGATTAATTCACAACAGATCAACTTTTTAGATTTAAGTATTTATGTAGAGGATAATATGATAAAAAGTAAAACTTTTTTAAAACAGTTGATGTGAACAGTTTTATTGATCTTAAGAGTTGTCATTTTAAACCATGGTTGGAAAATATACCAAAGGGTCCATTTTTAAGGATGAAGAGAAACTGTACGGAAGAGAAGGAATATTTTAGACAAATGGAAATTTTAAAACGTAAATTTTATGTAAAAGGATATGACATTAGCCAATTGGAAAAAATAGAAAAAGAAATTGGTGAAAAAGACAGACAATCTCTTCTACAATATAAAAGTAAAGGAAACAACGAGACTGGTATAAACAAAAAAGAAAGCATCCCTTTAATTTTTGATTTTAGTTCCAATAATTATGAGTTACAAAAAATTGTCAAAAAACACTGGCATATATTGAATGAAGATCATGAAATATCTCCATTTTTAAATGATAGGCCAAAATTTCTTTTTAGAGGAGCTAATAATTTTAAACAGATTTTAACGAAAAGTTTTTTAGAAAAAGAAAAAATAGGAGGTAATAATAATTTTTTAAAAGGCAGTAAAGGGTTCCACTATTGTGGGACATGTAGGGGATGCAAATTTAGAAATAAAATGAATAGGAAAATAGATAAATTCTCCTCACTCAGTACAAATAAAGAATATTCAATAAAATCATTTATCACCTGCTCCAGTAAAAATCTGGTATATGTGTTAATTTGCTCCTGTGGATTACAATATGTGGGGAAGACATCCCGCTTTTTAAAACGAGAATTAGAGAACACATATATAACATACAGAGAAAATTCATTAACCATAATGTTTCAAAACATTTTTTAGAGGTCCATGACGGAGACCCAAGTGGAATAGAATTTATGGGGATAGATATAACCCAAGTACATTGGAGAGGAGGTGATAATGATTACATTTTAAGTCTGAGAGAAATGAAATGGATTTTTGAGTTGGATACAATTGCACCAAAAGGGTTAAATGTGGATTTCGAAATTAACCAATTCATTCATTAAAAAAGATATGAAAAAAGAGAAAAAGTATCCCTTGTTGAATACCTTTTTTAAGTATTTGTAACCTTTTTTAAGTATTTGTAATCATATCTAACTTATATATATATATAGGTTTTATATGTATTTTTATGTATCCTTTTAATGCTTCTATTTTTTGTAGTTTTATGTGAAAAATATACATTTTATGTGAAGAAGTCTTTTTCCATTTTTTATGACTATATGTTTAGAAAAGAATGATTATATTGAATGAATTTTAAATGGTTGTTTTATGTTATATTGTTGCCGTTTTTTGGTGATAGAGAAAATTTGGACATTACATGATGCCGTTCCTCTTTTTTGCGTGTGTATGTCCGGACTACAAAACATGTGACCGGAACCGGAAATGACGCAATGGCGTCGGAACGTAATGACGCAGACATTACGACGGCGAAACCGGAAGTAGGAAGACGCAATCAGAACGGTGGAAAGGATGGGAGCCAATTTCAACTATCAGCACTGTTCTGGCTCCCTGCACTTCACACAGAACCAGGAAGTGCAGGGAGCCGGAAGGTAAGTATACATAGCACATGTGCTCGCTTTGACTTGCGGTCAGAGCGAGCACATGTGCTGGGCAGCCTGACCGGGTGCTCCCAGTATGCCTCTCATGCAGAGGCATACCGGAGCACCATTAACCCGCGATCGCCGCGATAGGGTCACTCGTCACTAAAGGTCTCCCCTCTGTGACGGACCTCGTCCGTCACCCGTCCTTAAGGGGTTAAAGAGATAGTTAGTAATCAAATGAGAAGTCCAGTCCCCTAGTGCTGCAGACAAGGCCAGGTAAACAGGACAAGGACTGTGAGTTCAGAAGTGGCTCAGAGACAGGAGAGCAGGTTTAGGATACAGAAGGACCTAGGATCAATTCACCTGTGGGTGACCATGCCTAGCCATCTGGATGGCACAGGGAAAACCGTAACACATCCCTACACCTACCGTATCATCCCTACCCACACATACAGTCACCCCACCCACACCCTATTTAATAAAAAAGAAAAAATATGAAAAGAACATATAGCATAAGTGGGCCCATTCCTGGAATACCAGCAATATTTTCTCTGGTTGCATTTAGTGAAGATAGTATTTAGTATCTGTTGAATTGAAACAATCAACATGAACCAACATGAAATTACTTTCTTTTAATTAGGCATTTGGTAAAATATATTTAATTTATTTAGATAGAGCTGAGAAACAAATAACATTACACGAATAAGTGGGTCAGGTGACGTTTGCTACCTATTCTACTTTATCTTTAATAATGCATCTTAGATCAAGGCAATGCCAATCAACTTCTATTAAGATGAAAAAAATACAAATTTGTATGCAGTGTTAAACAAAATTGCTTGCATTACACATTGTGTCTTGCCATTAAAAGGGGCATTAATAAATAACCTCTCATTAAAAACTAATTTTGGATATGTTTGGAAAGCAAAAACATACCTATGCTGAATATTAATAACAAGATTCATTAAGAGACAGGAGCAAAATATTCAAATGAATATTCAACGTACGTACTAAATGAATATTCAACATACGTATGGCAATAAAGGGATCATTAACATTTATATTATGAGGATACAATATTACTAGCTGCAGTTTTTCAAAATTCCTTTACTGCTACGTCTTGTTTTTAACTCATTCTTTCCTAGCTCTATAGTTGAACATTATTATACATCTGTGTAATTTTGCCTTTAAATTGAAAACAAAATGTTTAAAGTAAGCAACTATATATATATATATATATATATAAACACACACACACAGTATCTCACAAAAGTGAGTACACCCCTCACACTTTCGTAAATATTTTATTATATCTTTTCATCTGACAAAACTGAAGAAATTACACTCTGCTAGAATGTAAAGTAGTAAGTGTGTACAATCTGAATAACAGTGTATATTTGCTGTCCCCTCAAAATAACTCAACACACAGCCATTAATGTCTAAACTGCTGGCAACAAAAGTGAGTACACCCCTAAGTGGAAATGTCCAAATTGGTGCCAAAGTGTCAATATTTTGTGTGGCCACCATTATTTCCCAGCACTGCTTTAACCCTCATCGGCATGGAGTTCACCAGAGCTTCACAGGTTGCTACTGGAATCCTATTCCACTTCTCCATGACGACAACATGGAGCTGGTGGATGTTAGAGACCTTGCGCTCCTTCCATTTGAGGATGCCCCATAGAAGTTCAGTAGGGTTTACATCTGGAGACATGCTTGACCAGTCCCTCACCTTTACCTTCAGATTCTTTAGCAAGGCAGTGGTCATCTTGTAGGTGTGTTTGAGATCAGTCCATGGTGGTATTCATGGTTCCCTCAATGAAAAGTAGCTCCACATTGCCAGCAGCACTCATGCAGGCCAGACCATGACACACCCACCACTATGCTTGACTGTAGGCAAGACACACTTGTCTTTGTACTCCTCTCCCGGTTGCCACCACACACACTTGACACCATCTGAACCAAATACGTTTATCTTGGTCTCATCTATGTCCTTAGTCTGCTTGTCTTCAGCAAACTGTTTGCAGGATTTCTTGTGCATCATCTTTAGAAGAGGCTTTGTTCTGGGACGACAGCCATGCAGATCAATTTGATGCAGTGTGCGGCGTATGGTAAGCTGAGGCGTATGAGTCTGAGAGCGATAACACCAAATTTAACACACCTGCACCCCATTCACACCTGAGACCTTGTAACACTAGCTAGTCACATGACACCAGGGAGGGAAAATGGCGAATTGGGCCCAATTTGTACATTTCCACTTAGGGGTGTACCCACTTTTGTTGCCAATGGTTTAAACATTAACATTAAAATCTCCTGAATGCCCCTACTCACTATATCACAAGTAGGGGCATGTCTACTAAACAGTGGGCAGCCTGTGGCTACTCACTGTGTGAAAAAAAAAAACCCTAGTAGCCACCCTGCCCCCCACCCCTGCGCGGCAGGTGGGGGCCATAAATAACAATAAGGGGGGACCTACTGTCCTCTATTTTCCTCACCCCAACCCCCACCCCTGTGCGGCGGGTCGGGGCCCTAAATAGGAATGTGGGGGGGACCTACTGTCTTCCCCCCCGGCCCCCACCCCTGGGCGGCAGGTTGGGGACCTAAATGACAAATCCCCCCCCTTCCAAGGTGAGTAGGGGTCCCCAAGACCCTAGTCACATCCCCCTACCCAAATTAAAACTATCCCCTACCTATCCCCTCACCCTAAAAATAGTGAGGGGGGAATAACATAACTAACCTGTAAAGAAAAAGAAAACTTACCATTAGATGTCTTCTTTCTTCTAAAATCTTAATTTTTCACTCCCAAAAAAGGCCAAATAAAAAAACCATCATACCCGTCGAACTTAAAATAAAATAAAAAACCTGAGCACAAAAAAAAAAAACCGACGCAAAAAAAATTAATCCATCTTCACCAGGCGAGGGCACGGCACAGACTGAGCTCCACAGGGTGGGGTAAGGCTTATAAGGCAATTAGGCTAAAATTGTTAGAAGATTTTAGAAGAAAGAAAACATCAAATGGCAAGTTTTCTTTTTCTTTACAGGTTAGTTATTTTATTGCCCCCTCACTATTTTTAGAGTGAGGGGGGTAGGGGATAGTTTTTATAGTGGGGTGGGAGACTAGGGGCTTGGGGACCACTAGGCACCTTGGAAGGGGGGGATTTGTCATTTAGGGCCCCCACATGCCGCCCAGGGGTGGGGGCCGGGGGGGAGGACAGTAGGTCCCCCCCCCAGTATTGTTATTTAGGGCCCCCACCCACCACGCAGCGGTGGAGGCCGGGGGGGAGGACAGTAGGTCCCCCCTTCATTCTTATTTAGGGCCCCCACCCACCGCACAGGAGTGGGGGCTGAGGGGGAGGACACTAGGTCCCCCCAATATTGTTATTTAGGACCCCCACCCACACGCAGGGGTGGGGGCTGGAGGGGAGGACAGTAGGTCCCCCCACATTCTTGTTTAGGGCCCCCACCCGCCGCCCAGGGGTGTGGGCCAGGGGGAGGACAGTAGGTCCCCCCTCATTCTTATTTAGGGCCCCTACCTGCCTCACAGGGGTGGGGCCCGAGGGGAGGACAGTAGTTCCCCCCCATTCTTATTTAGGGCCCCCACCCGCCATGCAGTGGTTGGGGCCAGGGGGGAGGAAAGTAGGTCCCCCCCAGTATTATTTAGGGCCCCCACCCGCTGCGCAGGGGTGGGGGCTGGGAGGGAGGACAGTAGGTCCCCCCCATTCTTATTTAGGGCCCCCACCCGCCATGCAGTGGTTGGGGCCAGGGGGGAGGAAAGTAGGTTCCCCCCCAGTATTATTTAGGGCCCCACCCACCGCCCAGGGGTGGGGGCCAGGGGGGAGAACAGTAGGTTCCCCACCCCACATTCTTGTTTAGGGGGCCCCCACCCAACTTTAGCTTAATGAACTCATTCTCATGCTTTCCTATGGACGCTGGCGTCTTCTCACTGTGAAAATCACAGTGAGAAGCGGGGATGCGTCTCTAGCGACTTTCAATGAGACAGCCACTAGAGGTTGGATTAACCCTAATGTAAACATAGCAGTTTCTCTGAAACTGCTATGTTTACCGCAAAAAAGGGTTAATTCTAGATGGACCTGGCACCCAGACCACTTCATTAATCTGAAGTGGTCTGGGTGCCTATAGTGGTCCTTTAATTTATGTGTGCATTGCATTTGCAAGTCCTCAACTCTTTCACAAATAAATGCATACAGGAAGCCACACTAACATCATTCTTTGGTCGGAAATAGTAGTTTTACTATAAGATACTTCACATTTTTTATAGCCATTTGTATTCACTGAGCTATTTTTTTTCCCTATGGGACTTATTTTCAGTAGTCTACTATGATTGAAAAAACAGGCTATATCAAACTATTTATTTTGTAAGTTATCAAAAGCCAGTGTGTAATTTACAACCAGTGTTATTTCTCACCATGGGTCATAAAATAATAGTCGAAGCAATCTAACCACGGTTCAGCTGTCACATTTGTTTTATGATGATTTCTTCATAGATTATTGTATAGTTTTCCTCATGGTACACATCTGACTAGTGCTTACTTCATATATGCTATAAAAAATAGTAGTCCAATAAATGAATAAAACCTTTTTTCTGGTGTTCAATATTTTGAAATTTAGCACATACAAATTACAGTTTTACTTAATTACATTAGTTTCCACTAGTTAATTATTCAGGTCTTCAGGCATTCTAGATTCATTTTAAGATTTAAGTACTGTTTCAGATATTATATTGTTCAATACATTGTCTTATTCACAGTGTAAAAGAGTAAAGGAAAAAAAAAGTTAATAAATACAAATAAATGAAAAGAGTAAATGACCTGTAATTGCCAAACTTTATTTCATAAGAAACTTTTTTTTCTATTTAATTTCATGGAAGATTGGAATTTTACAGTTGAAAATGCCTTCAATCCTCCATGAAATTTACTTGTCTAAAAAATGTCCAGTCCTGCTAACATGAACAAAATGTATTTACAATGGCTTGGTTCCATTCAATTAATGTTAAAGTTATTTAGGATTGATCAGATTTGCATGATATGACTTAATTTAATAAATTAGAAATGTGAATGAAAAATGAAAGCAGAGTATTAATTTGTGCAGTATTCTAAATATTCTAGTTGCAAAGAAAATCTGTCCCTAAAAAATGCACACACATATATATATATATATATATATATATATATATATATATATATATAGGGAATACCAGTTAGAAATATATATATACTTTATTAAACAGAAGAGACTCACATAAACTTTGCAAAGAAAACCCTAACAGTAGCTACCTAACTCAATATAGAGAGTTGATAACCGTAGTCTACGTAAGGAACAACATCTTAGCAGAATAAATATTGATGCAACAATGTATCTGAAATGTATCTGATACACAGTAATGTAGTTCTTTGTGTATTTCACATAGCTGTCAAATGATAATGTACACCGGTGTATCGAAAATGCATGAAATATATGCGACGGTATAACAAGAATGTACGCTCAAATGGTTTACCTAAAGGTAATCAGCCACAAGATTCAACTCTAGGAATCACCTACTAATTGCCAGGAAACTAAATATATCACACACTCCTACTACCAGCACTCAAGCTCAAAATAGGAGCTAACCAGGCTGCCTGATAGTGATAGGATTATTAATACTTTCAGATAAAACATCATTAAGCTCCAAACTAGCTACTCTCATTCACTTAAGAGACGGGAACTGAAGTTGTCAATACCAGTAACCTATATATATAAGGAATAGCAGTAACGCTACTAAAACTGGAGAAAGAGAATGCGGTAGATAGAATAGTGCCTTCATGGGCACCTGTTATAGCAAAGAAGTGTGGAAAGAAGGTTTAGAGCAAATAACTGTATGAAGAATAGAGTTACAGTGTCAGAGTCCTGCACGTTTCAATTAGTTATGAAAAGGATACCCCGATTGATATCAAATTATTCCTGTTCCACTCAGATGGCTGTCAACCGTCAAAAATATAAAGGTCCCAAAGGGCTATATGATGTAGCCAATTATGGGTATATTAACCGGGAGAAAAAGAAAGAGGATGGTACCAAAGGAACAGGAATGGCGATGAATATCGTGTAAGTGTCAGTCCCGAGTTAGAGGCTCATCAGGGGCATCTGAAGTTTGTGGAGCAGGAAGGTTTAGCTCTCTGTCCTAGAGACAGAACAGTAACTCTTATCACCCCTAGTCAGGTGCACCCGAGGAAGAGTGTTTAACAGTTGAACCATGTTGTGCTGGTATATTATGCTTTATTCAAATTTGTTTTAAAGTATATATTAATAAATGTTATTTTAACTTTATTAAATTGGTTCCTGATATTTTATGCTGCTACCATCCAGCTACCTGTGGAACCTCAATTTACCTGAAGCAATGTATAACTGCTAGTCCCTATTTGGGACCTATACCTACCTAAAGCAAAATCTCTGTTTAATGCTTCCACAGTTTAGAGACAACTTATAGGCTCTATAAGATTGTGAGTTTTTAGTTTTTCCAACACCCCCTTCCCTGATTTATATTTGTACATACACACTGCACTAGGATATTTATTTTTTATGTTATAGGGGTTTTTAAACTACAGGAGACAATCATAATCATTATGTGTGCTTTTATCACATTTTCTGTGTTCTATATAATATTTATAAAGTGTAAGAGTGACAATACACTTTTGGGGTGTTTTGTTGCACTGGATTGTGCTTTTATGAGCGCCTATTTTTCCTTAATGTTGCTGTGTGTTTTAACATTTTATTTATTTACTTGATTTGCTTTACTTAATGTATTTGTTATTTTAATATCCATACTGTCTTATGTTTCAACTTACTATACCTCGACATATATTCAACTTACTATACCTCCATATATTATGTTGGCCTTTTGTTATCCATGCAAAGAAACAGTTTAATTAACAACTTTCAATCTTAGCATTTATTTTTCTTCTCTGGGGTAGCCAGGTGAAGACAAATAGTTGTTTACCTAAGACCAATTACTGTATGAGTTTACATAATGTACTGTAAGCAACATCTAAAATAGATTAGTATTATACTATCTTTGGTTAGATCTAGGACCCCCCTAGAAGTAACAAAGAGAAAAAAAAGAGATTTACTTACTTTCTATGCCTCACTGTGTCCACTACTCTTCCTCTGGCTGACATCATCAATACTTGTGATCTCAGACAATCCAATGTTTGGGGGAATTGGTGGGTTAGAGAGCACTGCCCTGCACCAGTTTGCATCTTCTCATAGAGATGCATTGACTTAGGGCAACTATATAGGGGGTGTTCAGCATTTCCATGAAGAACATGGAGGCACCAAATAGTGGAACTGCAAAATATTGCAGGACCAGCAGACAGGAAGCCAAATAGTTGTTGTCTGAGTGACAGTCACTAGAGCTAAAATACTGATTTTTTTTTTGGAAGGACATTCTCTAAGCAACAAAAACTTTACATTAGCTTCAACTACCACTGCTGTGAGATTTCTTTAAAAATACTGTCCATTTACAGCTTTTGTTAATAAATATGCAAATTTACTTAAAAATGATTGCATCTACTCAGAATTTTGAATAAACTTAATTAGATTTGACAGTTACTTCCCCTTTAACCCACGTGTTTGGGGGATCAAAGAGAGTCAGGAATGAAATGCTTTTCTGACCCATCAATTATAAATAAAAAAAAAACTATTAGATAGTAATAATTTTATTTAAAAACACCTCACCTAGGCAAAACATAATGAGGGTTTAGTTACATTATATGATCATATATTGCCTACGCCTGCCTAGGTGATGTGTTTTTAAATAAAACTATTACTATCTGTGAGATTTGAAATAATTGTTTAGTGAATAATTGAGTACGCTGGATTGTGTATTTTGTATGTTGTATATATTGGCACCACCAGCACCCTATAATGTATGCATGCTCAGGTGAGTGCAGTTCTCTTGGTTTCATTTATGTAAATGGGAGTCCAGGCCAACTCTTTGATTTTGCACCCCTCCCTATCACAGGTGCCTCATTCCAGGATTCCTATTTAGCCTTGACCTGCAAAGAGTCCCAGGAGGACCTAAGCCTGCCTAGGTGAGGTGTTTTTAAATAAAACTATTACTATCCATGAGATTTGAAATAATTGTTTAGTGAATATGTGAGTGTGCTGGATTGTGTATTTTGTACGTTGTATATATACTACTTCAACCAAGTCCCAGGAGTGCAACTGTTTCTACACCCATATCTAGCTTTGCCACAACCAGAACCATGCACTACAAAAGTCTTCTTGGAGTGCAAGCTACTACGATGTGTATATGTATATGTATATGTATATATATATATATATATATATATATATATATATATATATATATATATATAAAAAGCCTTGCACTCCTACCAGACATTAACTAGGACCCAGTGCTCGATTGCACAATAAATACCAAGCAAGTGCTTGGTAATATAGTGATATTACACAAAAATTTCCTTGTGCTGTTGTGCAAATTTTCATTTTTTAGTTAGACAATTTATTTGGTCTATAACAACTCTTTTTTCTCCTTTTTTCTTTCTTTGGTTGTATGCGTATATATCCTAAATTGTGTAGCTCTATTAGATGCAATGTGGCTTCTTAGTTCTTGTTTTGATAATTAACATCAGTATTGCTCTTTTTTTAGCAATTTATACATTCTCCATCTAATATTTCTTAGTATTTATTGTTTTACCATGTTTTTTTAGTTGTTTTAGGCTTTGATCTCTTTTTTTCTACATACTTTATAAATTCCAGATGTATATAGCTATCATATGCTACATAGACTAGAGTGGATTCGTTTATGAAATTCATTTAGCGATTAACCACAGATATATATCTTTTTGTTCCTACTTAGATGTGCTGTTTATCTATTTATCTGATGTACCTATATGCCACCAGTTCCTTGGTATAGTTGTGTTTATTACATGAGACATGATGTTTCTATGTCAGTTTATCATTCTTTTAGGCCAGTAATCTGCACATGTATTGTCTCTTATTTTGTGATAGAGCATGCCCGTACAGAGCTTTGAGCTTTTTTCTTTAATTATCATTAGAGTATTATATTTTTTCGCATATGAGTTACTATATATAAAAATCTTTTCTCATCTTTCAGGGATTAGAGTATTATCTCTTTTTCTTTTCTATTAACACATTGTGATATGAATATGTTTGAACTCTTGCTTTGGTTTTAACTTATTTGATGCCATGATTTAGATTTGATGTAATAGACTGTACATTTTGTGTGTATTAGCTTTTTCACTTATGTGACACTATCACTTTATTTGCACGTTACTACACTGGTTTTTTTCACTCCATTTACATCTATCTTTGGCATCATTGATCATTTTATTATGCTGATAGTTAACACTATCAACTTTCCTTCACAGCAGCTTGTGTCCCTTGCGCTCAGCAAGTGTTTTATTCTGTTTGTATACTTTCACTTTCATGGTAAAGATTCTCCTCCGTCGGACGTCCCAATCACGTGACGTTCCGTGCGGCTTGCAATCACTTCCGGGTTCTAACAGGCAGACACTTTCCACTTCACTGCTCTATTGGGTAAGTGCACATTTACATATTTTTATATTTAATATATATACACTTGATTGTTATGCATCTAATGATCTTGAAAAAGACCCGGCAGGGTCGAAACGTCGATTGATTTTTGTTGTATACCGCACATGGATTAATAAAGCACTATTTTTTTCTTATATTTGAAGACCTGTGAGTGCATCTTGATTCTTTCATTTCTATATAATTGACGCCTAAGATCTGCACCCAGGCAAGTAATACACTGTCTTTCTTTTTTAAGGAGTGTGCCAAGCTATCATCTTTTTATATATATACACACATAAATATATACATAAAAAACTAAATTTTCCCTCATCATTTTAGGAGCCATTTGTGTTTATTTCATCAAATATATTATTTTACAATATTTGCTAATAAAGTTTTATCTTCTATAATTTATTATTAAGAAACTGACACAATTTAAATAAAGACATCTGTAGATACTAAGGCCTCAGTAAAAGTGTATTTTAGAATATTCTATTTTTCAATTTTACTAAAATCAAATAGCATATTTTATTAACAGTCAGATTTGATCTCATAACCAGCCCTATAGGGCTTAGAGCAAAGCTGGCTCTGCATGGGCCGGCAGGCGAGGTGGAAGGATATCACCTGCCGCCTTGGTCCACGGCATCGAGGCTTATGGGTGTTTTCTGCAGAGTCCACCACCGCCCATCTGAAATCCCAAAGTGCCTACAAGTGGGCGGCCGGGAGCAGGTTGACTACCCCTCATCTAAATAATTACTTATCTCCTCCCTCAAAAAATGTAACCAATCAGTGACAGTTTTCTTCTCTTCAATCTCGGCTTCATGTTGTGTCAGATTTTGTGCCATATCCTGTGCAAAGCAATACATCCTAGTTGTGATTTGTTTCAGAGACAGATGACACTGTGTAAAGAATGATCCTGCTCTGATGCTTTTTACAAATCCATCACCTTGGTTGTATGTCATCAGCTGGCATGGCAGATTACAATTGCCACAGTCTATGGTGTTAGGGAGTAGATACCTCCTAGCTAACCACATCATGGCAGTGTCCGCATTTGGGAGATGGTATGATAACAGAGAGAGCCTCCAAATCTTGCTTGGGTGTACAATTGTCATTCGTAAAAACCAATGTTCTTCCTGCCACCATACTTAGTTTAATCCCAAATTTAAAAGTTGATAATATTTAATTTACTTATTGTATTGTTTTTAGTCTTTATTTAATAGTTAATAATATTTAATTGTTTTTAGTCTTTTCTCGCAGAGCAGACAATCTATTTTTAGTCTTTTCCCTCGTAGCAGACTATTTTTAGTCTTTTCCCGTGTAGCAGACAATCTATTTTTAGATCTATTGCTACTTCCGGCAAAAAAATAAATTACGCTAAAATACACCCGGAAGAAACGGTCAAGAATAGAATAAGCTAAAATACACTTTTACCAAGGCCTCATTGCATTATAGCTGGATAAGCTTTTTAAATAAAGAAAGAGAAAGTAACAGGTAAGGGCTGCGCCAACAGGAACAAAAAATGACAAATAGTCCAAATAAATTGGTACAATAAAATGAAAAGTCTTATCTAGAGTGTACTCTTGGAGGTCATAGAATATATCCGTGCTTGATCCAGGAAAATTGTCCTTTAGTATTCCTCCGCGAAGATCCGCTCGTGTATATATATAAAAAATAAAATAGTAGAGGGCCAATAGTGTAAAATGCTTCAAACGATAAAGGTAAATAAAAGGTTGAAATAAAATTCACATTTAAAAGAGCTATAACTCGCTCAAGTGTGGAAGGCGTACAGCGGTTTAATCCCCGCTTGTGGGATGTAGGATGAACTTCCTCCATCTGTGGTATATCCAACACTCGGGTAAAAAGAGACAGCCAATAGTGTACACTGAGTAAAATATAGGTGATAAAATAAATAAAACTGAATGGGTACTCACAAGACAGGAGCAGGACACCTGCTCCTTGACGTTAGCGCTGGTGGTATGATCCCCACCTAGGATTTCTTGGAGTCCAGGATGGTAGAGGGATGCCAGGTAGTAGATAATATAAGGTGTATAAAAGATAAATGGCATGGATAAAAAGTGACCAAATATACTTTAATAATTATAAAATACACAATTAAAAGTCCATAAACGCGTTTCGCCAACACGGCGTTATCAATATGGGGTAAGAACCTGATACCTTGCATAACATAGTTTATATAAAAGATTTAGACCTTTGAAATTGGCGCCAAAAATCAGCAGACAATCATCAGTAAGCTAAAACGTAAAATTAGTAAAACAATAAAAAACAGAAAAAAAGTATTTATATGCAGTTGTATAAATATTATGATGCATATTACTTTGTAGAATATAAAAAACGAAGAGTGTGAATGGAATTATAAAACTTAATTTGCTCGGTCATGTGACCGGCATATTACCGCATAGGGATATGGGAGCGGTAGTTTTTAGATGCCGGCGTCTATGTGTGGGAGAAAGTAGGAAGACGTCAGCTCGCATATTGCGGCTGACGTCAGTGGAGGGGGTAGAATAGAAAGTGACGGCGGCACGCAAAGGATTGCGGCCGTCGTCAAGGGGAAGTGTAAACAAAGACGACGGCGAGCACAAGGCTGCAGCCGTCGTCTAGGCAACCAAAGAAGCCCTGTCGGCTTACACAAGAGTGTGGCCGACCAGGGATATTAACAGAATAATAATATATATAAAAAGCAGTAAAAACACTTTAAAACAGGAACACTATTGGTAAAAAATAAGGATTAAAACATGGAAAAATTGAAAAATAAAATATGGGAAGGTATATAAGCTCCAAGTATAAAAGAATATAAAAGAATAAAAGAATGTAAGGATAAAACAACAAGTGTGTTTATAAAAAATTAAACAGGTCAAAGTCTACATTGAGACCATGGGGTGTAAGAGTTTGTAGCTTGTGCACCCATTCCATCTCTATTTTACCCAAGACATTTTTAATATTTCCACCCCTCCATGGAATTGTACATTTCTTTACACCTATACACAAGCTTTTTAAATGGCTTAATATTTTTTAATTACTTTTTTAATTATGTAATATTATGAAAAATATTTACATTTCGTAACATTTTGATATTTTTATATATGATATTTTTTTTTATATATGAATATTTAAAAACTTTTTTTTTAAAGTTTATCCAATAATATTAATACATTTGAAAACCTTATCGAACAATATTACATCGACTAATACAAAGAAAGTACACACATCTTTAGTCTTTGGGTTACTATGCTTAAGCTAACGTCAGACCACAGTCATAATAATATTTGCTCATAAGTTGTGTACTGTAAAACATATTTTATTACAAACATGTAAGCCTCTTTTTGTAAGTGTTTCTGGTCACAAAAAGATGTTTTAATTATTTTTCGAAATATAGCCTTTGTCTTGTTATAATAAAAATAATGAATTAGCCAAATTATTTAACAAGTTACTCATGTACAAGATATGCCTATACATGTGGTAGATGCTTAAGCAATACTGAAATAATATTGTACTACTAAATGACACAGCGGCCGCAATAATATAACTACCATGTCGCCTGAAGTGTGATTTCAGCATCAATCAATAATTCATAAATCAAAGTAATAAAAACTGCAGTGCCTAATAGAGGTTTCTGAAGAAAATGAATTCAGAATATTAGTTCATTAAATTTTAAACTGCTGTCATTTTCATTTAGTTATTTTTCTTATACTTAAATATTATTTAATGTATTGATGTTGTATGTTTTGCAGGGCCTATATGTGGAAAAACATGAACATTTTTATTGCCATAGTTTCATTTGCCTTAAGATGCTAATTTACACTCTACTAAATAATAGTCATAAATGAATTAAAAAAAAACCTATGACCATTTCTAAAATGGACATGTATATTAAGACATCATGATAACAGACATAATCAATGCTATCCTATGGAGAAAAAAATCTGACTCTGGAGGTCCTCATGCAGAGCGTGAGGGCGTCCAGTGTCAGATAACGGACCAAAGGTCCGTTTCAATTCCAGAAGCCCTCTAGTGGATGGCTACTGAGGGCGGACTTAGAGCTGCAATGTAAACATATAAAAGATTCACTACACACTCTTGAACCCCTAGTGGATTTATTTATTGAAGAAAAAATAATCACTCAATTCTCCTTGTACAAACAAAAAGAAGATACAGCACTAACCTCTAAGGCAGCAGGAATGTAACTTAAATACACCAACAATCCAAGAAAAATAGAAAGAATATTAGTAAAAAAACAAACTGTGCCAAATACATAAATATGAGTATCACATAAATAAGTGGATATATAAGATTCAAATCTAACAACTTGAATACAAAGTGCAGTATATGTCCCAAGAAGAAAGTAACGTAGTAAAACCGGCTAGAGAGAGTATCTTTTTGGAGGTCAGTCTATTATCCTACTTGATGGGCATACTATCATATGTAAAATGAGTGGGCAATCGGTTCTGTTTCTGTTATTGATGTCTTAGAACAGTATGAACCATGCTCACGGATATATCTTTAGGCATCCTTTTCGAGTGCTGTGTGTCAGTACATGTATCTGTGTGTCAAGGTGTTTATATGTGTGCATCTTTGTGTAAATGTGTATTACATTATATACAAACACACATGAATTCAAGCTCCAAAGTTATATATACACACCCCTTCAATCAAACACCAATACAACACACAAATGTACATCCCCATATAAAAGACGACACTACATCCAAACACAACCCTGCATGCAAATATACACATTACGTACAAACGCTAAATGCTCAAATGCTAAAATTATATACGAAACATCAACTCTATACACAAAAACACACCTTCATTTATAAGCAAATAATACATACAACACGCACACACACCTGCATTCAAATGCAAACACTACACACAATTACACCACTGCATTCCAATGGTAACAGTACAAATACACTCCTACATGCACACACATACTCTATACAAAAACATGCTTACATTCAAATGCACAACCCTGCTCACAAACATAACCCTGGTGTTTCTGGGTGATTATGTATTATGTATTAATCATTAGCATTGAGAAAGGACTGCTGCTCGAAATGTTTGCTGATTAACTTTTTCCTCAAATAAACTGTGGTAGCACCTCAGTGTGCACACCTATACTGGATGTGCAGGACTCGTGTTTGTTTTTTGGTTGTGTATGCACTGTTGTGACTTCAGTGTGGAGTATCTGCAGCAATTTTGTAGGCATTTTTTGCCTCTACCTCACCCTATATATTGTGATCACACTGAGAGAACTGTGGAGGTCTTTGTACGTGGCAGAGCTGAAAGCACAAGGAGGCCAGTGTGCATCAATGCCTATAACCGGCGTATGGGTGGGGTTGATCTTGCAGATCAGCTGCTGCAGCCCTACCTAATTATACAGAAGAGAAGGGCCTGGTACTAAATAGTTGAAAATTACTTAATGCAGATTGCAACCCACAACGCTTTTTTGTTGTTCAAAAAAGCAAACCCTGGAATGAAACTGACTTTTTTACAGTTTCAGCTCCAAATAATTTTGCAGATTTTGTACCAAGATGCACTTGCTCCCGGAGGGTGATGGTAGAGAGCAGAGTTGGGGCTATCCACTTAATTTTAAAAATCCCCCCTACTGTGGCAAATCAGAATCCTCAAAAAAAGATGCAGAGTCTGTTTCAAGAGAAAGGACACCGTCTTTTACTTTCCTGATTGCCCTTGACAGCCTGGACTCTGCATTGGGGACTGCTTCAAGCAACATTTGCCGTTCAGTTTTTTTTTTTTGCTTACGTTTACTGTTCATGAGTTTTTTTGTTTTTTTTACTTTTACTGTGCCAAACTATTTTTATGATCAAGTTCAACCTATGCATGGGGGCATGAGTGTACTCAAGAGGCCTTACAGAAAACAACCTGGAGTATTTTCTTGCAATAACCAGCAACAGACTCCCCTAAATCACACACAAATGTGTGTGTAAAAATGAAAATTTTAAAATTACCAACACACATTTTCTCTATTGTTTTTGGCTAAAATAGTTGCAACAAAACACTCCATATACAATACCTTGGGGTGTCTACTTTTCAAATATATCCACGTTCAGGGTAAGAAAATAAATTGGGATATGTTAAAAAGGCCTCCAAAAAGAAGATAGGCAAAGAAGATAGGTCAAGTTTGAAAACCACATGTCAGAAGTTTGTCATTGCACCCCACAAACAACCCAACAAACCTATGCACATGTGGTATCACTGTACTGAGGAGATATTGCTGAATAGATATTGAGGTGTTCTTTGTCAGTAACACATAACAGGAACTGAGAATCCATGCCTTAAGTACAATGTGAGAGAAAAATAACACAAAAAAAATGACTACCCAAAATTTTGACAAAAAATGGTGGTAGAATTAGTGCATGGAAAGTTTTAAACTACAACCATTTGAAATACCCTAGGATGTCTACGTTTCAAAAATATATGGTTTGATGGGGGTAAATTACATTGGCCGGCTTCAAAAATTTCCTAAATAGGACATGGGTGCATGATGACCAGATGTGAAAATACCAAATAAGGTATTTTAGCCCCCAGAGAACCTATACATGTGGGGTATCACTGTACTCAGGAGATGTTGTTGAATGCATATTGGGGTGTTCTTTGGCAGTAACCCTTAAAGTTCTCAGTATATGTTTTCTTAAATTGTATGTGCGTCAAAAAAAATCACCAATTTTTTTTTTTTTTTAATTTGGCATAGATTGGTAGTAAAATGATTACATGAAAAGAGTCAAAATACCCAAAGATTAATGCCTTAGCAAAGTGCAACTTGTACTTATTGCCATATAACTTGCAATAAAAAGCTAAGACCGTGTTAACATTGGGTATTTCTAAACTCAGGACAAAATTTAGAAACTATTTAGCATTTTTGGCAGTTGTAGATGTGTAACAGATTTTGGGGGTCAATGTTAAAAAAGTATGTTTTTTTTTTTTTAAAAATCATCATATTTTATAATATTTTTTATAGTAAATTAAATGATATGATGAAAATAATGTTATCTTTAGAAAAAAACATTTATTGGCGAGAAAAACTGTATATAATATGTGTGGGTACAGTAAATGAGTAAGAGGAAAATTACAGCTAAACACAAACACCACAAAAATGTAAAAACAGCCCTGGTCCTTAGTGGTAAGAAAAGTGAAAAAACAGCCTGGTCACTAAGGGGTTAAGTATCCCATAATTCCCCAAAACTACATATCACATAAGAACTTGCTGGTCATATAATTAAGTCCTGCACACTCACAGAAATGTAAAAGCTAGGTTTGGCTGAGAAATGTTACTTACATTCTTGTTTTTTACTTAATGACACAAGCAATGCTGGCATTTTTGCTATATGTGTGTGTTCAACAACAATTTCCATCTTTGTCATTTATTGCACCAGAACACATATACATTTGCTGTTGAGGCGTTTGACGATATGTTGTACTCACCTGCACAACAAAAATAAAAATTGAAAAGAAAAAGAAAAAAATGCAGAAATAAATGCAAAAAAATAAACTGTTTTTCAGTTTTGGCAATAATAATGTGTACTTAATTAGTGCAGTACAAGCAAAAAAACTCTAAATCAATTAATTAATTTGTGTTCATTTATTAAGTATGTCACACATCATACAATTTCAGTACATTCATTGATAGTTTCAGGATACAATATATATGTAGTTAAATCCATTTTTTTTTAATGTATAATAATTTTATATTTATATATTTTTATCTTCTAAGTTTAATGGCCATAACAGAAAAAAAAATACAATACAAAAGTATATAGTTATATCAAATAGACATCACATGGTATTTAGTTAAAGGTGTTTTTAGTCTTTTTTATATAGATACATATATTGTTATATCTAGTTACATAGGCTGAATAGAGACGTGTCCATTCAGCCTTTCTCACATCTGTTTTTGCTGTTGATCGAAATGAAGGCAAAAATAAATAGTTTGAAGCACTTCCAATTTTGCAACAAACTAATAAAAATCCCTTCTTGACCCCAGAATGGCAGTCAGATTTTTCCTTGAATCAAGAAGCTACTACCCCTTAATTTGAAAATTATATCCTTGAATATTATGTTTACACTTGTTAACCTTTCTTTATAACTGAAATGTTCCATTCCTTTTATTAATTTTGTAGGCCACCACTGCACTTTTTCTAGTGCCATAATATTATTCCGTAGAACAGGTGCCCAAAATTGCACATCATATTCAATATGTGATTACCAGTGATTTATAAAGAGGCAACATTGTATTCTCATCTCGAGATTTAATGCCACTTTTTATACATGACAATATCTAACTGACCTTAGTGGCTGCTGTTCCCAAATCCTTCTTGTGTATTGTTAATTCACTACCATTTAGGGTATAAGTTGCTTGTGCTTTCTTTATCCTGAAGTGAACAACTTTGCATTTTCCTACATTAAATTCCTTCTGCCATTAGAGTGCCCAGTCCCACAATCTATCTAGATCCTTCCGCAGCAAAGTCATATCTCACATATAGTAATAAGCTCATATTACATTCATTTACAGAGTTTTGTGTTATCTTCAGGCAGTGAAATATAACTTTCAATGTTTATTTCAAGATCCTTTGTAAATATGTTTAATAGAAGCAGACTCAGAACAGAACCCTGAGGGACACAACTTACCACTTTTGTCCAGCTTGACCATTTACCATTGGAACCATATTATTATTATTATTATTATTATTATTGCCATTTATATAGCGCCAACAGATTCCGTAGCGCTTTACATTATGAGAGGGGATTTAACTATAAATAGGACAATTACAAATAAACTTACAGGAACAAAAGGTTGAAGAGGACCCTGCTCAATCGAGCTTACATTCTATAGGAGGTGGGGTGTAAAACACATTAGGACAGGAATTTGCAATCAAATAAGGTGGGCTGCCCTTTAGGAGAGGGCAAGAGACGGGTATGTTAGGTAGAGGTTAGTCTTGGAGGCCATAAGCTTTCCTAAAGAGATGGGTTTTAAGGCACTTCTTAAAAGATGCAAGACTAGGGGAGAGTCGGATGGCGGTAGGCAGGCTATTCCATAGGAAGGGAGCCGCCCGCGAGAAGTCCTGCAAGCGCGAGTAGGCCGTACGGGTGCGGACAACGGACAGGAGGTGGTCACGGGCAGAGCGGAGAGACCGAGAAGGGACATACTTGTGGATCTGTGAGGAGATATAAGAGTTGTTCAGTGTTGTATCAAATGTCTTGACAAAATCCAAGTAGATCACATCCACTGCAACACCCTGATCTACTTACTCCTTAGTAGAACACAATTAAGTGTGTTTGACATGACCTATGTTTTATAAAATCATTCTGATATAGTAATTTACCTGCCAATCTCTAAAAAAATATTGCAGTAAAATTGTGTGTGTGTGTGGGGGTGGGCTAGGATGGTTTGCATACACACTTATAACAAGGTTTATTTAATATGTATTTCATAAACCTGATGTGTGCTAATCCTGCATGAAAACCCACATGGAGTTCAATACTACCCCCAATGTATGCATTTGTTACTTTATTGTGAAGCTACAGTGCCATTTAAGAGACCTGACCAATGTAGTTTTTACAGAATTTTGACAGATGCATTTGATAGACCTATTTCACATTTTGGGGCATTGCAGCAATTTGACAGTTCAAATTACTCCACAAAGACCTACTAGATGTAAAAATAAACAAAGACCTTCTATATCTCATATGATGTATATTGTCCATTAACTTTCTGCTATTTTTTCACCAGTTTATTCAAAGATTATGTTTAAAAATATATATATATTTTTACATACACGTATGCATAAAAGGCTTGATGTATTTTGTCTGTATTCTGAGACCTTCTCAATAGTTGTGATTCCCCTTCTCTGTCCTGTTCTTTACACTATCTTCTATTAGTGGCAATTGATTATTTTAGCACTTACTAGAAAAGAAACAGGATGGATTTTTAAATTGAAAATGTTGGGTTGGAATGGTTTCAATAAAGAAATAGATATCCTAGCTTTCATGAATTAATATGTGTTTTTAGCTTCTTTTTCTACTATAGAATAAAGAAATCTTCTTTTATATACATATACATCTTTTTTTATCATAGGTGTATATGTTTCTATATATAAATGGGTGGATATATGTCTGTGTGTGTATATATAAATGTGTATATAGATTTTAAAAAACAGATAAAATTCTTATCTTGTAATACCTTTTTTATTGGACTAACAGAATTTTTTAATGACAAGCTTTCGGGAGAACCTCCCTTTCTCAAGTCTGAAGCATTTCTGAGCTCAGAAATGCTTCAGACTTGAGAAAGGGAGGTTCTCCCGAAAGCTTGTCATTAAAAAAATTCTGTTAGTCCAATAAAAAAGGTATTACAAGATAAGAATTTTATCTGTTTTTTACATCTACATCACTGGACTAATACGGCTACAATCTCTACTTGAACACTATATAGATTTTTAAATATATATTTTAATATAGCTTTTAAATAGATGTGTAAATATAATATACATACATTTTAATTATTGTTTTTGCTACATATATGTCTCATATGGCAAAGATTATTGTTCCTATGTAAATTTCCTCAAAGTGTAAAAAATGAATTAAAGTGTTTATTTAATGTATATTATTGATGTTTATTTATGTAATGATTTTGTATGTATGTTTTATTATAATGAATTTTTTTTTAACACCAGAGACAAACATGAGTCACCAGTTATATTACTTCACACAAAGATACACCATAGTTTATTTATATATAGTATATAAAGGAAACTGGTTTTGTTCATAGTTGTCCTTGCGTTTTATGAATAAAGTTTGTTTTAGACATTTTTCCCTTGAGAAGGTCAGCAAAAATGTAAGGAGCCTACAACACTGACGGTATGAAACCACACTTGTGTGTATATAACATTTAGTGCAGTAACATGAGACGACATGGATACAAAAGCGGTAGCGGCCTGAAAACATGAGCAATCTAATACCATTAATAGAAGATGGTATAAAGAAGAGGACAGAGAAGGGGAATCACATCTCTTGAGAAAGTCTCAGAATACAGACAAAACACATTGATCCTTTTATGCATATAGCTTACTTTTCAAATTCAAGCTAGAAAAACTTTCTGCAACAACCGTCACAGAAGCCAGGACTGGTTCCCATTGAAGAGACTGGAGACTCACTGGACTTTAAGGAAGGATTATCTAGGGATAAGTGGCCCTTAGAAGCAAGTTCAGCACAATCTGGATTGTGCTGTACATTTGTGAGTGCTGTTTGGGAGGGTTTATGGTGGAGGACCTGGAAGGGAACTTGGTGTACCACTGAAACCCTACTGTATGTAATAAGGCTGTTAGGGGTATAAATAGATGTGCTGTTTTCAATATAGGTTGTTGTTTTTAACTTTCACAAAGTGCCATCTGGTGTGTAGGGAAAGGTCTATGATCACTGCACTGCTGAGGAAGGTTTTCCAGAGCTATAATAAAAGCAGCCTTGTCCAGGGTGGAAAATGCCCTCTGCAATCCCAGTAAAGCTTTAGTGACTGGGTCTGAAGCGCTCCTGGGTGCTTCAAAGCGAGGTACTCAATCAGAGTATGGGAGCTCCAACCCACTGCAGAGTGTCTTTTTTTCACTCACTTTTATTGATTTCTTTGTTCTCATATAAAAATTGTACTAGCAAAACCATTAACAGATTTATTTAACCAATCATTGTTAACAGGTGTAGTCCCAGAAGATTGGAAGTTAGCGAATGTTGTGCCCATTTACAAGAAAGGTAATAGGGAGGAGTCGGGCAACTATAGGCCAGTAAGCCTTACTTCAGTAGTGGGGAAAGTGATGGAAACCATGTTAAAGGATAGGATTGATGAACATCTAAAAACACATGGATTTCAAGATCAGAGACAACATGGGTTTACTTCAGGGAGATCATGCCAAACTAATCTTATTGATTTTTTTGATTGGGTAACTAAAATTATAGATCAGGGTGGTGCAGTAGACATTGCTTACCTAGATTTCAGTAAGGCTTTTGACACTGTTGCACATAGAAGGCTTATCAATAAACTGCAATCTTTAAGTTTGGATTCAAATATTGTTGAATGGGTAAGGCAGTGGCTGAGTGACAGGCAACAGAGGGTTGTAGTTAATGGAATATATTTAAAGCTTGGACTTGTCACCAGTGGGGTACCTCAGGGATCTGTACTTGGACCCATTCTCTTTAATATTTTTATTAGTGATATTGCAGAAGGTCTTGATGGTAAGGTATGTCTTTTTGCTGATGATACTAAGATATGTAACAGGGTTGATGTTCCAGGAGGGATAAGCCAAATGACAAATGATTTAGGTAAACTAGAAAAATGGTCAGAATTGTGGCAACTGACATTTAATGTGGATAAGTGCAAGATAATGCATCTTGGGCGTAAAAACCCAAGGGCAGAGTACAGAATATTTGATAGAGTCCTAACCTCAACATATGAGGAAAGGGATTTAGGGGTGATTATTTCTGATGACTTAAAGGTAGGCAGACAATGTAATAGAGCAGCAGGAAATGCTAGCAGAATGCTTGGTTGTATAGGGAGAGGTATTAGCAGTAGAAAGAGGGAAGTGCTCATGCCATTGTACAGAACACTGGTGAGACCTCACTTGGAGTATTGTACACAGTACTGGAGACCGTATCTTCAGAAGGATATTGATACCTTAGAGAGGTTCAGAGAAGGGCTACTAAACTGGTTCATGGATTGCAGGATAAAACTTACCAGGAAAGGTTAAAGGATCTTAACATGTATAGCTTGGAGGAAAGACGAGACAGGGGGGATATGATAGAAACATTTAAATATATAAAGGGAATCAACACAGTAAAGGAGGAGACTATATTTAAAAGAAGAAAAACTACCACAACAAGAGGACATAGTCTTAAATTAGAGGGACAAAGGTTTAAAAATAATATCAGGAAGTATTACTTTACTGAGAGGGTAGTGGATGCATGGAATAGCCTTCCAGCTGAAGTGGTAGAGGTTAACACAGTAAAGGAGTTTAAGCATGCATGGGATAGGCATAAGGCTATCCTAACTATAAGATAAGGCTAGGGACTAATGAAAGTTTTTAGAAAATTGGGCAGACTAGATGGGCCGAATGGTTCTTATCTGCCGTCACATTCTATGTTTCTATGTTTCTATGTTTCTATGTTTCTATGTTAAGTGGTTATAATACTATATAAGGTAAACTATATAAGGTGAATTGCCTTTGGACTCTTTAGGTGTTAATAAGACTGCTTATATATATGCTCAAAAAATTTACATCTGTTTGATATATGTTCACATTAACATTTTATGTATTAATAATGTCACTCTAAATGTATTTTGATTTAAATATATATGTATATTAATATCAAAATACAGTTAGAACAAATTTAAACCGCTTTATATTTAAAACATTTTTTTTTTATAATTATATAGATAATATTAAAATACACTTTTAACCCCTTAAGGACACATGACATGTGTGACATGTCATGATTCCCTTTTATTCCAGAAGTTTGGTCCTTAAGGGGTTAATAATGATTTATGTATCTGTATATAAAAGTACTTAGATTATATATATATTAATATAATCATGATCTAAGTACTTTTATTTACTTTTTTAAACTTTTATTTAACTTTTAAAACTTTTTGTAGGCATTAGGGGGACTGGCTGAGAGCTCAGGCAGGCCCCCTGCAGGCACTGCACAAGCCGGCCATTCCGGCCATGTGATTGCGAGGACCCTGCGATCACATGGCACCAGAGCGCTGAATCAGACAGATGGGGTCTGCCTCCCCAAGATCACGATCGCCGGCAGGGGATCGCCACCGATCAGGAAAGTCTCGATCTACTAAATGACGTACCAGGTACGTCCACAGTCATTACCGACCGTTTTTTGGCGGACGTACTTTGTACGACATTGGTCATTAGGGGGTAATTGAATTGAAGGAGGCAATTCAGTCTACTAGGCAGCACTTTATCATTACTACCTATTTTACTATATACACTCTCACTTTAACAATCTATACTTATTTAAAAATCTGATGTGTGCCACTATGAAAAAAACAACCAAATTATTCTTAGTTAAATCTTACATCATTTGAGCACTTTGTTAGTTAAAATTACCCCTCACAGGTCTTCCAATTCATACCATAAATACCCCAGGCTATCTAAAATGGCAAACTTTCAATGGGTTTTTTTACTTTAAATTTTGATGCTGGGTCTTTGACCCTTTCTTTTTTAAAGCCATTTGTTAGTTAAACCTAGCCCATAGTATCCCATTATTTTTTAAAAATATATACCTAATGTGTGTGGATGTTGAAAGGGGATTTTTGGGACACCAGTTTTATATTTATTACAAAGTTGATGCTGGACCTATGTCTCATTTTAAAGCATGTTACTAGCTTATGATTGGAAACTACCCCTCTAAGGTCTAAGGTCTTATATTTAAATATAAGCAGCTAATTCAAATTATGAACAAGTGCATAGTATTTGCTGTGAAAAGGAGAATATGTTTTTCTGCTGTTGGCTCTGCAGAAACAGGGAAAAATTAATTGTCGCATTCAGTTGTGTCAAACACTGAAAAACTGTTTGTCGCCCCTGAGTCTACTGTCGGAATTCTACAAGCACTGAACATCCTAAGGATTCCAGAGTGTACTATGTGATGTTGAAAAATACAGCATTCTAAGATCAGATTCTATGAATACATTTCTTCAAAGATACAAGAAGAGTTTGGATGAAGGCTGCAGTGGGGGAGAAGCTATCAGGTGACAAGTATGAGTTTATCTTTAATTGTCACCCTAGAAAAGCAACCTTCTACTGCCTGCCTAAAGTCCACAGGAGTTGTGAGAATCCACCAGGCTGCCCTATTGTCTCTGGAGTGGACAATTTAACACACAATAGGAGCTTATACATAGATAGGATTCTGAGACCATTTGTGATGAAGCTACAAGGCACCAAATTGGCACTGACCCTCCTCTCTGACGTCAAAGTAATGAATATATCCAATTTGTGCAGCCTTGATGTAGAATCCTTGTATTCCTCCATCCCGCACGGCAGAGGTGTGGAACATGTGAAGCACTTCTTGAGTTGAAGAGGACCTGGCTATCAGGCACATACAACATTTTTTTGTTGAGGCTCCTAGGGTTTATCCTGTCACATAACTATTTTTTAGTCCATAATAAGTTGTACCACATGCTAAGAAGCACGGCAATGGAAACAGCCTGTGCCCCATCATACGCCAATCTCCACCTGAGTTGGTGTGATAATAATATTTCAAATTAATTAAGTATGATTGATTGATCACTATTGAGCAACTCAAACATTTATAGATAGTTAAGATGGCACCGGTAAGCATATAAGCAAACATAGCACATATTACTAGATGCAGGCTTGAAGGCCACAATTACTAGATGCAGACTTGAAGGCTTTATGCCACAGCTTTTAAGAGCTGATACAGCACTACAGCTGTTTGAGAAACTTCTGTTGCCAGCAAAAACTTATGTTGCCATCTCTATGTTGCCAACAGTACAAAGAAAGCTGGTAAATAAGAGATAATTAACTGCACAAGACTTGGCATAAGTTCTGGTGGTCCTGAACAGTCTGGCCAACTGCCAGGTCCATCCAGCTGCTTGTATCAAGGTCTTTTGCTGGGCTGCACTGATAAGGAACTACTGACTGTCCTTGAAGACAGGTATATAAGAATACGGGAATCTTGCGCTCCCTTGGAGAACTACCCACCTGTAATGTGGACGCGTGTTACTGGTTTCTGCTGTTCCCAGAAGAGAGGGTCTCTCCGAGTGACTGCCTGAGTTCCCCCCAGTCATGTGTGGCAAGGAGACAACCAAGCTTCTCTAATGGTGATGTATACTTAAGCTGATATATCTAGATACTAAGCTGTTTGAAGTAAATGCATGCAACTACTTAAATGAGAGTAAAACTTACTTTGCTTAGATCCCTTTGTGGATAATAAAGTTTAGTGTGAATTCTTATATTGAACTTGGTCTCTGTGTGATTTATCTTTCCTATAACTTAATGTACTCTATCCGAACTGGGTTGTGTGCCCACCAATATCACTATAAACCTTATTAGGTATTGATTATTACTTTTTTGGATATTGGTGCTTCATGAATTTAATGATTAGGCACAACAGCTGTTGGGAAGAACAAATTATTGAGACAGATCTTCTGACTCAATATATTTCTAAAGTATATCTATTGCGTCATTACATCGACAATATTACAGTTGTGTGGCAGGATACCCCAGAGGATTTCGATAACTTTGTTTCCATCGTGAATGTGAATAATTTGAAATTCATATATGAGCTCAGTGGCACCTCATTAACCTTTTTGGATCCAACAATTTCTATTACAGAAGATGGTTGTTTAACCCGTTAAGGACGGAGCCAAATGTACACGTTGTGAACGAAACAAAATGTAAACCTGGCATTTGCGCTACATGTCTGTCCAACTGTAATTCACCTCTTTCATATTAAATACACCCGCCCTTATTATATATCATTTTATTCAGGGGAAACAGGGCTTTCATTTAATATCAAATATTTAGCTATGAAACATAATTTAATATGAAACAAATGGGAGAAAATAAGATTTATTTTTATTTTTTTAGTTCTACATGACATTTTAACTGTCAATGTCATAATACTGTTTGCTTTTACTGCAATAAAATACACATATTTGTATTCAGCAAAGTCTCACGTGTAAAACAGTACCCCCTATGTACAGGTTTTATGGTGTTTTGGGAAGTTACAGGGTCAAATATAGCACGTTACATTTGAAATTGAAATTCGCCAGATTGGTTACGTTGCCTTTGGGACTTTATAGTAGCCCAGAAAAGAAATTTACACCCATAATGGAATATCATTTGCAATAGTAGATAACCCAAGGTATTGCAAATGGGGTATGTCCAGTCTTTTTTAGTAGCCATTTGGTCACAAACACTGGCCAAAGTTAGCGTTAGTATTTGTTTGTGTGTGAAAAATGCAAGAAATGCCAATTTTGGCCAGTGTTTGTGACTAAGTGGCTACTAAAAAAGACTCGACATACCCCGTTTGCAATACCTTGGGTTGTCTACTATTGCAAATGGTCTGCCATCATAGGGGTAATTTTCATTCTTGGGCTACCATAGGGTCTCAAAGGCAACGTAACCAATCTGGCGAATTTTAATGTGAAAAAAATGAAACACAAACCTTATATTCACATACGTATATATATGTATATATATATGTGTATATATATATATATATATTAATTCTACATGTATATTTATGTAATATTTTTACATAATTGGGTATCTTAATTAATTACAATTAGCGGGATCTGCCTGACAACCCATGCCGAAAGTAAAGGGAATTTAATTTGCTAGCACTATATTTAACCCTATAACTTTCCAAGACACCATAAAACCTGTACATGGGGGGTACTGTTCTACTCGGGAGACTTCGCTGAACACAAATATTAGTGTTTCAAAACAGTAAAATGTATTACAACGATGATATCGCCAGTAAAAGTGAAGTTTTTGCATTTTTCACGCACAAACAGCACTTACACGGACGATATTATTGCTGCGATACTTTTTACTGTTTTGAAACACAAATATTTGTGTTCAGCAAAGTCTCCCGAGTACAACAGTACCCCTCATGTACAGGTTTTATGGTGTTTTCAAAAGTTACAGCGTCAAATATAAGGCTTGTGTTTCATTTTTTTAACATTAAAATTTGCCAGATTGGGTACGTTGCCTTTGAGACCCTATGGTAGCCCAAGAATGAAAATTACCCCTATGATGACATACCATTTGCAATAGTAGACAACCCAAGGTATTGAAAACGTGGTATGTCCAGTCTTTTTTAGAAGCCACTTAGTCACAAACACTTGCCAAAATTGGCGTTTTTTGCATTTTTCACACACAAATACTAATGCTAATTTTGGCAAGTGTTTGTGACCAAATGGCTACTAAAAAAGACTGCACATACCCCATTTGCAATACCTTGGGTTGTCTACTATTGCAAATGGTATGCCATTACGGGTGTAAATTTCATTCCTGGGCTACTATAAAGTCCCAAAGGCAACGTAACCAATCTGGCGAATTTCAATTTCAAATGTAACGTGCTATATTTGACCCTGTAACTTCCCAAAACGCCATAAAACCTGTACATAGGGGGTACTGTTTTACACGTGAGACTTTGCTGAATACAAATATGTGTATTTTATTGCAGTAAAAGCAAACAGTATTATGACATTGACGTTAAAATGTCATGTAGAACTAAAAAAAAAAAAAAATCTTATTTTCTCCCATTTTTTTCATATTAAATTGTTTCATAGCTAAATATTTGATATTAAATGAAAGCCCTGTTTCCCCTGAATAAAATGATATATAATAAGGGTGGGTGCATTGAATATGAAAGAGGTGAATTACAGGTGGACAGACATGTAGCGCAAATGCCAGGTTTTGTTTACATTTTGTTTTGTTCACACTGTGTACATTTGGCTCCGTCCTTAAGGGGTTAAAAATAGTGTTGTTTTTTTCCATTGTGTCTTTAAAGGGGTGAGATATATTAGGTAGCAAGAAAACAGTTCTTGAATTTCATGTGATGGAAACAGGAAAAATGGGCAAGCAAAAAGATCTGAGTGACTTTGGCTAGGACCAAATAGTAATGGTTTGATGATTGGGCCTTAGTATTTTCAAAACAAATAGTCCTGTGGGGTGTTCCTGGTATGCAATGGGTAGTACCTACCAATACTGGTGCAAGGAAGGACAACCAGTGAAGCTGCTTCAGGGTCATGGGCACACAAGGCACATTAATGCACATGGGGAGCAAAGGCTAGCCCATCTGGTCTCATCACCCAAAAGAGCTATTGTAGTTCAAATTGCTGATAACTTAAAGGGATACTCCATGCCCATAAAACACTAGTTTGCTGAGAAACTTTATGTTTCAATAGAAATGTACACTTTTATAAGTTATAATGGTTACATCCCCCTTGGATTTTCAAGAATACAACAGGTTCTGTTACTTATTGGTTTAGTTAGCTTAGTTGCACTGAACTCAAGAGGTAGCAATAGCCCAGAGAACCTGCCTTGCAAAGACTTCTCATTGAGCTGCATTGGTGAGTCTGTGATTGAACAGTCAGGTAAAGTCTGGGTGTGGGTTAGAAGAGGATGGCTTGCATATGCAGCAGACAAGAGATCTACTGCTTTTACAAGCCGGATTTACATATAACTCTAATCAAAATAATGCATAATTAAATGCATGCAACACAAATAAAAAACAAAAGAAAAGGTCTCGTAGTGGGATGATTTACCAACTAGATGGATTAACCCTAAATATTAAACCAGAAAAAAAATAGTCCCAAACTATAAAAGAGAGAAACCAGAAATGTTCTGGTTGGGTTGGCCGTGGTGAAGGCAGTGTCTGTTTTCCTTTCAAAAACATTGAAGATCTCCTAGTTTATGTACCTAAATAATCTTTTTACCTTAGGTTCAAAAGTATGTGGGGATCTTATATCCTGAAGGTATCAGGAAGTTTTGTATGAGCTCGTCTTACTTGTGAATCTTGGTTTATTTGCAGCAATACTTAGGAGTTAGTAGGTTAGGGTGATTTTGCTTGATGTGGGGTAAGATCTATTAAGATCTATTAAGCCTTAATACTTTACTGTCGACTCTCACCATTTATCCACCTCAGCTCTAAATTTCCACAATTCAATTTGTTGCTACCATCAAATATACAATGTTATTTGTATGTAGCATTTGAGTAGATGTTCTGTTTCAATTATATAAACAGCTTCTACAGGGCTTCTGCATTGAATCACATTCCGATTTAGGTGGCAAAACATAATCCTATTTTTAGACATTTAGTAGACATACCATTTCACATATGTCCTAGCATTTAATAAAGTATTTTCCAAATAATATTTTGTGTTAGTATTGTCTTTTATAGATGATTATATACCATTCTAACCTGTGTGATATAATTCTATCTTTAGTTTGTAATTATACATTTTCGTAATTGTATGTTTAGAATCTATGGTCTATTTATCCTTACATGCTCTATTCTTAAAGGCATATTCCAAAATTTCTGGTTCATCTATTTTTTAGTTTGGGACAGTTTTTTTCTGGTTTAAATGCATGCAAGTTTTTTTTTTTACTTTGGGTGTATCTACTAAGTAGTGATTTTTATTTATTTTGTATTTGGGCAGAGGTGTGTTCCTTTAATGCTGGCCCAAATAGAAATGTGTCAGAGAACACTTTGCATCTTAGTTTGCTATGAATGGGGCTGTGTAGCCTCTGACTGGTCAGAGTGCTAATGATGACCCTTGTCCATCACCAAAAGCATATTTGTTGGGACCCTTAGCATCAGAACTGGACCACGGAACAATTGAAGAAGGTTGCCTGGTCTGATGAATCACATTTTCTTTTAGATCAGGTGGATGGCAGGGTGCATGTGAATCTACTCTGGGTAATGTTCTACTGGAAATCTTTAGGTTCATGTGGATGCCACTGTGACATCTACCACCTACCTATAAATTGTTGCAGATCACATGCACCCCTTAATGAAAATGGTTTTCCCTGATTGACCTCTAACAGCAGGTTAATGCACCCTGCCACACTGAAAATAAATGTGCAGGAATGGTTTGAGGAACATGACAAAGAGTTTAAACCACTCAATTACCCAAATCCTAATCTGAATGAACATTTGTGGCATGTGCTGGGACAAGAAACCCGATTCATGGAGGCCCCTCGTTGCAACTTGCAGGGCTTAAAGGATCTGCTGCTACTCTATTGGTGGAAAATACAACATGACACATTCATAAGTCTCGTGGAGTCAATGCATCACCACATCAGAGCATTTTTGGCAGCACGAGGAGGATCTATGCAATAGGCAAATGGTTTTAATGTTGTGACTGATCAGTGTATAGTTTTCATAGAGAAAGAATTATACCTAACAATATATTAGTTACTTTCTTCGTAAATACATGCAAACTCTTATTTGGCATTTATTTGTTTTGTTTTGCTTACTTTTGTTATAGGGCTAGTTATCACAGTATAGATAAAGATGTTTCTCTACCAATTTCACTGCCAATATGCTATTCTACAATGTGAGATTGTAAAGACTGACATGGCTCTCTCCTTATGCAGTGACAAATGCAGGTCAAACATTGCAGTTTCATTCCAGCAGCCACATAGCATAGCTACTTGGTTTAACTGTACTTACTGTTTATGGGCATTATGCCCTCATAGAAATATTATTTTCCATATTAATGTGACAATTTGAGTATGCTACATGCCATGAGATTACACATTTCACAAAGCAGGGTATTTGACCAATTGAACTTTTGTCATAACATATTGTTTGGTTCAAACATGAAAACTACTCATGCAGAAATTAGAAAGAATAAAGCTCCCAAGAAGAATTTGAATGGAAACAAGAAGGAAGAAAACCAGTGCTGACAAGTAGACATGGTAATCCTACAAATTGATTCTGTGTGGTTTTACTTGTATTAAGGTATATTCTGTTTCTACCAAATGTGATTTCTGTGGGAAAAAAACAAGTCTTATGGCTTGACTGGTGTGCAGATTTTTGTTTAACATTGTATTAACTGTGTATTAACTGTGGTTTGCTTCTATATATATATATATAGAAGCAAAACACAGTTAATACAATGTTAATCAAAAATCTGCACACCAGTCAAGCCATAAGACTTGTCTTTTCCCACAGAAATCAAAACATTTGCGGTGATGTTACTACCGCAAAGGATTATATGTAGAAAGGCCATTAGGCCTGAATTTGTGGGAGGAGTAAGTCCCCTACTTAAACTCCCAGCCCCTACTCACCGCTGCCGCTCAGCTGAATCTCCTTAGCAACCAGCACTTCCGGTCCAGCTTCCCGCCAGAACTGTACCTGTTTCCAGCAGTCAGACGTCCTGTTCAATCCTCCGTCCGTTCGAGGTCCTTCCACTTGGTTTTTCCCCGGTCGAGGTACCCGACTTCCGGTCACGAGACTGGCACGTTCACGTAAGCAAGGCGTGGGAATTAGCGTTCGCTATTCCCCGCCGTTCGGGCCTAAAAACGTAGGGGTAGGCTCCCTCTTTTGCATTTACACGAATACATGCTTTTTGTTAAAATCACCATTCGCGCCAAAACGCACGAACGTTCGGCTCATTTCACTATTGTTTAAGCATATTCGTACGGAAACTACCGAATATATATTTAATGTATTAAGCTCATTATTATCTGTATTCCCTTTTTCCGTTCAGTCATTAAGTACCAACCTATTCGTATGGTTAAATACACGAACACCATCTTACTAATTTACATTCGGTTATATTTCTATTCTTACAAGCTAAAGCATGCATAAGTTCTAATCACACGAATCCTACTATTACTTATACCTTCACATCAGTTTGGGGTTATACTATCTGGTTTAACTACCAGCCTTGTGTTTTTCCTACCTTTGATAACCGATTAACGTATTTTTCTGTAATAAACATACTGTTTTAACCATGGTTCATACCTTCATACGTGTCTAATACAAGCAATTCCATTCTTTCCAAAAAAACACTCAGTTATAAGTCATTTAAACACTACATACAAGTAATACCCATTACACATAATCCGTACTATTCCTTTCACATAAATCACGCTGTCACATATTTTGGCTTTTACAGATTGCATTGGTCTCTTGCTTTTCTGCGCTAAAGTTGTTATTTCAAGGTCCTTTTATTACAGGAACAGGTATGGTATATTATCACTTTGAGTTATCAGGTTTTTATCAATTATCTACACATCTACACATCTATCGCTAAATATGGAAATTGTCTTTAGTTAAACCCTTAGATCCTGTATTAGTCTAAGCTTCCACCGATTCTACGCAGTTAACCTGCCACGATTAAACAATCTCTGTACTTCAAAACCAAGGTATAGTTCACTCTCTTTTCAATACTAGACCTCACGCGGTCTCAACTCCATTACTACCTTTCCTCAGGCTTATGCCCAGGACACGTTATCTCTTTACTACTTGTCTACACAGACATTCGGTCGTACGGCCATCAGGCTCAGAAAACAAAAATTTGCTACCCCAAGGCCTCATTCTGCCTTCTCACTTATATCTAAAATCATCCCATTCCTACACCTAAACCTCCCAGATCCCTCAATGCAGGATCTCACGTGGCGCCCCTAACAAACCTTCTCCCAATACTATTCATACGACATCACGATACGTATAAATACATCAACATCTGTCTTAAACCCCCAGGATTCTTCCTCAAAGACAGCATTAAGACAAGACTCTCTACACTTATCAGGAGGCTCCAGATACCATTTGCGACCAGTTAAGGTTAGTATCCACACACCACTCCAGTCCTCTCACTTTACCCTTAAGCATACAATCGAACTGGCTATAGGGCGAGGCCTATCACCCCCACACCACCTCAACACGGAGGTACGGCCCCATGCCCAAACCATAGTTATAAGCCTTGCATTCCCTACTACAGGGCTCTAGTTAGGGCCTCACCTGTCACGGCCACACGTTTTGATTTCTCTTATCGTCACCGAGAGGCCAACATCCCGCCACCACGTCTGTGGCACCTACGTCATAAGCCAAATCATAGGTAGAGCCTCTCACCGCCACTTGGCATTAGCAGGGCCTCACCTATCCAGTCATTCAATAGTTAAGTTTTTCGCCTCGGCATCTAGCATTACAGTGCAGTTCTTCCAGATACCTCACTCCCTTCTAATATATCTTTCACATAATCATTCCTTTTTAGAATGTCCCAAGAACCAATTCCAACCAAAGAACTGACAGAAGAAACACCATTCACGCCAATCAGACCCGTGTCTCCAGGCGAATCACTCACTCTTTCAACCCCCACGTCCTTGAGAGCATGGACTATTCCCAAAATCACGGCCGAGCTTAGGCTCAGGGGAATCCCCTTTCCGGCCACAGCTAGAAAGGCAGAACTTTAGAGGCTGCTTACCCACCAAGTCCCCGAGCCTAGGCCGGGAACTAGCTCTCAAGGACAACCACCAAGAAACAGCACGGCCACCCAGGATACCCTAGCAGATATCTTGGCCAATCTACAGACCCTCAATAGCAGGCTGTCTAAGGTGGAGAGCGCCATCTCCTCCTTAGGTACTAACACCGAAGTCCCAGTCTCTACCACGGCTGTACCTGCCATACCTACATGCCCCCCTATACTCCCCCCTCCAGCACCTGGCACAGCCATCACACCATTCAAGTCACCAGCACACTCCGTCCCAGACGCTATCGGAAAGATATCCTAGACGGGAAGGATGTGTGTCTGGTGTCTTTACTCATAGCCTCTCAGGATATACTCGAGAACAAGGCATACAACTATGGTGACATTTCAATCGTGCTCAAAACGAGGGATCCCAGGCTCAATAAAAAATTGTCTATCCCCCAGTTCGTGATAGCTTTCAGGATATACCGCGATGTCATTTGCACGGTGTATCCCCATAGGAGAGAAGAGCTAGATCTCTATCTCCACAAGGTAGTGGATCTAGGCATCAAGTACGGGGGCTCTTCCTTCTATGACTACCACAAGTCAGTTTCAGCAAAGGCGGCGACCCATCTCAAGCAGTTCAACATTAGAATGAACTGGGGTCAGATGGACACAGACCTTTTCTGTCGCCACTTCGCTGGACTCAGGCCCCCGGCTTGTGCCATCTGTAATTCTACATCCCACATGGCGGACTTATGTCCCGTCGAATCAGATCCCACCACTTCCACTCCCACCCCTCACCCCACGTTCACACCTCACTCCTCTTTCACCCCTCACAACAAGTCTTCGGGATAAGCTGGGTAGGCCCATCTCCTTTTTAGGTAAAGCGCAGGTGTGCAATAATTTCAACGCAGGCTCCTGCAGTTAAAGCGCCTGTAGATTATTGCACATCTGCTCCATATGTTTCAGGGCACATACCAAGACCATTTGTCCAGCCAGGTTGTCACCAAACAAATGACTAACCGACATAAATATCGACAACCTGGTTTTTTATCTAAGGTCTCACCCCAGCAGGCACTTGGTGGATTTTCTCACCACAGGTTTCTCACAAGGGTTTCACACAGACATAGTAGCCATTCCCCCAGGTACACTAGAATGTCCTAATCTCCAGTCTGCACGTTTAGACCCAGACGCTGTAGACACTCTCATTTCCGCAGAAACCACTAACGGTTTCATGATCGGTCCCTTCACCTCTTCACCGTTTTCCTCCTGGCGCACTAACCCTATTGGTATTGCTATTCACAAATATTCTAATAAAAAACGTCTTATTATCAATTTATCGGCACCGCACTCCTCTTTTGTTCCAAGCATAAACGCACTCATTCCAGCAGACGAATTCTCACTTCAGTATGTTACCATCGACGACGCCATACAGTCCATCATTACATCTGGTAATCGACCCTGGCTCAGCAAAACAGACATCACTAACGCCTTTAAATTACTGCCCATACACCCCTCACTCTGGCACTTACACGGTGTTAAATGGCGAGGGAATTATTACTTCTCAACACGACTCACTTTCGGTTCTCGAAGCAGCCCCAAACTTTTCGACATTTTCACAGAGTCACTATGCTGGCTGCTTCTGAACGTCATCAGGTGTCACTCCGTTATTCACTATCTAGACGACTTTCTACTGATAGAGCCAGGGTCATCAACACCCACAGCAATCAAAAGTACTACCGCACTATTTTCCACACTTGGAGTCCCTTTGTCCCCAGCCAAAACTATAGGACCCACAACAAAGTTGACCTTTTTAGGCATAGAGCTCGACTCTGTCAAACTCAGAGCTAGCCTTCCCCACGACAAACTTTCACGATCGAGAGGGGAGATAGACACGTTCCTGCGGAATGACGTTTGCACCAGGAGAGAACTTCAGTCTATTCTCGGATCTCTGAACTTCACCATGAGCATCATTCCGCAGGGAAGGTCTTTCATATCCAGACTTCTTTGCCTGCTCCACGGAGTCCCGGACTCCGGCACAGTTTCTTTGGACCCCCACGCCAAGGCTGACTTAGCTATGTGGGGGAAGTTTTTGAAAGACTGGAATGGTATCTCCATGTTTATCCCCCCTCTCTCCACCTCTTCACCCATCATCCACACAGACGCAGCAGCCAACACCGGTTTCGCAGCCATTTTCGGGAACCACTGGTTTAGGGGCCACTGGCCCACTGAGACGGATGCCTTGCCAGGATTCAGGGAGACCTCAGCCCTATTTGAAATTTACCCCATTGTGGCGGCCGCACACACCTGGGGTCATCTCTGGTCCGGCAAGGCAGTAAAATGCTACTCAGATAACTCGGCAGCTTGCGATATCATTAACAAAGGGCGCTCATCATCCCTGACCATCATGCGGCTGATTCGCAAGTTGACCTGGCTGGCAGCATCCAATCAGTTTCACTTAGTATGTTCTCACATCCCGGGTATTCACAACACCGCCGCTGACGCTCTTTCTCGTTCTCGATTCCAGGCATTTTCTCAGGCACTCCCAACGGCTCACCAACAGCCATCCAGGACACCACGGTTTCACGAACTAATCTTGGATTAAGCACACTCTTGCTTCATGCTAGATCACTCACTCACCAAGCATTATCACCCAACACTGCTATCACTTACAATAGGGCACTTAACATATTTAACAAATTCACTGCAGAATTCGGGCTACAAGGTGACTTTTCTATCCAAACCATGGTGTCTTTTGCCTCTTTCTGCCACCTACACCTTAATCTGTCGCACAACACCATTAAACTTTACCTCACCGGGGTGCAGCACCACAGCCTCACCAATTTTCCTAACAGCACTCCTTTTTTGTCTTCGTACCCCATTAAAAAGGTCTTGAAAGGTATATCAAAGGTTTCACCTCCACTCGCAAGCACTAGATTACCCATAGACGGGCCTATCTTCAGGTCACTTAGCAATCTCCTTGACACAGCCCCATTTGATAGCAACACCAATACGGTGATCAAATCTGCTATATATCTCGCTTTCTATGGTTTTCTCAGACCTAGAGATTTCACCGTGGTTTGTCAAGGAGATATCGCGCTAAGCCTTAAAACTTCACACCTCACCAAGATAGAGGATCACTACCTACTTTCTATCCCTACCACTAAAACCAACCGGTCAATACACCCTACAATAATTCCTCTCTTCCCTACTGATAATGCCTGGTGTCCGGTGAAAGTTCTCGACCAACTACGGTCAACTCTTCACGCTCACCTGCCAGACTCTCCCCTCTTAACATTACAAGGGCACCCGCTTACCACGGCAAAATTGATGTTACATGTCAGAACCCTGTTATCTAAGCTCGGACACAACCCGGCTGCATTCTCCGGGCACTCCTTCCGCATAGGAGCCACCTCAGCAGCCTCTAGCACAAACGCACCGGTCCACATCATCAAAAGGCTGGGGCGATGGAAATCCTCCATATATAACGCATATATTCCGCAACCGGAGAAAGAGCTTCGCCAAGCTTTCAGGAACTTGGTCTTGTAAAATGCAATAAAGTGTGTATTTTCTCGAATTTATCTTTTGCCCTCTTTTATTTACAGGCCCACTTGTACGTTGGTTTCGGCACACCACAACCAACTTTGCTCACAGATACTATCCATTACGTATTTAAATTCCGAGCACAAGTAGAAAGGCCATTAGGCCTGAATTTGTGGGAGGAGTAAGTCCCCTACTTAAACTCCCAGCCCCTACTCACCGCTGCCGCTCAGCTGATTGTCCCCACCCACCTACACCCTGTTTTAACTACATTATCCTTGGTGGGCCCTCTTTTATTTACAGGCCCACTCGTACGTTGGTTTCGGCACACCACATCCAACTTTGCTCACAGATACTATCCATTACGTATTTAAATTCCGAGCACAAATATATATATATATATATATATATACACGCACATTTTTGTAAATATTTTAGTGTACAGCCTGTATAACAGTGTAAATTTGCTGTCCCCTCAAAATAACTCAACACATAGCCATTAATGTCAATATGTTTCATAATACCAGTAGAATCTACCCTAATTCGATTTTTCTAAAAAAATAAATAAAAAAAAACCTGTCATGATCTTTTTGCATAAAGTAAGAGTGTGAAAATTATATTATTCTTGGAAGGCTATTAAATTGAAAATGAGACTCACTAGGAAAGAAATACAGAATTCATAGCATTTTTCAATCACTATTTTTTTACAGTATCTGTTAGTAGTTTGACAGCTTGGATGATGACATATTTTTAACAGTCTGCTATTGATCTCTTTACATAAGATGCCCATAGGGGAAAATGTCATTTAGAGTAAGAAAATAAGCACATGAAACATTCAATGTTTCAAGTAGGAGTTAGAAAACCAGGAGTTCATTGGAGAGTGGTTTGTATACTGTGGAGAGTATTTATTTATTTTTGTTTAACCCCTTAAGGATGGAGCCAAATGTAAAGTTGTGATCAAAACAAAATGTAAACAAACCACAGAATTTGACTCTATGTCTGTTCAACCGTAATTCACCTCTTTCATATTAAATGCACCCACACTTATTATATATCGTTTTTTTCAGGGGAAACAGGGCTTTCATTCCATATCAAACATTCATATATAGAACTCCATTTTATATGAATAAAATCTAAAACGTTTAAAAAAATTAAGACATTTTTATGTTTTTCAATTTTTGCATGTCGATTTAACTTATAATGTCACAATACTGTTTGGTTTTACTGCAATAAAACATACATATTTGTATTCAGAAATGTCTCATGAGTAAAACAATAACCCCCATGTATATGTTTTATGCTGTTTTGGAAAGTTACAGGGTCAAATATACGTCTTGTCTATTTATTTATTTTTTTACAGAAATTTCACAGATTGGTTTGCTGGGCCTAGGTTGCCTTTGAGACTGTATGGCAGCCAATAAATGTAAGTTACCCCATTTGAAAAAGTATACATCCCAGGGTATTCAAAATAGGGTATGCCCAGTCTTTTGTAGTAGCCACTTGGGCATAAACGCTAGCCAAAGTTAGTGTTCCTTTTTTTTCTTCATTTTTTAAATAAAAACTGTACTTTTACTGATAATATTATTGTCAGTATATAGTTTACTGCCCTGAAACACTTCTAGTTCTATTCAGTGATGTCTCACAAGAGCCACGGTACCCCCTATGTATAGGTTTTATGGGTTTTTTGAAAGTTACATGGTCATATATACAGCTTATTCATTTATGCTTTTTCACAATGAAATTTGTCAGATTAGGTTGCTGTGTCTAGGCTGCCTTTGAGGGTGTATGGCAACCAAGAAATGAAAATTACCCCTTAATGGCATACCATTTGAAAAAGTAGACATCCCAGGGTATTCAAAATGGCATATGGCCAGTCTTTTGTAGCAACCACTTGGGCACAAATGCTAGCCAAAGTTAGTGTTTTTTTTTTTTGTTGTTGTTGCATTTTTCAAATAAAAACTGTACTTTTACTGATAATATTATTGTCAGTATATAGTTTACTGCCCTGAAACACTCCTAGTTCTGTTCAGTGATGTCTCACAAGCGCCATGGTACCCCCCATGTATAGGTTTTATGTTTTTTTTTGAAAGTTACAGGGTCATATATACGGCTTATCCATTTATGCTTTTTCACAATGAAATTTGTCAGATTAGGTTGTTGTGTCTAGGCTGCCTTTGAGGGTGTATGGCAACCAAGAAATGAAAATTACCCCTTAATGGCATACCATTTAAAAAAGTAGACATCCCAGGGTATTCAAAATGGGGTATGGCCAGTCTTTTGTAGTAACCACTACTTGGGCAGAAATGCTAGCCAAAGTTAGTGTTTGTTTGTTTTTTGCATTTTTCACATGAAAACTGTACTTTTACTGATAATATTATGGTCAGTATATAGTTTACTGCCCTGAAACACTCCTAGTTCTGTTCAGTGATGTCTCACGAGTGCCACGGTACCCCACATGTATAGGTTTTATGGGGTTTTGGAAAGTTACAGGGTCAAATATACGCTTGTACATTTTTTGTTTTACACATTGAAAATTGGCAAAGCGATTTTCTGGGCCTATCTTGCCTTTGAGAGAGCATGGTAGCCTGGGTAATAACATTTCCAATATTATTGCATGCCATTTTCAAAGGTAGGCAACCCAGAGTATTTCAAATGGTGCATTTTAAGATGTTTGATCTAACCACTTTATTAGAAATGAAGGGCCCACATAGGGGTAATAGTTGTATTTGTGCCTTTTTCCACACACGAACTCACTTTTCACAGGACATTTCCTATTCCTGGTATGAGTTATTGCAACAAAGCCTCACTATTTTTTTTTAACATTGTCTCCTGAATATAACAGTACCCCCATGTACCGGATTTTCTGCTTTTTTGGGGAAGTCACAGGGACAAATATATTAGATGTTCATTTCAAAGTTGGAAATTTGACAAAGCGATTTCCTGGGCCTATTTTGCCTTTGAGAGAGCATGGCAGCCTGGGTAATAACATTTCCACTATTATGGCATACCATTTTTAAAAGTAGGCAACCCAGAGTATTTCAAATGGTGAATTTTAAGATGTTTGATCTAATCACTTTATCAGAAATGAAGGGCCCACATAGCGGTAATAGTTTTATTTGTGCTTTTTTTCCACACATGAACTCACTTTTCACAGGACATTTCCTATTCCAGGTATGAGGCATTGCAACAAAGCCTCACTATTTTTTTTAACATTGTCTCCTGAATATAACAGTACCCCCATGTACCAGATTTTTTTTTTTTTGGGGGGTGGGGGAAGTCACAGGGACAATTCTATTAGATGTCCATTTCAAAGTTGGAAATTTGACAAAGTGATTTGCTGGTCCCGTGTGGCTATTTAGAGAGCATGGCAGCCTGGGTAATAACATTTCCACCATTATGGCATACCATTTTCAAAAGTAGGCAACCCAGAGTACAACAAATGGCAGACCTTGAGATGTTTGGTCTAGCCATTTTAACAGAAATGATGGTCCCGTGTAGCAATTTCTACTTTTATTTTTGTCTTTTAATCACATAAATTGCATTTTCACTAGAAATGTCATAATCCTTGTATTAGTTAGTGCACTAAAAACCTCAATATTTTAATTTAACACTGTCTTCTGAATATAACGGTACCCCCACGTATCATTATTTCAGATTATTTGCGATAAGTACAGGGGGAAATATATTAGATGCCCTTTTAGCTTGTAAGTTTGAGAAAGTGATTTTCTGGGCCTATGTGGCTATTCAGAGAGCAAAGCAGCCTGGGTAATAACATTTCCATCGTTATGGCATACCATTTTCAAAAGTAGACAACCCAGAGTACAACAAATGGCAGACCTTGAGATGTTTGGTCTAGCCATTTTAAGAGAAATGATAGGCCCATGTAGCAATTTTTACTTTTATTTTTGTCTTTTTTATCACATAAATTGCATTTTCACTAGAAATGTCATAATCCTGGTATTAGTTAGTGCACTAAAAACCTCAGTATTTTAATTTAACACTGTCATCTGAATATAACGATACCTACATGTACAATGTTTCCAGGTTTTTAGTATATCACAGGAATAGTACAGTACCCCCACATATACTTTGATCTGAAGGCAGAGAGAGGCAGATAGATCTTTGACTCAGATACTGCTTTTTTTGTGAAGGCACATTTCAAGTACTACAAATGTAGTATTTTGAGTTGTTTGGTGTAGCCACTTTAGAATGGCTAGCATAAACAGGGACAGGCCAAGGTCAGGGGAATCCAGAAGTCAGAGTAGTCGGTAAAACAAGCCAATGGGTCGGTACAGGCAGCTAACGAATTGTAGTCAGGACAAGTCGAGGTCAGGGAATTCAGGGAAATCAAGCAAACTGCCAAAGTACCATACAGAGTGATATAGTAGTTCAGCTCTGTATGGTAGACTTTGAAACAGTCTGTTATGCAGAGGGCGGGTAGGGATGGACAGGAGGGGCAATAATAACTGGAGCCCTTTCGGACTCCTCTTTTCCAGCAAACATGGCATTTTCGTTGGGGTGACCTTTTACAGGGTGTGGGGGGGATTCGGGAAGGGAAATGTTTGCTGAAAAGTCGTTGGACATCTTGTGATTCCAAAGGAGGGTTAGGATTTGGGGTCTGGGCAAATATAATTTGAGACAAAATTTGGACCATAAACTCTAAAAATGGGCATGGTCTACCTATGGCTTCCTTTTTATAAAGCACATATGCATTCAAAATTGCAATCTGCGTTATGTAGATTGCAATTTTCTTGTACCAGGTCCTACTTTTCCGGTTCACCAGATAGGGCTGTATGCACTGATCAGCCAAGTCTACTCCCCCCATAAACTTTCTGTAGTCTACAATGCACTTCGGCTTCTCCAGCTACTCAGTTCCACCTCTCACAGACACTGACACTGAAATTACGTCATGCATTGTAGACAACATGTACACATCTTTCCTATTGGTGAAGCAAAGTGCAAGCAACTAATCCTGGCGGAGCGCTGAAAGGGAGCTTCTACTGCGTCTACCTCTTGCCAGGGTTTGGGGGAAACCTCTACGATTCTTACGCACTGTGCCACAGGCTACGGTCTCAAAGCAAAATGGGGGGCACAGTGTGTTATCGTTGAAGTGGAGGAAACGCAGCAGCTGCTCATAGCGATCCCTCTTCATAATCCCAGGGAAAAGAGGGGTAGCCAGGGTGGGGTGCTTGTACCAGTATGACCTGATACTCGGCTTTTTGACAATGTCCATAACTAGAGTTAGGGCCCAAAGTATGCCCATTTCTGCGAGATCCGTGGGGTGCCACATATTACGCCGATTGTAATGTGACCCCGGATTCCCAGTCAGATATTGGTTGGCAAATAAATTGGTTTGCTCAACCAATAACTGAAATACTTACTCTGACATGAACAAATCAAAATATTTTAGGGGCTCCCAAGCATCCACCATAACAGTGATGCCAGGGGTCGCCATAAATGGGGGAATATCTAGGGCCGTCAGGTTTGGGGGCACCCAGTCTCCATCTGGCATTGGGCTTGCTGAGCGTCCTCTTGTTGGTGGTGGTAGGGCACCATCACTAGAGGAGTCAGTCATAGCCTCAATGTCAGAGGCAGTGATAGTGTCACTGTCTTGCAGAGTGTCACTATCACTGCCTGTCAGAATGACGTATGCCTCCTCGGCCGAGTAGCAACGTGCCATTCTAGGGGGGACTACTCAAAATGAATAAAAAAAATCTAAGGGGGAAATTACAAAATTCCTACCTGCTTAACACCCTACTACCCACCCTCAAAAACCCCAAAAAATAAAATAAATGTACTGATCGCAGTTTAGGCTGCTGCGACCAGTACTGAAAGGGTTAATTTTTATTTATTTTTTTGTTTTTTTAATAAAAATAACCCCCCCAAAAAGTCACAGTGATCACTGGTACAATACTGTACAGTAGCGATACTGTACAGTACAGTGATCACGGCAGTGGGGAAAGGGTTAAGGGAGATTTGGGTTGCTGCAGCTGACAAAGGGTAAAAAAAAATTTAAAAATATTTTTTAACCCTAAAAAAAAAAAAATTATAATAGTACAAATGTACTAAAATCCCTAAACAGGCTGATCACAGTGTTAAATGCTGTGACCAGCACTGGAAGGGTTAATTTTTTTTAAATTTTGTTTTAAACTTTTTCTTTATTTTTGCCAATTCTTTACAGTGCTCTCCAGCAACAATCTCTCTGCTTCTCTCTCTCACATAGAAGTGAGGTGAGGAGAGGGTCAGAGACAATGTGTCAGCCAGTGATATAAAATCACTGGCTGACACGTTGTAACAGTGATCGCAGTAACTGGCTGTCACTGCGATCACAAACTGCAGATCACTATGGATTGGCCACAGGGGACCTGCCTGGGTTTCCAGACAGGTCCCCCCACCGTGATCTGCAGTTTGGGAGGGATCGGGGAAACGTGGGTGGGCTTAAACACCGCGGTGGGCTATGCCGCCGTAAAGGCATTTAAGCCCATTAACGCCTGGACGGCATAGCATGCCGTAACGGCGTTAACGGGTTAATCTGATTTATTAGCAAAGTTAAAAAAAAAAAGTTTTGTTTTTTCCTGTGTTCTGTTTTTTTCCACTCCTTTGTGCTGCTGCTTGATTAATTGGGGGAGTGTTCATTAATTACCACCTGTGTGGGATTTGTATTCCCCTAACTCACTGAGCTTGCTCACATTGCTTGAAAGTAGACTCTTTCAAGTAGGAGTTAGAAAAACAGGAGTTCAAACAAACAAGGGGGTTAAACTAACAAGGTAATTGTTTTACTGTTCTGGATCTGGAGAAATAAGTGTTAGCAAGATTGGCGGTTTGACTCAATGCACATCTTGTTGCATGTATGCATGCCTGGATGTATCCATCCAGGGTCCATGCCTCTGTGATGGCTGTGTGCGAGTGGCTTTTTTGGAAGCTCAGATTGGAGATCTTGAGAATTGAGAAGATCGACAATCTTGAGAGGACTCTGCTGCTCACTGAGCAGAGTTTAGTGGAGACAGATAGTGGAGAGGGAGGAGATAAGATAGAAGGGGAACAGGCAAGTAGCTGGGTGACAATGGGGCAAGGAAGCGGGGGGAAGGGGAGAGGAAAGGGCTAGCTAATCCTGATTTAGTGCAACCTAGCAGATTTGCCCGTTTGAGTGAAGATGTTGGGAGCATCAGCTCAGGAGTAGCTGTATTAGAGGAAGCTATTCCTTCTATCAGCCAAGGGAGCAGCCCCTCTAGCACAGGTGGGGATGAAAATGTAAGGAAGGCTAGACAGGTTGTGGTGGTAGGGTGGTGGGATATGTTTGTATGTCAAAAATGAGTTAAAGCCAAATCTTAAGCAAGTGGAATTTGATGAGGAAATATGGAAGCTTTATGGGTAAATATCTTCTTGGGGCAAAAGAAGGGAAATCAACTATTGGTTGGGATATGTTATAAACCACTTAATGTTAATATTGACGAGGAACAACAATTGTTTGAGCAAATTGAGAAAGCTGTACATCTGGGTAACACTTTAATCACTTTAATTATTGGAGATTTTAATTACCTGGACATAAATTGGGACAGAGGGACTAGTAGCTCTGCAAAGGGAATTAGGTTTTTGAACTTGTTAAATTACACCTTTATGTCACAACTTGTACAAGCACCAACTAGAAAGGACGCTTGTCTGGACCTGGTTTTAACAAACAACGTTGATATTTTGACCATGATTCAAGTAGGTGAGCATTTGGCAAATAGTGATAACAAAAGAGTGTCCTTTGAAAAAAACTCAAAAAAAAAAAAAAAAAGCACATGAGGTAAACTAAAACATATAATTTAAAAAGGCCAATTTCTATAAGTTAAGGGCAGCTTTACAATATATTGACTGGCATAAACTCTTTAGAGAAAAGAACATGGAGGATAAATGGAACAACATCCAACAAATATTAGAAAGGTACATTTCTCAGTATGTACCATTGGGTAATAAATATAAAAGAAACAAATTGAAACAAATGTGGCTTGGTAGAGAAGTAAAACAAGAGATTCAAAATAAGAAAAGGGCATTAACCCCTTAAAACCGGAGGACGTACAATTACGCCCTCTAATAGGCGGCTCTAAACGCCGCCGGGCGTAATTGTACGCCCTCCGGTTTTTGTTAACTTACCCGGTCGCCGGCGGTCCCACGCCGGCGATCACGGTGGGGGGGACTCCCAGGGAGCCCCCCCGCGGCAGATCCTTCTCCTCCGGTGCTCCCCGGCCATGTGAGAGTGGGGTCCTAGCGAGGACCCCACAATCACATGGCCGGGGATAGCTGGCTTCTGCATTGCCAGCAGGGGGGCTGCCTGTAATGACAGGTGGTCCCCCTGCTGGCTGAAAATAAAATTAAAAAAAGTTAATCAGTGTAAAAAATAAATAATATATACTTAGATCATATGTATATGTTATATACATATGATCTAAGTATATATATATATATACACATATACATACACACACATACACCGTCTAGGTGTATTTTACTATTAATATATATATTATATATATATATATATATATATTAATATCAAATTACACGTAGACTGATACTGATTAAATATATATATAATTATTGTTATATATTTATATATAATATAAAAAAAATAAAAATATAAATACGTTAAAAAATAAAATTAAAAAAATAATTAAAAATAAATAATTAAAAAATATATAGATGTATGTTATTTACGTTCTGTTTTTGTGAAATTAATATATATATATATATCAAAATACATTAGAAGCGAAATAATATATATATCTATATACATAAATATATAAATATATCACTATATATATACCTATATATAAATAAAAATATTTAAAAAAATTATATAGATATATACATATATATATACATAAATATATATATACATATATTAATTCTACATATATATTTATGTAATATTTTTACATAATTAGGTATCTTAATTAATTACAATTAGCGGGACCTGCCTGACAACCCATGCCGAAAGTAAAGGGAATTTAATTTGCTAGCACTATATTTAACCCTATAACTTTCAAGACACCATAAAACCTGTACATGGGGGGTACTGTTCTACTCGGGAGACTTCGCTGAACACAAATATTAGTGTTTCAAAACAGTAAAATGTATTATAACGATGATATCGCCAGTAAAAGTGAAGTTTTTTGCATTTTTCACGCACAAACAGCATTACACGGACAATATTATTGCTGTGATACTTTTTACTGTTTTGAAACACAAATATTTGTGTTCAGCGAAGTCTCCCGAGTACAACAGTACCCCTCATGTACAGGTTTTATGGTGTTTTCAAAAGTTACAGCGTCAAATATAAGGCTTGCATTTCAGTTTTTTCACATTAAAATTTGCCAGATTGGTTATGTTGCCTTCGAGACCCTATGGTAGCCCAAGAATGAAAATTACCCCTATGATGGCATACCATTTGCAATAGTAGACAACCCAAGGTATTGCAAACAGGGTATGTCCAGTCTTTTTAGTAGCCACTTAGTCACAAACACTGGCCAAAATTGGCATTTTTTGCATTTTTCACACAAACAGATACGAACGCTAACTTTGGCCAGTGTTTGTGACCAAATGGCTACTAAAAAAGACTGGACATACCCCATTTGCAATACCTTGGGTTGTCTACTATTGCAAATGGTATGCCATTATGGGTGTAAATTTCATTCCCGGGCTACTATACAGTCTCAAAGGCAACGTAACCAATCTGGCGAATTTCAATTTCAAATGTAACGTGCTATATTTGACCCTGTAACTTCCCAAAACGCCATAAAACCTGTACATAGGGGGTACTGTCTTACACGTGAGACTTTACTGAATATAAATATGTGTATTTTATTGCAGTAAAAGCAAACAGTATTATGACATTGACCGTTAAAATGTCATGTAGAACTAAAAAAATCCCCAAAAAACGTATTTTCTCCCATTTTTTTCATATTAAATTATGTTTCATAGCTAAATATTTGATATTAAATGAAAGCCCTGTTTCCCCTGAATAAAATGATATATAATAAGGGTGGGTGCATTTACTATGAAAGAGGTGTATTACGGTTGGACAGACATGTAGCGCAAATGCCAGGTTTTGTTTACATTTTGTTTTGTTCACAATGTGTACATTTGGCTCCGTCCTTAAGGGGTTAAAAGCATTTAAATCAGACAAATCAGATGCATCCTATAAAAGATATAAGGAAGCAAATAATGCGTGCAAAAAGGCGATTAGATTCGTTAAACTTCAAAATGAAAAAATGATAGCCAAAACCAACCCCAAAGCATTATTTAAGTATATAAATTCTAAAAAAAAAAAAAAAAAGTGAAAGTGCAGGTACACTAAAAACTGGAATGGGGGTGTTAGTTAACGAAGACCATAAAAAGGCAGGAATTTGAAATAACCAATTCTCCTCCGAATATTTTAAGGAAGAACCCATGGCAATAGATCTGCAAATGATTGCTGCTAAAAATTTGCAGAATAATTGTGGTTAACTCAAGACTAGGTGCTGCAGCAACTAAAGAATGTTAATATAAACAAAGCTCCAGGGCCTGACGGTATCCATCCACGAGTACTTAAGGAACTAAGTGTATAAATAAGTGAACCTCTGTTTTTAATCTTTCAAGATTTTCTTTCAGGAAGTGTTCCAGAAGATTGGAGGAAGGCAGATGTGGTTCCTATATTCAAAAAGGGTTCAAAATTTTTGCCTAGAAATTATAGACCTGTGAGCTTAACTTCTGTGGCTGGGAAAATATTTGAAAAGTTATTAAGGGATAATATTCAAGAATTCCTTGAGAAGAACATGGTTATCAGCAAAAATCAACATGGTTTTATGAAGCACAGGTCATGTCAAACTAACTTGATTGCGTTCTACGAAGAAGTAAGTAGAAGTATAGATCAAGGTGTTGCAGTGGATGTGATCTATTTGGATTTTGCCAAGGCATTTGATACAGTTCCACACAACAGATTAGTGTTCAAACTCAAGGAAATCGGTATAGATGAAAATGCTTGTTCTTGCGTAGAACATTGGCTTAAAAAAAGAGTACAAGGAGTTGTCATTAATGGTAAATTTTCAAGCTGGACAGAGGTGGCAAGTGGTGTCCCTCAGGGTTCTGTTTTGGGACCCTGTCTATTTAAAATGTTTATAAATGTTCTTGAAAAAAGTATTAAAGGTCATGTTTTAGTGTTTCAAGATGACACAAAACTCTGTAAAGTAATACAATGTGAGCAAGATATAACTTTACTGCAGAGGGATTTAGATAGACTGGGGGACTCAAATGGCAGATACAATTTTATGTAGAAAAATGCAAACTTATGTACTTTGGCGTCAAGAATGTACAAGCAATGTATACCCTTAATGGAATCGAACTAGGGATAACCACACACGAAAAGGACTTGGGAATTGTTATAGACAACAAACCACACAACAATGTGCAATGTCAATCAGCAGTGGCTAAGGCATGAAAAGGGCATTCATTCTTGAGATAAGAATATAATTTTGCCTCTATAAATCACTGGTTAGACCACATATTGAATATGTGCAATTTTGGGCACCTGTTCTAAAGAAGGATATTATGGCACTAGAAAAAGTGCAGAGGCGCGCTACAAAATTAATAAAATGAATGGAATATATCAGCTATGAAGAAAGGTTAACAAATTTAAACCTCTTTAGTTTAGAAAAACGTCACCTGAGAGTGGATATGATAACATTATACAAATATATTCGGGGCCAATACAAACCATTGTGTGGAAATCCACTCACAAACCGGACTTCACAGAGGACACGAGGTCATGCATTTAGACTGGAAGAAAGAATATTTTGTCTAAGGCAAAGAAAAGGGTTTTTTACTGTAAGAACAATAAGGATGTGGATTTTTCTGCCTGAAGAAGTGGTTTTATCAGAGTCCATACAGATGTTCAAACAGCAACAAGATGCATACTTGCAAAAACAGAATATACAAGGATATAATTTTTCAATGTAGGATAATAGCTGCTTGATCCAAAGATAAATCTAACTGCCATGCTGGGATCAAGAAGGATTTTATTTTCCTAGTTTGTTGCAAAATTGCAAGTGCTTCAAACTGTTTGGGTTTTTTTTTGCCTTCTTTTGGATCAATAGCAAAAAACAAATGTGAGGAAGGCTGAACTTGATGGACGCAAGTCTCTTTTCAGCTATGTAACTATGTATGTAACTATGTACTTATCAATCTGCAGTCTTATGGTAATTTCCATTTGGTATATCCGCCTTTCTAAAAAAAAATAATTGGTAAAAATATATACATACAAAATACACAATCTAGCACACTCACTCATTCATTAAACAATGATTTCAAATCTTACAGTTTGTAATAATTTTATTTTAAAACACCTCACATTCCAGGACCCTATTTAGCCTAGACTTGCAGAGAGTCCCAGTAAGGAGGTATTTCCCAAGTAAGTGCATTAATCTCATAAGAGCAAGCATTAAGCTGCTAGAGTAGGACCTGCCATGAATGGGGTACATTGATGATGTGGCAGGCTTATGCAATATATGGTTTTATATATATATATATATATATATATATATATATATAATTATTATTATTATTACTGGTATTTCTATAGCACCAGTATATTCCGTAGCACTTTACAATATTATCTAAGGGGGAGATTTAACAATAAATGAGACAATTACAAAAACTTACATGAACGATCTTACAGTCTATAGGAGGTGGGGCGTAAAACACAGCAGGACAGGAGGTAGCAATCAAACAAGGTGGATTGAAGCTGAGCTGGAGGAGAGAATAGAGTGCTGCCTTTTAGGAGAGAGCAAGGGACAGATATGTGAGATGGAGGTTTCTCTGGGAGGCCATGACCTTTCCTAAAGAGATGGGTTTTGAGTCACTTTTTAAAAGATTGAAGACTAGTGGAGAGCTTGATGATCATAGGTAGGCTATTCCAAAGGAAAGGAGCCACCCGCGAGAAGTCCTGCAAGTGTGAGTTGACCTTACGGGTGCGAGCAGTTGACAGGAGAACGTCATGGGCAGTGCAGAGAGACCAAGAAGGGGCATACCTATGGATCAGTGAAGAGATATAGGAGGGGCTAGAATTGGTCAGTGCTTTATAGATGTGGATTAGTACCTTGAATTGACTCCTATAGGATACAGGAAGCAAATGTAAGGACTGACAGATGGGAGAGGTGTGAGAGGAGCGACAGGAAAGGAAAAGCAGTTTAGCTGCAGCATTCATTACAGACTGTAGCGGGGCAATTCAACTTGTGAAAAGACCTATAAGAAGAGAGTGACAATAATCCATGCAAGAGATTTCTAGAGCGTGGGCAAGCTCCTAAGCAGCATCTTGCATGAAAAACATTCAGGCTATGTTTTTAAGGTGAAATCTACAGGATTTGGTTACAGACTGGATGTATGGCTCAAATGTGAGGCCAGAATCAAGTATAACACCAAGACAGTGTGCTTGCAAGAATGGACTGATGTGGGTACCACTAACTTGAAGGGAGAGCAAAATGAGAAAATCTGTATTAGGAGGAGTACAGACAATTTGTTCAGTTTTAGAGAGAGTTTCATAAAGTGGGAAGAAATCCAGTCAGAGATGGAAGATAGGCAAGCAGTGACACGTTGCAGGACGGTAGGGGAGAGGTGCGGGAGGAGAGATATATCTAAGTGTTATGAGCGTACAAGTGGTATTGGAATCCAAATGAGGTAATAAGTTTGCCAAGAGAGGCAGTACATAGAGAAAATATAAGGGGACCAAGTAAAGAGCCTTGGGGGACTCCAACAGAGACAGTACAAAGGAAAGGAGGTATCATTAGAAAAGTAGACACTGAATGAGCATTGGGAGAGATAGGAGGAAAACCAAGAGAGGACAGTGTCACAGAGACCAAGTGACTGAAGAGTTTGGAGAAGGAGAACATGGTCAACAGTGTCAAAGGCAGCAGAGAGGTCAAGAAGAATTAGTATGGAGTAGTGCCGTTTGAATTTAGCTGATGATAAGGCCTTGACTTTAATAAGAGCAGTCTCAGTAGAGTGGAGGGGGGGGGGGAGCCAAACTGAAGAGGGTAGAGGAGAGAGTTGGAATTGAGGAAACACGTTAGACGGGTAAAGACAAGTATTTCCAGAAGCTTTGAGGAAAAAGGGAGCAGGGATATGGGACGATAGTTAGAAGAGGAGGATGGGTCAAAAGATGTTTTTTTTAAAGATGGTACTACAGTAGCATGCTTAAGGGCAGCAGGGACAACATCAGAAGAGAGAGAGAGAGCAGTTAATGATGTGTGTTAAGGAAGGCACAAGACAAGAGGAGAGAGATCTGATAAGGTGAGACTAGACAGGATCAAGCAGGCAAGTGGCGGGGCGAGAGGAAAGGAGTAGCGCAGCCACCTCTTGTTCAGTAGCCTGGGAGAAAGTCTGAAGGGTAGGAAAGGCATTGCCTAGGTGTGGTTAAGAAAGAGAGGGGCAAGGTGGTGAGAATTCTTTCCTTAGGTGTTCAATCTTGTCGGTAACGTAGCATGCAAAGCTATCGGCTGTAAGGTTAGTTTGTGGGTGGCCACAGCAGGGCAAAGAAGGGAGTTAAATATATTAAAAAGATGCCTGGGATTGTGGGAGCATGAGCTAATGAGGGAGGAAAAGTATGACAGTTTGGCAAGGGCAAGGGCCAGGGCTGTGCTATATGAACGCAACATGAATTTGTAGTGGAGGTAGTCTGACTGGGTGCTTGACTTTCTCCAGCAGCGTTCAGCAGAACGGGAGCATCTCTGCAGGTAGCATGTTAAGTTAGTGTGCCACAGTTGGGTGAGTGTTCTCCTCAAGGTGCATGTTTGAAGCGGGGCTGCAGGGTCCAGGTCAGGGGTGAGGGTAGTGTTATATGAGGATATAGCCAGTGAGGGACAGGAGAAAGTAGGGATGAATAGAAGTTGAAAGGTCAATATAATTCAGATTTCTTCATGGTTGAGAGGGGTTAGGTTGAGGATGATGGGGTAAGGGGCTATTGAGAGCATATGAAAAGAGGTGGTGATGAGTGTTGCCAAGATTAGAGATTGTATATTAATGAGAAAAAATAAGATCAAGGGTATTGCCAGCTACATGGGTGGGGGAATTAGCCGACTGTGATAACCCAAGGGAGGAGGTAATTGAAAGTAGTTTTGAGGCTACTGAGGAGCCAAGAAGCAAAGTGGTCAAGGAAGAAGAGAGGGGAACCAGGGGGATGACAGATAAAGGCAATGTTAGTAGATATGGGTTTGAAAAGGCAAATTGGGGTTTGGGTAGAGGTTTGAATGAGCAGTGAGGTGAGAGAAGAAACCCTACCCCTTTGCTTTCAGAGTGTCTTGGGATGTGTGAAAATTGAAGACCACCAAAGGATAGAGAAGCAGGGGTAGCAGTGTCAGAGGGAGAAAGACATATTTCAGTCAAGGCTAGTAAGTAGTAGTGAACGAGAGATGAAAAGGTCATGCACAGCAGTGGATTTAGTAACACTGCAAACAGAGCATGCATTTCAGGGGGCAGAATGGAAGGAGACTTTAAAGGAAGAGTGACGTGAGATGGGTATGATATTATTGTGATTCCTGGAGTTAGCACATGGTGGGTTTGCAGAGGTTGAACCGGGATTTGGAAAGACATCACCAGCTGCTAGGAGCAGAAGAATAGAAAGTAAGAGAAGGTGGGAGTAGGATTTAAAAGTTTTGTCAGAGGGTTTGTAATTAGAGGTTTTAGAAAGGGTTGGTGGAGATAGGCTGGAAAAGTATAAGTAAAGTTCATGGGATGAATATTAGGGGAGGGGAGGAAAGTAAAATGGGAGAAATGGAAATGGTGTCAGCAGGGACAGGTGAACAGAGGGATAAAGAGATTTTGCTAATTAGAGAGGTGATAGTGAAAGTAAATAATATAAGGGAGAGTATTCTCTAAGGAGAATAAAGGAGTTTATATTATAAAGAAGGAAAATTAGGATTTTTACTTATGCAAAATTAGATAAAGTGGGATCTTAAAGTCACATGAGAAATGAGAGGGGTCAGGGGTTGCAGGTAGGGAGTGTGATTGTTGAGCAGGTGATGAGGTTTTGAGAGACATAATCAGTGTGTTTGGAAAGTCAGGTAATTTGTGCTATCCATAAATGTAGTGATTTCCTGGGGGTGGGGAGCCTTACAAAAGAGCTACCTCTGCATAAAGCTGTAGCTTGTCTTTGTAACTGTGAGTCCTTGGGCTAGTTAACCCGTTAAGGATGGCGGGCGTTCTATGCCGTCTTTAGGGAATCGGCTCTAAACGCCAGAGGACGACAAAGAACGCCCAAGCTTACCCGGTCGCCGGTGATCCCACGCCGGTGATCCCACGCCGGTGATCGTGGTATGGGGAGCCCAGGGAGTTCCCCTTCATTGTCGCCCCCCCCCGGGCCATATGATTGTGAGGTTCTTGCGAGGAACTCACAATAACATGGACGGCATAGCAGTCCAAGGCATTGCCAGCAGGGGGAGTGCCTGTAATGACAGGTAGTTCCCCTGCTGTCTGAAAAATAAAAAATAAATAAAGTTAATAAAAGTTTAAAATAAAATATATACTTAGATCATATATATATTTATTATATATATGATCTAAGTATATATATACACATATACATACATACACATACACTAAGTGTTTTTTATATTAATATATATATATAATTATAAATATATATTAATATCAAAATACACATACAATGATATTGATTAAATATATGTATAATTTTCATTATATAAATTTATATATAATATAAAAAAATAAATACGTTAAAAAATAAAATTTAAAAAATTATAAAAAATAAATAAATAATACATAAGTATATACGTATAGTATATATCACTATATATATATATATATATATATATATATATATACCTATATATAAATAAAAATAATAATACAAATATATATATATATATATATATATATAATTCTATTTATATATTTATGTATTAATTTTACATAATTAGGTCATTTTATTAATTACAATTTTCGGGACCTGCCTGAGAAACCAGCCCAAAATGTAATTTGCTAGCTCTATATTTATCCCTGTAACTTTCCAAGACACCATAAAACCTGTACATGGGGGCTACTGTTTTACTCAGAAGACTTCACTGAACACAATTGTTAGTGTTTAAAAACAGTAAAATGTATTAAAATGACGATATTGTCAGTGAAAGTGACTTTTTTTTGCATTTTTCACATACAAATGGCACTTACACGGATGATATAATTGTCGTGATACGTTTTACTGTTTTGAAACACTAATCTTTGTGTTCAGCGAAGTCTCCCGAGTATAGCAGTACCCCTCGTGTACAGGGTTTATGGTGCTCTCAAAAGTTACAGAGTCTAATATAAGGCTTGCATTTCAGTTTTTTTCACATTGAAATTCGCCAGGTTGGTTATGTTGCCTTTGAGACTGTACGGTAGCCCAGGAATGAAAATTACCCCCATAATGACATACAATTTGCAGTAGAAGACAACCCAAGATATTGCAAATGTTACATGTTCAGTCTTTTTTAGTAGCCACTTAGTCACAAACACTCATGGGGGAATAATACTGTTTGTTTGTACTGCAATAAAATAAACATATTTTTATTCAGCAATGTCTTATGTGTAAAACAGTACCCCCTAAGTACACTGGTCAAAATTGGCGTTCAAATTAGTTTTTTGCATTTTTAACACACAAATAAATATTAACACTAAATTTGCCCAGTGTTTGAGACTAAGTGGCTACTAAAAAAGACTGGACATACCCCATTTGCAATACCTTAGGTATGCCATCATGGGGGTAATTCTTATTCCTGGGCTACCTTACGGTCTCAAAGGCAACGAAACCATTTTGGCAAATTTCAAAAATGTGAAAAATGTGAAAAAACTGAAAAATTTAACATGCTATGTTTGACCCTGTAACTTCTCAAAACACCATAAAACCTGTACTTAGGGGGTACTGTTTTACACATAAGACATTGCAGAATACAAATATGTTTATTTTATTGCAGTAAAAACAAACAGTATTATTCCCCCATGAGTGTTTGTGACTAAGTGGCTACTAAGAAAGACTGGACATACCCCACTTGCAATACCTTGGGTTGTCTACTTTTGCAAATGGTATGCCATCATGGGGGTAATTATCATTCCTGGGCTACCATACACTCTCAAAGGCAACATAACCAATCTGGCAAATTTCAATGTCGAAAAAATGAAATGCAAGCACCATTACACCATAAAACCTGCACATGGGGGGTACTGTTATTCTCAGGAGACTTCACTAAACACAAACATTAGTGTTTTAAAACAGTAAAACATATTACAACAATAATATAGTCCATAAAAGTGCCGTTCGTTTGTATAAAAATGCAAAAAACTTAACTTTTACTTAAAATATCATCATTGTAATACAATTTACCAGTTTGAAACACAAATATTTGAGTTCAGCGAAGTCTCCCGAGTAAAACAGTACCCCCTATGTACAGTTTTTTTGGTGTCTTGGAGAGTTACAGGGTCAAATATAATGCTTGCGAATTAAATTCAATGCACTTTCTCCCTGTGTTGTCAGGCATTTCAATCAAATTTTAATTAATCAAATCACATAATTATGTTAAAAGATTACTTAAATATACACGTAGAATTTTAATATATATGCATTTATAGGTATTTAAATTCTATACTAATGTAATCTTTTATGTAATTATATGTATTTATATATATGCAGTTATTTGTATTTTATATATAGATAGATATATATAGAATGTCATTCTAAGTGTATTTTGTTACATATATATATACCGTATATACTCGAGTATAAGCCGAGTTTTTCGGCACATTTTTTGTGCTGAAAAACCCCAACTCGGCTTATACTCGAGTCAGTCTGTATTATGGCAATTTACATTAATTTACATTGCCATAATACAGACTGGGGGCTGGCAGTGAGCGCTTACCTCTCCTGCAGCTCCTGTCAGCTCTCTCCTCCTCCGCGCCGGTCCGTGCAGCACCTCGGTCAGCTCCCAGTGTAAGTCTCGCGAGAGCCGCGGGGTCATAGTGCGGCTCTCGCGAGACTTACAATGTGAGCTGACAGAAGAGCTGCACGGACCGGCGCGGAGGAGGAGAGAGCTGACAGGAGCTGCAGGAGAGGTAAGTAACAGCTCTGCCAGCCCCCTCCTCCCCCCACTGAACTGCTAATGCCACTGGACCACCAGGGAAGGAGAGCCCCCCTCCCTGCCATGTATCAAGCAGGGAGGGGGGACAAAACATAAATAAAATAATAATATATAAATAAAAATAATAATAAAAATAATAATATAACAAAAATAATTAAAATAATATTAAATTTTTTTTTTTTTATAAAAATGCCCACCCCCCACCAAGGCTCTGCAACACAAACACACACTGCATTCATACACACACTGCATTCATACACACACACCCTGAATTCATACACACACACTGCATTCATACACACACACCCTGCATTCATACACACACACTGCATTCATACACACACCCTGCATTCATACACACACCCTGCATTCATACACACACACACTGCATTCATACACACACTGCATTCATACACACACACACTGCACTCATACACACACCCTGCATTCATACACACACCCTGCATTCATACACACACACTGCATTCATACACACACTGCACTCATACACACACCCTGCATTCATACACACACCCTGCATTCATACACACACACTGCACTCATACACACACCCTGCATTCATACACACACTGCATTCATACACACACACTGCACTCATACACACACACTGCATTAATACACACACTGCACTCATACACACACACTGCATTCATCATATACACACATTGTAAATATTCAATTAATATAATTTTTTTAGGATCTAATTTTATTTAGAAATTTTCCAGTAGCTGCTGCATTTCCCACCCTAGTCTTATACTCGAGTCAATACGTTTTCCCAGTTTTTGGGGGTAAAATTAGGGGCCTCGGCTTATATTCGGGTCGGCTTATACTCGAGTATATACGGTATATATTAATAATACAGTTAGAATGAAATTACATATTAATATATAATTTATATTAGATTTTGTTTCAATATTTTATTTATTAATTTTATTATTTTATTTATTTATTATTGTAATTATACGTATATATATATACATATATTATATATTTCTAAATATATTTATTTTATTTTATAACATGTTTAATTCTTTTTTTTTTTTACACTTTCTACCAGCCGGGGGACATTTCAGACAGTCCCCCTGCTTGCAGATCCACAGCCAGCTATAGGAGGCCATGTGATCGCTCTTTGAGAGCGATCACATGGCCCCCGGGGGCCTCATTTGCCGTGGGAGGGCTGCCTGGGCTGTGAGGCAGTCCTCCCGAAGCGGAGCGCCAGGTAGGTAAGTATCCCGGGCGCTCCAGGGCTCAAAGCCATTACGGCGTTCTATGCCACCGCAACGGCTTTAAAGCACCCTTATTGCGGGACGGCATAGAACGCCGTAACGGTGTTAAGGGGTTAAGGATATTACTATAACATTTGACCACCTTATTAAAATGACCTTAGAAAATATTCTTGATGTTGCAGTGTTAATTTAAAAAATTTGGACTGTGATAGCTCACTAGACCAAACCAAAATTACAGAAAGGGGGTGGAAAGAGGTATCTGTTGCCTTCTCTAAAATAATACTCACACGTTATTCAATAAGCTCAGAAATGGAAATGTTTATTTAAAGAAAATCATTCAGGATATATCAAGTTCACGTCTTTCAGAGGTAGTTCACTAAATTTACAGTCCTTGAACTGATCCAGTAAGACTTCATATTAGAACCAGTGTGTTTAACTAAACTTGAAAGTACTCAAAATAACAAAATAATCAGTAATTTGCTATCATTGTTTGTGCTATGTCCCAAATGAATATGTGTCCTCAGTTTGTGCTATCATCCAGCTGGCAAACAGTTCAAATAGATAAATCAACTGACTATTAATAAAATAGGTAGGTGTTCCCTGAACACTGTATTATTGGGTAGGACCATAAAATATAATATTCTTTTCTCCTAACCACTGTGGGGGTTGTAAGGGTAAAACATATAGCTCCTTCTGGATCCCCTGGACTGTGGATTGACAATAAATGTGTGTTTTTACCAATGGTTGCCCTTACCCTTAATGGAAATGCAGAGAGAGGTTAAAAGTAAAATATAAATAGAGGGCTAGGTGGAATATCAATACTTTTAATTATAGTATGTGGCTGCTGAAACTTCCCAAAAACCAGAGTCTCTTCTTTTCAGGTGGTATGATGGGTATAAATAGCAGCGCCTGTGATGGAATTCCTACACTCAAAGTGATATGGAGGAGGGAAGGAAGAAGACACTGGTATAGGGTAGTATGTTAGAATCTTAAGTAGTAATAAATGGGAAAGGAATTGCACTTACAATTTTCTAGAGCTTCTACTCAGCTCCAGATATGGATATGGTATAAATGGACGGTATAATCCATTTGATAATTTATACCTATTTTATGTTCCCCTCCGATCTGCACTGTATTATTGCTTGTTTTAATACGTTTTAATATGTTTTTTAGAAGCTGTTTTACTGATTTTCTTGTCTCCAATAAAGATAGCCCATTATGCTATTGGAGCCTCTAAGCCTATCCTTTTTTTCTATTTTAGTTTATTTTTTTATTTTTTTTAAATATAATTCCCCTCAACTCTCTCCAACACCCCCACTGGAGGACTTGAGGAGTGAGGATCATGCCACCTACGCCTACATATATTGAGCAATATCCCATTTTATTCTGTATCATCCAGAGAGCACTATTTTGTGTTTCTATCCTCTTTTTTATATATCAACAACTATTCGAACACCCGCCCACTGCTATTGGAAAGGAGTAATACCCTACTACCTCCGGAGACCCCATTTTGAGGACATCCAAGGACCATCTATTGTAGCGGCACTTACCCTCTCCAGGGGCCGGGTAAGGTCCTCTTTCCCCGCCGCGCACGGTCCTGCATCTGCACGAGCCGCGTGCACTGACCGTGAGAAGCGGCCACGTGACTCGCCAGGCACTGGGAGCGCGCCGCGCGTATCGGGCGCGCTTTTAAAGGGACAGTGGGAGCCAAAAATAAAAAAGGTCCCCCATTGGCCCATGTCATTCCACATTCCCCATACACTCACGTTTTGGGGGCGTGGATATGACAGGGGCCAATCAAATTAAACTAATAAGTATTTATACTCACCTTTCCCTTAGCTCCTTGCCCTATCATGGTTTCTGATTCAGTTCCCTTTAGTGCTTGCTTCGTGTAGTAGTGGTTTTTTCGTGCTTGAACTTGGCTTTGTACCTGACTCCATTTTTCTCTTTATCCCTGCTTTGTCTTGTTCGCCGGTTTCTTGACTCCTGTGTACCAGTCCTTGGCTAGTTCTTGTTTGTGCTGTCTCTCTGTTCCCTTGACCTCGGCTCATTCTTGACGCTGTCTTTTCCTGTCCACGTCGGGTCCAGCCATTCTAAGTCCCGGTAAGACGTATCTTGTTTTCTCGTCTCTCGTTGGACTATTCTTGTGTGTTGGGGTATACTACCGTGACATCTATATATCCATAGATGGGGATTATACCATCCAGGCGCACATATCTGCAGCTGAGTATAAGCTCCAGAAAATTGTAAGTGCAATTCCTTTTCCTTCATTTACTATCACTTAAGATCCTAACATACTACACTATAGCCGTGTCTTCTTCCTTCCCTCCTCCATATTGCTCTGAGTGTGAGAATTCCATCACAGGCGCTGCTCCCTGAGCCTACTATTTACACCTAAAAGTAAAATATGTTTGCTTTATTTGGGCTGTATATAACAGCTTAGCAAATGAGAATGTGGGTTTACATTGTGTAACCCATATATATGATTCTGAAAATCTCTGTTACATGTAATTTGTGTTACTTTCAAAAACAAATGACTTAAGGTTATAAAAAAAAGTGAGTGGTGGGTGGGATGAACCATAGTAGGGTGTGGCTTGTGTTTAAAAAAATGTGGGTTACCCCTCCCACAATTCCAGGCTTTAACATATAAATTGTATGTATTTGTTTGTTTATTTATTTTATTATTGTTACCCTGTTATTAATAAAAAACAAATGTGAGTATAATCATAAACCATGGGCGACATCCCTCTGGATGAGTAAAAGTATATAACAGCAACTATTGTTTAACAGTGTTAACAGTCCTGTTACTGATCTACCTATTGTCATTATCATCTGGTTTAATAATCATCTTGCCAGTTTTTGGGTGAATTTCAGAGAAAGAAAGACATAAATATAAAACAAGGCTACAACAAAATGCAGACAAACATAATTGACAAAACTTTTTAAGACCGATAACTCGCAAACACTGAAATGCAAATGTAAATAGGTTTACACATTTTTCACATTTTGTATTTATATACTTTAAAGAGAAAAAAAATAATTAATTAAAGCAGAAACATTCTTTCAATTATACTTTTGTTGAGCTATTTGCAGTTCTAAGGGTTACTTATAAAGCACATAAAGCAATGTTTGATTTGTTTGATTATTTTATGTTTGAGTAGTTTTGGATGTAAGCTAAATGATGTATTTATATATGCTTATTTTAATATTGTACATGAAAGTATATAATTTTCACACATGCTACACAGTTTGGTACCCAAACCCTCTCTTGAATTGCATTTTTCTCTCCAGTAGAATTACCAAATACATTACAGAGGGTTTAACTTTTAGAAAATTGTATTTATAATCAAAGTTAATGGCGTGATAGCCAGTGTATTTGAGGATTCATAAGGAGAACTAATTTTAAATTGTATGTACACCCCTGTGGTTATTTCAGTAATCTATTTTTGATACAGATTTAATCCTGTAAATCAAGCTTGTTTCTCTTATTATTCAATGTACTATGAAAAAAAGGTAAGATGTCAATTCTGATTGATTTTTTTCATACACAACTTTTTAGGGTTACTCAATGATGGGTATATTTAAATACATATTAAAAACTTTTCATTATTAATGATGATGGACACATTTGCTGCAGCTAAGACTGTGTTCCGTATTCATTAGTTTATTTATACTAATATTTAGTAAATTACTTTCATTTTATGGTTAAACTGAGCGATTATGGTGCACTGCCCCCAGGCATTTTGGGCTCTACACATTAAACCCCATGAGATGCCATGCCCTGTTTAAAACCAGCTGCATCTCTGGTCATCAATAAAGAGGTGACTGTAAACTGCAGATATAATCATGGCAGATGCATGCTTTCTCTAAAACAGTTATTAGTAGTTCTTAAAATGCAAACATATTTTTTTTTTCAACCAAAACTAGGGGGGGGATGGCTTTTGTGTAGCAACTTCTACTGGCCTGGAATATGATTGAGGTAAATACATTTTACCCTTCTCGCATGTCTAATTTTTTAGTTCAATGATTTGTATCAAATATAATACGCAAATCAATAAAAGTTAGAAAATTCTAAGTATTATGTATGTAAAGCTGAAACAGTGATTTATGCTGATACCATATATTGCAATCTAGCGAAACCTAAATTATGGTAAATATATATAATAACATGGCACATATTTGTATTTCCATCCATTTTTTTTAATCATTTGAAAATAAATAAGGTTATGCCAGGTAATGTACATCATTTAAAATGTCACTTTTTTGGTAACATTTATTCAAATAGTTTGATGTATTATGCATTAATAGATGCTATTCATAAATTATTCTGCATTAGATTTTTACATTAACAAGCATAGGTCATGTTTTAGAAACCATGTCAACTCAATAAAAAAGGTAAAATGTATTTGCAATTAAAGCAATGTTTAAGCAAAATTAATTTGTATTACATTTTACATACTTAAAAATTGTGACAGTTTGACAGATGCAAAGCCAAAATATATGCAAATGGAAATCATATTTTCCATCTGTAGAATTCTCTGCTATTTATTACTTCCTTTGTAACTGTAACTCTAAAACTACCCACTACACGAAATGAAATGTAACTGTCAAAATTAGAGTAAATAAAAGGGACAGTTTCTCATACATATCTCAGCAAGTTCATAGGAATCCTGGTGCTAAATTATTTCTATGCAATCTGGTTCTGGCATTTGCAACAGATGGATGTTAAATCTCCCTCTGATTCCTTTCATTCAAGTGGGACATTTGGTATAAGTTTTTCTGCTAAGCACTGTAAACATTCATTTGCTTATGTTGCATTCACAATTCATGATGATAAACTGTCACAAAACTTAAAGGTAAATGCAACATAAATAATTTGTGTTTTAGAACTGCATGCAATGTCTAATTGAAGTTCATGTTCAGAATATGTCACTTCTCTTTCTACTAAAGGCCATAGATGATTATCACTTGTGAATGTTTATGAAGAAACAACATTTTAAATTCTTCTTTGTATGGACTTTCAGCACATCTGTTAATTTGATTTTACTCCACTGTGGAGTTGGATGACGTAAGAAGAGCGTTTTGCATTTCATTGAGTGACATAAATCCTAATTAGTCCTGACCCAAAAGAATAAGGTATCAATTACCTAAGGGCTTAAAATCTGTTAAGAAATATTTTACAAATCTTGACTTTTATGACGCTTGCTTTCCAGTCACATGAGATAAAAATTAAGCTTGTATACTTAAATTTATTTTTTGAGATATTACTGTGCCTGTGTGCAAGTCTAGAGCTGTAATGGTGTAGAGATAGGTAGGATTGCACTCTGAAATCTTTGTAAATGTTTATTCACATAATGATCTGGACCACTGATATTTCGACTACATTTGAGTATTTTTCAAGTGCTATTGGTGAGTATATATACATATGTATATTTCAAGTGCTATTGGTGAGTAGTGATGTCGCGAACCCGAAATTTTCGGTTCACGAACGGCGAACGCGAACTTCCGCAAATGTTCGCGAACCGGCGAACCGGGCGAACCGCCATAGACTTCAATGGGGAGGCGAATTTTAAAACACACAGGGACTCTTTCTGGCCACAATAGGGATGGAAAAGTTGTTTCAAGGGGACTAACACCTGGACTGTGGCATGCCGGAGGGGGATCCATGGTAAAACTCCCATGGAAAATTACACAGTTGATGCAGAGTCTGGTTTTAATCCATAAAGGGCAGAAATCACCTAACATTCCTAAATCACAATGAATGTGGATTGACACCTGACATATGACATATTGACACCTTGACATATGGATTGACAACTGTCCTCAGAGCCTCTGATGCACACTGACACAGAGCAGAATAGGGACTGTTCCCCCTACATAGGGACACTTGGCAGATATGGATTGACACCTGTCCTCAGAGACCATGATACACACTGACACAGAGCAGAATAGAGACTGTTCCCCCTACATAGGGTCACTTGGCAGATATGGATTGACACCTGTCCTCAGAGCCCCTGATACACACAGACACAGAGCAGAATAGAGACTGTTCCTCCTACATAGGGTCACTTGGCAGATATGGATTGACACCTGTCCTCAGAGATCATGATACACACTGACACAGAGCAGAATAGAGACTGTTTCTCCTACATAGGGTCACTTGGCAGATATGGATTGACACCTGTCCTCAGAGCCCCTGATACACACTGACACAGAGCAGAATAGAGACTATTCCTCCTACATAGGGTCACTTGGCAGATATGGATTGACACCTGTCCTCAGAGACCATGATACACACTGACACAGAGCAGAATAGAGACTGTTCCCTCTACATAGGGTCACTTGAAAGATATGGATTGACACCCGTCCTCAGAGACCATGATACACACTGACACAGAGCAGAAGAGACACTGTTCCCCCTACATAGGGTCACTTGGCAGATATGGATTGACACCTGTTCTAAGGATTCCTTATACACACTGACACAGAGCAGAATAGAGACTGTTCCTCCTACATAGGGTCACTTGGCAGATATGGATTGACACCTGTCCTCAGAGATCATGATACACACTGACACAGAGCAGAATAGAGACTGTTCCTCCTACATAGTGTCACTTGGCAGATATGGATTGACACCTGTCCTCAGAGATCATGATACACACTGACACAGAGCAGAATAGAGACTGTTCCCCCTACATAGGGTCACTTGGCAGATATGGATTGACACCTGCCCTCAGAGACCATGATACACACTGACACAGAGCAGAATAGAGACTGTTCCTCCTCCATAGGGTCACTTGGCAGATATGGATTGACACCTGTCCTCAGAGCCCCTGATACACACTGACACAGAACAGAATAGAGACTGTTCCTCCTACATAGGGTCACTTGGCAGATATGGATTGACACCTGTCCTCAGAGACCATGATACACACTGAAACAGAGCAGAATAGAGACTGTTCTCCTACATAGGGTCACTTGGCAGATATGGATTGACACCTGTCCTCAGAGCCCTTGATACACACTGACACAGAGCAGAATAGAGACTGTTCCTCCTACATAGGGTCACTTGGCAGATATGGATTGACACCTGTCCTCAGAGACCATGATACACACTGACACAGAGCAGAATAGAGACTGTTCTCCTACAAAGGGTCACTTGGCAGATATGGATTGACACCTGTCCTCAGAGATCATGATACACACTGACACAGAGCAGAATAGAGACTGTTCCCCTACATATGGTCACTTGGCAGATATGGATTGACACCTGTCCTCAGAGATCATGATACACACTGACACAGAGCAGAATAGAGACTGTTCCCCTACATGGGGTCACTTGGCAGATATGGATTGACACCTGTCCTCAGAGACCATGATACACACTGACACAGAGCAGAATAGAGACTGTTCCCCCTACATAGGGTCACTTGGCAGATATGGATCGACACCTGTCCTCAGAGACCATGATACACACTGACACAGAGCAGAATAGAGACTGTTCCTCCTACATAGGGTCACTTGGCAGATATGGATTGACTGTTCCCCCTACATACACACTATTGGATCTCGCAAAACTTACCAAGGATCTAAATCATGTTCCCGTATCGTACATGAAAAACCTACTCATTCAAAATCTCTTCCCAAACGTCATTTCGTTCAAAGTGGTCTGTACCAGTTTAAGGTCATGCCATTTGGGATGAAAAATGCTCCGGCTACCTTCCAGCGCATGGTGGATAGGCTCCTTGATGGCTTCCAGGAATTTGCGTGTGCATACCTGGATGATATTGCGGTCTAGAGTGAGTCCTGGGAAGAACACTTGGTACACGTAGGGGTGGTCCTGGACAAGATTCGGTCCCCTGGCCTGACCTTGAAGCCACACAAGTGCCATCTGGGCATGGAAGAAGTACAGTACTTGGGTCACAGGGTAGGATGTGGGAGCCAGAGACCAGAGCCAGCCAAGGTAGAAGCTGTAGCTAACTGGCCCACACCTATCACCAAGACCTAAGTGCTGGCCTTCCTGGGAACATCAGGGTATTACCGACGCTTTGTCCCCGACTACAGCACTGTTTCTAAACCCCTGACGGACTTGACCAAGAAGAATTTACCTAAGCAGGTCCTGTGGTCTCCAGCTTGTGAAGCCGCGTTTCAGGCACTTAAGCAGGCTCTTGTAAATGCCCCTGTCCTGGCTGCCCCAGTCCCTAACAAACATTTTCTCATCCATACAGATGCTTCCATGTATGGACTGGGGGCTGTGCTGAGCCAGGTCGGGGAAGATGGAGGAGAGCACCCTGTCTCATATCTCAGCAGAAAGCTACTACCTCGGGAAGTGAGTTATGCGGCAGTGGAGAAGGAGTGTTTAGCCCTTGTCTGGGCACTGAAGAAATTGAGCCCTTATTTGTACGGGCAGGAGTTTTCCCTTGTCACGGACGACAATCCCCTTGTCTGGCTTAACCAGGTCTCAGGAGTCAATGGTAGACTGCTGAGGTGGAGTTTGGCGCTGCAACCTTTCAACTTCACCATCAGCTACCGACCCGGTAAGCAGAATGGGAATGCATATGGATTGTCCCGGCAAACAGACGTCCCTATTTCCTCCTAGTCCGGTCATCCCCAAGTTGACCCGCCACAGGGGGGTAACTTCGAAAATAGTGTTTTTAAATGCTGGTCCATAGTCTAAGGGGAGCAGGCGGGCAGTGGCGAGGTTGGTTCCACCACATTATGTATATATTTTTTTAATTGGGGTAGCACCCAAAATATTGGGACATATAAAAAAAGAAAACTGATCCACAGAGCGACTGACCCGTGCGTGCTGCAGCTGAAACTCCACTATCGCCTGCTGCTGCTCGCACAGTCTCATGAGGCGGTGAGCGGGAAGGCCGAATTATGCTGCAGCGCAGACAGGCGAGTAGCAGCAGGGTGAGAACGCCAAAAGCGCGCACAGACTACCCGCACTTTCTACAGCAGCTCTGATATAACTGGGTATACACCAGAACTAGCTCAACTCCCATCAAGCCAAGTTCCCAGAGGAGATCATCCAGCTCGTCATGCTAGAGCACTTTTTCAATGTGCTCCCCAACGACAAGGCGACGACGCATTCGTATGTCAATGCATATCAACTTTGATGCCATTTACTGCGCCTACCATGGTGACCATGGGTAACGGGGAATCAGGGTTTTCGATTCCGTACAGGGACCCTGACAAAAGGCTACCACATGTAAGGAAGGCAGCAGGTGCGCAAATGACCCACTCCGGACGCGGGGAGGTAGTGATGACAAATAACAATACAGGACTCTTTAGAGGACCTGTAATTGTAATGAATCCACTTGAAATCCTTTAACTCTGATCAATTGGAGGGCAAGACTGGTGCAGAGCGACTGACCCGTGCGTGCTGCAGCTGAAACTCCACTATCGCCTGCTGCTGAATTTTTACAACAGCGCACTATTTTATGCACTATTTGACGCTTCGATCTGACTCTCAGATATGAAGCGCAAGCCCGAAATGTACTATTGAGCAGATTAGCAGCAAAACAATTAGAATTTTTACAACAGCGCTGTAAGCGCACTATTTGACAATTCTATTTGACTCTCAGATATGAAGAGCACGCCCAAAATGTACTATTTAGCAGTTTAGCACCCAGAAAATAATAATTTTTACAACTGCGCTGTAAGCGCAACATTTGACGCTTCTATTTGACTCTCAGATATGAAGAGCACGCCCCAAAATATACTTTTTAGCAGATTATCGGCAAAACAATTATCATTTTTACAACTGCGCTGTAAGAGCACTATTTGATGCTTCTATTTGACTCTCAGATATGAAGAGCAGGCCCCAAAATGTACTATTTAGCAGATTAGCAGCAAAACAATTCAAATTTTTACAACAGCGCTGTAAGCGCACTATTTGACACTTCGATTTGAGTCTCAGATATGAAGAGTACGCCCAATGTGTACTATTTAGCAGTTTAGCACCCATAAAATAAGAATTTTTACAACTGTGCTGTAACTGCACTATTTGACGCTTCCCAAAAAAATTTAAGCTTTAAAACTGCAATGTGACAGCAGTATTTTTCGCTTCTATTTGACTCTCAGATATGAAGTGCACCCCACTAACGTACTATTTAGCACCAAAAAAATTTGACTTTTTAAAACTCAGATGTAACCGCAGTATTTGATGCTTCTATTGGACTATCAGATATGAAGTGCACCCCACTAATGTACTAGTTTGCAGAATTCTTTCCTAATCTGTCCCTGAAAGCACCAGCATCCTGTCCCTACACTAATAAGAGCTCATGTGACGTGCGGCGCTACGCGACTCCAGCTTATATATAGAGGCTGGGTCATATGCTGCACTGGTCAATCACAGCCATTAGTAGGCATGGCTGTGATGTCTTCTAAGGACACACAACTCAAACGCTTGTTGATTGTCTGTCTTGCAGCCTTTCAAAACGCGCCATTAAATCGCCGAACACCGAACTTCAACCCAAACATACAGTGATATGTCCGTGTTCGGGTCCGGGGTCCAAAAAACTTAGGTACTTGGGTACGAACCCAAACTTTACAGTCTGGGTTCGCTCAACTCTATGTGCTACTATATTGGGTGCAGTGTATGTTTATAATGTGTGAAAAACAAGTAGCAAGAGAGGTGAGGATGGACAACAGTTCAATTAGCATGCCCTTCAGTGGGTCCCCGCTCAGATCGCAAACTGGTTTTAGCTCATCTAGTGCCATTACAAAGAGAACATATTTGAAGCATATCAGACTGTTCCCACCCATACAGGCAGTCCAGATCCGAAATGCCAGCAAGTTCCCTCTGCACGAGAGATACAGCAATCCCAGATGAGAGAAACAGCAACCTCCCGATGGCTGCCCTGTCCTAGACCCCTTGCGTTCATTTCTGACTTTACCCTTGATTTAATAAACTTCATAAAGAATTCAATAGGTAACTTTCAAATTAGTTATCTATAGAAATCACTATAAAAATCTATGGATTTTTTTTAAGGTAACAGTATTCGATAATTTGGAAAGTTTCTTAAATCAAGGTCAATGTTTAAAATTGTTTAGTTATATCACATAAAGTCTAACATTAAAAATTAAAATTGTGCACATTTACTTAATTTTATTTTTCAATATCCCAACAGATTCATTCTTCCTGTAAATGTTTAATATGCATCCAATGTTTCAAATAAATGTTATGCTACTTTTTAATTAAGGTGACTAAGTTAATAAATGTTAACTTTCATTTTTTAATTACATTGGCCTTGATTTATTATTGTTGGATACACATTTTTAGAATTATTTTATATTATGAAACTGCTAATTTTGTAATAGTTTGATATTCTTTTATGTATTTATATATTTGTTTTATATACAAAATATTTTTTGATATTTAAATATATTTAAAAAAAATTATAAAATTAAAGTTTATCCAAAAGTATTAAATCATTTGGAATACAAATCCAACATTATTAAATCAAAGCCATTATTGTGTCTCTTTATGTTTCACTAAGTGAAACATTTATGACTGTCCCACTATAAAATACTGAGAAAAAAAATCAGTATTTTAGAAAATATAATAGAACCAATGTTAAGAATGCTCTCTTCCTTGTGTATTCAGACACAATGCATTATATAACTAGGAACCTTAATGGGCATCTATACATGCAGTGCTTCCTATGGCTGAAAATAATGTTAGTTAGTTATTGCCTATAAGTGTCACAAAGAATCAGGTTACAGCTGGTAAGTGATACAAAGGTCACTCGCTTCTGGCAAGAGACAAAATGGATTAGAGTTGGAAGTAGGTTCTGATAAAGAGTAATGCAATGTGAATACATAAAAAATAATATAAAGGAGTAATATTAAAGAAGTAGCGTACATTGAAAAGCAACCAGCCGTGTTGCTTAAAATACACTATACTTTGTATATTTAAATCCTGCAAAAATGTATTATTGTCATACAAATATTATTTTACAATATTTTTTTAACCAACACCTAAGGTTAGAGTTTGTTAAATTATATGTATTAAGGCAATTTGCCTGCATTTGTGGGAGGTGCTGGTTTGCTACCCCTAGCCTACTTAAGGCACTCCCCTTACCTTGCTCCTTACCGTTCAAGGTCAGCGTTGAATGAGGATCCACTTCCGGGTTCTCTCAGACGCCATCTTGGTTTCAGTATCCACGAGGTTTTCACCACGTTAGCTGTGTCCAGGAATCCTGTTCAGGCATTTCCGCCCGTCCAGCTTCTTCTGACTCCGGTCTTCGTCGTAGATCGCGTCCCAGGGACTCCTAAACCGTAAGTCAGACCTTCCTGTCACGCCAGGACTGGTTCCCACGGCGTACAGTACAGCATGGGTCCTCGCTTTACGTTTTTTCCCTGGTTATGACCCGAATGTTTCAAGCCATTCGCAGGCTTTTTCATTCGTACGGTCATTCGGCTGAACATATTTAATCGTTCAATTGTCATTTCGCATATCCTATTTCATGTTATATTGAAACGAATTATCAATCGGTTGTTTTGCCGTTCGGCAAATTTTCACATACGCTCAAACACGCTTTCGGTTCGCATAAAGTCATACGGTTAAACTATTCTAACTTCTGTGTTTCCCTCACATTTGCTTTCAGATTTTTCTGTATATTACGTATAATCCTTTCATGAATTATATTCACCATTTCATGTGTATATAACGTTCGGTTAAGAATTGCTTGTTTAAATAGATTATTTCGATTACTTTCAATTATTGTCAGTATTGTATTACGTCCACAAATCAAGTCCACTTATCTGTATATACCATTTGACTCCCACGCTTTCAGGGGTCTGTATTACTTATCCATTTATACAAATGGACTCAGCCTATGTTACAGGCCTCACTTCTGGGTTATTACTACAACACATACAAAGGATATAGTTTCATTTAAGCAATAAATCTCAGGTTGATACGTCTTTTCAATACAAATATATCATATAGATATACATCACTTCACATCATTTTAAATAATTTTGGGGTATTCCTGCCTTTGGTTTTCTGCTACATATCATACATAACGCTGTGTATAATAGGCCATGACCTCATCCATGTCCCTTTCTATAAAACCAGTTACATTTCTGTACAGATCATTGAACTCCCACGCCAGGAGTTTTATAATTATCCATTTTTCATTTCAAGTCACTCAGCCTATATTACAGGCCTCATTTCTCTGTCATGACGATGACACATAAGGCTTAATTCCTTTTTCATGCATACTCGGGTTGAATCACACGTACTGATCCAACCAATCATACGTTCCCTGCACAGTCATATACATATGTATATAACCTACATCTCATGTTTTCCTTTACACACCATTATCATGTAACACATAAATCGTTTGTACATAGGCCATGGCCTCCCTCAGATGGCTTATTCAAGCATGCAACATTTCTGAGCCACTCATAGCTATTCCCATGGTATCAACATAATTTTAAAACATTGCTGCTACGGACTATAAGTCTGGTTCTTTTCACACTCGACACTCATCATACTACTCTCTTTTACCCATTTTTAGGCTGTCAAGCTTATATATTTGCTCCACACGGTTTATTCCAGTGATTTGTCATACTACCAGGTACGTACACCTGCTCATATGGTATTCTACCATACATTTCATTTCATCCCCCTAGTTTAGAGTACTGGCAATAGGGTCACAAGATTCCCAATAGGTATTTACCCTGTCTTGGCTGTCGCCAACACCCCGCCTCAAACGTTCCAGAGGCAAACACCCATCGGGCCACACGTTAGCTAGCCACCTCGCATGTTGCAAAGAGAGGGCCTCACCTGTCACTCCCTTCCCCTGTTTTCTGTCGTACAGTCACCGAGAGGCCTAAAACTCCTGCCACTATGTCAAGTGGCCTCAATAACCCCTCGCGCCAACGCATAGATAGAGCCTCTCAAGCCGCTTGGCAATTAGCAGGGCCTCACCTGTCACCAAACAAGTATAATACTTTCGCCATCCAGCCTAGCTAGCCTGCCAGTACAATTTGGTGGTTCTATATACTAATTATTGTTTTATTTATAGTATGTCTCAGGAAGGGGTAGAGGATTTCTCCCTGCCTAGCACCCCGGCTAGAGCTGTCACTCCCACACAAGGAGGAGAGCTAGCTAGTCCAGCATCAATCAGATCCTGGACAATCCCGCGCATAACCACGGAATTAAGGAGACGACAAATCCCCTACCCCGCTACAGCAAGGAAGGCAGAACTTTTCAAACTGCTACGCACATCAACTAATAACATGGAGGCCGGGGAAGGATCTAGCCAGTCCAACCCAGGGGACATACATGCCATGTTATCCTCACTCATGGCATCCATGGGCAAGGTCAACTCCAGGCTGGAGAAACTTGAGTCGGTCACCACGGCCCTCACTCTAGCAGGGCCACCCGCGGCTGCGGTACAAACACCAGCCTTGCCATTAGTCGCTCCAGCCAGCACCCTGGATGACCAGGAAGTTAGCCCGGCCCACATGATACCTGAGCATATCAAAAGGGATATCCTGGAAGGTAAAGACGTCAACCTGGCTTCCCTGTTGATTGCCTCCCAGGACATTGTGGAACATAAGACATATGCTTATGATGATGTTTCTGTTATTGTCAGATCTAGGGATGCCCGCCTGAACAGAAAACTAACTATCCCAGAATTTGTACTAGCGTTTGGTATTTACAGGGATGTCATCTGTGCGGTTTATCCCAACAGAAGAGAAGAGTTTGATCTCTATATGCACAAGCTGGTAGACCTGGGCAACAAATATGGTGGTTCGGCATTCTATGACTACCATAGGTCTTTTTCTGCAAAAGTGGCTGGAGCCTTCTCCCAGTACGGAACACGATCCAACTGGGGAAGGATTGATACCGTCTTATTTTGCAGACACTTTGCAGGTCTAAGAACACCAGCTTGTGCATACTGCTCCTCCACAGCCCATACTACTAATTTTTGTCCCAACACAGCAGACGGACATGCCTCCACACAAGGAACTAGTTCCTCTGGGGATCCAGGGAAACTATCGAAAGACAAATTGGGACGCCCAATCAAGTTTCTGGGCAAGTCCCAAATATGTAATAATTTCAATGTTGGGTCTTGTAATTACAGTGGATGTAGACTATTGCATGTCTGTTCAAAATGTTTTAGGGCACATGCAAAGACCATGTGTCCAAATAAAATGTATTCCAAGCCTTACCTTACTTCCATTAATAATATGCCAGTATTCACAGCATTGATGTCTCAGCACCCATCTAGACACCTGGTAGACTTTCTTATTTCTGGTTTAACAGAAGGCTTCCACACAGGTATCCTACACATACCAGCTGGAACTCTGGAATGCCCTAATCTACAATCCGCCCAACACAACCCCACAGTGGTTGACACCCTCATAGCCCAAGAAGTGGATGAGGGCTTTGTATTGGGGCCTTTTAGAACTCCTCCATTCACAGAATGGCGCACCAACCCTATTGGTATTGTCACAGGGAAATCTTCCCAAAAACAGAGACTCATCATTGACTTATCGGCTCCCCACTCATCGGCCAACCCCAGTCTTAATTCCCTTATAAAAATAGAGAGGAAGAGTCTGCGCTGACTCAGTTGAGCAGCAACCCTAAAAGGGAATCCCTCACAAAACCCTTTAAGGAAAAAAGATACAGGAAAAGGGGTTGAGGGCTGCGCTTAGCAAAAGATAGACAAAACAAGGTAAAAATAAATAGAGATAAAAACAATAATAAGTTTATCCACATATAAGAGAGGTATAAGTTAAAACAGTTCTCACTGATGTGCAGTGATATAATATAAGTCCTCAAATGTCACTCCGTCCTTATGGTGGGTGGTCCATATATGTGAAGACAAAATGAGAGAAGAGAGGCTTCCAATGGTGAAATATTGTATGTCCAAAGTATAATATATATTCAAAGGAAAAGGTATTACACTCACATTTGGTGGAGCTTTATCCAGCTCTCGGAGAGAAGGCACTTAGTGGTTTAATCCCCACTATCGGATATACTGAACAATTGATCTGTCCGTCCGGTTTGGAGTTTCTTTGGTGTAGGCTAGGACCTACTCAGATGTGCAATATTCGTTTTGCTGGGGAGATAGGTCCGCCTTTCCGGTATTGGGTGATGGGTGTCCACGAGATATATAAAACAGCAGATAGTGCTCTCAATATGAATAACACAGTAATATGTATTAATCAATTATACTTACAAAAATAGAGCAGACAGATACTGCTCTATTCCCACAGCGTTGGTGGAATTATCCCCACCTCAGGATTTCTTTGGACGGGATGCACTCCAGTGGTAGATGAAAAAATAATACAGTATAAAATAAAATAAAAATAATAGAAATAAAATGATAAAATAATATAAAATATTATAAAATAATTGATATAATAAAATTATGCCAGGGGTAAAAAGAAATTGGATAAAAGTGTATAGAGTACAATAAAATAAGTAAAAAAATTGGTCCTATATTGGAAGGTAACCAAAAAGTAACTTTTATTGACTAAAATACACTTATAATAACCATTTACGCGTTTCACCTTTAAGGTTTTATCAAAATGGTAAAAGAACAATACACCTGGCAAAGGGTTAAATATATAGGTTCACAAGGGTTTAAAATTGGCGCCAAAATTTGATGCACCAATAACAATAGAGATTACAATCAATCTTTAAAATACATTTCAAATTAGCTTTTAAACATAATGAGTACATTAATATGAGTCTAGTTAGGCTTAAAATGTATATATATGTTAAAAACGAAGCTTTAGAGCGATATAGTTTGTTGTTCGTTCCGATCACGTGATCGGAACGGTGCGCGCATGCGCAGATCGTTTTTCGGCAAAAACACTTCCGGGTGTGAACGGAGTGCTCGGTGGCCGGCTGGTAATGCAAAGTATGTTGGGAAATGGAGTCCAGCCGGTCACTGGGCACCCCTACATACTAATATACATCTAGAGACATAAAATAAGACCCCAAATTGATTATAAAGGCTGTATAAATGTAACCTGCACGATATATTTGTATAAAAGGCACAGATACAGTCCATAATATAAAACTTAATAATTATAAACATGGTTGAAAACACTTTACTGGAAAATAAAAATAAAAGTATAAAATTTAAAGGAAAAGCATCTGAATAATTCAAAGTGTGTACACAAAATAAGGGTATGACATAAATTAAAATAAAACATGATGTTAAAATAAAGGGAGTGTAAAATATGATTAAAGGGCTTTCTATAAAAAGTTATGCAGATCAAAATCTGCATTAAGTCCATCAGGTATTAGGGTCTGTAGTTTGTAGACCCATTCCATCTCTGTTTTACCTAAAATATTTTTTATGTCACCTCCTCTCCAAGGTAGAGAGCATTTTTTAATTCCCATATATTTTAACATTTTGGGGTCTTTATTGTGAATTAAAAAATGTTTAGATAGAGAGTGATTTAAAAAACCATTTTTAATGTTCCTACAATGCTCACCTAATCGTATTTTTAAACATCTAGTAGTCATTCCGACATATTGGAAGCCACACGGGCATTCCAGTAAGTAAATGACATTTTTGGTGTTACATGTAATGAATTCCTTTATTTTAAAGGAGGTTTTGGTTTTATTTGAAATAAATTGTGTTATTTTCGGTGGCATTGTAGGGTCGGCTGTTTTGCATGTAATGCAATTCTTACATTTATGAAAACCTGAAGATTGGGGAAAGAAAGACACACTTGGTTTAGGTTTTTTGGTAAAATTAGTAGTTAAAATGGATTTCATATTGGGGGCCCCTCTAAAAATTATATTCGGTTTTTTTGGAATGATCTTGGAGAGTTTTTCATCGTGTTCTAGAATATGCCAGTGTTTATGAATGGTCTTCTTTATTTCTTTACTTCTATTGGTGAAGTTAAAAATGATGGGGAGAGATATAGAGTCATTTTTAATTTTTGGTTTGTACTTTAAGAGCTCATCTCTGTTTTTGTTTTTTATCTCATTTATATTTTCAAGTAAATCTTTTTCTGGATAGTTTCTCTCCATAAATTTGTTTTTAAGGGCATTGGCTTGTTCTTCGAAATTTCCTAATTCTGTACAATTTCTGCGTAGTCTAAGGAATTGACTCTTCGGGGCACTATCAAGCCACGGTTTATAGTGGCAACTATTTTTGTCAATGACTGTGTTAACACAGACTTCTTTAAAGAAGGTTTTTGTATTAATTTTCCCATTATTTATGAATATATTAAGATCTAGGAAATTAATTTGTTCTTTGCTAAAATCGTGAGTTAAAATTATGCCCCTATTGTTAGTATTAAGAACATTAAAAAAAGAGAGAAGACTATCTTCTGATCCATTCCAGATAAAAAAGAGATCATCAATGTATCTAAAATATGAGACCAGGTTTGCCCTTAAGTTATTGCCATTGTAAATAGCTGTTGATTCCCAGTCTGCCATAAATAGGTTGGCATAACTAGGGGCAAACCTGGTTCCCATGGCGGTTCCTCTTCTTTGGAGGTAAAAAGAGTCTAAAAACCAAAAATAATTGTTTTTTAAAATAATATTGATACCCTCTAAAATAAAATCTATTTGTACTTTTGGAATTCTATCTTCGTCTCTTAAAATGGTTCTAATGGCTTCGCATCCAATATCGTGAGGTATAATCGTATATAATGATTGGACGTCACAAGTTACCAAAATAAAATTGGGATCCCATTTAAAATCATTTAAAAAGTTTAAAAGGGACATAGAGTCCTGGAGATAAGACTTCATCTTTTTAACAGCAGGTTGCAGGAGATTATCTATGTACTGGGATAGGTTGCATAGAAGCGAATCTATCCCCGACACTATCGGTCTACCTGGAGGGTTAGTAGCATTTTTATGTATCTTTGGCAAGAAGTATATTACTGGGATTTTAGGAAATTTTTTATTTAAAAAATTATATTCTTGTTTAGTTAAAATAGCTTGGGATATTCCTTTATTTAAAAACGTTAAGAGGAGGGTCTGAATAGTTTTTGTTGGGTCTGATAAGAGTTTTTCGTATACTTCTGGGTCATTCAATTGTCTATGCGCTTCTTTAATGTACATGGCGCTCGTTAAGATGACCAGGCCACCACCTTTATCAGCAGGTTTTATTACAATGTCATTGTCATCTTGTAGTTCTTTAAGTGCTTGTTTTTCTTTGTTTGTTAGATTTTGTTTGTCATATTTATTGGACTGTAATTTGTTTAGGTCATATGTGACTAATTTTTCAAAAACAGTTAAAGGGGCAGTTTTCATAAAAGCTGGATAAAATTTAGATTTTTCTATAAAATGCGTATTAATAATTGGTTTTTTTGGGGAGGAGGTAGAAGATAAAATTGCACTATTGTCGGTAGGGTTGTTAAGAATGGAGTTCTCTTCACTTTTCTCATTAAAATAACGTTTCAGAGTTGCTTTGCGGACAAACTTGTTAATATCGATAAAAGCTTCAAAAGATTTAAAAGAATTAGTTGGAGCAAATTTGAGACCTTTGCTCAGAACTGACAGTTGGGTTATATTATAGATACATTGATGATCTCTTTTTTATCTGGAATGGATCAGAAGATAGTCTTATCTCTTTTTTTAATGTTCTTAATACTAACAATAGGGGCATAATTTTAACTCACGATTTTAGCAAATAACAAATTAATTTCCTAGATCTTAATATATTCATAAATAATGGGAAAATTAATACAAAAACCTTCTTTAAAGAAGTCTGTGTTAACACAGTCATTGACAAAAATAGTTGCCACTATAAACCGTGGCTTGATAGTGCCCCGAAGAGTCAATTCCTTAGACTACGCAGAAATTGTACAGAATTAGGAAATTTCGAAGAACAAGCCAATGCCCTTAAAAACAAATTTAGGAGAGAAACTATCCAGAAAAAGATTTACTTGAAAATATAAATGAGATAAAAAACAAAAACAGAGATGAGCTCTTAAAGTACAAACCAAAAATAAAAAATGACTCTATATCTCTCCCCATCATTTTTAACTTCACCAATAGAAGTAAAGAAATAAAGAAGACCATTCATAAACACTGGCATATTCTAGAACACGATGAAAAACTCTCCAAGATCATTCCAAAAAAACCGAATATAATTTTTAGAGGGGCCCCCAATATGAAATCCATTTTAACTACTAATTTTACCAAAAAACCTAAACCAAGTGTGTCTTTCTTTCCCCAATCTTCAGGTTTTCATAAATGTAAGAATTGCATTACATGCAAAACAGCCGACCCTACAATGCCACCGAAAATAACACAATTTATTTCAAATAAAACCAAAACCTCCTTTAAAATATAGGAATTCATTACATGTAACACCAAAAATGTCATTTACTTACTGGAATGCCCGTGTGGCTTCCAATATGTCGGAATGACTACTAGATGATTAAAAATACGATTAGGTGAGCATTGTAGGAACATTAAAAATGGTTTTTTAAATCACTCTCTATCTAAACATTTTTTAATTCACAATAAAGACCCCAAAATGTTAAAATATATGGGAATTAAAAAATGCTCTCTACCTTGGAGAGGAGGTGACATAAAAAATATTTTAGGTAAAACAGAGATGGAATGGGTCTACAAACTACAGACCCTAATACCTGATGGACTTAATGCAGATTTTGATCTGCATAACTTTTTATAGAAAGCCCTTTAATCATATTTTACACTCCCTTTATTTTAACATCATGTTTTATTTTAATTTATGTCATACCCTTATTTTGTGTACACACTTTGAATTATTCAGATGCTTTTCCTTTAAATTTTATACTTTTATTTTTATTTTCCAGTAAAGTGTTTTCAACCATGTTTATAATTATTAAGTTTTATATTATGGACTGTATCTGTGCCTTTTATACAAATATATCGTGCAGGTTACATTTATACAGCCTTTATAATCAATTTGGGGTCTTATTTTATGTCTCTAGATGTATATTAGTATGTAGGGGTGCCCAGTGACCGGCTGGACTCCATTTCCCAACATACTTTGCATTACCAGCCGGCCACCGAGCACTCCGTTCACACCAGGAAGTGTTTTTGCCGAAAAACGATCTGCGCATGCGCGCACCGTTCCGATCACGTGATCGGAACGAACAACAAACTATATCGCTCTAAAGCTTCGTTTTTAACATATATATACATTTTAAGCCTAACTAGACTCATATTAATGTACTCATTATGTTTAAAAGCTAATTTGAAATGTATTTTAAAGATTGATTGTAATCTCTATTGTTATTGGTGCATCAAATTTTGGCGCCAATTTTAAACCCTTGTGAACCTATATATTTAACCCTTTGCCAGGTGTATTGTTCTTTTACCATTTTGATAAAACCTTAAAGGTGAAACGCGTAAATGGTTATTATAAGTGTATTTTAGTCAATAAAAGTTACTTTTTGGTTACCTTCCAATATAGGACCAATTTTTTTACTTATTTTATAGTACTCTATACACTTTTATCCAATTTATTTTTACCCCTGGTATAATTTTATTATATCAATTATTTTATAATATTTTATATTATTTTATCATTTTATTTCTATTATTTTTATTTTATTTTATACTGTATTATTTTTTCATCTACCACTGGAGTGCATCCCGTCCAAAGAAATCCTGAGGTGGGGATAATTCCACCAACGCTGTGGGAATAGAGCAGTATCTGTCTGCTCTATTTTTGTAAGTATAATTGATTAATACATATTACTGTGTTATTCATATTGAGAGCACTATCTGCTGTTTTATATATCTCGTGGACACCCATCACCCAATACCGGAAAGGCGGACCTATCTCCCCAGCAAAACGAATATTGCACATCTGAGTAGGTCCTAGCCTACACCAAAGAAACTCCAAACCGGACGGACAGATCAATTGTTCAGTATATCCGATAGTGGGGATTAAACCACTAAGTGCCTTCTCTCCGAGAGCTGGATAAAGCTCCACCAAATGTGAGTGTAATACCTTTTCCTTTGAATATATATTATACTTTGGACATACAATATTTCACCATTGGAAGCCTCTCTTCTCTCATTTTGTCTTCACATATATGGACCACCCACCATAAGGACGGAGTGACATTTGAGGACTTATATTATATCACTGCACATCAGTGAGAACTGTTTTAACTTATACCTCTCTTATATGTGGATAAACTTATTATTGTTTTTATCTCTATTTATTTTTACCTTGTTTTGTCTATCTTTTGCTAAGCGCAGCCCTCAACCCCTTTTCCTGTATCTTAATTCCCTTATACCCTCTGAGGAATTCTCTCTGCAATACACCACCATAGATCACGCCATTACAGCTATCATACAAGCAGGGGTTGGAGCCTGGCTCAGTAAGACCGACATTACTAACGCCTTCAAATTACTCCCTATCCACCCCACACTGTGGCACCTGCATGGCATCAAGTGGTCCGGGAACTACTATTTTTTCTCCCGGTTAACTTTTGGGTCCAAAAGTAGCCCAGCTATTTTTGACACATTTGCCGAAGCATTATGCTGGTTACTATTGAACATAGCCGGATGCCCTACGGTATTACATTACTTGGACAATTTCCTACTGGTCGAGGAGAATACTGCACCTCCCACTAGCCTCAAAGCTACCACTAAGCTGTTTGAGCAACTAGGTGTACCCATCTCCCCAAAGAAAACAGAAGGGCCAGACACGGTTATCACTTTTCTGGGTATCCAATTAGACTCTGCCACAATGCAAGCAAGCCTACCATACGATAAGATAGAGAATATTCTCACTTACATAAACAACTACCTACAGCTCGGCACTTGCAACCGCAAAGAGCTACAGTCCCTGCTAGGGTCACTAAATTTTGCGATGCGCATCATACCTCAAGGCCGCTCCTTTATTTCACGACTATTGCATCTTTTCCCATTTTTTATACATGACACGCACAGGTTGTCCTTAGATGCCAAAGCTATGGCAGATCTAAACATGTGGAAGAGATTTTTAACCACTTGGAATGGTAAAAGTATGTTCCTCCCTCAATTGACTGAATCATCTCCTACCATTTGGTCAGATGCGGCATCTACCACTGGTTTTGCAGCAATTTTTGGGAACAAATGGCTTTGGGGCAGCTGGCCTTCAGCAGTTCAGGATTTGGAAGGTTTTTCCACTACCTCAGCTCTTTTTGAGATCTACCCCATAGTGGCGGCTGCCGTAGCGTGGGGTCATTTATGGGCTAATACGCCAGTGCTAATGTCCAGCTCTGGAGTAAAGCGCGTACAGCGGTTTAATCCCCGCTTGTGGGATATAAAGCAGGTTCCTCGCCGTGAATGGTATCCAATTCTCGGGATAAAACAAACAGCCAATAGTGCTCACTGTATAGCAGATAATAATAAAATAATAAAAGAAATGTACTTACAAAGAAAGAGCAGACCCACTGCTCTTTAATGATGGCTTAGGTGGATTGATCCCCACCTACGGATTTCTTTGGGTACAGGAAACTTCCAGGGATTTGTAGGTTTTTATAAAACCATTAAAAATAATTAAAATAACAATAAAAGGGCCAGGGTAAAAAGAAAGATATGTGTCTATAAAAAAGATAATTGGCACAAGCAAATGACCAAAAATACTTTAATATATATAAAAAAACACAATATTCAAATATCCATAACGCGTTTCTTCACAGAAGGACTTTATCAAATGGATTAACATGATTTACCTGGCACATAGAGATTATATAGGAGCATAATTGATTGAATTTTGGCGCCAAAACTTAGTTTGTCCAATCAAAATTAAAAGCATATTTACAACATTAAAATACAAAAATAACTCATTCTACACATAATTAGTTGATGTACAACTTGATTAATATATGTTTGGATATAAAACGAAAATCAGAAAGTGTAATTTGAAGCAGTTTGAAAGAGTCATGTGACCGGCGGCACTTCCGGGTTTCAGAAGTTACGCCGCTATGCCGCATGGGAGATGTAGTCAAATGCGGCTGCCATTATAAAAGTCATTCAAATAGACTAATTAAGTTGCCCTGGTTCTTATGATGTGATGGCAAATGATAAAATCATAAAACGAAGGGGCTGCCTATTAAAAAAAGAAAGAAAGAAACAGTTTAAAAGAATCACGTGACCGGCGGAACTTCCGGGTTTCGGATGTTCCGCCGCTATGCCGCATGGGAAATGGAGTCAAATGCGGCTGCCGTTATAAAAGTCATTCGAATAGACTAATTAAGTTGCCCTGGTTATTATGGTGTGGTGGCAGATGATAAAATCATAAAACGAAGGGGCTGCCTATTAAAAAAAAAACACTTGTTAAGCGGTCACGTGATTTTTCGGCAGTAATAGCCGAAGTGTCTTATGGGAATAGTAGTTTCAAATATAACATGTAAGTTTATGGTAAAAAGACATCAAAATTGAATAGTAAAACTTAACATGGCAAGTATAATACTTATTAACTAAAAAGGAGCAGATAAAAATTTAAATTAAATTAAAAACATAAGTTGGAAAATAAAAAGACACTTCAAATTAATGGAGCAGATTGGATAAAAGGAAAAAAATAAAAGAATGTTTAAATAAATTGTATAAAAAACCAAAATTAAAGGTACAGACATAAAAATTCATAAAAAATTATGTAAATCGAAATCTGCATTAAGGCCATGGGGTATAAGAGTCTGAAGTTTATACACCCATTCCATCTCTGTTTTTCCAAGTAACTTTTTTATATCACCTCCTCTCCAAGAGGTAGAACATTTTTTTATACCAATACATTTTAATAAACGAGGATCTTTATTGTGCATAATAAAATGTTTGGATACTGTATGATTTAAGTATCCATTTTTAATATTTCTGCAATGTTCGCTTATTCTTATCTTTAGGCACCTTGTGGTCATCCCCACATATTGGAGGCAACATGGGCACTCAAGCAGATAGATAAAAAATTTTGTATGGCAGCTTATAAAATCATAAATATCATACACTTTTTTAGTTTGGTTTGACATAAATTTTGTAGTTTTTGATGAAAGAACATGATCCACAGTTTTACATACAATGCATTGTTTGCATCTAAAGAAACCTTTTGTCTGAGGAAAAAATGATAAATTTTTTAAAGGAGATTTTTTTGTAAAATTTGTAGTTAAAATAGATTTAAAATTAGGTGCTCCTCTAAAAACAATGTTTGGATGAGTAGGTATGATAGAATTGAGTATCTCATCGTGTTTAAGTAGGTGCCAGTGTTTTCTTATTATTTTTTTGACATCGTTGCTTTTGTTATTAAAGTTAAAAATAACTGGAAGTGATATAGTTTCATTTTTTTCTTTATTTTTATATGTCAGAAGGTCTTTTTGTTCTTTTTGTTTGACTGTATTGATTGTAATATTCAGATCTGGTTCTGAGTAATTTTTTTCAATAAATTTATTTTTTTAAAACTCTGCTTGTTCATTAAAATCTGTGAGTTCTGAGCAATTTCTGCGAAGGCGTAAAAACTGACTTTTTGGGGCACTTTCTAACCACGGCTTATAGTGACAGCTGGACCTGTCAATGGCCGTGTTAACACATACTTTTTTAAAATAAGTTTTTGTTTGGAGTTGCCCATTATTAATAAAAATATTTAGGTCTAAAAAATTAATAGATTGTTTACTGAATTCGTATGTAAGGATGATGCCCTTATTATTAGTATTTAAATAATTAATAAAATCAATAAGATGTTTTTCAGGTCCATCCCAAATAAAAAAGAGGTCATCTATATATCTGAAATAGGAGACTAGGTTTGCCCGCCACATATGGTTACCCCATATGGCTTCGTTTTCCCAGTCAGCCATAAACAAATTGGCGTAACTAGGGGCAAACCTAGTCCCCATAGCCGTGCCTCTTCTTTGTAAATAAAAAGAGTCTAAAAACCAAAAATAATTATTTTTTAAAATAATGTTAATACCTTCTATTATGAAATCTATTTGAATATCGGGAATCCTAGCTTCTTGAGTTAAAATTTCTTTAATGGCTTGACAACCAATATCATGAGGGATAATGGTGTAAAGGGATTGGACATCACATGTGACTAATATAAAATTATTTTTCCAAGTAAAATCATTTAAAAATTTTAAAAGTGACATGGAGTCTTTTAAATATGATTTCATAAGTTTATCAAAAATTTTTAAATAAACATGAATATAATTTTTTAAACAAAAAACATCCAATTACCCCAGTTATTTATTTTCTTCCTAAAATCCATAAAAATGAACAATACCCCCCAGGAAGACCCATTGTTTCAGGGATAGGCTCACTTTTAAGCAACCTTTCCCAATATATAGATACCCTTCTCCAACCTTCGGTCAAACTTATGAAATCATATTTAAAAGACTCCATGTCACTTTTAAAATTTTTAAATGATTTTACTTGGAAAAATAATTTTATATTAGTCACATGTGATGTCCAATCCCTTTACACCATTATCCCTCATGATATTGGTTGTCAAGCCATTAAAGAAATTTTAACTCAAGAAGCTAGGATTCCCGATATTCAAATAGATTTCATAATAGAAGGTATTAACATTATTTTAAAAAATAATTATTTTTGGTTTTTAGACTCTTTTTATTTACAAAGAAGAGGCACGGCTATGGGGACTAGGTTTGCCCCTAGTTACGCCAATTTGTTTATGGCTGACTGAGAAAACGAAGCCATATGGGGTAACCATATGTGGCGGGCAAACCTAGTCTCCTATTTCAGATATATAGATGACCTCTTTTTTATTTGGGATGGACCTGAAAAACATCTTATTGATTTTATTAATTATTTAAATACTAATAATAAGGGCATCATCCTTACATACGAATTCAGTAAACAATCTATTAATTTTTTAGACCTAAATATTTTTATTAATAATGGGCAACTCCAAACAAAAACTTATTTAAAAAAAGTATGTGTTAACACGGCCATTGACAGGTCCAGCTGTCACTATAAGCCGTGGTTAGAAAGTGCCCCAAAAAGTCAGTTTTTACGCCTTCGCAGAAATTGCTCAGAACTCACAGATTTTAATGAACAAGCAGAGTTTTAAAAAAATAAATTTATTGAAAAAAATTACTCAGAACCAGATCTGAATATTACAATCAATACAGTCAAACAAAAAGAACAAAAAGACCTTCTGACATATAAAAATAAAGAAAAAAATGAAACTATATCACTTCCAGTTATTTTTAACTTTAATAACAAAAGCAACGATGTCAAAAAAATAATAAGAAAACACTGGCACCTACTTAAACACGATGAGATACTCAATTCTATCATACCTACTCATCCAAACATTGTTTTTAGAGGAGCACCTAATTTTAAATCTATTTTAACTACAAATTTTACAAAAAAATCTCCTTTAAAAAATTTATCATTTTTTCCTCAGACAAAAGGTTTCTTTAGATGCAAACAATGCATTGTATGTAAAACTGTGGATCATGTTCTTTCATCAAAAACTACAAAATTTATGTCAAACCAAACTAAAAAAGTGTATGATATTTATGATTTTATAAGCTGCCATACAAAATGTTTTATCTATCTGCTTGAGTGCCCATGTTGCCTCCAATATGTGGGGATGACCACAAGGTGCCTAAAGATAAGAATAAGCGAACATTGCAGAAATATTAAAAATGGATACTTAAATCATACAGTATCCAAACATTTTATTATGCACAATAAAGATCCTCGTTTATTAAAATGTATTGGTATAAAAAAATGTTCTACCTCTTGGAGAGGAGGTGATATAAAAAAGTTACTTGGAAAAACAGAGATGGAATGGGTGTATAAACTTCAGACTCTTATACCCCATGGCCTTAATGCAGATTTCGATTTACATAATTTTTTATGAATTTTTATGTCTGTACCTTTAATTTTGGTTTTTTATACAATTTATTTAAACATTCTTTTATTTTTTTCCTTTTATCCAATCTGCTCCATTAATTTGAAGTGTCTTTTTATTTTCCAACTTATGTTTTTAATTTAATTTAAATTTTTATCTGCTCCTTTTTAGTTAATAAGTATTATACTTGCCATGTTAAGTTTTACTATTCAATTTTGATGTCTTTTTACCATAAACTTACATGTTATATTTGAAACTACTATTCCCATAAGACACTTCGGCTATTACTGCCGAAAAATCACGTGACCGCTTAACAAGTGTTTTTTTTTTTAATAGGCAGCCCCTTCGTTTTATGATTTTATCATCTGCCACCACACCATAATAACCAGGGTAACTTAATTAGTCTATTCGAATGACTTTTATAACGGCAGCCGCATTTGACTCCATTTCCCATGCGGCATAGCGGCGGAACTTCCGAAACCCGGAAGTTCCGCCGGTCACGTGATTCTTTTAAACTGTTTCTTTCTTTATTTTTTTAATAGGCAGCCCCTTCGTTTTATGATTTTATCATTTGCCATCACATCATAAGAACCAGGGCAACTTAATTAGTCTATTTGAATGACTTTTATAATGGCAGCCGCATTTGACTACATCTCCCATGCGGCATAGCGGCGTAACTTCTGAAACCCGGAAGTGCCGCCGGTCACATGACTCTTTCAAACTGCTTCAAATTACACTTTCTGATTTTCGTTTTATATCCAAACATATATTAATCAAGTTGTACATCAACTAATTATGTGTAGAATGAGTTATTTTTGTATTTTAATGTTGTAAATATGCTTTTAATTTTGATTGGACAAACTAAGTTTTGGCGCCAAAATTCAATCAATTATGCTCCTATATAATCTCTATGTGCCAGGTAAATCATGTTAATCCATTTGATAAAGTCCTTCTGTGAAGAAACGCGTTATGGATATTTGAATATTGTGTTTTTTTATATATATTAAAGTATTTTTGGTCATTTGCTTGTGCCAATTATCTTTTTTATAGACACATATCTTTCTTTTTACCCTGGCCTTTTTATTGTTATTTTAATTATTTTTAATGGTTTTATAAAAAACCTACAAATCCCTGGAAGTTTCCTGTACCCAAAGAAATCCGCAGGTGGGGATCAATCCACCTAAGCCATCATCAAAGAGCAGTGGGTCTGCTCTTTCTTTGTAAGTACATTTCTTTTATTATTTTATTATTATCTGCTATACAGTGAGCACTATTGGCTGTTTGTTTTATCCCGAGAATTGGATACCATTCACGGCGAGGAACCTGCTTTATATCCCACAAGCGGGGATTAAACCGCTGTACGCGCTTTACTCCAGAGCTGGACATTAGCTCTGGTAAATGTGAGTTTTATACTATTATTTTTACGTTTATACCTGTATTTTACATACTACACCATTGGATGTCATTTTTTCCCTCTTTTTATTTTTCATAACGAGTGAAACCACCACAAAAATAGAAGATCCCACCAACCAAGGACACCTGTAAGAATATACTAGTTGGACTTTCTCTCTTTTTTCCTTTTATTGGACTCTATTTTACGTGCGCAGCCTTTTATTGTCTTTATTTTATCTTGTTTTATAGGGTTTGAGGGATTCCCTTTTTAAGGTTGCTGCAATAAGTTATCTAGCGCTGTCTCATTCCTTTCATTTACTAATACGCCAGTGCGTTGTTACTCAGACAACCAGGCAACCTGTCACATCATCAACAAAGGTCGTTCCAAATCTCTTACGATCATGAGATTTGTGAGGAAACTCACTTGGTTGGCAGCTTGTCATAATTTCTTCCTATGTTGTTTCCATGTGCCAGGTGTATATAACACAGCTGCTGACAATTTGTCTCGCTTTAAATTTCAGGAGTTTCATCAAGCAATCCCGTCAGCAGCACCCACAGCCACCATCACTCCAACATTTCAACAACTCGTACTGGACTAGACGTCAACATGCAGCATAGCAGGACATTGTCCCAGTTGGCACTTTCAAACAATACAAACAAACATACAGCAGGGCTTTCACACTATTCAAACGATTCCTTCTGGAACATAACATCATACAACCGTTTGTTATGACATCTTTTTGGGGGTTTGCTTCCTTTTGCTACCTTAAACTCAAAATGTCATACAACACCATCAAACTCTATCTCATTGGCATTCAACACCACATGCTCATCTTACACCCAAATAACAACAGTTTCATGGCCTCTCACCAAATTAAGACCATACTCAGAGGTATTCAAAAATCAGAAACCACACATTTGGCCCAGAGGCTACCCATAGATAACCATATCTTCAAAGCATTATCTAACCTACTTGACCTAAAACCGTTTGACACTAATACAAATTCTATTATCAAAACAGCAATATACATCGCTTTCTACGGATTTCTACGACCTAGTGAATTCACTACGACCTCCACGACCCAAACCACTCCATTCCTCCTCTATTCCCACTTGACAAAACATATGGATCATTACATCCTGTCTTTACCTCACTCCAAAACCAGTCAGCACATACCTGTAAACATTCCGTACTATCCCACGCACAACAGATGGTGTCCCGTCAAGGTTCTTGATGCCTACATACAGCACCATCACTTACTGCCCTCGCAACCGTTATTACAACTACAAGGTGCAGTACTCACCACTACAACCTTCATGACCTACGTCAGGTCCTTGCTCACACAACTGGGCCTCAACGCAAACAAATACTCAGGACACTCCTTTCGTATAGGAGCCGCGTCCACAGCCTCCAGTGTCAACATCCCAACTCATGTTATCAAAACACTGGGGCGCTGGAAGTCATCCGCTTACTCACGGTACATACCGAACCCAGTACAAGAATTAAGGGATGCTTTCATAAACATGTCTGGTTGATAAAATGTATATGTATTGGTTGTCTGTTAATAAATTTGATTACTTAATTTTTGCCCTCTTCTTTCTCAGGCCTACCTCATCGTCGGTTTCGGCACACCACAACCGACTTGCTCCTTTTATTATCCTACGCTTATTCATGGTATTTCACACTGTACTATCTTAAGCACCTAACACAAGTATTAAGGCAATTTGCCTGCATTTGTGGGAGGTGCTGGTTTGCTACCCCTAGCCTACTTAAGGCACTCCCCTTACCTTGCTCCTTACCGTTCGAGGTCAGCGTTGAATGACCCTCCCACCACACCACTTTTAACATTTATTTCCTTTCTATTTCTTTTCCTGGGTGGGCCCTCTTCTTTCTCAGGCCTACCTCATCGTCGGTTTCGGCACACCACAACCGACTTGCTCCTTTTACCATCCTACGCTTATTCATGGTATTTCACACTGTACTATCTTAAGCACCTAACACAAATATATATATATATTTATGTATTTATTTATTTTCCATGAAGTCTTGCACTCCAGCTTCTCAGTTTTCCATGTCCGCATGCTTATCTGCACAATTTATATCATAGAATATAAATCCATCACTCAAAGTCTTGTAAAGATAAAACATTTAACCCAGACCTTAATCCAGGTAAAAATCAATGTTTCTGTTCATTACGCACGTTTGTGCATGTTTACACATGCGCACACCGCGGTATCACTTCCGGGTTCAGGAAGATGGGGGAACACAATCACTCACCTTTGGTAAGTCACTAATTAGTCATTTATTATATATTTGTGAAGCTTGCTTTATGTTATTAATCTTGATAAAGACCCAAGAGGGTTGAACATTTACTTTGTATATGTATACATATGTAGTAGGGGTATCCTTGGCACTCTCCCAGTGTATAAACAAATAATAATAAATCCAAGGTGCAAACCCACGACCATGTACAAAATACCAAAAAAAGGGTCTTCAAGAGTATGAGTGGTTTTAATGTGCAACATAAATGCAAAGTTACATCATAGTTACATAGCTGAAAATAGACTTGCGTCCATCAAGTTCAGCCTTCCTCACATTTGATTTTTTGCTGTGATCCAAAAGAAGGCAAAAAAAAAAACAAGTTTGAAGCACTTCCAATTTTGCAACAAACTAGGAAAAAAAATCCTTCTTGACTCCAGAATGGCAGTCAGATTTATCTTTGGATCAAGCAGCTATTACCTTACATTGAAAAATTATATAATTGAATATACTGTTTTTGCAAGTATGCATCTAGTTGCTGTTTGAACATCTGTATGAACTCTGATGAAACCACTTCTTCAGGCAGAGAATTCCACATCCTTATTGTTCTTACAGTAAAAAAAAAAATTATTTGCCTTAGACGAAATCATCTTTCTTCCAGTCTAAACGCATGACCTTGTGTCCTATATAAAGTCCGGTTTGTGAATAAATTTCCACACAATGGTTTGTATTGGCCCCGAATATATTTGTATAATGTTATCATATCCCCTCTCAGGCGATGTTTTTCTAAACTAAAGAGGTTTAAATTTGTTAACCTTTCTTCATAGCTGATATATATATATAATTATTATTAATTTTGTAGCCTGTCTCTGCACTTTTTCTAGTGCCATAATATCCTTCTTTAGAACAGGTGCCCAGAATTGCACAGCATATTCAATATGTGGTCTTACCAGTGATTTATAAAGAGGCAAAATAATATTATCATCCCGAGAATAGATGCCCTTTTTCATGCATGACAACACCTTACTGGCCTTAGCCACTGCTGACATTGTACATTGTTGCATAGTTTGTTGTCTATAACAATTCTCATGTCCTTTTCATGTGTTGTTATCCCTAATTCGCTTCCATTAAGGGTATATGTTGCTTGTGCATTCTTTACGCTGAAGTTCATAACTGTGCATTTTTCAACATTAAATTTCATCTGCCATTTGAGTGCCCAGTCCCCCAGTCTATCTAAATCCCTCTGAAGCAAAGTAATATCTCTGAATACCAATCCCAGGTTACCTCTTTTTACAGAGGAATGTGTGTAACAAAAGTGCTTAAAGAATAAAAGTGATTTACTGGCAGCTCTATACACTTGTGTGGAAATATCCTCTATTCCACTAAACAATATTAGAGATAAAAGTGCGGTGTAAGTGACGAATGCCGACACCTATAAGTGGAGCGCTCAAACACATATATAGCTTACCAAACGTTTTCAATCAATATTGCAGTATGAAGTACATGTCAAAAAATATAAAAAGATACAATCTAGTGCAGATGGTATATAAAGTGACAATGCAGAAATAATAATATTATGGTGAACTGTACACTCACATTTCAAGGAGCCTGACTGAGGAAGCTCTATTGAGAGTGAAACGCGTATTGGCCATTTTAAAAGGACTTTTATTGAGGACTTTTTTAACATTTCTTTTTGTATTTATATTATACACTAATAAATCTGTTACTTTACTTAAGATCCTGCTCAAGTCCTTTTTGGAATCTCTAAGAATCTCCATAGGGGTAGTGCCATCCCCATTTTAATTGGCACCAAACTTATATACTGAGAGCCGGGACCCACAGGCTCAGGACCAGATGAGCACCATATTTACTGTCCTACATCCATGTTGTTATTGCTATTTTCTACACAGTGGTCCGTTCTCTCCTTTTGTTTTTGAGAACTACTTCAAGTCCAAGTGGTGCTACCATAATAAGCACACAAGCTTCAATACGGAGCCAGTGTTTTCATATACAGGCTCCTTGAAATGTGAGTGTACAGTTCACCATAATATTATTATTTCTGCATTGTCACTTTATATACCATCTGCACTATATTGTATCTTTTTATATTTTTTGACATGTACTTCATACTGCACTATTGATTGAAAACGTTTGGTAAGCTGTATATGTGTTTGAGCGCTCCACTTATAGGTGTAGGTCTTCGTCACTTACACCGCACTATTATCTCTAAAGTAATATCTTGCTCACATTGTAGTACTTTACACAGTTTTGTGTCGTCTGCAAACACTAAAACATGACTTTCAATGCTTTTTTCAAGACCATTTATAAACATCAATGTGGAAGATCTTATTCAAGATCACACTGTACAAAGTAAACAAGTGACAATATATAAGAACAATAAGATATCAACTTACCAATGTAGTTAAGAGCCAACCCGCAGCCTGATTGAAAACTCAGAAGTGAAGGAGGACCACGTGTGACATCATTGCATCAAAGCGTAGGAGGTAAACAACATGGTAACCAAGCAACCACTGTTTAATGCAAATAAATCAAAGTAAACAGTTCCAAATAAAACTAAAGGAAACTAAGTAAAAACTCCTGAATTAGGAGGAATATGGAACACAATACAATGAACAGTGATAGAAGAATGCAGGGCTGTATACTGGAGCTTCCCAAGGAAGAGGGGCTTAAGAGGGCCAAGGGTAGAAACCCTTAGGTAAGTCATAAAAGAAAAATTCTTAGTCTAGAGAGTTGACTAATATGTCCTAGGAATATGACCGGAACAAAAAAAACTGAGGATAGGAGGGGGTATTTATTTATTATAGGAGGGGGTACCCTTATTTTAATTTGTGTATATATATATATATATATATATATATATATAAATATTATTATTTTTCATTTTCAAATACAGAAATAATATAAGCTAATGCTGGCGAATATATTGCACTGCAGAACATCATTTATTGCTTGATACAGTTAATACTCTACTGACAATTTTGCCAAAGACCTTGGCAAACTTCTTTTGGATAGGAGTGTTCTTTGTTATTAAAAAGAAAAAAATCTTTATTATAAGTCAGACAGGGAACTTTGAAGATCTAGACAAATGCTTTCTTTCAAGCCTACCACAGAAGCTAAAACTATTGCTGTTTTCACAAGCAGATTAAAAAAAAAAAAAAGAGTTAAAATGTTGACAGAATCATTTATCTCATAGCAATCAAAGAAAGTCAACACAATGATTATGTGATGTTATGATATATACCATCTAGATCGATGCTGCTTGTGAGATCTCCAGATATTCTGTAATACATTACGGCCTGAAGGAAAAATAAATAAGATAATAAAAGCTATAAATTTTGCTGCTGGCTCTGTAATATATACCAGCGTAATTCATGTGTGTCATTCACTGAAGTTGCAGGTGTACATTGCAACATGTGTCATCATATAAGCCTATAGTTAGCGATTACTATTTTAATGTTTTTCTCACCTCAATAATTGCTTTTTTCATTATATATCATTTCATAACTTAACTAAAAACCAAGGTAAAATATGTAAGCTATATACATGATCCTAATTTAGAAAAAGTTTAATACATATAAATGTGCATGTAAATATATATATAACCAAGGATGAGGATGGCTAGGGCTGCACTCACCTGAACATGCATACATTATAGGGTGCTGCTGGGACCAATTTATACAACATACAAAATCTAGTGCACTCGCTTATTCACTAAACAGCGATTTCAAGTCTCACAGATTGTAATAGTTTTATTTAAAAACACCTCATCTAGGCAAAAAATAATGGGAGTTAGATACAGTATATGATCATACATTGCATAAGCCTGCCACAACGTCAGTGTACCCCATTCATGACAGGTCCTACTCTAGCAGCTATATAAATAAACCACCAGCAAGGCATTCAACAACTCCTGAGAAATTCTTGCCTGGGTGCTAAAACTCTGGCCAATAAATAAAAAAACAAAAAAAGAGAGCACTGCTTCTTTATCAAAGCAGACCAAATGCAGTTACAGCAGGATCAAGAACAGCAGATCCAGTTACAGCAGGATCAAGAAAACATTCCTTTCCATGCTAGTAATTAAACATTTTAAATATATACAATTGTTAGATAATATTATAAATACAACAAAGGGTATTGGCAAAAAAAAAAAAAAAAACTTGTATAACTAGCATTTAAAGTTAACACATATATTTAGATATAGATAGATGCTTTGGCATTTCTTAAAATGTAAAAAAAAATTAAAGATTTTTAGTTGACATTTGAGCTGGCAAGATGGCTTACTAAAACCCAGAACAATAGGATTTTCCTGCATTGCACCTTAAATTATTATTTTATTATTTTTAGGGCGCCAACAAATTCTGTAGTGCTGTACAATAGGTGGACTAACAGACACGTAATTGTAAGCAGTAAAGCTGGATGCACAAGAACAGAGGTGTTGAGGTCCCTGCTCAATGAACTTATATGCTAGAGGGAGTGGGGTATAGTGACACAAAAGGTAAGGGCAGGGTATGTTGCTAGAAAAGTATTCACTGAGGGCTTAGTAGGTTATTTTTGACAGTTACAGGAGAGGAATCAGGGTGCAGGGAGCGAAAGCTGTTAACAGTTTATTTATATGTTTTCCTGAAAAAGTGAGTCTTCAATGATTTGATATTGGGCAAAAGTCTAACGGAAAAAGGAAGGGAGGTCCACAGGAATGGTGCAGCCCTTAAAAAGTCTTGAAGGCGAGCATCAGGGAGTATGGACAGAGGATAGACAAAGCTCTTCTGTATTAGGGAGGATACGTAGGTTGGAACAGCTTTATGTATAGACTTGTAAGCAATCACCAGAATCTTAAATGAAGCCTTGTATCTCACAGGAAGCCATTGTAGGGTATGACAGAGGGGGGGAGATGTGGGGGTGCGTAGGAGATGCGGGAGGACTGGAATATGAGCCTCATTTCTGCATTCATTATAGGCTGCAATGGGCCAAGCTTGGGAACATGTAAGACCACTGAGAAAGGGATTGCAGTAGTCAAGCCAAGAGAAAATAATGGCACGGACCAGCACCTTAGCTGCATCCGGCGTTAAATAGGGAAGGATGCACGCTGTTTTTGAGATGGAAGCAGCAGGATGTGGCGATTGATTGGACATGTGGGTTCAAGTAGTAGTCGGAGTGAAAAAGAACACCTAGGCAGAGAGCCTGCAAGGTAGAGGTAATGATAGTGCCATTGACTTGGAGGGAGACAGACACTGGAGAAGTAACACTTGAGGGAGGAAAGACCAGAAGTTCTGTTTGATGAAGCGTTTAGGGCATGTGTATTCCCATAATCCTGTATTTAGAGTTGCTTTTCCTAGCAGAAGAACGACCACAGTTCTTATTAACTATTATTTAATGCTACTATACGTTCCATGCAATTACCTAAGATAAGAAAATATAACCTTGCTAAATGCCTGCTTATCTGCAATTTCGTTATGTTTACATTGTATTTCCATCTTCAGCTTAGCAGCACATTACCCCTCTACCTTGTGACATTACTCACTCTTTGTGCACACTTGATCTTGTGATCTATATTTACACTTGTTGATATGGAGTAAATCTTTCCCTCTCCTCCCCTTTTCTTTTCTTTACCCCTCCCCAATATTTTGCTTTTGTAAACCTTTAAATGAAAGAAAGGTTTAGGGCAGGCATAGATGAAGATGAAGATTTTGAATTTAGGTACCTTACAATCCTCAGAATTTAGATTAAATACTCTTGAGTGTCATTTTTGGGATTTTCTATTTTCTCCATCAAAAATGTTTAATCGGTCATTTTTTTTATTTTTACATTTCTTTATTTTTGTTGTGCATAGTAGCATAAACAGGCATGCAACAATGCCACAACAGCTATTGCAAGCATTGGGAAGATATAGCAGAACAGCTGCAAGGCATTTCATTAATACTGCACATTTTTAAAATCAAATAACATACATGAGGAACCTAGTGCATTGCTGATGAGATAATAAAATTTAAAACAAGAGGAACAAACAAACATATGCACAAACATAAGCAAAAAAGTGTATAGCTGAACAATATTGGCAGCAAGAGGCTATAAGTATACACTGAGATAAGAGTAAATAATAGTAACACCACCAGTAACCCCCAGACTATCCAGAGGGAATCCAGCAAGCTATAGAGGTTTAGTAGCTAAAAAAAAATAGCGGATCCAAAGAAAAACAATAAGGACAACAATAGTGTGCACCGACACAAGAGCTGCTGCAGGATTTCTGTCAGGTGTTAGAGTGAGGTGCTGCCAAGTCACTAGTGTGTCAGTTAGCCTATGCCTACTGTGGGTAGTACACTAATCCCCAGGTTTATGCAGGTCTTTTTTTTTACAATGCTCCCATTTAGCTGCTCCTCTCTTTGCTGTAGCTTCACTTGTGTTCCGTGAGTGCTCTGCTTTGGTGTCGGCTGGACTGTTTCCCTCTTCCAGACATGCAGACAACGCCTACACCATTTCACACCTGTATCTTGAGTACTAGATGCTTCCCGTCTGTGTTCATGATATCGGGGGGACCAAGAGGTGTCTGGGTGGCTCGTGGAGCAGGTAAGTAATGGGCAGCACTCAGTCTCCACCAGAAAGCAGCAAATATTTATTCCAGGTTGGCCAGAAGAGATGATGTCTCTCCATGACAAACAGGATCCCTCACAGCGGCCACCATTTCATGAGCATTATGCTTGGATGTTGTGGCTTCACTGCATGTCTCCTGTAGAGGTACGGGGCTCTCAGGGTAAGGACCGGGATCACCCATGCCAGTCCAAAGTGGGGTGTAGCAGGGCAGTAGTGTCAGCATGCATCGGGTCGGGAGGTCTGCCCCCATAATGCTCACTAGACCTATCTCAGAAGTAGAGGAATTCCCCTGACGAACAACATCCAACGACTGCTGGAGGAAACTCTGAGCCAGTCGGTACAGGCAGCCAGAGAGTGTCAAGCAGATTATTGTGGCTTGCAGAAATCATGTGGCTGGACAAAATAATCTTCCCCATGTGGAGCACTTGAAGAACACGTCCAGCCGCCTTTGCTGTCAGCTCCCCCACAATTTTCCTTCTGTTTTTTATGTGCTCCAGTGCAGTTATATTTTATAAGTGATTTATGTTTGCATTTTGATAAGTCTATCAGGCATATATAGGTGTGATTTTTCATTAAATATATATTTTTATAATTATATTTGATTAAATATATTACTAAATTTAATATATTTTTGATATATGTGATGTTTACATCTATTCATTTCTATTATGTATTGGAACTCTGGAGCTACCAGACACTGGTACAAGTTTTTGATTATTAATAGGAAGGATTATTTATTGAATACATGCTTTTTCCTTCGTTTTTCCCAAATCTAATATGGCAAATTAACGTAAGGATATAACAAATACAAACAGTATCAGCACTTAGAAGATATTACTCTTCATATATTTTGGGAAAATATATGAAGCAAATAAAATAATCAAATAGTGAGAGTCCCAAAGTCAATTGTAATTATAAAAAAGGATATGTCCAGATAGAGGGGGTATGGTAATAGTTGCACAGTGTTCTGTATTTTCATTTGTAATTCCTGTATCAAATCCAATGGAAACTATGTATCCACCTTGGAAATAGGAAAAACACAGACATAGTGTAACACTCTTATTTATTAACCCCCCCATGCAATCCCTTTGTGTAACTCTTACACAGATAATGGTGGTGCCTATTTCTAAGGACCACAAAAAAGCATTTGGTGCAGTACAGCGCGATAATCTTTAGAGGGTTACCACTCCGCTGGTGCAGTGCTGCGTGCCGCTCCTGTGCACTTGAGCCAACATAGACCTCTTGCAGTTTGATAGGACGCCGACTTATAGTATCACTGGACCTGCTTCAATGCCTCCAAACTTGAAATCTTGCCAAGCACAAACTATGCATTTCGCCTGTAAAATATATCCTTTTTCAGGGGAGAAAGTATCTGTACTCTTAAAGGCACATAGTCCATAAAAATGAACACAATAAAATAAGTACAAATATAAACAGCATATGCCATTTTTCTTATCATATGTCTTCAATTATCACACTGTAAACATACAGACAGTAGTGGATCTTTCATAATTCTGACATATCATTGTTAAATTGTCATGTATAGGTCTACCACTGTTTTAAACATTAATATAAATTGTTAAAATAATCACATTACTTAATTCATGAGATCAGTGCAATATAAGACTATACGATGTCATAGATAAAGGACTTCAAATGCAGGGAAATCAGTGTCATCTTAAAGCGGCACTGTCATGCCGAACTTACCTTTCCTCAATCTCTTCCTCTTCTCCCCCTCTCTCAGGATCTGTTATTCTTTTCTTCCTATCTTCTTTAGTTTTCTTTAAAATCATAAGACAAAGTAGGGACTCTTTGCCTTATGGAGGATTCCTCCGCTTGACCAGCTCTGACCAGCGGAATAGCAAAGTGTGCTTCATTTCCGCTGGTCAGAGCAATTTTCCCATGATCCTTACCTTCCCTCTGTGTTCCCACAATGCTTCCTGTCACTTTACACAAAACTGCCGAATTGCGTTCTAACTGAATGAGAACAGTATGTTCGTTTCTTTTAGAACGCAATTCGGCATTTTATTCTGATCGGAATTTCATTCTAATGAATGAAACTCCGATCCTATTCATTGCCGCGGATGCATCTTGCAGCCGCTTAGTAGATAACTCCCTAATTCCCACGGTATCAGGGAGCTAGCTACCAAAAGTCTGAAAAACCTAAATTGGTCTTTCAGCCAACTTTACTAATACTAAGTAAAGATTGCACAGTGTGCTGTGTGTGTATAAGAGTTGCTGTGTGTGAGGTGTTGTGTGTGAGGTGCTGTGTGTGAGAGGTGCTGTGTGCGAGGGGTGCTGTGTGTGAGGTGATGTGTGTGTGAGTGAGGTGCTGTGTGCGAGAGGTACTGTATGTGAGAGGTGCTGTGTGTGAGAGGTGCTGTGTGTGAGAGAGGTGTTGTGTGTGTTAGGTGCTGTGTGTGAGAGAGGTGCTGTGTGTGTGAGAAGTGCTGTGTGTGAGGGGTGCTGTGTGTGTGTGAGGTGCTGTGTGTATGTGAGGTGCTGTGTGTATGACAGAGGTGCTGTGTGTGAGGGGTGCTGTGTGTGTGAGAGCGGTATAGCGAGTAGGGGCATTTGGTAGATTTTAATCTCCCTTGTGCTATTATGGGGGTCATATTGACCCCCATAGAGTGAGAGAGTGACCTTGGGGGGGCTTATGAAGTGGTGGGGAGCACTGCTCCCTGCCGCTTCTATCGTTACATATTACAAGGAGGGAGCTGCACGCCGGTAGCTCCCTCCTTGTAATAAACTGCATGAACAAACAAACACTGATACTCAGATACACTGATACATTGTGTTTGTTTGTTCGGCTGCTATTTCTATTCACTCATTCGTCTGTCTGATGAATGAATGAATAGATGAAATTCCCGTTCGCATGTCCAGGTGTTTCACTGGGCATGTGTGGGAATCTCACAGTCTATCTAATGTGGGCTGATGACGTGTCCCACAGGGACTTCACCTACCCACACAAAGATGGCTGCGCCCTGGATAAAGATCGGGGCAGAAAATAAGGATTAAAAAATAGGTAATGTGGGGGGCTTAGGGGCATTTGGGGGTGACTAGTGGGTCAATTGGATGTAGTGGAGGCCGGAGGGGGTTAAAAAAAAAACGGGATTCGGCATGACAGTGCCGCTTTAACAGCATTATGGGCTCCCGGGAAAAGCAGTGCACTGGAGCCCTGCCTACTCAACAACTCACATGAATAAAAATGTAAATTATCGATAAAATTAAGATTATATGTATTGGTACCTCCAACAAATGCAATACATACATACAGATTGCTAAATATGCATGCACCGACTGCTGAATACACTCACACAGACGACTGAGTACGCACACAGACTGCTGAGTACACACACAGGCTGCTGAGTACACACACACACAGACTGCTGAGTACACACACACACAGACTGCTGAGTACACACAAACAGACTGCTAAATACATACAAAGTCTGCTGAATACACACACACACACAAACATATACTGCTGAACACACACACACACAGACTACTGAATGTACACAGATCACTGAATACACACATACTACAGAATTCACACAGGCTGCTGAATACACACACAGACTGCTGAATACACACACAGACTGCTGTATACACACAGACTGCAGTGAGGGGTGCAGTGTATGTGTTTGTGTGTAGGGGTGCTGTGTGTATATGTGTGTGTGTAAGGGGTGCTGTGTGTATATGTGTGTGTGTAAGGGGTGCTGTGTGTGTGTGTGTGATGTGTACAATGAGTGCTGTGTGTGTGTGATGTGTACGAGGGGTGCTGTGTGTGTGACAGCTGCTATGTGTGAGGGGTGCTGCGTGTGAGAGGTGCTGCGTGTGTGAGAGGTGCTGTGTGTGTGAAAGGTGCTGTGTGAGAGGTGCTGCATGTATGAGAGGTGCTGTGTGTGTGAAAGTTGCTATGTGAGTGAGAGGTGCTGTAAGCCAGGGGTGCTGTAAATGAGGGGTACTGTAAGTAAGGGGTGCTGTGTGTGCTGTGTATGAGGGGTGTGTGAGGGGTGCTGTGTGTGTATAAGAGTTGCTGTGTGTGAGGTGTTGTGTGTGAGGTGCTGTGTGTGAGAGGTGCTGTGTGCGAGGGGTGCTGTGTGTGAGGTGATGTGTGTGTGAGTGAGGTGCTGTGTGCGAGAGGTACTGTGTGTGAGAGGTGCTGTGTGTGAGAGGTGCTGTGTGTGAGAGAGGTGTTGTGTGTGTTAGGTGCTGTGTGTGAGAGAGGTGCTGTGTGTGTGAGAAGTGCTGTGTGTGAGGGGTGCTGTGTGTGTGTGAGGTGCTGTGTGTATGTGAGGTGCTGTGTGTATGACAGAGGTGCTGTGTGTGAGGGGTGCTGTGTGTGTGAGAGCGGTGTTGTTTGTGAGAGCGGTGCTGTGTGTGAGGGGTGTTGTGTGTGTGAGGTGCTGTGTGTATGAGAGAGGTGCTGTGTGTGTGAGAAAGGGGCTGTGTGTCAGGGTACTTAGCAAAAAATTCAACGTAGCAAGAGACTTACTGGGTATACAATTTAAACTCTGGTTCCTTTTGGATTAAATGCGGAGTTGGAACTAACTAATATATTATAATAATATATAGCTTTTAGATAGGAGCATGTATTTTATTTATTGTAAATTTTAATCTATTTTATTTCGTATTTATTTTTTATACAAATAGTGGGATCTTATTAAGTGTTTTTTTTTTTTTACCATTTTCATTATTTTCTTTTTAACTTTTTTTAGGCTTTATTCGCCCTGCATTTGAAGTCCTTTATCTATGACATAGTATAGTCTTATATTGCGCTGATCTCATGAATTAAGTAATGTGATTATTTTAACAATTTATATTAATGTTGAAAACAGTGGTGGACCTATATATGACAATTTAACAATGATATGTCAGAATTATGAAAGATCCACTACTGTCTGTATGTTTACAGTGTGATAATTGAAGACATATGATAAGTAAGATGTCATATGCTGTTTATATTTGTACTTATTTTATTGTGTTCTATGTGCCTTTAAGAGTACAGAGAATCTCTCCCTTGAAAAAGGATATATATGTGCTTCAGACTCGCCACGGCAACCTATCTTGAGAAAGCTCGATTTTACAGGCGAAATGCGTAGTTTGTGCTTGGCAAGATTTTAAGTTTGGAGGCATTGGAGCAGGTCCAGCGATACTATAAGTCGGCGTCCTTCCAAAGTGCAAGAGGTCTGTGCCAGCTCAAGTGCACAGGAGAGGCTTGCAGCACTGCACCAGCGGAGTGGTTACCCTCTAAAGATTATCGAACTGTACTGCACCAAATGATTGTTTGTTGTCCTTTGAAATAAACATCAGCCTTTTCTGTGTATGAGTTCCACAAAGGGATAGTATAGAGGGGGGAGGGGAGGAGTGATAAATAAAACAGCGTTACACTATATCTGAGTTTTTCCTATTTCCACGGTGGACACATAGTTGCCATTGTATTTGATACAGAAATTATGAATGAAAATACAGAACACTGTGCAACTATTACCATTAGTTTAAAGGGTAATCCAGACGTGGACCCCTTGCTCACGGTGCCTAGAGAGATATCAGCTATGCCTCACTGACGATGCCTAACAAGGCTGAAACGATCGTCTGGGGTTGCTGTATCTCTCGTGCAGAGAGAACTTGCTGGCATTTTGGATCTGGACTGCCCGTATGGGTGGGACCAGTCTGATATGCTTCAGATATGTTCTCTCTGTAATGGCACAAGTTGAGCTAAAACCAGCTTGAGTTCTGAGCGGGGACCCACCGAAGGGCAGGCTATTTTAGATGCTGTCCGTCCTCAGAATACTCTTGCGACCCATTTCTTGCTCTCTATTACCATAACCCCTCTATTTGGACATATCAGTTTTTATAATTACAATTGACTTTGGGATTCTCACTATTTGATTATTTTATTTGCTTTGTATATTTTACAAAAATATATGAAGGGGAATATCTTCTAAACTGATACTATTTGTGTTTGTTATCTGACTTTTTTGGAACTTGGGAATATTCTATTGTATCTAGTTGCTTTTTATCATTATTTTAGATATACTTTTCCATTGCGCTCTATTATAGTGTTTGTTTTTTATAACTTAAGAGCATGTTGTAGTACACAATGGACACATGTGAAAATGGATGGTGTTCTCGGCTGGTGGGCAGAGATGATGTTGTAAGGTGGTTTTTTTTTAATCAAATTAAATGCTTTATGTAAAATCCCATTAAAGGGGATAGTATTAAATGAAATACCTGTTTACTTAATATAGGGATGAATAACACCTATTTAATTTGGAATAATAAAGGACATTTTTTATTTCATGTAATAGGATTATTTGCTGAATTAGAATCTTTTGGAATTGAATGTTGAGATTGTGATATGGATTTCCATCATTTTATATTGTTTCATTCATCAAAATATATTATTTTACTCTGCATTTTTCCCTGTAAATATGAAAAAAATATATCAGTTACTGCTATAATGATGTCTAGATACGAGAGCTGTAAAGCAACTTGGTTATAATGTTGGAACTAAGAACTGAGATTTAAAATTGCATTATTGATGAACTGGATATTTGAAAGATTGTGATGGATTATTTGCATACAGTGATCAAGGAAAAATGAAAGAGAAAAGAGCATGGGCAATAAAGGGACTATAACAAAAACAGACAAACAGTTTGTATAGGCACTTCAAGAAATAGAGTGTAATGATGATTCAATATTAGTACAATGGGTGTAAAAAAGGTGTACTCCCTTATCACCTTTGTATAGAGATCATAAAATATAAAACAGTATACACCCAATGTGAAGACACACTAAAATATACTTATGTGTGTTGGAGCAGCACAAGTTCATAACATCTGAAAATACAGACAAGATAAAAACATAGTGCTTTCTGTATAGTAACAATAAATGTAAGAAATAGATTAAATGGAATCAAACTCACAAGGCTCTATATAATCTGCATATAGGGTGCCCATACGGGCTAAAACGATAGAATGCCAGAACAGGATACCGGATCAGTAAAAAAATTTGATTATTTATTTCAGGCTATTAAAAAAGAATATCAGGATACAGATATTAAAAATATAAAATTAAGCAGTGCAAAAACAAAAGAATCACTGCCAAAGGTCCATACAAGTTCAGATTCCCAAAGTGCAATAGACAGCAGACGCGTTTCAGCTATAAGCTTTCTTCAGTGCGTGTCCATAGCTGTATTTCGTCTGTTTTTATATCCTGTTCTGGTCTCGATCAGCTGACGTTAATTTCCTTATTGCCGATGTGACGTCACTTCCGGCATGACGTCATCACGCCGCATGTGATATTCTACCGATATTTCCTCTCTTCACAAGTATATAAAGCCATGTTAACTGAGGGCAAAGTGCCCTAATGCAGAACAAATATAAACCATATGTGGTAGGAGAAATAAATAAGCATATTAGAAATTATATGTCAGGAGTCCAAAAACAAAAGAAATACCGAACAGTTCCCATGGCTCATAGGTAGCGATTGTTCATCTAGTTTGTGAGTACCTTTTCACTGAATAGCACTCTCCCAGCTTGTTGGGAATAGAAGCAGGTGTTGGTACAAGGTTATCAGTATTTGTGGTTTATAGTTTCCAGCTTGGAGTTCTAGACACTCGATGACCGCTGCCTGCTTTCTGGAGACAAGATGCCTGCCATTTTCCAGTGCATGTGTTGTTCAGTTATACAAACGGTGACCACCCAGGGAGAACTGGGGAATAGAAATCACAGGGCTTGAGAGGGATGAGAGAGGAGCAGGAAGAGCATCAAATACACTGGATCCCAGGGAGAAGACCCAAAGGACTCCTAAAAGTAGGAGCAACGAGCAATAAATTAATTTGTGAATGTATGTGCAAGACTGTGTAAGTATGTGTGTGTGTGTGTGTGTGTGTGTCTGTTGGTAAGTGTGTCTGTCAGTGTGTGTGTCTGTCTGCTTCTGTCAGTGTGTGTGTCTGTCTGTGGGACTGTCAGAGTTTGTGTCTGTCAATAAGTGTGTCTGTTATCGAGTGTGTGTCAGTGTGTGTGTGTGTGTGTCTGTCAGTGAATGTGCGTGTGTGTGTGACTGTCAGTAAGTGTGTGAGTGTATGTGTCTGTCAATAAGTGAGTCTGTCGTTGAGTGTGCGTGTGTGTTTTTCAGCGAGTGTGTGTCTGTCAGTGTTTGTGTATGTGTCATTAAGAATGAGCACCAGTTTGTCTGTCAACAAGGCCAGCCTTTGGCGTGTGTTTGTCAGTGTTTGTGTATGTGTCATTAAGAATGAGCACCAGTGTGTCTGTCAACAAGGCCAGCCTTTGGCGTGTGCAAACTGTGCAGTCACACAGGGCACCATAACAATAGAGGTGCCCAGCGGACAACACAGCTCACAAGTTGGGGACACCAGGATATTAAATTTAATTGATTCCCTGGTGGTCCACTGGTGCGCACCAGCAGTAGGTGCAGTAAGATCATATCCTCTCCCTCGTGGTTCTTGTACTCAGTTAGTGAGTCAGAGCACAGGCTCAGGGATTCTCTGACTCAACATTGAACATCGGAGTCACAAAGGAGTTGGTATTATGATCTGAAACAACAGGACACTGTTGCACATAGAAGGCTTATCAATAAACTGCAATCTTGAAGTTTGGATTCCAATATTGTTGAATGGGTAAGGCAGTGGCTGAGTGACAGGCAACAGAGCGTTGTAGTTAATGGAATATATTCGAAGCTTGGACTTGTCACCAGTGGGGTACCTCAGGGATCTGTACTTGGACCCATTCTCTTTAATATTTTTAGTAGTGATATTGCAGAAGGTCTTGATGGTAAGGTATGTCTTTTTGCTGATGATACTAAGATATGTAACAGGGTTGATGTTCCAGGAGGGATAAGCCAAATGGCAAATGATTTAGGTAAACTAGAAAAATGGTCAGAATTGTGGCAACTGACATTAAATGTGGATAAGTGCAAGATAATGCATCTTGGACGTAAAAACCCAAGGGCAGAGTACAGAATATTTGATAGAGTCCTAACCTCAACAATTGAGGAAAGGGATTTAGGGGTGATTATTTCTGATGACTTAAAGGTAGGCAGACAATGTAATAGAGCAGCAGGAAATGCTAGCAGAATGCTTGGTTGTATAGGGAGAGGTATTAGCAGTAGAAAGAGGGAAGTACTCATGCCATTGTACAGAACACTGGTGAGACCTCACTTGGAGTATTGTACACAGTACTGGAGACCGTATCTTCAGAAGGATATTGATACCTTAGAGAGGGTTCAGAGAAGGGCTACTAAACTGGTTCATGGATTGCGGGATAAAACTTACCAGGAAAGGTTAAAGGATCTTAACATGTATAGCTTGGAGGAAAGACGAGACAGGGGGGATATGATAGAAACATTTAAATATATAAAGGGAATCAACACAGTAAAGGAGGAGACTATATTTAAAAGAAGAAAAACTACCACAACAAGAGGACATAGTCTTAAATTAGAGGGACAAAGGTTTAAAAATAATATCAGGAAGTATTACTTTACTGAGAGGGTAGTGGATGCCTGGAATAGCCTTCCAGCTGAAATGGTAGAGGTTAACACAGTAAAGGAGTTTAAGCATGCGTGGGATAGGCATAAGGCTATCCTAACTATAAGATAAGGCTAGTATTTAGAAAATTGGGCAGACTAGATGGGCCGAATGGTTCTTATCTGCCGTCACATTCTATGTTTCTATGACGTGCGCTTCTTGATATTCTCCACGGGGAACTGATATAGGATACCACCAGACCATCAAGGTCATTTGAAGGGGGCATTTGTGACCAAGCACTAAAATATTGGGGTGCTGCAGGTAAGAGTGTTACAACTTGGAAAAAGGTATGACTCAGGGGAGTGAGTGGCTGCTTTAGAATGCAGCCTTGAAAAGCTCCTAGCCCTAGAAACCCCTTCAGTATGTGGCTGGCAAATGAGCTGCTGAGTGTAGGTGCTGTTACACCAGCAATACTCTGCTGAATGTAACTACCTACCCTGTCACAAAACCAGACCTGAACACCAATTCAATTAACTCACCCATCAACCTGTTATAAGTCTGTGTGTAAATCTGCACCTGCTATTGTATGGGACTTTGTGTTTCTTTTAATGTATGTGCCTCTGTTTTTTTTTTTTTTTTTTATGAATGTTTGTAACTGTGTTAATACATGTGTATGTCTGTGACTGTGTTTTGGTGTGTCTGTGTCCATGATGATTTGTGTCTGTGATGATTGTGATGGTTTGTGTTAATTCATATCTGACAAGGTTATTCACTAAAACAATTGTCAGGAACTAAAGGTTTCCAGTTTGACTATTTTGTCATCCACTTTGAAATTCACTTTAAATTCCTAACAAATCTCACTTTTGTAAATAACCCTGTATGTATGTGACTGTGTTTAGTGGGATGTGCCTATGTATGTGAAAGCATTTGTCTGTGTATGTATATAAATGTGCACATGTCTATGTATACATGAGATATGATCTGTGGATTTGTATGTATGTGTAATAATGTGTATATGGGGTGCATACATCACTGTACATATACAGTAAACTGGAATAAGGAAAACTATGTTACATAGAAGATTTGCATTAAAAAATCATTTGAGTTTAAAACATGAGTTCATAGATATAATTGTTTCAGAGGGCCTCAACAAGTCTAGAGCTGCTGCTGCTGCACAGAGCGGAAGCAGAAAGGAATACCTGCCTCTCCGACACTACACACCAGGGACCCTAGCCTTCTTTCCTCCTCCTGGAGCTTATGACAGCAAGGACTGTGTGTATGTGACTGTGAGTGACTGTTGTTACTTATATTTTGTGTGTGTGTGACCAATACAGTGCCCATATTGCTGTGTGAATGTGTGTACTGTATTGTGTGACTGCCTAGGTATGCATGGGGCTGTGTAATTGTGTGTTTATACATGTTGTGATTTAGAAAGTTGATTGGTGGACTTCCTTATTTTGTGTACCACGTATTTCTGGAGATGTGGTCACCTCCTTAGTTTGGACAACCACATTTCTTTTTGTTTTGCCTTTTATATATTTTTTTTAAAGAAATGGAATTATGTGATTGGAGTGCAGTCACTTTTCAAATCAGTGAGATTGTGTATCTGTCATTGAGAGTGTGTGTCAATGTGTCTGTCTGAGTATGTTTCTGTTAGTGTGTGTAAAAGCTGTGATTGTGTGTGTCTCTCATTGAGAGTATGTGACTGTCAGTGAGTGTGTGCCTATATGGATAGTTAAAGTCGTTGCCACCTTGGGGCGCCAAAAACAATTCTGAACCCAGGGATCTGTGACCCTAGAATCGGCCCTATACATGTGTATTAGTGAGGATATATAGGTGGGAGCAGCATTATGTAGAGATTTGAAAGCAAGAACCAGAAGTTTAAATTGAGCCCTATATCCTAAGGGAAGCCAATGCAGGGACTGGCAGAGGGGTGAGGCGTGGGATGAATGGGCGGACAGGAAGATGAGCTTCGCCACCGCATTCATTATAGATGGTAACGGCACAAGTTGGGAGCACATAAAACTACTGAGAAGTGGATTGCAGTAGTCAAGGTGAGAACGGACAGTGGCATGGACCAGCACCTTAGCCACGTCTGGCGTTAAGTAGGGACGAATGCGCACAATGTTTTTGAGATGGAAGTGGCAGGATTTGGCAATAGGCTGAACATGATGGGTGAAGGAGAGATTAGAGTCAAAGAGAACACCTCGGCAGTGAGCCCATATGGTGGAACTGTTGGTAGCGCTGTTAACTTGGAGGGAGACAGACACAGGAGTAGCAGCACTTGAGAGAGGAATGACCAGAAGTTCAGTTCTGGACAAGTTGAGTTTAAGGAAGTGGGCAGTCATCCAGTTACAAATAGCAGAGGGGCAGTCAGAGTCACTATTTAAGAGGGGCGGGAAGAGATCAGGAGAGGACAGATAGATTTGCATGTCATCCACATAGAAATGCAATTGGAAGTCAAAGCAGCTGATGAGTTTATAAAGGGAGGCAGTATAGATTGAGAACAGTAAGTGACCAAGGATTGAACCTTGGGGGACACCATTAGAGAGAAGTTGGGGAAAAGAGCGCTGAGAGAGGTAAGAGGAGTACCAGACGAGAGCAATATCTTGTAGGCAGTGATTACAGAGGATGAGAAGAAGCTGTTGATGATCAACAGTGTCAAAAGCTGCAGAAAGGTCAAGGAGAATTAGGATAGAATAGTGACCATGAGATTTGTAGCGAGTAGATCATTAGATTTGGTCAGAGCCATTTCCACAGAGTGCTGGGCACAGAAACAAGAATGAAGCTGGTCAACAAGACAGTTGGACTTGAGGAAGTCTGTAAATCTCGCATACACAACTATTTCATGGATCTTGGATGCAAACGGCAGTAGTGAGATAGGGCGGTAGTTGGATGGGGAGTTAGAGTCAAGATTTGTAATTGTTTTTTTAATATTGGGGTTACAGTTGCATGTTTGAAGGGTTATAAAAAAAATGCCAGAAGAGAGGGAGAAATTGAGAATTTTAGTGAGAGACAGACCAAGAGAAGTAGACAAAGTATGGATGAGATGCGAGGGAATAGGATACAGGGAGCAGGTGGTGGGGCGGGAAGACCAGAGCAGAGCAGAGGAGAAATGTCTTCTGCTGTAGCATGTGCGAATGAACATAGAACAGCAGAGGGAGAGAGGTTGTGTGAAGTACTGTAAGGGCATGGAGAGAGATGAGAGATTTCTTCCCTGATTGGAGAGATCTTGTCAGTGAAGTGAGTTGTAAAGTTTGTGGTGGTCAAGTTGGTGGGAGGAACAACAGGGCTAAGAAGATAGTTAAAAGTGTGAAATAGTAATTTGGGTTAGCAGGAGGGTGTGGTTATGAGGATATTAAAATAATTAACTTTTACAGAGGAAAGAGCAAAGTTGTAGGAGCACAGCATACATTTATAGTGGAGAAAGTCAGATGCAGAGTGAGGCTTTCTACAGCAGCGTTCATCCGTTCTGGAGCATTTTTGGAGGTATTGAGTCAGCTTGGTGTGCCATGGTTGTTGGTGGTGGAGCTTCCTGTGTTTAAGTGTAGGAGGTGCCATGATATCTAGTTGAGAGGAGAGGGTGGAATTATAGAAGGAGGTTGCAGAGCACAGGTGAGGTTTCAGATAGGTAGAAGAGAGTTTGGAGGTTAGTTGAGAATTGCTCTTGGTCAAGACTTTGGAGGTTTTTGTGAGATAGATGTGCAGATTGTGGTGTCATTTGGGTTCTGGGTATGATGATGTCAAAAGTCAGCAGATGGTGGTCAGATAGAGTAAAAGGAATATTGGAGAGATGAGAGGCAGTACTGTAATGGATACCTCCACCGATGGATGCTCCTAGCGCTTCGCAAGGACCATCAGCACCGCACCAGACACCATAAGCACCGCAGACTCCACGAACCACCGTAGCTTGGTTGGAATTTCGCCATCTCCTTCCCACCCTGGGACTCCAACCTCTGGATCCAAGAACGTGTGGGAAGGACCTCCCCTCCAAGAGAACATAGCTGGGTCTCTCCTCCAGAAGAGTATAGCTGTAAAGCTGAAGAGAGCTCTTACAAGAGCTAGCAGTGATCCAGGGGAGTATACAGAGTATCGCAATCCCCAGTGTGATAAAGCAGTACCCTACAACACGAGACGAGGCTGCGAGTTGAGGGTAAGAAGGTCTGTTTTAATGAGCACAAAGGCATTTATTTTATACAAATGTTCAGGCCAGAGGCACACCCCCTGGACCTGATGGTAAACTGGGACAAAAGGGACACAAACCAATAGGAACAACAATTAGTACAGTAACACTCCCACATGCAGTCAGCAATCTCTCCCCTCTGCCTGTGATATAATTAAGCTAGCTAATGGAATAACCTAATTATCCACAGGCAGAAAATATAATTTTTTCCCAAAGTCCAGAAACACCCCAAAACACAAACATATCCCCATAAATTATATATCCCTGGATGGCTCTGAACAACATATCCAAAAATCACCCAGATCAGAGCAGGGGTTCAAAAGTTTTATGGAAGTCATATTTGACTGACCGCAGGCACAATTTTCATGCCCAAAACAGTTCCAGAGAATTTGGCTGTGCAGCCGGTCTATTTCCAATAGTTCAAATGCTAAGTTCCGTTTGAATGCACGAACGGGGGCCGTTCATGCAAATACTCAAAGCTAAAGTGGCATTCGAATAATCAAATGCACTTAAATTTCCGTCGAAATGTTGAAGTCTGGAGAAGGTAAAGTTCAGCGGTGTTCGTGCCATCGCGTATCCGTTTTGAGTTCCATGAACTCGACGACCAAACACCGCGGAACACGTTCGGCTGAATTAAAATGGCCGCCGCCATGTGTTCATTTGTTTTGACTACTTCGGCACTTCGGCTGTATCTGAAGTTCCACCTCCAAAATGCAAATCCTTGCCGATAGTTTTTAAAGGGGCAGAAACAGTACTTTAGAATCCAATCTGCACAAATGGAGTTTTTAAAAGGCAATACACCCCAGGGGTCATAGTCACAGCGCAAGATGCTGGCAAGCAGGCCTTTCCAAAACTCAGTGGCGAAGTGCAATTTGTCACAGGTACAGAGATTGGTGAAGGTGAGATCAAGAGTGTTTCCAGAAGGCTACCTTGAAAATTGCAGGTGATCAGCTGATGGAGCACTGACTTTCTTGCAGCAGTATTGGTGCTGGAAAGTTTGGAAATCAGGCTTTGTTTATTGCAGATGATCATCTGATGGAGAACTGACTTTCTTGCAGTGTTGGGGCTGAAAAGTTTGAAAATCAGGCTTGCTTATTGCAGATGATCAGCTGATGGAGCATTATGACCATTAGCATAATTTTTCTAGATTTTTGTTTCATAACTTAAAAAAGTGATTATAGTTTTATTGTACATTTTGTAACATATAGTTTTCATTGTATTTAATATAAAAAATAAGCAGAAAACGATATACTACTTCATTAAATCAGATATAATGAAGGCTTTTAATAAGAAATAAGGAAGTTATGTCTCTAATTCCCTTAAGTGTATCGCACCATGCTTTCCAGCAATTTAGCATCAGCCATGGATCAATCATCATCAGCTCTTGAATTTGTTCTTACAAAGAAGGTGATCTTAACTGACATACTGATGATAGGCTTAGGTTATAATGACCTCCTTTAAACTACAAAAGTGTAATAATGGCTCTCTATTTCCTGTAGAGATTCCTCACAAAATGACTAGATTTTTACATTATTAAAAAACAATTTGCATTTCCTTTTCCCAAGTTCTTTCTAATGCATCACTGACAGTATTTGTATTTCATAAAACTAATTAAGTTTGTAAAATAATTCATTATGAAATAATTGTCATTACTAAAAGTAATTTTGTTGTTGTCTGAGTGTGACAAACAAGCAGATTTTAATTATATGTCAATATCGAGCACCACTACGGCATATATGTCCCAGTGCATCACTAACAGCAATACACAAATTCCTTTAACCCCTACACTACCCTAAAGCTAACATGACTATTTACTAAAGTGAAACATAGACCTGAACTCAGAGTGACTTTCAAATATAAAGTCATAGTGGCACAGCTAAATGCACATGTCTTTTTCTCATTTCCAACCCCCCTCCTGAGTCCCCATGTCCCTCCCTCCCCAACCCTAGTTTTCTTTCTTTATGTACTTATTTGTCTAGTTTACTTTATCATTTTACTTTTTTTGGAGAGAGTGAGCGTCACTTATACCTAGTATATTATCCTTATTATATTATTCTTTTTTTTTCTGCCTGTTTTGGGGATAAGATCTTTGCCTTATTTTAAATTATCATTTCCATTTTATCTATCCAGATATCCCAGCCTTCTATTTGAGTATATCTGTTGCCTAAATTCACAAAGATACCCCTTTCCATTCTTCCTTGCCAAATGACTTGTGTTATTAATTATCGGATGCGTGGAATTATCTCTGCTTTCCAGTTTCTTGCTAAGAGTAATTTAACTGCTGTAATTATGTGTAGTATTATCATTAATATATTTTGGTCATTTTTGGCCAGCGCAAGTTTAGCAGCACCACTTCTGGTTGGAAAGCTAATTTTGTATTCGTTATTTTATATGTAGCCTCAATTACGTCTTTCCAAAATTTATTTATGGGTTTACACTGCCACCAACTGTGGATTAAATTGCCTTCATTTATGTTCCATTTCCAGCATCAATCTGATGACACTGGGAAGATTTTTCTTTAATTGTTTCGGTGTTAAAAATACCATCTGTTTGAGAGCTTAAATTGGGTTTCCGTAAGATTTAGGCAACGTACGTGTTTATGTAGTCTATTGAGAGAGCTTATCCACTCTTCTTCTATATGTATTTGTAGTACTTTTCCCCATTTCTTAATGAATTCCATCAGTTTATCATGTCTCCATGTGTACATAAACTTGGCACATTTTGCCATTAGGTTTCTATAGTTCTTTAACTCAAATAGATGTTTGAGAGTTTTAATTTATTCCCCCTTCATTTTGAAGGAGATACTTTGCTTAGAAACCCTTAATTCACAGATAGTTAAAAGTATCTTTGTGGGGAATTTTTTATTCCTCCACAATTTGGTTAAAGGTTTTGATTTTTTGTTCCAATATTATGTTTTTAAATTCCCTTATCCCCTTGGTTTTCCAGGTATCTACTTTTGTTGTCCTACATGTCTGTAATACTAGAGAAAGGAAGTGCATCTATTATACTATTTTTGAGTTCTGTATTTGTCCTACCAACTCGTTAATTCATTGGGTATCTGGGATTTAGTTCATGTCTCTTTAATAGATTTTTTTATTTGTATCTAGTATCCAAAATAGTGATGTTAAATTTTCTACCCCAGTCTTAGCTTTTTCCATTTTGCACCATGTTTCTTGGGTTGCAGCAATATATTGCAATAATATAATGTGGAAAAGTCTACTGGCCTCTATCCTGCCTTGATCTAGTTAAAACTTTTATTTTGACTCTTTCTTACCACGCCATATGAATTTATAAAAGGATGTGTAGTAATGATAGCCAACCTTCTGGAAAACCTCAATGAAAATTAACAACTAAAACAAAATATATAAAATAAAGTCTATTGTGTATAGATAAAATAGATGAAATATCAAAATGAAAATATTTACAAAGGCACTCAATGTAAAAACTAAAAATGATGCCTCTACTTGCCATAGGTTGCTTGCTTATTAACCAGGATAAGCCTTAATTATGGGAAATTTACAGATAGCAACTTCCCCTCATAGCCGCGCAGGACAGTTAATGTGCAATATTGGCATAAAAAAAATACAAAATGCAAATATAAGTATCGATAAAAATGACCATTCAGACAGTTTTTCTGGGTTATTTACAAATATGAGAATTCAAAGTGAATACAAACTGAATTTCAAATTCTATGTCAAAATACTGATGAAAATCCTTAAAGGACCACTATAGTGCCAGGAAAACATACTCGTTTTCCTGGCACTATAGTGCCCTGATGGTGACCCCACCCTCAGGGTCCCCCTCCCCCCTTTTTCCAGCGCTAGGCGGGGAGCTCTCCTCCTCTGATCCTCCTTCTCTCCTCCCATGCGGCTGAATGCGCACGCGCGGCAAGAGCTGCGCGCGCATTCAGCTGGTCACATAGGAAAGCATTCATAATGCTTTCCTATGGACGCTTGCGTGCTCTCACTGTGAAAATCACAGTGAGAGCACGCAAGCACCTCTAGTGGCTGTCAATGAGACAGCCACTAGAGGATTAGGGGGAAGGCTTAACCCATTCATAAACATAGCAGTTTCTCTGAAACTGCTATGTTTATGAAAAAATGGGTTAACCCTAGCTGGACCAGGCACCCAGACCACTTCATTAAGCTGAAGTGGTCTGGGTGCCTTGAGTGGTCCTTTAACTTAGCTCCATAAAAAATGGAAATGTACTTTGAATTTTCTTTGAATTCTCATAATTGTATGTCACTAGCTCCACAATCACAACCAAAATATAAGAGCTAGAAAACCAAATGGGGCTGTGGTTAATAAAAAGGCACAATTATGGCAAAGGTTTTGTAATTGTGAAAATTACATCAGGAATAAATAGGTGTGTACTGATCCCTACAGGGGTTTTTACCAAAGTGAAATTTGTAGGGAATTGAAGGTGAATTTAAAATTTAAGGCCAAAATAGCCAAACTGAGAAAATTCTCCAAGTCTGCTGTTTTCCCAGTTCGCCTTTTAGCCTTAGATATAAAATTCATTTTTAATTCCCGACAACCTTCCTGTTAGTGGATAGCATTATTAGTGCTGGATTTTTTATTATTATTATTATTTATAAAATATTTTACCAGGAAGGATACATTGAGATTTCTCTCGTTTTCAAGTATGTCCTGGTTAATTTACCAGAACATACCATTAATACATAAATACAGGTAGCAATATTATGTAAAAAGCAAGGTCAGGATATGAGAAGGAAAAATAGACATACAAATGTCAATATGTCATTGAATACAGTAGAGACTGTACACTTAAAATGAGAAGAATTAGGAAAAAATTATAACGGAAAAGTCAATAAAATAGCAACCTGGATCAGAAAAGAGAAAGGACGAGAATGCTTTTCTGGGTGAAGGATTCATAAAATTGCTAAGGAATGTGCATCATCATCATATATGTGTGTTTTTTTCCAGAGGTAATAAGATGACAGTTTGGTAAAGCAATAAGTGTTGCAGTGAAGTATTGATCTCTCTGTCTGTGCTGCTTCCAAATACTGCCTTTTACAAAGGCACTTGTGGCACACAGGCAGGCTTTTTGCTTGAAGGTACCAAGTACCAGGAAATAGTGCAGTCAGAAAGTGCAACCTAAAACATTGCTACTGGAATCTAATAAAGAACAAAGCACAGTTTAAAGTTCCTAATGGAATAACTATATAGTTAAGGGAATCTAGACAAAAAAATATATTGCAACTCTCTGTCTTCATTACCATGTAAATATATGCAAAGTATATTGGGCACTAGGAAGACTCAACCAAGAGATGGCACTTTGATACAGAATGCTCCTGTGGATGATTGTGGTTCCATTACAGTGTTTTCAATCAAAAATGGTACTGTGCCACACAATGACTCTGTGGATGATAGTGGTTTTGTCACAACACCTATTTACTGTTTGTTTTCTCAACATGCACTCAGACTGATCAGCTGTCTCTTAAGATAATTATTCCACTATTTGTCACTAGTGACATGAGCTATAGTGTGTCCCTGTAACTGTTGCAGTATTCTGCTCTTCTGTTTCTCAGTGTTGCCTCTTCAATGACACACAAGGTTATTCACTAAGTTCAAATGGTCTTGTACCAAATGGGGCAAAATCATCTGTACTGTACGGGGCCATTAGTTCTGCAAAATCCAGTCATAGTTTCTTGTATGTAAAAACTCTGTGGATTTTGAACTGCAGGCTCAAAATGAGCCTGTATTTGCCAAAATTTCAGCTAGACAGAATGTTGTTGTCTGTTGAAATCTGAACATGAATTGTTAAAATCCATTCCCAGATGCCTAAATCTGGGCCTAGATTTTAACAATTCACACTATTTGCCCACTTGCAGTGATAGCAATTAACAGTCAAATAGTTACATAACCCTTGACACTGCAAAGGTTAACAATGTGGCAGTTGGTCAGCACTTGCTAGCTAGCCACCACCTTTTAAATGTGAAAAGTAAATAAATGAAAAACTATGTAATTAATCTGACCTCTATAATACTATCAGTAAAGTTTTTAACCTCACTTTTGCTCCCACTAGCCATGCAGGAGAAGGGGGCATATCTGCTAAACATTCAAAACTATTGACTGGGCAGCCAATGCTAGAAAAGCCCCATCCCATGAGGATGAGGCCTGTAAAATAACAGGGGACACATAGTCTGCACCGAACTTTCTCGGTGGGGGACTTTACATTAAATAAGGAGGATGGATAGATCACTCTTCATGCCCCTTCACCTTTTTGGCATTGGACGGGCACTATTATAACAAGGGGGATAAAAAATGTCCCAACCACAGGACCCATCTATAGATGGTGGGTGGAGGCTTGAATTATAATAGTCATTGGGGGCTATGGTCCCCTACCGCCCTCACCCACAGGTGGCATAGCTCTAAATAATCATACAAAGGGGAGGATATGCCATTTCACCCCCAAATATCCATTATATACCCTCCCAGGTGGCTAAGGGTCCCCTGTTCACTAGTCATGAGACATTAAAAATAAATTAACCTTACCTACCCACTTACCTAAATATCAATGAGAAAGGGCATTCAACTAATAACTGTAAATGAAAAAAAATGACCATCATAAATCTTCTTTCATGTAAATCTTATTTTCTCCAGTCCTCAAAAAAACCCACCAAATTAAAATCCACGGTATCATAATATAAATATAAAAAAAAGAGACCAAACAAAAATCAAAAACACATTGCCCATGAGGGCTTCATGTAGTTTGAGCCTGGAAAAATCTTTGGAAGCATGGGAAAGCCTTTAGAAAGAATTTTTCATGCTATGAATTCTATTTATTATGTTATTATTTATATAGCACCAACAAATGCCGCAGCGCTTTACAGTGGGTGGACGAACAAACATGTAGTTGTAACCAGACAAGTTGGACACACAGGAACAGAGGGGTTGAGGGCCCTGCTCAATGAGCTGACATGCTAGAGGGAGTGGGGTAAAGTGACATAAAAGGTAAGGATATTATTAGACCAATGACAGTTACAAGAGAGAAATTACTCGGGAGCTATTAACAGTTTAATTGATACGCTTTCATGAAGAAGTGGGTTTTTTAATGATTTTTTGAAGGAGTGGAGACTGGGTGAGCATCTAACGGAGGAGGGAAGTGTGTTCCACAGGAACGGTGCATCCTTTGAGAAGTCTTGAAGGTGAACATCAGAGGTGGGAGTATGGACAGAAGATAGATGTAAGTCTTCAGCAGAGCGTAAGGGCCTATACGGTACATACTTGTGTATTAAAGAGGATAGATAGGTGGGAGCAGCATTATGTAGATATTTTAAAGCAAGAACCAGAATTTTAAATTGAGCCCGTATATCTTACAGGAAGCCAATGTAGGGACTGACAGAATGGTGAGGAGTGGGAGGTGCGGGAGGACAGGAAGATGAGACAGACACAGGAGTAGCAACACTTGAGGGAGGAAAGACTAGAATTACAGTTTTGGTCGAGTTGAGTTTAAGGAAATGGGCAGCCATCCAGTTAGAAATAGCAGAGAGGCAGTCAGAGACACTAGTCAAGAGGGACGGGGAGAGATCAGGAGAGGACAGATAGATTTGCGTATCATCCACATAGAAATGATAATGGAATGAAATTACCAAGGGAGGCAGTATAGATGGAGAACAGTAGGGGCCAAGGACTGAAGCTTGGGGGACACCAACAGAGAGGAGTTGGGGAGAAGAAGGAGAACCAGAGAAAGAAACACTAAAAGAGTGATGGGAGAGGTAGGAGGAGCACCAGGAGAGAGCAATATCTTGTAGACCAATATTGCGGAGGATGAGAAGAACCTGTTGACGATCAACAGTGTCAAAAGCTACAGAAAGGTCAAGGAGAATTACAATAGAGTAGTGACCACGAGATTTTTCAGCGAGTAGATCATTGGATACTTTGGTCAGTGCTGTTTTCACAGAGTGCTTAGTGTGGAAACCAGACTGAAGCGGATCTAGCAGAAAGTTGGACTCGAGGAAGTCTGTCAATCCTTTTTTCCTCTTCTTTAATATAAAAATTAATTGTTATAATTTTATTTATAAACCTTTTTTCCTCTTCTTTAATATAAAAATTCTTTGTTTAATTTTAATTTTAGAAACTTCTTATACATAATTTTTTAATATATATTAACCTTTTAATTAATAAAAGATGATATTCTTTATATATTTTCTAAATTATTTAGGGTTCTGTGTGACACCAATGAGATGTGGTCTCTCTTTATATATAGATGATGTTACAATCTTTTACTATTTTATTGAGTTTATCATTACAATTGACAATATATGATTAATAATGCTATTTTGTCATATATCTCTCTTTTTAATGTAAAAGATACAAATTTATTACACAGGTTATGTAACCTTATCCCATATGCCCAATTCAGATTTAACACTATTTATCATTTTGTTTGTTTCCATGTATACAATGAATGGAGTTATATATGTTGCCAAGGTAACATCCAAAGCATAGACTCTTTAAGAACTTTTTCGCCAGGACGGCATGTGAAAACAAGATACAGAAAAATGCTGACCAGAAATATGTCACCGGAAGTCACCACAACGCCATTTTTCTTACTGTCGAAATTACATGAATTGGAACTGTTTTACATGCTTTAGTATACTGTGTTTTCTAGGTCAGAATAGGAAGTCTGGCCATGTTAGAGGTGGCGGAACCGGAAGTTCAGCCATATTGGATAGGGCGGAAGGTCCATCCAATATGGGCAGACAGGGAGGGCCCCTGCCCCATATGCACCTATTTTCAGTTTATTTAGAGGGATATATATTCACCTGGGGGACAGGTTATACTTTACTACACCTGATGAAGACCCACTGCTATATGTCAAGTTCATCTTTTCACAGCCCATCACCAGGAATATGACAATATTGGTATATATTCATTTAAAATATTTATCCTGCATTTGCACTTTCTGTCTGCATGCTGAGTGTGCCACCTAGTGTGTCTTTGTGGTAGAGGAGCTTGCAAGCCAACCAATCAGAGCTCTCTGACAGGCAACTCTCACTTCTTCACTTGCTGTGGTAATATTCCCAGTCATTGTTCCCTCACAATGGCATGTCCACTCTCTTTGTTTAATTATTTAGAGCCTCCACTTGCTGCTCATGAGTGAGACACTAGGACCCGTTCAAAAATTATAATTAGAGCCCCAATCTACCATCTATGGATGTGGGTATGGAAAAAAACACTTGGTCCCCCCCTTGAATATTATAATTCAAGCTCAACCTGCCACCTATGGGTGAGGACTTGGTTGGGGACATTAGTGCCCTCCAATATTTTATAATAGCCCTCTCGTGACATCAATGTGCAAATAGGTCAGGATCAGGATAGGTCATCACCATCTTGCAGGATAGTAACACTGGTTGTTAAACTAGACACATACATATTACTGTGCCTTGTGGCAAGGCTTAACATACAAAAAAACAGAGAATAAGCAATATCAAGATGCAAACCAAATGTCACGGATAATAGAGGTACACAAAATTTAAAAAAAAACAAGACAATAGTCAGGAATACAGAAATCAGAATGGTCAAGACAAGCAGAGATCAATATACCAGGAATCAAGAAACCAAGGAACATTTTAATGTGCTGACTGGCTAGCAAGTGCTGGCCAGCTGCCACACGGTTAATCCTTGCACTCTCAGGGGTTATTTAACTATTTACCTACTGACTACTTCCAGCTTCCAGCAAGCAAATAGTAGTCGAAATGATCATTCAGTTGATAAAGCCCAAAAATAAAAGTGTGAGACAGCTAGATAGTTTAACCTTTTGTTAAAAATAAATCAATAAAAAACTTAAAAACATATATGTATCACCTCTGCATATCAATACAATATAAAAAGCTGTGAAGTTTGTGGCAGGCAATCTACCAAAAATCCTGCAAACTTACAGATTGATGCTGGCTGATAGTTCTTATTGCGTAACTTGCATCCTTATGTATGAAAGTTCATACTTTTCGTCCTAAATCCCGTGTGTATGAATGTGGTGGCGTGGTTCTCAAAAAAGTATTCAGCAAAAAAAAAAACAAGTGAATGATGCTCCTTCCAGATGCATTCGGATCCTATTTTGTTTAACAGTGCTTTGTGAATATTACGAATCCTATAATTTGTATAGATTTCAAATCTGGACACAGAATGCATCTGGGCGATTGTTGCAGATTCACTTGGACCTAGTGAATTCTGACTGGATTTGCCTTTAAGAAATATGGAATTCCATGTCGGTATTGCAATTCCTGTGAGAAATCAGCTATTTTCTCTGAATATTGTCCATCTGGGTGGACAAAATCTGGTGTTTAGTTGCTTTAGTACTGGCAAAAGTGAGCTAAAACTTGTTTAAGAACTCCAGAATAAGAATGTATCCATAGTGAAGATGATTAAGATTTTATGTCTCTCACACAATTTTTGGGCTTACAGTGACAACAGATAAATAAGCAGGCTGTTAAATATGCTGTAGTGTTATTTGCTATCCTGCATGTTTACCTAAGATTTATGGCAAAATGACACTTTAAATTGTGTGCAGCTGGAGAAAATGTACTATATGAATGTTTTGTGATAATTTTAGTTTGGCATATGGTAATGAAGTCATGTGATTCCAAACAACGCAGAATTCTGTTTCTGCATATTCATTTATTTATTTTTTGATCTACAGAAAAAATAATTAAAAGCAGTTTAAAAGCATTGCGAGTCAGGTCTTTATCTTGATAACATAGCCATTATATATTACTAATCCTTACAGCCAACTAACAATTTTTCTGAATTGTTTGATACTTTATAGCAAGGCAACATACATTGTTGCCAGGAAAATAATTAACTTAGTAATCCTCCTATCAAAAGGCAGAAAATTATCAACGTATAACGTATAACCTTGAAAGATTTTAAATTGATCACTATATCTGAAAAACTGTAGCAATGTTGCGTTATTTATATATTTTTTAAATGGTTCAGCAGTTTATAAGAAAAATGTAAATGCAATTCTATTTACATTATCTTGTCTTATGGTGAGGAAATTGTACTTGTAACAAAGATAATTTTTTTTTTTTGGATGCTCATTAACTATAAGTAACTATTGAAAGTGAATTAAAACAAGTTCCTGAAATATCAATTAATATATTTTAAACCAGGAATACTCTAATTTAAGTAAAATAATGGCTGTTTTTTTTAAATTTAGTTTACAAACGTAAGAAAGGAGTTTGCTCAATAGAACTAACATATTTTTTGTATGTTTTGTGGTCAATTGAACAGCTCCTGACCTAGGTACACATTTATCTGATCACTAGACAAACCAGAATCACCATTAATAGACATAGTGCCAGTAATACACGTGGCTTGTTAAAATACATTAGCTTCCTTTATTCTGATCTATATTTTCTTTTGGAAAGTATTTATGGGAAACACAGTAACTGAATCAAACAGACCACAATTTTGTGGTTGATTTTAGAGGAACATGATGAGTTGAGTTCGTCTAATGCCATGCTTATTTTTTCTACATTGCTGAAATACAATATGCTGCCCTAAAAGTATTCAATCAACTTATTTAATATCGGGTAATCAACACTGATTTGCCTTGCTTTTCAATTTCTCACAAATGTGTGGCAAATAGAAGTTCAATTTTCTAAACAAACATAAAACTTCTAAAAAAGTATATTTTATGTTATAGCAAAACTTGTTATTATCCATTTATTCTTGGAAAATATGTTTGTTTGTTTCTTTGTTATTTTAGAAAGCACCACACAATAACACATTGAAAGGAAACTAAGCAACTTAACCACTGCTGCTTGCTGTAGTGGTTGTGCTGTATAGAATGCCCTGATACCATCCCATATCTAAAATCAATTCGTTTAGGGCCATTTTGATATAAACCAGGACTTCTTCTGATTCCTTACGCCCTTCATGCTGCATCATGATGAATTCATTGGTGGAATTGCCAGCACCAGATACCAGAAGATGGAAGATGGACATATGTAGACCTTCACACTTATTGCTGCCCAATGGCCATCTCTGATTGGGGGCCTTGTCAGACTCTGAGGCCCTTTTATAGGGCACTGGACCAAGATTGACATTTCATGAGAGGAACCAGGTTAGATAGGAAGAAAAAGGAGGGAAGTGAATTAAATATCTTGAATCAACCTTCCCCTCAGCCAGCACCTGCTGCAGCCAAAACCCCTTTGATCCAAAATTATCCTCTCACCTGCTCCCAAATAGTATGGAAACAGAATGTGACAAAAAAAATAGTTATATATATTTTATATGTTTTTTTTTTAAATGCAGTCTGGGTCACTGTGTGTATGTTTGCCAGTATGAGTGTGTGTGTTGGTATCTGTGTGTGTGGCAATGTATATGTGCATACATCCAGCATTCAAACTAACACTACACACAAATATACCCCAGCATTCAAATGCCAATGCCACCTGCAGAGACACATTTGCATTCATATGCCAACACTACACACACACACACACACACACCACTGCATGCAAATGCCACCATTTAAACAAACAACTCCAAGAAAATGCCACCATTACACACAAATATATATTTACAGACATGTACTTGATGCAAAATCATGCTTACAGTCACACACACAGACCCTGCACACAAATACAACCCTACAAGGATCCTCAACTGGAGAATCGTCGTGGGAATTAAGATGACAGTTGATGATCTATAAATGCAGAGAAAAAGAAAAAATACCAGCGCAATAAAAAAGACAAACAACAAAAATATAAAACAGTGCTTCTTGTCTAGTGGATTCAGTGGGGTTAGTGTCAAAACACCTCATCTATATTAACATCTAATTTTTCACAGGACACTGCACCATAATATGTAAGCATTAGTTGAGGATCTACAATTTGACCACTATGGGATGGGGGCCCAAGAAACGTTCGCACCAAGGCTTTCTTTACATTAATTCCACCCTGGCTGCATGGTTAATATTGAATCAACACATCTACGTGACTAATATCCATTATATCCAACCTGGACAACATAGATTGACTGCAAGCACTTTACTTACCGCCACAAGCTCTCCCAGTCAATCAACGTCTGGAAATAATGAAGATAAATAGTATAACATTAGTTTGTATGAATTCATAAGAACACCTTATCTCGCATTAAAGAGTTTGCATTGAAATAGAAATCAGCAAGGTAATTTTCTGGCATAGCAGAAAACTGATTATTTAAAACGGTATGACACGTTTTATTCTAAACTAGTTAAAAGATAGCAATCACACTTATAATGCATTCAGCAGTGCATTACATACCATTTGCATAGTGCGTAAAACAGGTCAGATCCTCACCCTGCTGAATTTTCTCACATACATTTTCACACTGTACTTTCTCGTTTGCATTGGCTAAGTAGGCTGTGAAGAAGAAATGCAATAACATAGTGATATCCATCCCAAGTTACCGGTTTTAAAAACCCCATGCATTATATTTGCTGCTGGTTTTGTGAGTTTTGCAGTGGAACATTTTTGCTCAGGTTTGAACTATTTTATTAATGCACTTTGTAGCAAGGTTACACTAGTTAGTGAATAGCATTTTAGCATCTTTTTACTGCATTGCCAACTGTAATGGTATTGACCCCTGGTAAATCTACCTGATTACATTACATTTAATTAACATTATAAAGCTGCATTAGGTTCTTTCCTAATATCTATTATGTTCGTGTTTATAAATTTTGTCACAGTTACCATTTGTGACAAAATGCTATTTTTTATTGAATAGCAACAGTGTATGCCAGGGTTTTCAACCAGAATGCCAATGAACACTGTTGTGTCTCAAGTCACTTCAATGTCTGACACAAACACTTGACTTCAGGGCTGTGATAGATTAAATATAGTGCTTAACATTACAATTGGTGTTCTTATTGTGCAGTAAATTAAAACAAGGAAACCACTTTAACCAGAAGTATATATATATATATATATATATATATATATATATATATATATATTGTAACAATTCAAGTAAATATGACATTTTAAATTTGCTGATATAGGCAAAAATAAAATAAAAGCATGGGTACCTTGGATGATATTTTTCCATGAGAAAGTTGGGAACCATTCTAAAACATTTCAAGAAAATTTAAAAAAATATAATATATTAAAAATGTTACTACCTGCATATTTCTATAATGTATGTTACGTGTTAAATTTACATAATTATGCATTATTATTTATGTCTATATAAAATCCTTACACAAACAGGTAATAGCTTTGCAAACAATAAATGTAAGGCTGATATTTTTAAAACAAGAGGTATATGTCAGTGCAAAGGGTTCACATAACTATGCATGCTTTATATTGTACTTGTCTTTTTCCAAAAGCATGATAAAAGTTGCTGAATGCTCAGAACCATATTGCCAGTTCCGAGTGTAATACAGCAAGCAATATATCATCAGACTGATGGAAAGATTATGATGCATCATGTCCATACATCATTACAGTGCTGGAGTTTTTGGTGATTGAAATATTATATATCTGTGGAAACAACTTTACAAATTCGATCTCGTCTAGAGCAGGTGTTAAATTTAAACTTGGAATGCTTGAGTGCTTAAAAAAAGTGTAGATGATAGGTTTCACTAATAGCTATATTAATAATTTATGAATGTTTTTTGGTATATTTGAGAGCTATACATGTCCATGTTCAGGGAAGTTCAAGAAGGAAAAATATGTCTTGTGCTATCTGGTGGTTTATTTTTCATTTTCTTAATGTTGCTTTTATGTATTTTTAAAATGACGAGCTGCATACTTGCAATATTTTTTTTATCTCTGTAGAGTAAAAATAAAAAATATTTGGAATCACTAAAATCTCTTGAGAGATAATATATAGCAGTGTTATACCTTATTAAATGGTGTCCATCATGAAAATCTTACCTTTACTTTCAAGCACAGTATTAAAGGACCACTATAGTGCCAGGAAAACATACTCGTTTTCCTGGCAATATAGTGCCCTGAGCAGTGGCGTACATACCAGGGTAGCAGGGGTCGCGGCTGCGACCGGGCCCGGCCCACCAGGGGGCCCGGCCGCCTCTGTGACCCAGTATGTACCCACAGGGCCAGCCTCTTCTCCTGGGGGGCCCAGGAGGCGGCCATCTCAGGGCCCCCCGAGGCTGGCCCTGCTGACCCCAGCAGGCGGGCTGGATGTCTGGGTGGCCGGCGCGCGAGGGAGCACTCTCCCCTGTGTGCTCCCTCTTCCGCTCCCTCACGCACCGCACTGATGCCGGAGCCGGAAGATGACGTCATCTTCCGGCGCCGGCATCCCTATGCGGCGCGCGAGGGAGCGGAAGAGGGAGCACACAGGGGAGAGTGCTCCCTCGCGCGCCGGCCACCCAGACAGCCAGTCCACCCAGTGACCGGCCGCCCAGGAGCCCAGCAGCACCAATGGACCCCAGGGAATCCCCTCAGCTCTCCAAAAGGTAAGGAGGCTGGGGGGATTACATTTTAAAAAAATGTGTGTGTGTGTGTTAGTGTGTGTGTGTGTGTTAGTGTGTGTGTGTATGTGTTTGTGTGTGTTAGTGTGTGTGTTTGTGTATGTGTTTGTGTGTGTTAGTGTATGTGTGTATGTGTTTGTGTGTTAGTGTGTGTGTTTGTGTTAGTGTGTTAGTTTGTGTTAGTGTGTGTTAGTGTGTGTGTCAGTGAGTGTGTGTGTCAGTGAGTGTGTCTGTTATTGGGTGTGTGTCTGCTAGTGAGTGTGTTACTGTGTGTGTCTGTTACTGAGTGTGTTTGATGTCTGTTAGTGAGTGTGTGTTTGTCAGTGAAAGTGTATGTTTTGTAAGTGAGTGTGTATGTATCTCAGTAAATGTGTGCGTCTGTTAGCTTGTGTGTATGCGTCTGTTCGTGAGAATGTGTGTGTGTGTCTTCAGCATTTACCTTTCTCCAGCGTCGGACTCCCTTGGCGCTGGGGATCCCTCCGCCTCTCAGCTCCGAATGCACATGCGCGGCAAGAGGCGCGCGCACGCATTTAAACCACCCATAGGAAAGCATTAATGCTTTCCTATGGACGTTCAGTGTCTTTTCACTGTGATTTTCACAGTGAGAATTGCGGAAGCTCCTCTAGCAGCTGTCAATGAGACAGCCACCAGAGGCTGGATTAACCCTCAGTGAAACATAGCCGTTTCTCTGAAACGGCTATGTTTTCAGCTGCAGTGTTAAAACTAGAGGGACCTGGCACCAAGACCACTTCATTGAGCTGATGTGATCTGGGTGTCTGTAGTGGTCCTTTAAGTGTGTGTGCATACCGCCGTCGCGGGTGCCCGCTGCCATGTGTTGCGGCCCCGACCCGCGCCGAGTAAGCACGGGGGGGGCCCCACGGATCAATTTTCGCACCGGGGCCCCATGGGTCATGTGTACGCCACTGGCCCTGAGGGTGCCCCCACCCTCAGGGTCCCCCTCCCGCTGGGCTCTGGGGGGAGGAACGGGTTAAACTTACCTCTTTCTCCAGTGCCGGGCAGGGAACTCTCCTCCTTCTCTCCGCCTCCTCTCCTCCTCTTTGGCTGAATGCGCATGCGCGGCAGGAGCTGCGCGCGCATTAAGCCAGTCCATAGGAAAGCATTCACAATGCTTTCCTATGGACGCTGACGTCTTCTCACTGTGAAAATCACAATGAGAAGAGCGGAAGCCCTCTACCGGCTGTCAATGAGACAGCCACCAGAGGCTGGATTAACCCATTTATAAACATAGCAGCTTCTCTGAAACTGCTATGTTTATAGAAAAAAGGGTTAAACCAAGCTGGACCAGGCACCCAGACCACCTCATTAAGCTCAAGTGGTCTGGGTGCCTATAGTGGTCCTTTAAATGTCATGTATTTTTCTATTTGTAATGATGAAACAAAACATTCAATATACATTTTAATATAACATTTTTTTTTTCCTTTTAAATATGTACAATTCAATATATTGTGCCATACTTGTCAGCGACCACATAATTAACCCTCACACCACAGAGGATTTTTAACTAGCTCTGCCACCGTGCAAATATATCTTAAAATTACCATTCAGTAGCAAAAAGAAAAAAAAAGTGAACAATAGTTTGGATGCATTCAGTTCTGAATTTTAATAAAACCTGTGCTTTGTGAATATTCTGAATCCTATACTTTATACAGGATCCGTATGCAAAAGCATTGATTTTAGTAACTGCTACAAAACTTTTCTGGGAGATTGCCAGCATAATTCCAACCATATTTGGCTTAAGTAAAAATAAGAATTGCCATTATATTCACAGTGGAGACATTTTCATCAGTTTTTCCCCCATTCTTCCTCTGGGTGCGTGTGTGTCAGCTGTCTAAGAGGTAAAGTAGTCAGGTCAGTTGAGTAATTCGTCATCTTGTCATGGCAGGGGGGACCAAGAGGTGACAGAGTGCCAAGAGGTGGAGTGGTGGAGGGGGGGCTGAGGATAAGAATTATCAAGTGTGAGAGAGGAATAGAGGAAAAAAAGGGGGAGGGCCGAGAGGGGAAGAGCGGGTACACTAGTACCTTGTGCCATCAGCAGACAGGAAAATCAACCACGGAGTCCATGTCTGCGTGCATTTATCCGAGCGACTCTGCATGGCTGCGGTTAGAGACACCATGTTGTGCATCTCACCCACCCTGTCCACCCATTGCTGGAAGGTAGACACACGCATCTGTTTCCACAGCATGGGAATTAGGGACTTTGGTCAATATTTTTTTTGTACGCCTTCATGTTGGCATGATGAAGTAGCATGGGAAGAGGCTGGAGCGGAAGGTCCGAGTCCGTGATCTCCAGAATCATAGAAAGTATCATCGACCAGGGTGCATTTCCGCCGTAAGTGTAGCAAGGTGCCCATGTCAGACCTGCATCTCCAGCAACCCCTTGGGGGTTCTGTACCATCTGGCCAATAAATTGAATCCCATCTCCTGATATTTGGAGCTAATTGAGCACTTGTGTGTAAAAATTTAGATTTTCCTCCATTCCTGGTCAGTCAGAGTTTCCCCTGTCTCTCTCTCCCACCTTGTAATATATTTAAGTGGGGGTTTGTTCTCACTGTGTATGAGAATGGGGTATAGCATGGAGATTCCTCTATGAACATGCCGCCTGGTAGTGCACATCGATTCAAACTGTGTAAGGTCCCTATTTTAAAGGTTTTTTCCTGAAATAAGAGTGTAGCAGGTCTTGATTTGATGGTAATGTAACTGATCTATACCCTTCGGGGTTGCTTATTGTAACATGTCCGTCATCGATTTGAAGTGTTCGCCATCGCACCGTTGACCTATGTATATCTCATCAGTCAAATTGAATTAGTGTAGGTCCACCGGGTTCAGTCCTCCTCCCAGCCCAGGGCTATGAGTGACCAGGGTCAGAGGGCCAGGGGACATCATTAGTTACCTCTGGTAGCGGAGGGAGCACCACACGCTCAGCATGACATTAGAGCGTTACCGGTGCATAAAACGCCAAACGTCAAACCCCCATGCCAAAGCTGTGAGGGTATCTGGCCCCTGGCCTGAGCCTTCTCAGCGTGCACCTATACTTTTGTGGTTGGTAGGGCATGCCAGTCAGAGCTACCTGATAATACCCATTGATCGATTGGAGCCCAGTGCCTCCTTGGTCCTTGGAGTTGGGATTTACTAATCCGCGGGGCACTTCAGTTCCACACAAACCGCTAGATGGCCGCACTTATTGATTGAAAGAATGCCCTGGGGATCAATACCGGGACCGTCTGAAACAGATAAAGGTGACTTGGGAAGACATTCATCTTTACAGTGTTGATGCGGCCAAACCATGATATGTACAGGTCTGTCCATTGGCGCAGGTCCTTTTCGAGGGTGATTAAAATAGGGAGGAAGCTAAGGCGGTAGAGGTGAGGCAGCTCTCTCAGCAACCAGATCTCTAGATAGTTGAGTTTTGAAGCACACCAGGTAAAGTAGAACTGATCCCGCAGGTGCGACTCTTGTAAGGGAAGATCAAGACATTCAGTGACTCCAAATTTTCCATGTTTAATTTATGGTTAGAGGGCTGGCCATATTCACAGAAGAGGCGCCGAAGGTTGGTCAGGGAAACCAGTGGTTGTTCCAGGAAGAAGAGCATGACGTCGGCGTAAGCTGCTACACGATGCTCTGTGGGTCCCAGGGTGAACCCAGTGAGGCCCCCATCCCGTCTGACCACCTCCAGGAATGGCTCTAGAGTGAGGGCAAACAGGAGGGGGATAGGGGGCACCCGTGCCTAGTACCATTCCTTATAGGGAACTGCGCCGACAGAGCGCAGTTTATTCTTATGTGGGCCAATGGGATCATATATAGCGAAGATATCCATGCTCTGATATGGGAGCTTGACCTCATGTGCTTGAGTGTGTTTTCTAGGTAAGATAAATCCACCCAGTCAAATGCTTTTTCAGCATCTGTGGAGAGAAGGACAAGCTCTTTACCTGTCGCCCGGGAAGAATGGATGACATTGAGGATGACCCTGTTGGTATAATGCCTTGCTTCCCTGCCAGGGGACAATCCCACCTGGTCTGGGTGAACCAGGCTAGGTAAGACCCTGGGTAGACGCAATGTCATGGCTTTGGCCATCAGTTTGAGGTTGGCGTTTAGGATTGATATTGGCCAGTAGCTCGAGCATCCTTGGGAATGACCGTTACCACCACGTGAAGCGAGTCACCCGGGAAACTTCTTCCCATCAGGATAGATGTGTCCCAGCCCAGTTCCCACTATAGTACCTTTTACAAAAAGGAATCTAGGGTCTACATGCGTGGCTGTACATTGAAATGGAATAGTTTGTGCAAAGAGGATTGCTACTCCCGGTCATTTATCCTTGTGGTGATTTGCGTAAAAGCTGATAGGGAATCTTCTATCGCTTATTGTTGGGGAGCTACCCACTCTAAAATGGGTTCTCCTATAAACATTGGGACCAGAGCGCTTTTTTTTTTTTCATAGCTGAAAAGAGACTTGCGTCCATCAAATTCAGCCTTCCTCACATTTGTTTTTTGCTGTTGATAAAAAAGAAGGCAAAAAAACCCAGTTTGAAGCTCTTCCAATTTTGCAACAAACTAGGAAAGAAAATGCCTTCTTGACCCCAGAATGGCAGTCAGATTTATCCTTGGATAGGGAAGTTATTACCTATTACCTACATTGAAAAATTATAACCTTGAATATTCTGTTTTTGCAAGTATGCATCTAGTTGCTGTTTGAACAGCTGTATGGACTCTGTTAAAACCACTTCTTCAGGCAAAGAATTCCACATCCTTATTGTTCTGACAGTAAAAAAACCTTTTCTTTGCCTTAAACGAAATCTTCTTTCTTCCAGTCGAAATGTCGAAATGCATGACCTCGTGTCCTGTTCATGTGAATAGATTTCCACACAATGGTTTGTATTGGCCCCAAATATATTTGTATAATGTTATCATATCCTGTCTCAGGTGATTTTTTTCTAAACTAAAAAGGTTTAAATTTGTTAACCTTTCTTCATAGCTGATATATATCCTTTAATTAATTTTGTAGTCTGTCACTGCACTTTTTCTAGTGCCATAATATCCTTCTTTAGAACAGGTGCCCAAAATTGCACAGCATATTCAATATGTGGTCTTCCTAGTGATTTATAAATGATATTCTCATCCCGAGAATGAAGTCCCTTTTTCATGCATGACAATACTTTATAGTTGTCTGTCTAGGGTTTTTTCCCAGTCTGGTTCCTGGCCCCGCTCCCCTCCTGCCCTATGGTGCTCTGGTGTGTGCCCTTTCTAACTAAGTTGGGGCGGGGGTCAACGGGGATGGTGCAGGGGTGGGGACATCCCGTGAGCCCAACATGGAGTCAGCTGTACTTTCCGTGCCAGGGGAAGCTGGCACCATTTTGTTCCTCCCCGCGTTTGTCTGAGGCTATCGGGAGTTGACAAGAAATCGTCCATTGGACCGGATGCCTACCTCGGGGAACTCATTCCGTAGAGTCCAGGGGTCATCTTGTGTTGGGTTTTCCCCATTCTGCACTTGTGGAGAGCTTTGTTAAGGGGCTTTGTGAGCTGGAGCTATGGAGACTCTACGAGCTGTTGAGACTCTACAAGCTGCGTCTTACTCCATTAGCAGGTAAGCCACGTTCCTGGGATAGCTCTTTTGTTGAGAGTGCCAACTGATGATTATGACTCTTGGATAATGAGCTAGACTCTGAAGGATTTGCATTAGATCTCAGTGATTTCATCTCTATTTAGTGGAGATGGGGAGCATTGCCTGGAGGACCCCAGGTAAGAACAAGAAGTCAAATGGGTGGGAGAGTTCTCCTGGCACCTAATCAACAGTATGCAGTAATGGCTTTGATGCATGGGGTGTTATTCTAACTTACTTTATGTCTCCTCTGTGACCTTCACACTCTGTTCTGTTGCTTGGAAGCTGCTGCATTTCAGTGTAGGGCTTAACAAGCTTAATTACTGAGACAGAGCATTAATTATTGCTGTCAGCCAATGATCTGGTCTGCATCGCAGGGTCACACTCAGGAAAGTTAACCCTCTGTAGATGCCCATCCAGCATCAAGTCAAACCATTTTTGCAACAGTTTTACTACTTACACTGGAAGCCAGTCCCACCATGGAATTCTCTCCTAGAACAATAAAACTAGCAGGCATAGCTAGGCTGCTGTGGCTATGATGCTTGGAATGTTCTAAAATGCCCTGTAATACATTATGTAATATAACTTTTTTTTTTTACATGTGATTAAATTATGAAAATACACTACTTTAAACAGAAGCGGATTAAGGGCTCTGTATGATTGTTTTTGTTTTTTTTTTAAACCTGTGGTGAATAAGTGTTGTATGTGTGTGTGTGGGAGACTGAGTGTGATGTGTGTGGAAGTGTGTAGTATCATGTGTTTGGGGGAGACTGAGAGCTGTATGTGAGGGCCTGTCTGTGCTGGCTAAGTGTTGTGTGTGCGTCTGAGTGTGTCCTACTGTACAAGTAAGGGGGGGCAGGGACAGGGAGTCTGACTTTCCCTAGTGGTCCCTTGGATACCCATTAAGAGCAGAATCCCTGCTGGTCTAGTAGGGGAGCATTGTGGACTGTGCTAATATCTGACTAATATTGTCATCTCAGATACAATAAAGATGTGTGTGTGTGTGTAGAAGAAAGTATATACACCATTCAACTACTAGACAAATAGTGTTACTAAAGTTACTAATACACAACTAGTAAATATATATATATATATATATATATATATATATACTATAGTATAGACACACACAGTGCAGATAGTAAAATTATATGTATAGCTAAAAAGGTGGGCTTCAATGACGTTGGTTCTTAGTGTAATACCTATAAAACAAAAATGCAATACATAGTGAACTCTGTAAAAATTACTATGGAAATCATGGTGGTGGAATAGCTCTCACACTTTGCAGAGCCTTTCCAGGCTCTGTATAAACGCCTGTGGGTGCCAGTTCAGGCTTGGAATTTCCCCTCCAGTCACAGGAGTAGATGGGAAGGAAAATTCTTCTTTATTATACCACTAATGAGTTTAAAAGTGTAATAAAAAACACAGTATAAAATACAAACAGTGATAGTAAATCTATAGACTGCACAGGGTATCAAATAAAAGCAAACACACATTTCAACCTTACAATCTATTCAACCTCATCCCTCACAGGTAGTGATGTCTCGAACATAAAATTTTCAGTTCGCGAATGGCGAACGCGAACTTCCGCAAATGTTCGCGAACCGGTCGAACCGCCATAGACTTCAATAGGCAGGCAGATTTTAAAACCCACAGGGACTCTTTCTGGCCACAATAGTGATGGAAAAGTTGTTTCAAGGGGACTAACACCTGGACTGTGGCATGCCGGAGGGGGATCCATGGCAAAACTCCCATGGAAAATTACATAGTTGATGCAGAGTCTTGTTTTAATCCATAAAGGACATAAATCACCTAACATTCCTAAATTGTTTGGAATAACGTACTTTAAAACATCAGGTATGATGTTGTATCAATCAGGTATTGTAAGGGTTACGCCCGCTTCACAGTGACAGACCAAACTCCCCGTTTAACGCACCACAAACAACTGCAAACAGTCCATTTGCACAACCGCAAACTTCCCATTTGCACAAGGTTGGATACCAAGCTAGCCATGTCCCGTTCCTTGTCCTCGCTTATGTCATTGAAGGTCTCTTCCTCCACCCAGCCACGTACAACACCAAGGGTCCCCAAAAGGTGACAACAAGCCCCCTGGGATGCCTGCTGTGTTTGGTCTTCCACCTCCTCAAAGCCACCTTCCTCCTCTGACTCCTCTTTTTCAGACTCCTCTCTCTGAGTTGCCTGTCTCTGCGTTATTATAAGGTGTGCTAAGTAGTACTATTCCTATCAGTTTAATCCCTGTTACGTCCCCTATCAGTTTATGACATCAATTTTAGGAACCGGGAGATGGAAAAAGATGCTTGGTCAGTCCTCCTTCTTCAAATTTGGGGCACTGCGCGTGCAATCTAATGTGCCACCAGATAGGAGTGGTGTGTTAAGTAGTACTATTCTTATCAGTTTAATCCCAATGTCACGACTACTAGTGTGGTCCAGCACGCAGAAACTATGTAAACATATACATAGACAAGAAAAGGAAAATAAAAGGACAGAGCGTAAACCGGACCTTAGAATGGCCGGACTAATACGCTAGAGACAGAGAATGGTCAAAGGGAAAGCCGAGGTCAAGGAAGCCAGGAAATACACAATACCGTTTACACAAGCCAAGTCAGGGAAACCAGAATTCAGAATATCCAGAGAAAAGCCAAGATCAGGATACCAGGAAATCAGATTCACAATGATAGAACACTCTCAGGAATCCAGGAACAGGAAACCACAACAGGGCAAGGTACTGGAGTGAGCTAGGGATTTAAATATCATGCGGCGGGCCGGCAGCCGCAGCACCCTGTTACGTCCCCCTCACCAGGCCTTTTTTAATCGAATGTATCGCCCACTGTCAGTCCATTCGGGATCCATCCCTCATTCATCTTAATAAAGGTGAGGAAATCTAGACTTTTTTGACCTAGGTGACTTCTCTTCTCAGTGACAATACCTCCTGCTGCACTGAAGGTCCTTTCTGACAGGACACTTGAAGCGGGGCAGGCCAGAAGTTCTATCACAAATTGTGATAGTTAAGGCCACAGGTCAAGCCTGCACACCCAGTAGTCAAGGGGTTAATCGCTCCTCAGAGTGTTGATATCTGCAGTTAAGGCGAGGTAGTCTGCTACCTGTCCGTCGAGTCGTTCTCTGAGGGTGGACCCCGAAGGGCTGTGGCGATGCGTAGGACTTAAAAAGCTCTGCATGTCCTCCATCAACAACATGTCTGTAAAGCATCCTGTCCTTGCCGGTGTAGTCGAGGGAGGAGGAGGATTACTTTCACCTCTTCCCCTGTTAGATTCCCGTTGTGCTGTGACATCACCCTTATACACTGTGTAAAGCATACTTTTTAATTGATTTTGGAACTGCTGCATCCTTTCCGACTTGCCGTAATTCTGTAACATTTCAGGCACTTTCTGCTTATACCGGGGGTCTAGTAGTGTGGACACCCAGTACAGGTCATTCTCCTACAGCCTTTTTATACGAGGGTCCCTGAACAGGCACGACAACATGAAAGACTCCATTTGCACAAGGTTGGATGCCGAGCTACTCATGTCCTGTTCCTCGTCCTCAGTGATCTCACTGAAGGTATGTTCTTCCCCCCAGCCACGTACAACACCACAGATACCAGATAGGTGACAACGAGCACCCTGGGATGCCTGTTGTGATTGGTCTTCCTCCTCCTTCTCAAAGCCACATTCCTCCTCTGACTCCTCTTCCTCACAATCCTCTTCCAGCGTTGCCGCAGGTCCAGCAAGCGATGCTGATAAGGCTGTTTCTGGTGGTGATGGTGACCACAACTCTTCCTCTTCACGCTCATCTACGGCCTGATCCAGCACTCTTCACAGGGCACGCTCCAGGAAGAAAACAAATGGTATGATGGTGCCTTCGGTGTGACTGACTAGGTTTGTCACCTCCTCAAAAGGACGCATGAGCCTACAGGCATTGTGCATGAGCGTCCAGTAATGTTGCAAAATCCAGTTGTGCGTTCAGGGCAGACAGGAGTGCTAGTCCGGTGTGACTCTCTGCTTTCAGGCAAGTCAACCCCAAGACGGCGTGACACTGCTGTATCCGGGATGTGGAATAGTACCTGGGGAGCTGGGGGTGCTGTTGATAAGGAGTAAGACGCAGCAGAAGAGGACTCAGCCGAGGAGGTTATGGAAGAGGATGGAGTAGGAGGAGTAGAGGAGGTGGCAGCAGGCCTGCCTGCAAGTCGTGGCGGTGTCACCAGATATGAGTTGCACTGGTGTGACACTGTGCCCTGGCAGGCCCTGAAACGCACACTCATGAAGGAAACTGACTGCTATTATATTACAGTCCAAAAAGGTTTTTTTTTTTTTTTTTAAATGCAAGCTATTGGGACACCAGTGAGTGAATGGTTGCACTGGACAGGCCCTGAAACGCACACTCGTGAAGGAAACTGACTGCTATTATATTACAGTCCAAAAAGTTTTGTTTTTTTTTAAATGCAAGCTATTGTGACACCAGTGAGTGATTGGTGGCACTGGGCAAGTGGGCACAGTATATGCTGTGAGCCTGACAGAAAAAAAACAGACTGATGTTCTAGCCCTAAAAAGGGCTTTTTGGGGTGCTGTCCTTACAGCAGAGATCAGATGAGTCCTTCAGGACTGTAGTGGACACTGAATACACTAGCCTAGCTATCAATTTCCCTATCAAATCAGCAGCAGCTACACTGTCCCTCCTCTCACTAAGAATGCAGCTTCACAATGAATGTAAAATGGATGCTGTCCATGAGGTGGGAGGGTCTGGGAGGGAGGGTCTGCTGCTGATTGGCTGGAATGTGTCTGCTGACTGAGGTACAGGGTCAAAGTTTACTCAATGATGAAGAATAGGGGGCGGACCGAACAGCGCATATGTTCGCCATCCGTGGCGAACGCGAACAAGCGATGTTCGCCAGGAACTATTCGCCAGCGAACCGTTCGGGACATCACTACTCACAGGTTTCAGAACATGTTCTGTATGAACAAAGTCATTAAAGGCTGCAAAGCTCATGCTTCAGCAGCCCTTAGTGTCCCCACATCCTTACTAACAAAACCGGCTATAAACCTTAGCTCTGTCATTGACTCAATTTGTTTGTCTGTATCCTGCTGTACAAACATCCTGATTTCAACTTGACGATCCTGAAGAAAACTTTACTATGCAGTCATTTCTCAGGACCAATATGGAGGCCAATAGGGTTTGCTGCTGCTCAATGGAAGTGGGATTCACTAATATAATTAATACATGTTTCTCTTCCTCCATAAAAACAGGAATATCAGAATTTCTATAGGAGACATAAAATATTTTGTTAAATTTGTTAAAGTGATGCTTCATTGAATTACAAGCAGTACATCAGTAACATTTCTCTGTTTGAATGTTATCATCTGACAGCATCATATATATTTATATAATTTACAGTAAAAAGCATGTTGGCTAATGTAATATGTCTACAGCATTTTCAAGGCTATTTAAAGGGACGCTATTGCAAATCTGTATTCCTAATGTCAGACTCCCTGTACCTGCCCCCCTCACGTGTACAGCATAAAATCCCAAATAAATAATTTTACTAACCTTTACTTTACCTTTTTTAAGCTGAGATTCTCCCTTGGTGCTGTCAACGGTTCCTTCTAGTCTCCTCTAGGAAGATGGCACAATCCAATTGTACCTTTATACTATACACAAAAATCAAATGAACAATCATCGCAAGATATGTCAATGAAACCCTTGTCATACAGAATTATCAAATGCAATGATTCTCTATGACAGGTTGTGAATGGCCCTGCACATGCATACGTGTTTTGGTATGTCTGGGTATGAGAGATGGAAAGTAACAGTCCCTACGGTACTATCCAGAGGGTTTGGAGGCGTGGCTTGAAGCCATGATTCGAAGCCTTTTACTGTTAAAAATATAACATTGCGGAGGCTAGGAAATAGGAAGAGCTAGATAAGGTGCTATAACAACTTCAATAAGATGAAATTGTTATAGCACATACAGTGTTTATTTAAGTATGTATATCAAAAATACCTCTGGCATACATATATTTTATAGCATTATTATCTCAATAAAACTAACAATTGCTGGTTATATGATGTGCACACACCCCATAGCATGTGCACACATGTTAATTAGATTTGACATGCTTTAAATGCAGCATATGGAAAAGCAATCATTAACATAATAAAACTGATTACAGATCACTTGCATTCTCCATTTTATTAAATTTCTTACATATGTGCATGCTGTAATTGTGACAGTATTATCAGGGTCAGTCAATGAAGTGAGAAATTTCAGGAATGTTTGTAAACGAGACATAGGTATTGGATGAATCTCAATACATGTGTATATATTCTTAAGTGAGGAAAGACAGAATTATAAAATTTAGTAATTTATTAAGTCATGCTGGCACATTCAAATGATAGCATTTTAGTTATATTTAAAATATATTTACATATGGAGCATAACACATAAAGCAAATAGCACAATACAGCATCTTAGCTAGATTGAAAGCATATGTGCATGTGGAGGTTAACAGAAAATGCACAAAGCATGCATGGAGTTTAAAGTATATGCAAGTACTTACCACTTCTTCAAATCATCTATTGTTCTATTTTCACCAATGATATTGACTTTATCCACAATTAACTTTCACAGATAAGTCTTCCTAGACTGGGTAGTCTTTTTGGCTGCTACTTCAAAAATACTGTTGTAGTCCTGGCACAGCTTTGACACCAGAGCTACATTCTTCTCTGGGCTAAAACCTTGGGCATATTTCCTCCCAGAACACTACTTGGAATGCAGTCCTTTAGGAGCTTAAAGCATCCTGCCTCCACATCCCCTATCCTCTTACTTCTTGGCCAGTTCCTTCAATTTCACTATTGTGGGACATATTTACATGTTTAGTGTTTACAGTTTGCTATGCTGGAGGCTTATGGTCATGATCTGCCTTGGCTTACTGGCTGGAAATGGATTCAGCAGGTCTGCCCATTCCTGCACTTTTAAGAAAATTAATTGGCTCATACACCTGCCTTCTAATGCTATTTATTTAACCATTGATTTAGGAGATTTTCATTGGATATATTCTTGCCCCCTGCCAATCATTTATGCATTTTGTGGTGTTTTGTGTAAACCAGAATGGTTACTGGACAGGCATATTAAAAACAGAGTGACATGCATTTGGTCATTATTGAAATTCAAGCCACATTTGCTCGTTCACATTTTCAATAATTTACTGGCCATTCCAAATCAATGAATAAACTGTATTGTAAGGAAGAATTGTGTCCATCATGCGAGATGGGACTTGTTTGATTTGGTCATTCAGTAAATCAGATGTTCATTAGTGGGACAAACTGATGAATCACATAAAAGTTTAAATTTTTTATTATGCCCTGCTGAATAAGTTAATAACCATGAACATTAAATCATAGTTGAAGATAAGAGGGGAACATAAATGGGAGACATGTATAGAAAATATTAGATTGCATATTACGTTTAGATTTCCCACATTGTAATAATGGGCAAATATGCTATATGTGTGGTCAGGGACATTAACCAATATGAAAAGAATTATATAAAAGCAACTCGGTCGCAAAAATCTTTGCAGAGAGACTGATTGGCATGCTCCCAAGATAATCAACAATGACCAAGTTGGATTCGTAAGAGGGAGACAGGTGGCAGACAATACCATAAAGTCCTAGATATTCTGTACAAATTGCCTAGCCCAACTGAAGTCAGCTTTCAATTTTGCTTGGATGACTACATTTATAACTTTTCTTCTTATCCATCTTGCAGACCTATTCAAGTTCAACTATTTAAAGCTCCTCATAGCAATGACACACACAATGGGGGGCTGGGAGGGAAAATGTCTGACATGTCCAGGTAGTATAGCAGTGATTACCTAAATTATTGTATCTGTTTGGGATCTTGCCTATAGGTCTTTAGAGAAGCTTTTGGAACCGAGTTTAGACATTATTCTCTAAATTCAAATGGAGAAATAAACGACCTAGAGTTAGCACGGTGTTGAGCAGGTCAGTGGCTGGGCCTTACCTGGTCAGGCCTGAACCTCCCAGACATCAAAATTTATTACTGGGCAACCCAGTTGACTAACGTGGTGGTGGTTCACTCCTCATCTGATGTCCCTCAATGGACTCAAATTGAGTACATGTGAACTCACAACACAAACACCAAATACCTTTCCTGGATATCAAAACCAGATCAACCTTGTATCACCAAGGTACTTCCCATGACTAAACTGTTATTTAATATTTTGGATCAGGCATGCAAGCTTTGTGGTCACCTTCCTTAGCCTAGAGCAACCCACCTATATGCACTTTACAAGAGGAAGTGCTCTTTTTATTAATAGCTCTGTGAGGGCTCTGGAGTGACCCATGTTAATCCCTGATAACATTCCTGTTGATCCCTGATGATAACTTTCTCAACACTGTGCAGGACCTATTATCTGCTCAGTTTGGTCTTGTTTTCCTACTTACAACTTAAAGGCCAATTAACACACCAGCACTGGCTTTGGAGATGGAGATCTAGAAAACGGCTTACCTATATGGGAAAAAATGTGCTTACAGGTAGTTCAACCAATAAAGATTATTGTTCGCATTACGATTTATTAAATTCAGAGTTGCCTGCTACAGACTGGTGACACATCCAGAAACGGTACAAGGATTTGGGCCACACTGTGGCTCCAACAGAGTGGTCAAGAGCATTCCAGGCCCACAAGGGATTTACGGTGTGCGTCTCCCACTTGGAGATTACACACAAAATACTTTATAGGTGGTTTCTAGTTCTGGCTGACTGCCATTTCAGTTTGATCCTTGCTACCAGGAACTCTGGAACACTTCAGACTCAATCACTGCGGCTTGACTGGGGTCTTTGAGGACCTCTTTCACCAGACCATGCTGCAGTGAATATCGCACCGGAGCAGTGATTATGGCAAGGTATTGATTATGGCCCTTCCACTAAAATACTAGTTAAGACATAACATAGGGTAAAACATATTTATTGAGTACATAACTTGTACAGGGAGTGCAGAATTATTAGGCAAGTTGTATTTTTGAGGATTAATTTTATTATTGAACAACAACCATGTTCTCAATGAACCCAAAAAACTCATTAATATCAAAGCTGAATATTTTTGGAAGTAGTTTTTAGTTTGTTTTTAGTTTTAGCTATGTTAGGGGGATATCTGTGTGTGCAGGTGACTATTACTGTGCATAATTATTAGGCAACTTAACAAAAAACAAATATATACCCATTTCAATTATTTATTATTACCAGTGAAATCAATATAACATCTCAACATTCACAAATATACATTTCTGACATTCAAAAACAAAACAAAAACAAATCAGTGACCAATATAGCCACCTTTCTTTGCAAGGACACTCAAAAGCCTGCCATCCATGGATTCTGTCAGTGTTTTGATCTGTTCACCATCAACATTGCGTGCAGCAGCAACCACAGCCTCCCAGACACTGTTCAGAGAGGTGTACTGTTTTCCCTCCTTGTAAATCTCACATTTGATGATGGACCACAGGTTCTCAATGGGGTTCAGATCAGGTGAACAAGGAGGCCATGTCATTAGATTTTCTTCTTTTATACCCTTTCTTGCCAGCCACGCTGTGGAGTACTTGGACGCGTGTGATGGAGCATTGTCCTGCATGAAAATCATGTTTTTCTTGAAGGATGCAGACTTCTTCCTGTACCACTGCTTGAAGAAGGTGTCTTCCAGGAACTGGCAGTAGGACTGGGAGTTGAGCTTGACTCCATCCTCAACCCGAAAAGGCCCCACAAGCTCATCTTTGATGATACCAGCCCAAACCAGTACTCCACCTCCACCTTGCTGGCGTCTGAGTCGGACTGGAGCTCTCTGCCCTTTACCAATCCAGCCACGGGCCCATCCATCTGGCCCATCAAGACTCACTCTCATTTCATCAGTCCATAAAACCTTAGAAAAATCAGTCTTGAGATATTTCTTGGCCCAGTCTTGACGTTTCAGTTTGTGTGTCTTGTTCAGTGGTGGTCGTCTTTCAGCCTTTCTTACCTTGGCCATGTCTCTGAGTATTGCACACCTTGTGCTTTTGGGCACTCCAGTGATGTTGCAGCTCTGAAATATGGCCAAACTGGTGGCAAGTGGCATCGTGGCAGCTGCACGCTTGACTTTTCTCAGTTCATGGGCAGTTATTTTGCGCCTTGGTTTTTCCACACGCTTCTTGCGACCCTGTTGACTATTTTGAATGAAACGCTTGATTGTTCGATGATCACGCTTCAGAAGCTTTGCAATTTTAAGAGTGCTGCATCCCTCTGCAAGATATCTCAGTATTTTTGACTTTTCTGAGCCTGTCAAGTCCTTCTTTTGACCCATTTTGCCAAAGGAAAGGAAGTTGCCTAATAATTATGCACACCTGATATAGGGTGTTGATGTCATTAGACCACACCCCTTCTCATTACAGAGATGCACATCACCTAATATGCTTAACTGGTAGTAGGCTTTCGAGCCTATACAGCTTGGAGTAAGACAACATGCATATAGAGGATGATGTGGTCAAAATACTCATTTGCCTAATAATTCTGCACTCCCTGTAGTTATACCCCTAACAGCCTAATTTACTTACAGTAGGGTTACAGTGGTACACAAAGTTCCCCTTCATGTTCCCCACCATAACCCTTTCCCAAACAGCATATTAGCCCAAAACAACCTATAACAATATGGACTTGGGAGAGCAACCAATTACACTAGTGTCAGTGGGGCACTGTTGTTACAAGGAATGGTGGGGACAGAAAATAAGGGCCACATGAGAAATTTAAATGAGTGACAGGGCACACACTTTTAACTGGTCTGGAAATGTCCATAGAACAACGAGACAATGCCCTGCAAGGAAAGCAAGAAGAAAGAAAAAAGGGGTCAGGAGAGAGGCAAACACAACCTGGACAATCAATATATTCAAATCAGATGACTGTCAATTGAAAGTTATGATATCATCTGTTACACTGGTAATTGGGGAAACATGGCAAACATCAGCAGGGGGAAGAGGTACTGCCAACTGCCCCCCCCCCCCATACCCACCTCCCCAAAAGCAGAGAACCTTTCTAAGCCAAGTCCCATAGTTGAGTGGAGAGGATGCTGGCACTTAGTTCCCTCCAGGTTCCAGGAAAAGGAGGTTTCTATAACACATGCTACATAACAATGAGAGACACCTAGTGAGTTAAAACTAACCTACTTCCCTACTACAAATGTGAAATGGCTTCTAATTAATGTCAAGTGGGGAATCTACTAACTTTGTATATAACAAGTGAGGCCCTGCTAGTTGTCAAGTGGTGTGAGAGGCTCTGTCACAGTTGCAGGGCAGGGATTCGTCTTAACTGGGAGGGAATTTTATAAGGGTCAATCATTGTTTCACTTATATAGACAAAATTGTTTATTTTGGTGGGGCTGAGGGTTGTTTTCAGCTGGGAAAACAAGGAGTTATGAGGAGAGGACTTGATGAGGAACTGTATATACTGTTACTTACCATATTAAATGCAAATATGCAAATTAATTGGGATGAGGGGCTTTGAGCCATGGAGCGAAGTGATAGGGTGTTGGCCTCTCAGTGACAATTACACAATTAAAGAAAAATTGAGCATGACCAGTAAGGCTTTAACTGTAACAAGGGCAAAGCTCTAGCTATGATTTGGTCTAAGGGATGAAGTACCTTTGAATGTAAGGATGGGATTTGGCCTTGCAGGATTGCTATATAAGGCATAAGAGGCCAAGAGAAAATGTATTGTACTACTGGGTACCTAAAAGGGGTCTATGACAGCCAGTTGACCTGACCCTTGGGATAAAGTCAAGTGACAGACTGGGCACAGAGCAAAAAGTTTGAACATAAGTAGAATAAGGGCACATACTTTGTAAAAAAAATTAAGAATGCTTGATGTTCTTAAATAAGTAGATGGGGGCACGTTGTCAAAGGACGCCTGGGTAGGCGGGAAAAACGTGTCACACACACGTCACTGGAGAGGAGGACCCGGAAGTGATCACATGATTGGGACGGATGGAACCCGGAAATGACATTTTACAAACTTTCTGTTTGCTGTATTCATGCTCTTATGTGGGTAGCTTTGCCAGCATAACCCACCACTCGCTAAGTAAGATTTTTTAATCTTTGTTTTACAATAAATTGTATGAGATACTAGAGGTCCTGCCTCTCTCTGTCCTAAATTGCACAGAACCACCAGCTTCCAGTGAGCACACCACTTGGATTCTATACAGTGTGGGAGTCTTCCCTCTCAAGTGGAGCATTGCAAACCCAGAGCGAGGGGTGATAGGACTATGGTAAATGTGTTTTTTTTCCCCACACCCTCCATCTATATATTATATGGTCCAGATAGTCTGCACTATTCTCTGTGCTTTTGTATGTGCAGATCTTTGCCATCAGTTTAGCGTGCTTTTTTGGTAAACATTGTAATAAAATAATAATAATCTGTAAAACAATCAATTTCAAAGATGGCATAATTTATTTTTCCCTTGACTGTAAATAAAATCAAATACCTACGAAAGCAGGAAAATAAAGAAAACACAGTTCATAAGAACACTAAACACATTATGTAGTAAATTACTTTATCTTGACAATTCCCCCCTTTTAAAAATGACATCAAAACAGGTATATATAACTCAAAGTAAATTACAAAAACAAGGGCAAAGAGATGGGAGGGGGGTGGAGGGGAGATTGGAAATAATTAAACAAAAGCATTGCACCATGAAAATGTAAACTTATTCGACAGTGTAAAATCTTATTCCCATAGTAATAGCCCAAGATATATGCTATATATATTAACAGTCCATTTACAACCAGAAGAATGTTGGGAATGCCTCTCTTTCATTTCGTTGAGAAATATGTTATTTTAAAGGAACACTATAGTCCCCTAAATTACTTTAGCTAAATAAAGCAGTTTTAGTGTATAGATCATTCCCCTGCAATTTCACTGCTCAATTCACTGCCATTTAGGAGTTAAATCACTTTGTTTCTGTTTATGCTGCCCTAGCCACACCTCCCCTGGCTACGATTGACAGAGCCTGCATGAAAAAAAAAACAACTGATTTCACTTTCAAACAGATGTAATTTACCTTAAATAATTGTATCTCAATCTCTAAATTGGACTTTAATCACATACAGGAGGCTCTTGCAGGGTCTAGCAAGCTATTAACATAGCAGGGGATAAGAAAATCTTAATTAAACAGAACTTGCAATAAAGAAAGCCTAAATAGTGCTCTTTTTACAGGAAGTGTTTATGGAAGGCTGTGCAAGTCACATGCAGGGAGGTGTGACTAGGGTTCATAAACAAAGGGATCTAACTCCTAAATGGCAGAGGATTGAGCAGCGAGGCTGCAGGGGCTTGTTCTATACACCAAAACTGCTTCATTAAGCTAAAGTTGTTCAGGTGACTATAGTGTCCCTTTAAGAAAAGTAATTCACCTGTTACTTTGGACCACATATCTATCTGGTAAGGGGATACAGTTCATACCTACCTTTTTCAGCGAAATAAACAGCAAGGTATTGTGGGAGTTTATCATAACAACTGGAAGCCTGTATGCAATTGTCACCTTTGCAACACTGCAAGAACAGTGTGAGAAAAAACAACAGCATGCTGTGCTGACCCATTAACCTCGACATTAAATTGATTTTGAAATCAGCAGCATGAATTTTACATGTGTATATTTTCACACCTGAACAACCATGTATAGCAAGGCACTAACTATGCATCTACTAGTATGCAATATTAGTCAATTTCTAGTTTATATTTGAAGGAATTGTTTGCAGCAAAAATATGTATAAATATATGTGACTAACACTTTTAGTGCTATAGAGATGAAAGCACAATATATTATCTTTGGCTAACATTAATGTCAATAACAAGCATAATTATTTTAGTTTTTTATACAATTGTTAAATGAGAGGAAAAAACTGTAGAACAATATAGTATTTTGTGTTACTACAGTGATTGAGATATTTACGTGTTATTTTTGGAAGAAGTTCTCATTTTTTATTAACATGGAAGAGAAAAGGAAATAAATATGTGTATCATTATTGTGGCAAATGCTACCTATTTGGTAGAGCACCACCAATTTAAAAAATAATCATCAGTGTACAGTTGCTTAGAAAATTGAAGGACAAAAATAAAGATTAACCAATAACACTCTACTCTCATGATTATGTAATGCCATACCTTGTAGACTTCTGCACAGATAAAAAAAATAATTTTGTTCAAATCGTTCACGCCATGCAGCTAACGTGCATGTACAAAAATACAATTTGCTTATGTGTATTCTGTAATGTTAGTACGGTTGCAGTGTCGTGTTGGCTTACCCTTTTAAGCACCAAAAGCTCAAAAAAAAAAGTTTATTTGTTTTTTCCCATATTAAAGTTATATTACATATTTTTACGTATCTATCAATCTCTGCTGTTGTAGTAGAGATTTGCTTTGCTAAGGATAACTTAGGAATCTTATGCAGTTATGGATTCAGATCTATCTGCTCCCATAGAAAAGGGTCACACTCTAAGACATAGGTAAGCCATTCTAATTTTTTCTGTGGTTACCAAACAAAAAAGTGCCTATTAATAATTGGAATCCCCTATGATGATAGCTCTATGGGAAAAAAATTATCCGGATCATACAAGAGAAGGAACCTCTGTGAGGCATATGATAAGCGAGCCTTGTCTCTGTGCAGACTGCCTGAAAGTGGCTACAGGCCAATCTACCCCTGTGCCGTATATTATGAAATATTAAACCAGAGGTATCCCAAGACATCATAGAAGCTGTTAAAGCGCAGATCCTCTAGACAATTCCCAGAATGTATACTTTGAGGAATCCTTGGAGATGGACACATTTAGAGATATGGTATCATCTTCGAATGAGTATATTCAGCCTATTTCAGTGCTTCCAGAAACCTCTCAAAGTGACCAAATTATTTCTATAGTCTGTAGGGTCCTTATATCTGAAAGAATCTTCTAAGGTTGAGCATTCTACCTCTAGCCTTTCTTTTGGATGTCAGAAAGAACAGAGCATCTTTTCAAGTTCCCAGTACCATTAAGATCCTTATTATGGAGGGATGGTTCTACACTGAGGTTTTCTACATCTTGCGTCTTCATCCCTTTGGATATCAGATGTTTGTACCTGATACCAGTGGCGTACACACAATCCATGGGGCCCCGGTGCGAAACTGCTCCGTGGGCCCCCCTCCCTCGCCTCTCTCCCCTTCCCTCCCCTCTCTCCCCGACACATACATAGACACAAACACATACACACAGACAGACACCCCCCCAAAGACACATACATACAGACACACAGACAGACACATACATACACACACACACACATACAGACACATACACACACACATACAGACACACACATACAGAGACACACACACATACAGAGACATACAGAGATATAGACATACACACATACAGAGATACAGAGACACCCACACACACACAGAGACACAGACACATACAGAGACACACACATACAGAGACACAGACACACACATATACAAAGACAGACACACACAAAACAGGGAGACACATACATACATACAGAGACACACATATATAAAATGTTTCCTGTTTCCTACCTTTTGTGACTTTCCCTGGGGTCCAGCGGGGGCTTAGTCTGATGGGAGTCAGAGTTCCCACTCTGACTCCCTCCTCCTTCCTGCTTCCTCCCGCGCAGGCTCTGATAGCTGGGAGGAGTGACCAGGGAGTCACTTCCTCCCAGGGTGATGTCATCACAGGGGGTCTGGTCACGCTGTTAAAACGCCCAGCGCTGACCATGCCCCCTGAAATCCATGTCCATCGGGTGGCCCTGACAGCATGGGCCACCTGATGGACCCCTCAACATGCGGCCCCGGCTGTTTCCCGCCGGGCCGGGGCCACAAAACGGGGTAGCTGGTACCCAGTCGCGGGGGTCCGCAGGGTGGCCGGACCACCTGGAGTGACAGACCCGGCCGCAGCTGAGACCCCTGCGACTGTGGTATGTACGCCGCTGCCTGGGACTCTGCTCCTAAGTGGACGATGAAGTACTTAGAATGGCTAAATGTTCAACTCTATCTGTTCTGTTCAACAATGCGGGATCTCTTTGAGACTCCATGGAGCACAGATCGTCTTGATCCTCTCTAATAACCTATGTAGAAGCTGGCACATGCTTTCATCCTGCTACAAACTTTTACCTCAGTCTATAAGGATCTAAGTTTGGTATGGATAGATAATCTTTCTTTTGTCTCTTGACATTACAAGTCATTAAGCCAGAAATAGTCTTCAGCTAAGAAGCTTGCATAGGTTATGTTATACCAGAAATATGACTCTTTCTCTACTAGTTGGGCTCTTTGGTTTAGTACCTGGTCCGTGTATGTATCCTCCGAGATAAATGGATTCAGAGAATGGCTTAAGAAAGTTTGTCTACTGCAAGACCTAAGGTTCAGGAGACCATTTCGATCCAAAGCCTCTCATTCCCTTTCTTCCAGGACACAGGTATTTCACACCTGGAAAAGTGTATTGTATATCTCAACCTTGAGAAGTGGTTATTCTTCCAACAGAAGAAGAGATGAGGTAAAAAAGAGATGCATTGTAAATTTCAAAGTCCGCTATAACACAAAGACTCTGTTTGTAACAGGCGGATAGAGATCCATTCTAGTTCTACATAAGTTTTTTGATTCTTGATCATTCTTCACCATAAAGGCAGTATTCCTAGTACATTGGATGATTTCTATAGATTTGCAGGATGCTTATTCCCATGTACCTATTGCCCCACATCACCAGAGGTTTCTCAGATTACAGTGGAAGAACACTTTAATTTTTACATCTTCATGGTGAAAGATAAATGTCAGTTGAAATCACCTTGATCCCTCCCAGTCCAGGGTATAGCCAGGAACACGGTTTGACACAGTCCAAGGCACGGTACAGCTCTTTTCAGAAAGTGCTTCAGAAAGTATCAAGTAAGAACTTTCATATAGAAATTCCTTGAACAGTGAAAACTATCAATACCATCCAATGGGGTTGAGGAACCTTTCTCCAAAATTGAATATGTTCATGAAAGGGACATTCTTAACATCCAATACCTTCCTTCTGCATAGGTTGCATCAACATCAACATGGTTTTCACTTTCCTTTCTTAAGTACCTTTTTGGGATCTCCCAAAAGAGTTCTTCCCTCTTCCACCAGGTCTAGTGCTACTCTCCTCTTTCGGAAGGTTTCAATATTGAAAGAAAGGCTTAAATTCAAGGGTTTTTCAGGTGCAGCAATATACCCTTCTGAAGGCCAGGGAAAATGTATATCCTCGGCTACCTTTACAGAGTTGGGATGCCTTTTTTCCTAGTCTATTTCTAATTAGGTAATCATTCAAATTCTTTCTACCAAGGAGGTTCTAAGTTCTTCAATCAAGGACTCATCTAGGACTTAGCCACCTCACCTTAGAGGTACATGTCTTAGCACTCTCTGATATCTCTTTTTGTGAAGGGGCTTTGATATGGAAGTATCTAAATATTTGCTGGCTGTATTTATATGATCCCTCAGTTAACCATTGCTCCTGTAGACTTCTCACCCCTTTTAACCATGAGACTCTATCTCTCCACATCTGCTTAATATTAAGTTAGCTCTATCGGTGACATTAGCATTGGGCAGAAGGATATCAGATCTTTAAGCATTATTTGGCATAAAACCCTTTACTGTCTTTCACAATATAGAATAATTTGTAATCTGTTACTGAATTTAGTCATAAAGTGGCTTATTCTCTCCATATTAATGAAGAAATTATTCTTCCAGCTCTAAAAGCCTATTGATTGGAATGAAGACTCTGTAATTAAACTTTCTTCTCTTGTTCTAGATAGACGATCTTAAGATCTATTTCTATAGATTCACTATCTGGCTTTCTACTGATAGTCGATTTATCTTAACTAATGCACCAGGAGAGGTCTTCATGCCTCTATATAAGACATCAGGCTACTAAGCCCTAGGGGTTACAGTACCTGAAGGTCTGTTAGCTCTCCACTAGAGCCGTTTCTCCCTCTTGAGCATCAGTGGCCAAGTTTCCCTAGAACTTATAAGTTAAATGCCTGCTTGGTCCTCAGCCAATACTTTTTTCAGACATTTTATTTGGTACATTTGAATAGGTCAATGTGGTAATGTGGCAATAGTGGGAAATCCGTTTTTAATTTCCAATGTCTTTATGAGGTGTGTGTGTTTTCACTTTGTATTCATAATTTGGAAATCTTGTGTATTTCTTTCCCTCCCTTGGTTATTGCTTGGGTATTACCCATTGTTTTGCTGCCATGGACATGGCCAGGAGAAAGGAAAATGTATTCCTACTTACCGCAATTTTCTTTTCCTGGTCATAGGCCATGGCAGCACAAAGATCCCGCCATGGGATATTGCTGGAAACAATGTGTATTGTATATCTCAACCTTGAGTGGTGGGAGGGGTAGGAGGGGTTACTTATACCTTCTGTTTTAATTAGGTTTCTGTCAAATTAGCGATAAGGAGGAGCTACCCATTGTTCTTGTGCTGCCATGGGCTATGACCAGGAAAATAAAATTACGGTAAGTAGGAATACATTTTTCTTTATTTCTTCACTTCACAAGATGGTCTTTATTCCATTTGGATATCTAATGGAGGCTTCTGGCTCTGTCAACATTTGTTTTCTGATGATATTATATATGACACAATAATGGATCTTTATTTTGACATTTTCTAACTTTACCTTTATAAGTCATTCTTGTTTGTAAGTACATATTGCATTATATTTCTGTTACTGGTTGAGACTTTCTAATTATGTCCCTGATTGTACCTGCATACCAACACTGAAATTAGTTTCTGATTTGATCAATTTAGCCTTAGGTCAATTTTGCCAAGTAGCTATTAAAATCCACAAGTT
>OW240915.1:176539025-176587382 GCA_933207985.1 Pelobates cultripes | reverse complement strand
AGGGGTGAAAACCCTTCAGGTCACTTACCTGAGACCCCGCCGATGTCCTTTGACGGTGGTTTCTTATCGCCGCCGCTCCTCCCAGTCATCACATCGACTGGTGGGCGAGACTGATCCAGGCCACCGGTCAGGGAGACCTAATGCACATGCGCGTTAGAGCTCCCCATTGGAAAGCATTGAAAATGCTTTTCAATGCTTTCCTATGGGGAATTGAGCAACGCTGGAGGTCCTCACACAGTGTGAAAATGTCCAGCGACGCTCTAGCACAGGTTTTCTGTGCTAGGAACCAGAAAGTGTCCTCTAGTGGCTGTCTAGTAGACAGCCACTAGAGGTGGCGTTAACCCTGCAAGGTAATTATTGCAGTCTATAAAAAACTGCAATAATTACACTTGCAGGGTAAAAGGTAGTGGGAGTTGGCACCCAGACCACTCCAATGGGCAGAAGTGGTCTGGGTGCCTGGAGTGTTCCTTTAATGGTTTAACATTTGTTATTTGCTTGTCAGCATTTCCATAAGATTCCATTTAGTGATTTAAGTTTTGTTATTTCTTTTATACAACAAACTTTTCATTTTTATAAATCAGTTGTACTATGTGAGTATGGTTCATTCTTTGGTACATCTGCTCTCAATCGTATGCTGTCAATAGTCTACCCACAAATGTTTCCCATAATCCAAATTTCATGTGATGTGTTGTGCTGTGTGATGTGCTGTGCGTATATCTTTCTTAGGTGATATCTCTGTTCAGACTCTCATATGCCAGCCAGCATGAAAGTAATCTAGGGGGAAATATTTCAAGCTTGTGAACTAACTAGTTAATTGCTTTTCCTATAACATTTCACTCTTATTACTGCACTATCTATCGCACCTGAATAACCTGAGTGTTTAGCATAATTTTATGTTGATATTACATGTTTACATTTACTGCGTTTTAACATGCTCTCTAAAATCTGTAAAACCACTTGCTCTCGGCCATAATTGCCTGTATGGCAGTATGTCAAGCTTGTTTTAATACACAATTTTAATAAACAACAATAAATGTCAACATGTTACCAATTGCACATACAATGAATAATATGGAGGTTCCTATGGCCAGTAATGTAAATTTAAAAATCAGAATTACACACACTCTTTGTTATCTGTGTCTCACACTACTACAACAAGCAGCTGAACATGATACTCTTTGCTGAGCAAGCTATGCAAACACATCATAGTTGCTCCACAACCAATAGGAACAAACATGCAGTGTAGGAAGGTTTGGGTGATCCACCAATTTCAACTATTGCTTCACCTACATGTATATCTACGAGTACTACAGATGCACTAAACCATTAATTATGATCTACAATCCTAAACACACATTTTTTGTAGGATTGCCACTTTGACAACCATGAGAATGGTGTAAGGTTGAAATTTAAAAGAGGTAATATACACTTTGGCAGATATAGTATTTGGAGTCTATCCAAATTATTGAGGTTACTATGCATTACAAAAACATGTTTGAATTTAGTTCACAAACCACATTCTGTTGGTTACCTCCTTCTCTTATTAATATTCTCTTAATATTTTTTTTTTATTTTTTTTAAATGTTGTCACTAGTTGGATGGGAAAGAGCATCAGCTGATGCATTTAGCCAATGCATTCTGATCAAAGGCAAGCTGAATTTGCATTACAAATGCAAAAGTAGGGATTTCTATATTATGTCACTCCTGTGTACCTGGTGTCTAAAACCAATAAGATAATACTGAGAGTTTCTGACTACAGAGGAGGCAATCAGTAGCTCCAGGTAATAAATTAAAACACCTACAGTTTTTATGGTCTTGTAGTGGTCCTGGGGATTGAAGTGTCCCATAAAAAAAACATTAGGTTAATTGGTTGTGCACATTTGGTTGAGCACTTTGTGCACATAGTGCACATTTGTACCGCTTATTTGTGCTTGGGATTTCAGCAATTCCGGGATGGTGAAATAGCTTTTTATAAATATTATTCATTGATTTTAACAATACAAGTCAGGTTGACAAAATGTGCATATTCCACTGAAAAGTCTTTGGCATTGTTAAAGTACAGTTCAGGTTAGAAACTGAGCTGCAGGCAAGTTGTCTAACAATGTAGTGGTTATAAAAAAATTTTATGTATGCATGCAGAAAATATATATATATATATATATATATATATTGGTATTAAGGTAATACATCCAATATAAACAATAAATTACAAATACACTTTACATTAAACAAAATTAGAGTATTTTAGCATTCTTATTGTTTTCTTGTAAAGACAATTCCCTTTTATTTGTAATGAAAACTGAACATAGTATGAAAAAGAGAAAAAAATGTATCTTTTTCGTCAAAATTCTAATTGCACTCAACAAATTCTGTACTGCTCCCAATGTCACCATTCACGCCACATCCAATATTTACAATGATGGCATGCTAAATTGTTATGAATATATGCAAATGTAAGCAATTAGTTGAATTCAGCCTTGGTTAGGTACATAATATAGGTCAGTGCTAATTAGTATGACACGTGGAAGGGCATAGACACATGTCAGAAGGCAACAGAATGTAATAGTGCATCTGGTTAAATAAGGTTATATAATGAAAAGTATTTACCAGCAACTGTCAATTTAGAAACATAAGAGACTAATCTGCTGAAATAACAAATGGAACATAAATTACCTAGTATAATTTTAAAGCCTCTTATAAACGTATTGTCCCATATTGCAAAGAGGTAAATATACAGAAAAAAATATTTTTGAATTAGTAAGTATGTATATTTGTATGCAAGGTATGTGCGTATTCCCAGGACCCAACTATTACCAAAAACAGGAAAGCACAAGGTCACCGTAAGCACAAAATACAAACATACTCCATTGTAAAGACTTCTATTCCATACTTGTTGTACTAACTTTAACCCCTTTATGTCTATAAAGTAACGATGCATAGAATGTGTATGTAGTCTTAATCCAGGTCTGGTGACCTATCCACAAATAATTAATAGCAGGGAGCCCCACATACAGGACTCCAGCCCCTAAATCCACCTCAGCAATACCAATGATTACTAGTCTTGTTACATCTCAGATTTGTTCACTGATAGAATCCTATTAATTGGAAACTTCAAGCACCAAAATAACTTTAGCTTAATGAAGGGGATTTTGTGTATAGATCATGCCCCTGCTGTCTTCAAAAATCATGGAGCCTGTGTAACTCACAGTTAGAGAAAGTGTGGATAGGGCTGCAAAAGCAGAAACAAAAGTGATTCACCTTCTAAATAGCAATAACTAAGCTCACTGAGACTGCACATGTGTAATCTAACCACAACAATGCTTCATTAAGTTAAAGCTGTTGGTTCTTAGAATGTCTCTTAAAATAGGAAATTTGGGCACAGCTCAATATGAATATCAAAAGGTAGCTTTTATTAAGTGATAATAGTATAAAAACAGATTAAATTAAATAAAACAAAAAATTAGTACAAAAGGGATAAAAGATAAAAAAAATAGAGGTTATCTCTAATGGCTCAATTAATATGTTCAGCGGTACAAAGATATAGAAGTCAATCGATATGTGTAGAGAGTGATAGATGGGATATGTTCACCGCTGAGTGGCGTAGTCAATTTCAGAAAAATCTAACAGTGTCAAGTGAACTTGCAACATATATTAAAAGTATCAACCAGAAATCCTAATAGCAGAGTATGTAGATTTAAATGATAGTCACAAAAAAAGTTGCAATGGTAACTCGACACAATTATTTGAAGATAAAGTAAGGGGATATTACCTAAATGGTCGTAGGTATTGGTTGCCAACAAAAGTTAACTAGATCATATGTCAGCAGTATCCCCAGATGTTGTACCATAATCTGAAGACCTCTACAGAATGTAACAAGATATCAAAATTGATATAGATCTGAGTATAATTATCTCAAAAAGAGCTTGTTAGACTAATTAGATATAAATCTAAATTAAAACTGTGCCTTCAAGGGCATCTGCGAGTCTAAATCTAATCTGTGCCTACAGATAGCAAAATAGCATCTGAACTAACTTCCTGCCTACTCAAAAAGATGTCCGGACTCAGAAGTACCACGGAAAGTATAAAATGAAGTAGTTTGATTGGATCAGGGGGTTTAAACACGCCATCAACTTATTTCTTCAATGACCCGGACAGATATTAGAAAACTGTTGCCTGTGCCTGCTGAGTATTTAGTCAGTCTAGAAGAGGGTCAGTGATTAGAAGTGACACAGACAGGGAAAGGCATCAGAAGGAGCCCTGACGTGCATTTCACCAGTAAGAGGCTCTTCAGAGGAGAACTGATACCCTGAAGTTCAAGGTTTAAATAGCACACTCAAAGTAGTGATCGGTCAAAGAGATTTGCCAATTAATGACATGGTAAACTGTAATTGTAATGGCTATGGAAGCCAAGAGAGTCCAATCTATAATAAGAAGACAAGGTAATTAAAGTTGTCATACGAAAATGAATGAATAACAAATGTTATATATTAATGACGTAACTGGAAGGGGAACACTCCATTATTTCCCTCAGCCAAGAAATGATAATTTCCGAAGTAAAAAAATTATGAAAGAAGAATGCATCCCAGAAAAGATATATATTTTTTGTATATATGTAAATATGTGGTGTATCTATTCATGTACATATAATTTGCTTAGTCTCCATAGTGGGTAAAGACTGAACCAGAATGTTTTTATAGATGCTATTACTGATCAGGAGTGAAAATATGCTCCTGGTACTTACTGAGCAGTAAGGTTTTGCTCAATCAGGGGTAAAGTGTGGTTATTAACCCCTTAATGACGAGTGACAGACGAGGTCCGTCACTCATGGGAAACCCTTAACAACGAGTGACAGACTTTGTCCGTCATGCAGTAAAATTAACCCCAGATCGCCGCAATCGTGGGAGCACCCGATCTCGATGCCCAGCACATGTGCTCGCTCTGACAGCCTGTCAGAGCGAGCACATGTGCTCAGTATACTAACCTTCTGCCTCCCTGCACTTCCTGGTTCAGTGTGAAGTGCAGGGAGCCGGAACAGTGCTGATCCTGCCCCCTGTTAAAAAAAATAAATAAAGTTTATTTAAAATCCCACCACCCTTTACCCATTTTAATAAAAAATTTACCCTTTCCCAGCCAATTGATCACTTTTTTTTTAACCCTCAGGGGTTACATTTATTTTAATAATTAATTTAAGTATTTTAAAATGATAAATTTAGCAAGCTGGGGTGGGTGGAAGTTAGTGGGGAATCGAGGGATTTGGTGTTAGGCTAACTAGGAGTTAATGTTAAAAAAAGTTTTTAAAATAAGCTTTAAAAAGTTCAAAATTAAGTAAAAAAAAGTTTTAATAACGTTTAAGTAAAAAATAGAAAAACACCCCCCTTTAGCCAGTCCAAATAAAAATTAGCCCCTTCCCTGCCAGTCGATGACTGCCTACAATGATCAAAATACAGATCACAGTATTATACTGTGATCTAATTTTTTTTAACCCCTGACAATTAACTTTTATTTATTTATTAACCCTCAGGAGTTCAATTTATTGAATTAACTAATTTAAATATTTTATAATTATATATTGTGCTAGCTGAGGTGGGTGGGAGTTATGGGAAAATGGGGAATTTACTGTTAGTGCTGCTTACTGCTAGTTAGGGGTTAACGGTAAAAAAAAAGCTTAGAAAAATGTTAACTCTGTAAAAAAAGTTTTAAGAAAGTTTAGGAAAGTTAAAAAAAATTAATAAGCAAAACAAAAGTTTAAAATCTAGTTTTAAAAAGTAAAAAAAGTTTCAAAAAGTAAAAAAATAAATGTAAAAACGCTCATTACCACTACACATGGAACAAACTAGAGAAAAAATGATCCCACGCCAATTACCCCAGGGTGTATTCTTTAATAAATAGTATGTGTTTGTGGGGAAGTTTCAATAACCAACCATCTAAACTACTCCAAATTGGAAGATGGACACAGCGTAAAACTTCAAAGTTAGAAAAAAACTGAATGGCTGCGTCTCAAATGTGCCCCTTCAACATCCACATAAACCTGGCAAAGGTACATGCGGGGGTATTGCTGTACTCAGACCACATAGCTGAGCAACATATGAAGTATTATACAGTCGTAGCACACATAAGGTTTGCAAAATATACTGTGCAAACTCACAGGCAGGATAAAAAGGCTTATTACCACTACACTTGGTACAAGCTAGCAGAAAAATTATCCCACGCTAAGGTTTAAAATATGCCTTTTGAAATACCCTGGGATGTCTTCTTTAAGAAATGGTATGGCTTTATGGGGTATTTGGATTATATAGCCTGGTAAAATACTCTAAAATGGGACATGGACACAGCGTAAAACTTCAAAGTTAGAAAAAAACTGAATGGCTGCGTCTCAAATGTGCCCCTCATCCACATATACCTGGCAAAGGTACATACGAGGGTATTGCTGTACTCAGCCGACATAGCTGAGCAACATATGAAGTATTATATAGTGGTAGCATACATAAGGTTTGCAAAATATACTGTGCAAACTCACTTTGTGTGTCAAAAAGGCAGAAAAAACGCTTATTACCACTACACCTGGTACAAGCTAGCGGAAAAATGATCCCACGTTAAGGTTCAAAATATACCTTTTGAAATACCCTGGGGGGTCTACTTTAAGAAATGGTAGGCATTTGTGGGGTAGTTTGAATTTAAAACCTGCGAAGATGCTTGGAAATTGAACATAGGCCCAGCGTCAAAATTCAAAGTTCGGTAAAAACTGATATGGCTTGATCTCCTATATGGCACTGTAGCTTCACAAAATAATGCCAAAGACATTCATTGGGGGTGTCTTTTTACTCAGAAGACTTAGCCGAGCATAATTTGGGGGGTTTGAACTTAGTGGCGCATATGAAATATACAAAATGCCCAGCAAAAATGCAATCCGAATGTAAAAAATGCACAAAATTATTTTTTACAGAATACTTTGGCACATATTGGTGAAAAAATGGGGGCCTGTTAAGGCACAATATGCACCTTATGAGATACCCTGGAGTGTCTACTTTTACAAATGGTAGGCCTTTGTGGGTTTTTTTTGAACAGTCAAACTACTATAATACCCCAAATGGAAGCATAGGCTCATTAAATCCGTCTCTCAAAATTCTACTGTGAATACTGAAAAGGACAGGTATCCTGTATGGCACTGTAACTTCACGAAATAGTGCAAAAGACATACAATGGGGGTGTCATTTTACTCAGCAGATATAACTGAACACAAAATAAAACTTTGTACAGGAATAGCACACACCAACTTTACAAAATATACACGAGAATTTCTTTGTTATAAGTTTGTGTGCCAAAAACCAAAAAAAACAAAATTTTACTCCAATATTTAGCAGAGGTTGGCGGTGAAATGGCTACATAGAAAGTGTCAAAACAACCTTAGGTAAATAGCCCGTGATGTCTACTTTATATAAATATATATACTTTTGTGTGGCAATTTTGTTTTCTTTTATGGCTATTAAGCTTACAAGACAAACATACCAAATTCTAAAATCGCTCCACATTAAAAGTTTATTTTACTCCTTGTGCTTTGTGACCTGTAACTACCAAAAAAAGCGTAAATTTCCAAACACATAATATATTCTGTAAATCAGAACAACTAAATGAATTTATTTTTAATTACTTTCTTTAACCTGCACTAATTAGGCACACATTATTATTGAAAAAAACTGTACAAAAAAACACAAAATTTTTCTTTTTGTTTGCATTTTTCTTTTTTTTAATAATAAATAAGCATATATATATATATATATATATATATATATATATGTTACATCAAATTAAAGCCCTTTCTGTCCTTTAAAAAACGGTATATAATATGTGTCGGTGCAATAAATAAGTAAATTGCAAATTGCAGTTGAACGTAAACAGCAAAAAATGCTGTTGTCATTAAGTGAAAGACAAGCTTCTGAAGCTCTGCCCTTAAGTGGTTAACAGCAAGGGATACAAGTGGTAATTTCTTAAACAGCCATGAAACACTGTAAGGTGTTATATGAGTCTTGCTTCTAGATGTGGTACTCAAAAAGCATATGGCAAGTGCCAAATAAATATATAACAATTCATGGTAAATATGTCAATTGTATGAGCAAAATATTAGTTTAATATTACTGATCTTGATCAACAGTGATCTATGTCAGAAGATGATAATAAACATAACTAGTGTAGTGTGTAATTTTAGTAAATAAGAAATATTAAGGTGTCGATCCTAATGTTAATTATGAATAAAAGGGGTATAATTGAATTCCTCATTTAACCCCTGTGGTGTCAATGTCTTAAATGCGTAGATCCATTGTGTTTCTTTTTGTAAAATAAGTCTGTTGAAGTTGCCTTTTCTGGGGTTTGGTAAGAGTTTTTCTATTCCCTCACATTGTTTTTCATATGACATATTTAATTACCTTTTCTTCCTATTACAGATTGGAGTCCCTTGGCCTCCATAACCATTACAATTATAATTTATCATTTGACCAATCAGTACTTTGAGTGAGCTATTTAAACCTTGAACTTCAGGGATTCGGTTCCCCTTTGAAGAGCCGCTTACCTGACGAAACATGCTTCAGGGCTCCTTCCGATACCTTTCCCTGCCTGTGTCACTTGTAATCACCGACCCTCTTCCAGACTGACTGAATACTTACAGTGAATACTTACAGTGCTGAGTGCGGTTACATTCTGTCATCAAACTTATATGATGACCAGGTATGCCTTTCTTACATGGGGATAAACTTTACCCTTTGATATGATAATTAGGTAATTCAATACCTTTACAATTTAGGAAAGAGATAACCAATTCCCCCTATCTCCATTCTTCCCAGTTCCTTGTTGGCTGTGCTACTGAGCAGACACTTGAGCAGATATGGGCTAATTCATGGCTAACTGTGAGAGGGATCTGATGACTTTATAAGGTTTAGTTGCTATTGTCAGATAGTTAGATTGTGTGTCATTATTTGTATGTTGTTGTTTTGACTCGGAATAAATATTTGTTAAAGTAGACGGACCAGAGTTTATAGGTGTATGCGTACATAATTTAGAGTTTGGTAAGACACCACACTCACCAGGCTCAGGTACCGACTTTCTGATAAAAAAGGCCCGCGCCTTTGAAGAAATACCATTATCGGGTCTGGGTCTAAGTTTTGTTTTTGGGCATTTCACCTTTTATTTATCTCACTTTTTTGACCTCATGTTAATGTAACTATCTCACTTTATCTATACCATTCTCCTATGCCTGTCTAGTTAGTTTGCTTCTGATATACTTTTACCTTGTACTCGCAGGCAATAGTAATGTAATCTACTTTTTCCTTTCACAGCTTGATTACAAGCCTTCAAAGCCTTCTCTCTCACATTAGGGGACACTAGCAAATCTTAATATTCTCTACACTATGTGGATAGGCCATTTATAATACAGCCTGCTTTTATATTTATATATCTCTATCATGAGTGCTTCTTGGTTTTGCCCTCTGTTTTGTATCATGCTAGTTTATTAGCTTTACTTGAGCATAGGAGTAGCCTTATAAGGCTGGTTTAAACACACTGGCTGGTTTAAATCACATGAGGATCTGTCTTTATTTGTTTGCTACATTTTCATGGTTGAGTTTCATTTGCAACATCTATTTGGTACTGTTATTTCCAGGCAGTACATGACTTTCACTTTGGTGAATAGTGTGTTTGTTTCCCTATACACTACATTCCATAAGAACACACACACACATTACATCTGCTACAATATCACAACACATCCCCTACACACATACACTTCACTCCCTGTGAGCGAACTCATGGTTGGGCCTTGAAGGCATAAGGCTTATGGGCGGGCCTTGTAGGCATACTCATGGCCAGGCCCTGTAAGGTGCCCCAATAAATGGAGAAGCTTCCTGTTAGTTGATTTTTGTGAGCACTGACACCAGAGAGCCAGTTAGAACATCAGACCAGTGGAGCCAAACTGCAGCCTGAGCCCATCATCATCATCTTGTCCTCATCTGGTGGTAAGTAGGCAATCCCGTCTATTATTAGTGGCACTAATCTCAAATTTACCTCACATTAAAGGGGCACTATAGTCACCAGAACCGCTACAGCTTAATTTAGTGGTTCTGGTGTTTATAGCCTGTCCCTGCAGGCTTTGTAATGTAAACACTGTGTGCAGCACTGGCATTGGCTCATATGGCAGATTATATGGGTGGGGCATTGTGATGTCACATGGTGGACAGAGCATATGGGGGAGGGAGGCAGCAAATTTTTGTTTGCCAAGGGTGGGAAAAATCCTTCCACCAGCCCTGCAGGTAGGAGAGTTGCCAGGGTTAACATTAGGATCTTTATTGCTGGATTTGGACATTATAGAATAAACAAAATATCCTATAACTGAAAATATAGAAAACGAGAAAGAGAAAACAGAACTGATAACTGAAATTACAGGTAGAAACTAGGCTATGAAATAAAAGGTTTAGACAATAAGCCCAAGAGTGGATATAAAGTAACAGGTAAACCTATAAAATAAATTATAGGTAGGAGATTGAAGAAGAACCTATAAAAGAAATTATAGGTGAGTATCTTGAGGGTAAATAGAAAACAGGAGTTAGGCAATATGCCCCAGAACCTTTGGGGCAAAACCTGCATAAAAGGCCATTAAAGGATCAGTTTTGCTCCTAATACTGAGTGTCGTCCAGTTATTGGGAAGGGTGATGGGATATTCGTGTATCATCTTGTATTTATGCCTGCTGTCTTGAAGTTTCCAGCTTGTTCCTGCATAGCTATTGGAGAAACCAGCGGAGAAGAAGCCCTGCTACCATTCCTCTCCGCTACAGTAACGTATATGGCATACCATGTTGCTATGGCAATGTGGATGACGTGATCACAATCTCAAGACAATCTCAAGACTTTTAGGGGTGGAGCACATACACACATGCCCCCGGGACCCAGCAGAACACCGTCGGTCATCCACTACACCTGCGGTGAGCCTATTTCCACTTTATATTTTCCTATATATATACACAGATATTTGTACCAATTTTGTTGTATTGATCCTGATGAAAGTCCTGGAAAAGAACTGAAACATTGATCCTATTTTTAAAGTAAATAAATAAAGACTAGATTTTACATTAGACCGTGAGTGCAGCTACCTGTCTACCTCTTTGGATACAAAATGCTCTGGCATGCACCCGGCAACAAGTTAAGTATTAAGACAGCATACAGTTGCTCTTCTGTGTGATTGGACCATATGGGCTAGCCTACACTCCAGATGTGCAATCAACAATCCTTGGGCACCCATAACCCTGATTGCAGTTTACCGGTTGTTCTTCCTTGCACCACGTTTGGTAGGTACTAACCACTGTATATCGGGACCACCCCACAAGACTTGCAGTTTTGTAGATGCTTTGACCCAATTGTCTAGCCATCACTATTTGGTCCTTGTCAAAGTAACTCAGATCTTTTAACTTGCCAATTGTTCTTGATTCCAAACATTAAATTCAAGAACCGACTATTTACTTGCTGCCTAATATTTCCCACCATCTTGATAGATGCCATTTTGATTATATAATCAATACTTTTTACTTCACCTGTCAGTGATTTAACCCCTTAAGGACGGAGCCAAATGTACACGTTGTGAACGAAACAAAATGTAAACAAAACCTGGCATTTGCGCTACATGTCTGTCCAACTGTAATTCACCTCTTTCATATTAAATGCATCCACCCTTATGATATATCATTTTATTCAGGGGAAACAGGGCTTTCATTTAATATCAAATATTTAGCTATGAAACATAATTTAATATGAAGAAAATGGGAAAAAATAAGATTTTTTTTATTTTTTTAGTTCTACATGACATTTTAACGGTCAATGTCATAATACAGTTTTCTTTTACTGCAATAAAATACACATATTTGTATTCAGCAAAGTGTCATGTGTAAAACAGTACCCCCTATGTACAGGTTTTATGGCGTTTTGGGAAGTTACAGGGTCAAATATAGCACGTTACATTTGAAATTGAAATTCATCAGATTGGTTACGTTGCCTTTGGGACTTTATAGTAGCCCAGGAATGAAATTTACACCCATAATGGCATACCATTTGCAATAGTAGACAACCCAAGGTATTGCAAATGGGGTATGTCCAGTCTTTTTTAGTAGCCATTTGGCCACAAACACTGACCAAAGTTAGCATTAGTATTTGTTTGTGTGAAAAATGCAAAAAACGCCAATTTTGGCCAGTGTTTGTGACTAAGTGGCTACTAAAAAAGACTCGACATACTCCGTTTGCAATACCTTGGGTTGTCTACTATTGCAAATGGTATGCCATCATAGGGGTAATTTTCATTCTTGGGCTACCATAGGGTCTCAAAGGCAACGTAACCAATCTGGCTAATTTTAATGTGAAAAAAATGAAACACAAGCCTTATATTTGACGCTGTAACTTTTGAAAACACCATAAAACCTGTGCATGAGGGGTACTGTTGCACTCGGGAGACTTCTCTGAACACAAATATTTGTGTTTCAAAACAGTAAAAAGTATCGCAGCAATAATATCGTCCGTGTAAGTGCTGTTTGTGCATGGAAAATGCAAAAAACTTCTACTGGTGATATCATGTAATACATTTTACTGTTTTGAAACACTAATATTTGTGTTCAGCGAAGCCTCCCGAGTAGAACAGTACCCCCCATGTACATGTTTTATGGTGTCTTGGAAAGTTATAGGGTTAAATATAGTGCTAGCAAATTAAATTCCCTTTACTTTCGGCATGGGTTGTCAGGCAGGTCCCGCTAATTGTAATTAATTAAGATACCTAATTATGTAAAAATATTACATAAATATATATGTAGAATTAATATATGTATACATATACGTATGTGAATATATATGTATATATATATATATATATATATATATATAATTTTTTAAAATATTTTTATTAATATATAGGTATATATAGTGATATATACGTATATATTTATGTATATATATATATTATTTCGTTCTACGTGTATTTTGATATAAATATATATATATATTAATATCGCAATACAGTTAGAACGAAATAACACACATCTATATATTTTTTAATTATTTTTTTATTTTATTTTTTAACGTATTTACATATTTAATTTTTTTATATTATATATAATATATATATATATATATATATAATAATAAATATATATATATATATATATATATATATATTTAATCAGTATCAGTCTACGTAATTTGATATATATATATATATATATATATATATAATTTTATATATATATATATATATATATATTAATAGTAAAATACACCTAGACAGTGTATGTTTTTGTATGTATATGTGTATATATATACTTAGATCATATATATATATATATATATATATATAAAAATGTTTACACTTATTTAACTTATTAGGTCATCCTCATGTTCCTGTCGGGATCTTACCTGATGTGGAGTCTGACTTGCAGAGTTATACACTCACCCTTGTAAATAATCACATACCAAGGTGACCAGATAAGAAGCCACCTGGGCTGTGAGTCTGCAAGATATAGCTCCAAGTTGCATTACCGGTGTAGCGGTTACCCCGATGAGTAAAGGGGTTTTCACCGCCAGAGGGCATCCTTCTCCAGAATGCGCCACTGCCAGAGGGCGTCCTTCTCCCGTCCATTCCCAGTAGTCAGCCAAGTAGAGAAGCTCTTACAAGAGCTAGTGTGATAGCTTTATAGCAGTTTCCCCCACTAAGAGACAAGACTCTAGATTGATGGTATGAACTGAAGTTTAATGAAGTCACACTGCCTTTTATACAGGTTTCATGCCCAAAAGAGTTCCAGGGAATTAGGCTGTGCAGCCAGTCTATTTCGACCAGTTAAAGTACATTCATATAGATGAACGGGGCTGTTTGTACGCAAAGGCATTGTGTGTAGTTGGTTTGGTAGATTTTATCTACCAAACAGCGCTCCATTTGTGTAATTACCGTCGAACTGGATGAGGAGTGGAAGTCTAAGCAGTGTTCGTGCCGTTGAGTGTCTGATTTTAGTTCCATGCGCTCTACGTCAAAACACCGCTGGCCGCATTCGTATACCAAGAGGGTCGCCGCCACGTGTTCATGCATACAAACGCCGACCATCCAGTCGACCACTTAGAATGTTAGGGTGTTCGTGGTTTCTAGAGGTGTTAAGAAGGTCAATGAGGTTAACAAGCACCACACTGCAGGTCTGGGTGGTCAGTCATTTGGTAGATCTTTCGTTATTCGAACTGCCAATGATAAAATAAAACAGACTTTATTCCAGTCGAACAGTTAGAAGAACAAAATGTTTACAGTTTAAAATTCAGGGACAGAGAGTCTGTCACAACTGGCAAGGACACAAGCAGAAGGATTGTCAAGCAGAAGCCAAAGTCAGAGGATGCCAGAGGTCAGGATAAACAAGGGTAAGCAAAAGTCAGAGGATGCCAGAGGTCAGAATAAATGATAAGATAAACCAAGGTCAGGAGAACACTGGATCAAGAACACAAATACAGGAACCAGAGTCAATGAACTGACAAAGTTCCCAGGGCAAGGCAGTGCTTATATACCCAACTAATTCATGATCTGCTAGAGGTGGGCTAGATAGACAGGAGCAGCCATGGGTAAAGTCCAGCCCCCAGTGCTGGAGACAAGGTGAGGAGAAATATTACACAGAAGCAAGAAATGAAGTGTGGTCCAGAGGCAAGACAGCAGGACTAAGGCATAACAAGTCCAGAGTTCAAATCCCCCGCGACAGTTGCATGGACACATTCGGAAATAAACATCATCTGTTCATGTCACTCAAGATTAATCATGTCTCAATGAAATTCCTGTACATAAATTTTCAACAACATAGAATATTGTACAATGTGAACTAAAATTAAATCTCAGAAATAAATGAGAGTTATGAAAATATAAATTCCTTGAAGATAGCAGCAAATTTCCCCGGTATAATCTTTAATGGAAAAATGTCCATTTTGTTAAGATTAAAGAACGATGAGCTCCAGCCATTGATAAAGAATGGAATAATTTGTTAATATTTAAAATTGGTGTCTCTCCCTAATTTATAGTTAATTATAATTATTTATTAGTGCTATTCTACCTCATCTTTAATTAATAATAACAGCAGGGTGCCTCAATTAGTGTAGCAGGTGGACAAAAGGCCACTTCTTCTACTAATACCTGGTGAGTTTACTGCGCAAATTCTACTTCTTTGATTCACAGTACATATCACTGTCATCATTATACAACCAAAATAGATCACCTGGTTCTAACAAGGTAAAGTAGACATGTAATTCTGTTGGCTAGTGGGAGCCACTGATAATTCATACGTATCCACTAATAAGCTAGAAATAATTGTATATTAAAATAGTTTACGAATTTTCCTGATGTCAGAATTATATTTTGTAATTTCACGCACTGTTGTGCATGAACTATACACATATATTTAGCCAAACACATTATTTTATAGCAGCAGGTTTTAAAGTTGCATTTGGATTTTTCACTCTAATTGTTTTATAAAGATTTTCTAGACAGAGCTATTAGAATCAAATTATAACAGATCCATCCCTTGCCCAAAGCTGTATTTTGTGCTCACTGCAATTAAAAAGAAGTATACCATTTCTTCAGCTTTGTCATCTAACATATTGACAAGTCAGAAAGCAAAGAATGAAAATGAGACATAATCAGATAGTATAAGCTAATGAAAACATTCTATTAAATGGTTTACAAAGAGATAATTCTGGCCACCGAATTGCAGTCATTTTGTTATCAGTCAAAGACCCAAAGGGGATGTATCTGTTGTCCTTAACAGTTACTTTAGTTCATTATTTCTCAAATATGTCAACTTATATCTCTTTTATTAATTTCTTTCTTTTTGTTTTTTACTCATCTGCTGATTTACACAGGGCTATTCACTAAACAGTGGATTTTTTCCAGTTGGACAATATCCAGTGACAATATCCAAATTCTGATTCTAATGTCAGTTCTCCTATTTAATTAACTTAATTCCAATTGGAATATGGCAAGCCCGTCCACATTTGCACCAACTGCTTGGATGCATTCGGTGCCAGGTTTGAAATCAGTGCTTTTCACATTTGAACCCTATACAAAGTATAGGATTTGGAATAGGTATAAAGCAATAATGTTAAACAAGATGGAGAGTAAATGCATCCAGCGGGAAGCATATTGACAAATTATTATTAACTTTAACAATAACTGTTAGGCAGGCGAACCAGATGATTCAGATATAGCAGCAAGTGAGATTTCTGGCGCTTGTTCCTTATGTGTACAGCAGCTAAAGCTTTCCCAAACCAGAGTCTCTTCTTTCTGGTCGTTGATGCAAGTAAAACGGGAGATGTAGGGAAGTAGCGCTTAACAATTAAAATCCTTGTGTGGAGTCCAATAGAGCCAACATAAGGGAGAAAACAAAATGGGACAGGAATACTGATATAGTGTAGTATGTCTATAACGGCAGAGGCAGAATATGAGAAAACAATAGATTGCACTCACACTTTTCTGGAGCTCAAGATCAGCTCCAGATCACAGGTATGGATGGTACAATCCCCGTCTGTGGATGTTAGGATGGTTCTGATTTCCTCTGGTATCGTATCCCTGTGCCAATAATCTGCGTGGTGTATTCCAGATGATGCTCCAGGTGATATATATCTATAGGATATAAAAGAACAGGAATAGTGTTCTCTGTAATAATAAAACAAATAAAATAAAGAGAAAAGTATACTCACAATGGATGAGCAAATAGGGATTGCTCAGTCCTTTACAGCATAGGTGGTTTGTCCCCCACCTGGGAATGTGAGATACAGCTTCTCCAATAAAAGATGGATTGCTCAGTCCTTTACAGCATAGGTGGTTTGTCCCCCACCCGGGAATGTGAGATACAGCTTCTCCAATAAAAGATGTTTCACTTTTTCACTTTGAAAAAGCCTTCTGTATAGGTGAAACGCATTAGTGTTTTACTTACTTTTTATTTTTTTAATAAAATTAATCTGCATTTCTACCCCAGGACCTTCATTGGACATATTTTTTTTGTGATATTTTTAATTGACTATTAATATTAGCAGTGTTCAACTACAATATAACTGATGAATAACAACTAGGTTGTATTCAGTGAGCAAGTCTGTGAATGTAGGGGTGTAATTGTATGGGGTGTTAGTGTGTGAATGCAGATATTTAGTGTGAGAGTTACCCAACAGGTCTCTGCCACTGCACATGGCCAAATCCGCTCCTGATTATTGGGGTGAATGAGTACATGCTCAAAGATGCAAGGCAAATGGACAAAGTCTCAGGGTGAGTGAGAAAATTTCAGAGATGACTGAATAGATTCTCATGGATGCAGGATCAATTGACAAAATCTCAGGGTGAATAGACATAATTCCAATTTGATTTAGCAGATCAACAGACTCACAATTTCAGGTTAAATAGATAGTGTCTCTGGTTACATTGTCAGACTTTCAGGGCATTCCACATGTGAATGTTTTATGAGTTATATGCAAAAACAAAGTTGAATTTGAAGCATAAAAGTGAGTTTATATGTGTTAAAATAACCTTGCCAGAAGGAGATATAAGAGGAGAAAAGGGTATCAGTTATTTATCTTAACAGACCATTTCCATAAATCTGCAGATAATGAAAAAATGTACCAATTTCAGATACACTACTAATGGTTCTGTATAAATCAGTACTTTTCAGATGGAAGCTTTCTGACACTCACTGTCATTATCAATATACTTTATTGCATATCAGTTTCTTTTATTTATTTTGATTTTGTGACTTTATTACATATTTAGGGCTAATGTGATGTGGTTGTTTGTGCTTCTTATACATATTAATATTTATACTATATAGTAAATATGGGTACAGTGAGGTAAGACAAGAACTTAAATTGACATATTAACATTGGCAGGCAGTTGAATCTTTACTTATTGATATTCAAACAAAATACTTTTAACAGCTGGAGGTATCTGCTCTTTTCACTGTTTGTCCTATTTATATTAAGATTGATGTTCACACCTTAAGCACCTAAGCAAGTTATTACTTTACATTTAATTGTTTAGATATGTCCTTTGCTCAGTTATGTCTATATAAAGGAAATGCATTAAATTATCACAAAATACTCTTTATTCTTTCCCTTTTTAAAAGCTATAGCTATTAATAGATCATAGCTATATGATCAAGTCATAAAATTATTATTGAAACTCATTAAGTGTATCCCTCACCTTTTGTAATGATGGTGACACATTCTAATGTGCTGTTTTGAGTTCATAAAGGTCAGTTTATGTGATATTAAAAACCAAAGAAAAAAAGGTTACCTGCGCTCTCTCCTTAATCCCTATGTATATTTAAACAAATGGAGGTCATTTAGTTACTCCAATGGCTACTGGAGGGAATGCCCGCCTGCCAACGTCAAAGCAGACCCATCTAGATGGGTCCTACACTGACCTTTTACCTTGCTTCATTGAGCTTCAGGCAAAAATATCTCTAATGAGACAGAAAGGGGTATTTTTTATATACACCCCTATATACTTGTTAACCCGTAATAGGGAACACACGGGATGGGCGGCAGCATTGTAACCTAGCTGTGTGATACAAAAGGTGAATACAAATACACTCACATCACTCTTGGGCGGCAGCAATGACTACAGTACACATCAGCTAATACATTTGGTAAAAACCAAAGCAAAAAAGGTTACCTGCGTTCTCTCCTTAATCCCTATGTATATTTAAACAAATGGAGGTCATTTAGTTCCTCCAATGGCCACTGGAGGGAATGTGGGCATTCCAGTTTTTCCACGTTGTTCACCCCGATTGGGGCTATCAGGGGATATATAAATTATGGTTGCATGTTATATTTTTGGGGTATATCCAAGAATTGGGGGAAAATGTGTTTTACAACCTAAAGATAATTAAGTTATCTCTCATGCTGAGGGGACCATCTATTGATTGGTTGCTTCTTAATTATCTGTGGGTGTCTCCCTTGCATGGGAGAATTGCATGAAAGCCGAGTGTGTGGCATTAAAAACCAGTTCTGCTCCTGACACTGAGTGTCGTCCAGTTATTGGGAAGGGTGATGGGAGATTTGTGGATTTGCTTGCTGCTTATGCTGTTCTTCTTAGAATATCCTGCTTGTTCCTAAATAACTGTTGGAGTACCAGTGGAGGAGAGTATATGCTGAATTAGCGCTCCGCTACAATGGTGGCAGCGGTGGGATGGGTACAGGCCCACAAAGCTCCCACCTTAGAAGATCTATTACAACTGGTACTGTTGGAGCAATTTTACAATGGGCTATCCTCAGATATCCAGGAGTGGGTCCAAGATACAAACCCAACTTCTCTCACAGAAGCAGCCAGGAGGGCTGATGAATACATGGATGTATGTAGGCAACAGAAACCTGCACAAATGAGGACATTTATATGACCCCTAATGGGACCAACCACCACAACAGCTCCACCTCGGCCGTTCCCACCACCGGCTGCACCACAGCAGCGATTCTGGCAGTCAAACACCGGACAGTGCCACCAGTGGGGGCATTACAAAAGACTGTCCCCAACTCCTAGAATGTACAACATGGATCCGACTGGGTCCACCACCACCACAAGCAGCTGCACATTACTACCAAATGGAAATCCCAGCACCATATGTCACTGCAGTACCAGCACCAGCATCAACGATCGAACAGTGGGAAGTACTGCACGAAGCACTCCAGGCAGATGCCGATAACCACCAGCACCAAAAGCAGAATGTCTATCTGGAGGGAAAGGAGGTACAAGGGCTCCGGGACCTAGTAAAGAGCCACCTGGTATCCAGTAACGCCAGGACCAACAACACTGTGGCCGTAAGGGTAGCCTGGGGAGCAGTATACCGGCTATCCACAGCAAGGGTACATTTGAATTGGGGAGCGGGGTCTGGAATGGTGGAGGTGGGGTTAATGCCGCAGTTACCAGCAGAGGTTTTGTTGGGGAATGAGCCCCAGACCACAGCAGTAGAAGCATACCCGGTTGTTACCCAGCAACAGGCCCGACCCCAGGACCACAACTCACACCCAGAGGTTCAGGTAATGAACATTACCCCATCCCTAGAGTGTGTCCCATGGGCTGCCCCTAGCAAGTTTGAGGAAGAGGTGATCACAGACCTCACGCTACAAGTGTATAGAGACAAGGTCACCTCTGATCAACCCGGGGTGGAGGGGGAGAGATTTGTGTGGGACAAGAAGTTATTGTATAGGGAATCAGAAAAACTAGTAGCCGGGTCTGACCCAATTACCACTAGGCAGCAAGTGGTACTTCAGCGGTACCGACTAGAGTTAGTCTGGATAGCACATGATATTCTGCTATCCGGACATTTAAGAGTAAGTTGCACCCGGTACCGACTGACCCAGAATTTCTTTTGGCCAGGGATCAGTCAGGAAGTCACGAGATTTTGCCAGACTTGTGATACGTGCCAGAGAGTAGGTACGACGGGGGATCGCCGGAAAGCTAAATTACACCCCTTAGCCATAATCCAGACTCTGTCAGACGACCTGCATGCAGCGATCCACTTGGAGGTGATGGCCCTGAGGTCCGAAATCACAGCACATGGCAGCAGACTCCTCACTCTGGAGGAGACAGTGCAAGATAATTCTGAGAGAACAGGTACCACCACCACAGCAGTCACATGACAGGGAACTGCTCTTAACCCTGAGGTGGCATAGAGAGGACCTGGACAACAGGGGCCGCCACTCTAACATCCGTGTGTGCAGACTACCTGAGCCACCCACTTAAGAGGATGTGGAAGCCACACTGAAGGCCCTCTTCCGAGACATGCTGGGAGCTGACATGCCAGACAACCTGACGTTTGACCAGGCACACAGGGCAAATAGGCCTTGACTAGCAGACAATACACGATGAGACATCATATGCTGCCTGCACCACTATAAGCACAAAGAACAAATAATGCTAAAAGCACACACTAGACCGCTATGGAGATTCTGCGGAGCTGAAGTGGCCCTATTTAAGGACCTGTCACCACTCACACTCGAAGCCTGCAGAGCCCTGCGCCCCATCACGTCATTTCTTCGAGAGAGAAACACCCCTTACAAGTGGGGATTCCCTTTCACCCTACTTGCCAGGCACCAGAATGAATGGGTGCCTCTGCACTGGCCGGAGGAAAGCCCGGGATTCTTGCACCACATAGGCCTACCTCCCACTGAAATACCGGACTAGATCCTCGGACCGCTGGAGCAAAGGCCAAGAACCCAAACACTGCAACCACAATGCCGTCGCATGGGAGAATCACAGAGGCGACCCAGAATAACTGCAGAGAAGAATCCCCCACCAGATACGAACATGACCCCCCCCCCAGAGAGACGGCGGTTAATACAAGGTCTGGGCACCATACTGACACTAGACGATAAGATAAGTGCCACATTGATCACATCACACACACTGAGCGAGGGGCTAACTGGTACTGGATAATGAATATAGTATGGAACTAATGGACATATGCTGCATTTGGGGTGGAGGGACTATCAGGGGTCGAGGGGACATTAGACACGGACACTGCTCACACCCGAGCAACTGGGTACAACATAATGTTGGGGAAACATGTTATTAATGCTTTAATGTTTTAATGTCGTAATGTTTCACTATATTGTTATGGTACATATTAGGCGAAGCTGCAGGGGCACCACACAGAAACACTAATGGTCCCCAGGATACCCAAGTGACACATGAGGGGCTCCTTGCAGGGTCGCCCTGCACTGTCAATTCGAAGCAGCCATACGGTGTGAGGCACACCTCCAGAGCCTAACCTCAGAGACCCCCACAGGTCTAACAGTTATGGTGGAGAAGGGGAAGGGAAATCGGGTGGGTAGGTCATGGTTACCGTCTATGGTGTAGAAGCGGGCAGGAGATGTAGATGCCAAGGCAGATATGGGGCTGGGGGATCAACAGGGGAAGGAACTGATGCCATGAGAGGGGCAGAAAAAGTACTACTGCAGACAATGAATAGGTGACCCGGCAGGGAGATAGGAGACACAGTTAGAATAGAATTCCAAGGACAACTTGGGACACCGAACCAACCAACCGACCACAGAAAGCCTCTACACCCCACTAGCCTCCCCAGCCCACCACCCCATGCCCCTGGTGGTACTGCAATGCAGAGACGCAACCCTGGACTAGCGAATGAAGATGACAAAAGGGACGGGAGATGACCACCACACCACTGACGGGCTCACGCACCGAGACACAGCTGACGGTGGAGAGCACACGCTTAAGGGGACAAACACAGCGAGCAATGACAAGGCCACCCCTGAGATGCACCAAGACACTCAGTAGCCATAGCTGAGACCATGCCCCGAACCGCTGACAAGGGACACAGCCACATTAAAACCTCATAACTACCCATGCCAAAACCTCAGGACCAACACATAGAGACTTAGTGTACCACACCTAGCTAACTATCCGTGAGACAGATGGCTCACGGAGTCTGACACACCCAAACTTTCTTAACCATACTGCCACAACTTCGGTGGCGGACATAACCGACCGTGAGGCCACGACCCTGACCTAATCCTGTGTAGACACAGACTACCGGGGGAACACTGCCTTGCTGCCCTAGTTTACACTAAGAGGTGGTTTGGCTTTGCCATGCAACCCGGTTACACAGGTACCCTTTATCTAAAGGGAACATCACTCCGGAGAACCCCGGAAACAAAACTAGACAGCAGATACTAATCCCACTACCGGCATTATCTGCCTGTGACTCATATAGGAGGCCCTCAAGACATTGAAGACAGGGGAAAAGCGGGCGCAGTTCGCAGACACGAGAGCTCTGGGGTAACCCACCCTAAACTCCCTAGCACCTCTTACCACCCTCCTCCCCCCCCATCCCCCAACCACGCACGCACAGAACACCAGACACCAAACAAACAAGATGGCGTACGCACCTGAATCCTTCCATATCATTGCACAAAACTGCAGAGGCCTGAACACGCCCAAAAAACGAGCGCACCTCCTTCAAGACCTTAAACGACGCCGAGTTTTAATAGCCCTCTTACAAGAAACACACCTAAGAGACACAGACACACATAGACTGCAGAAAAAACACTACAAAACCACATTCTATAGTAACCACCCAACCGCACGAAAAGCTGGAGTCTCGATTCTCCTAAATACCGACCTACATTTCACGCGCTCCAAAACTCTCACTGACACAGACGGCAGATACCTATTCGTGAAGGGAACGATTTCCCAGACAACCTACACGTTTGCCTCGGTATATGCCCCGAACGCAAACCAGGTCAAGTTCCTCTGCAAAACGCTCTTGAAACTAGCCATCTTCGCAGAGGGCATTTTGATACTAGACGGAGACTTCAACCTGCCTCTAGACCCAATAGCAGACACCTCCAACGGACATAGCACAATAGCACATGCGGCTATCAGAAGAATCCACAAGACTCTACAAGACATGCGACTGGTTGATACATGGCAAACACTACACCTGGATGGTTGAGACTATACCTACTACTCGACTCTCCACAGACGCTACTCACGCATAGACTACATTTTTATCCAACAAAGGGCCTCACCCACCTGCAGAAGGCTGAAATCAGGCCGACTCCCTGGGCTGACCACAGTGAAACCTCCATACACCTTGCCTCCCCTCTCTTCAAACCCATCCAAACTTCGTGGATGATGAATCGCTCCTCCTGGATGCAGTGGTCCAGTCACAACTAACTGAACACTTGAATCAATACTTTGAAGAGAACACCATGGATGACGTGTCAAATATAACGCTCTGGGAGGCACACAAGAGTGTACTCGGGGGACACTTTATAAGAATCGCATTGTGCAAAAAACGAGACGGCCTATGAGCAATTGCAGACCTCATGGCCCAAATAATGAAACTTGAAACCCTTCATAAGCACAGTCAACTAGATGCCCACTACCGGGAACTCTTGACAGCACGCAGACAGCTCGCAGAACTCATAGACCGAAAACACCACAGAGCACTATAACGTTCTAAAGCCTTTTATTACATACATGATAATAAGGGTGGCAGACTCCTAGCTCGAATGCTAAGAGCTCATGTGGATTGAAGCACTGTACCGCAACCCGAGCGCGCAAATACGTGTCAATGGGGCACTTACAACCAGCTTCCCGCTGGAACCGTTTCTAGATAGGGTCCGACAAACACCCAACATCCAAGGATTACGATACAAAGATCAAGACCACAAGGTAGCAGCGTACGCTGACGACCTGCTTTTCTACGTATACAACCCAATGCAAACACTACCCGATTTGCTGGAGGAATTCGACGTGTACGGCCAAGGCTCGGGGCTCAAGCCCTGCAAGTCTTGACCCCGGCACCCGAGTGGGACCAAGTTAAACGAAACTTCCCTTTCAGATGCTGTGAAGACCAATGGAAATACCTAGGTATCTGGATCCCACGTAACCCGACAGAAACATACACAGAGAAAGCATGAACAAAACCCTTCACTCGCTCCTTGAACGAATCCAAGAAGACCTGAAATCGTGGAACCATAACTACATCTCCTGGCATGGTCGAATAGCAGTGGTTAAGATGAATATCCTACCAAGACTCCTCTACTACTTCAACACCATACCCTGGCATATACCAACAGACTTCTTTGTGACGATGAAATCAGCAATCAGCACCTACATTTGGAAGGGAAGAAGGTACGACTCAGCCATGACGAAATATGCCTACTCAAATCATGGGGTGGACTGGCACTGCCCGATCTCCGCAAATACTACCACGCAGCCGTGCTGCAGCGGATAAGAGACTGGCACAGCCCCGAACCACAAACTATGGGCTGCACTAGACAGAGAAAGCATGAACAAAACCCTTCACTCGCAAGTGTGGCATCAAAACCCGAGAGAACCACCAAACGTCAGTAGAACCTCACCCATAGCACAAACGCTAAAAACATGGGCTATAGTGAGAAATGAAATCTACATATGCCCGCAGCCGAGCCCACTAATCCCGCTAACGCATAACATAGCCCTAGGAGGCGGCCTACCGAGAAGTGCATGGCCTGTAGCAGATGGAGACGTATATCTGCCCCTAAAAGAGGTGTTAAACAATACAGGACTAAAGAGCCTACATGCATGGACCGGGACCAAAACCCCCATGTTGATACACAGATTTCGCTACGCACAGCTACGACATTTCTACTATAATCTCCCGAACAGACAAGCAATACATAGAGATACCACGTGGTTCGAAAACCTATGCATCAACGCACCTGAAGCAGATGGGAGGGTATCCGTGCTATACCAATGAATCGGCGACCAGTTCAGGAATGTAGCCTTTAAGAGACAATGGGAGGACCTCACAGACAGAACATACACGGACGCACAATGGGAACAGATACTCATACTCCAACATAAGAGCTCGAACAGTACAAAATACCAGGAAGCCAATTTCAAGCTGATCTCCCACTGGTACCGCACACCCGCGCTCCTACACAGGATATTCCCGGGGACCCCTGACACCTGCTGGAGATGTGAGGCCCAGGTAGGAACAGTACGACACATCTGGTGGGACTGCACTAGAATAAGACTAAACTGGGAAGAAATTCGTCAGGAATTGACAGAGATCCTGGGCAAAATACCGGAACTTAGAATTGAAAACACACTGCTCCACTTCACAGACCAATCTATCGCACTATTCAAGAAATCCCTTGTTAGGCACCTACTGAACGTCACGAAATCCCTGATTCCAATGATGTGGAAAAGCACCCAACCGCCCACGATTGCACAATGGCTACAGAAAGTCGAGGAGATTCACTCAGCAGAAGCAAAGTACGCAGACTTATTGGGACGAAGCACAAAGCACACAGAACTCTGGGGGTCATAGTACATGTACCTAACACACCCACAGGCACAGGGAGGAAGGAGACTAAACACATGAGACAACAGGACACACACGAGCAGCCCATAACACGAGCAAGACACCCTTTCCCGTCCCCCGTCCCCCACCCCCACCCTCAACCTACCTCAGAGCTCTTGAAATCCATCCAATCACAGTGCTCTGTGTCATTTTACACAGCGTGGGAAAATTACAAAGAACTTTCCCACGCTGTGTAAAATGACAAAGAGCACTCTGATTGGCTTAAACCCACCACTCAGAGTGTTCTTAGCCTAATTGCAGGGCGTGGCAAGGCTTTATAAGCCTTCCCCCGCCCTGCAGAGCTCAGTCTGCGCGCAGCCCTCCATGGGTGAAGATGGATTATTTTTTTGCGCTCTGGTTTTTTTCTTTTTCGGCTGTTTTTTTTTTTTGCGCTTGGGATTTTTATTTTATTTTCAATTCCACGGTTATGATGGTTTTTTATTTGGCCTTTTTTGGGGCTGAAAAAAGAAGATTTGAGAAAAAAGAAGACGTCGAATGGTAAGTTTACTTTTATTTTACAGGTTAGTTATTTTATTCCTCCCTCACTATTTTTTAGGGTGAGGGGGGTAGGTAGGGACTTTTTATTTGGGGGGGTGGTGACTAGGGGCTTGGGGACCCCTAGTCACCTTGGGGGGGAGGGATTTGCTTAGGGCCCCCACCCGCAGCCCAGGGGTGGGGGCCGGGGGGGAGGACAGTAGGTCCCCCCCTCATTATCTTTGTGGCCCCCACCCGCCGCCCAGGGGTGGGGGCCGGGGGGGAGGACAGTAGGTCCCCCCCTCATTATCTTTGTGGCCCCCACCCGCCACCCAGGGGTGGGGGCCGGGGGGGGAGGACAGTAGGTCCCCCCCCTCATTATCTTTATGGCCCCCACCCGCCGCCCAGGGGTGGGGGCCAGGGGGGGCAGTAGGTCCCCCCCTCATTATCAATATGGCCTCCACCTGCCGCGCAGGGGTGGGGGCCAGGGGGGGCAGTAGGTCCCCCCTCATTATCAATATGGCCCCCACCCGCCGCGCAGGGGTTTGGGCCGGGGGGGCATTAGGTACCCCCCTCATTATCAATATGGCCCCCACCTGCCGCACAGGGGTGGGGGTGGGGGGGACAATAGGTCCCCCCCTTATTTTTCATTTTAGGGCCCCCACCCACCGCTCAGGGGTGGGGGCCAGGGGGGGACAATAGGTCCCCCCCTTATTGTTATTTTTAGGGCCCCCACCCACCGCTCAGGGGTGGGGGCCAGGGGGGGACAATAGGTCCCCCCCTTATTGTTATTTTTAGGGCCCCCACCCACCGCTCAGGGGTGGGGGCCGGGGGGAGGACCATAGGTCCCCCCCCTATTAGTATTTAGGGCCCCCACGGGCCACAGGCTGCTCACTGTTTAATAGACATGCCCCTACTCGCGGTATTGCGAGTAGGGGCACAATTTACTAATACTAAGTAATTTTTACTTAGTATTAGTAAATTAATAGGGGGCGGACCGAACATCGCATATGTTCGCCATCGGTGGCGAACGCGAACACGCTATGTTCGCCAGGAACTATTCGCTGGCGAACCGTTCGGGACATCACTAATATTTAATTCACTTACTTTCCTCCTTTATAAGGAGCAGAACATGATAGAAAGGGACCATGTAAAGATATTATACATATATTATTATTTTAATAAAATATATATACCGTATATATATTGTGCATGTTATAGTCTTCTTCTGCTATATATTTTTAATTTACTCTTCTAACCTTATTTGAGTCTCCTTCCTATTAAATACATTTTCTTAAGTATAATCTATCAATACATTGCTAATTGATTTGTCTCATTCCACTTTTTAAATGGTAGTGGATAATAGGGTGTAGGGAGGCTGCAAGAAAGAACATTATGCCATAGATAGGATGACTATGTAGGCCTCACTCTTCAATGTACTGAAATCTCATAGCTGAGCCACGTTGCTGCAACGAGAAGCATGTATGCTTCTATATAACAGTAAGAGTGTACAACTGGAAAAGGTAGAAGTGGCTTAATAAGCACATTTATTTGATTTTTTTTTATATTTTATAATTATACTAAATATATTTCATAAATGTGCTTTACTGTTTGTTTTATCATACTGTCCAAATTGTATTAAACTTAGGAGTTATCACAGTAGCATTTACCAAACATTCAATACAAGATATATGTTTATTATGTAAAATAGAATGTAACTCTTGCACTTTGCGTCAATAGCAATGGTTTTGTAATTTTAAAGGAGATACTATCACTCAGAAAGGGGACAGAAAAGGAATAGTTTGCAGCACACCACGTGTATGAGGAAATATTATGATAACAGTATAAAATAGCTAAACTTCAGTAATCAGTCCAATCCACAATACACAGAAAAAAGCTCTTAATTTTGTTAGTCCTACTGGGGACTTTTGCATGGAAAGTACATTCTCAACAGCCAAGGGGGCACACATTTATCTGACAGGGTTAAATATATAAATATAGCATTGGTTTCGGAGCTATCTAAAGGAACAATGTAATCCCCAAAACAATATTAGCTTTAAAAATCAATTTTGGTGTATAGATCATGCCTCTGCAATATCACTGCTCAATTCTCTGCCATACATCTTTTTTTAGGATATGTGTAGGAAATGTGAGTCACAGTCAGGGATGGTGTGGCTAGGGCTTCATTAACACAGTAATTTAACTCCTAAATGGCAAAGAATCATGCAGTGATCTAGACAGCAAGAGATCTATACACTGATCTATAAACGATTGCTATTTCATGCTTTAATGACTGATGGATACATTTTATTATACTGTTGTGGCATGGTTTAAATATGAATATAATAATGAATTAATATACAATTATTAAATAATAAGTTACAACATTCATATTTTTATAGTTCTTGGCATTATGGTCGAAGATGTGGACAGAAAATACACAAAACCCAGGATAGCTGAAATGTTTACCACTACTAAGATTACCACCAAAGCTTGGGATACTGTATTGAAGGAAGCTGGCCCTTCCTCTGGGTGGTCGCAAGTAATGTTAAAACTAGATTTTCCTGATTTAAATTTGGATAACTGGCACACTAGATCAATTCAAAATTTAAATTACTTTTTCTTAGGTAATTCTTTAATGTATTTTATGAAACTTCAAGATAAATTTGGCCTTGATGGTAATATGCAATTAGAACACAAATTAATTATTAATAAAATAAAAGATACATTTTCCAATCAAAATTTATATCAAAAGTATACAGAAAATGCATTATCTGATCTGAAAAAAATATTTACATAACCCTAATAAACGCGGTACTTTATCTCAACATTACTCTTATCTAACGCCCACACCTGGATTAAAAGATGATTACATGCCTGAATGGGAAAAAAGATATAGGAGCTTGTTGCAACCTGGAGCATTGGCTTAAATCTGTACCAGCTCTTAAAGGAGTTACACAGTGCTCCAATCATTGGGAAAACCATTTCAAAATAATTTATAGATGATATTTACCCCCTTTAGGTTGAATATATCAAACTCCATATATTCAGATAAATGTTGGAGTAACTATGGAATGATTGGCTCGCTTTCACATGTTCTTTGGTATTGTCCTAAAGTCATATAATTTTGGCAGGAAATGCATAAATTAATCCAAAAAATAAATTCACACAATTTTTAAAATCTAAAAATAAATTCTCCTGTACTCACTTCAGAACTGGCTTTATTCAAATTCTTGACCTGATACTACTGAAAAAATTTATCAAATTATCCATAGGTCATCCCCAGATACTGGAGGTCACCAACAATCCCTACTATTAAACACTTAATGACCAGACCGTTTTTCAATTTTCTTACCGTTAAGGACCAGGGCTGTTTTTACATTTCTGTGGTGTTTGTTTAGCTGTATTTTTCCTCTTACTCATTTACTATACCCACACATATTATATATTTTTTCTCGACATTAAATGGTCTTTCTTTTCAGATATTTATTATTGAAATGTTTTATATTTTATACAATATATGCATTACAACATCTTTAAGACAAAAAAATATCTCAAACCATATCAGATAACATATATATATATATATATATATATAAAAATAATTAATGTCATTCTTAGTGTATTTTAATATTTATATATATATATATATGTATATAATTTTAATTATATATATATATATATATATATATTAATATTAAAATACATTTAAAATAGTGGATGTATGTGCAGGTGCATATAAAATTTACTTTATTAAACTTTTTAACAACTTTTATTAACTTTTAAAACTTTTTTGCAGGCATGAGGGGGACAGCGTGAGAGCTCAGGCACTCCCCCTGCAGGCACTGCACAATACGGCTATTCCAGCCATGTAATTGCAAGGACCCCATGATCACATGGCCCAGGGGGTGGAGGGTGCAGATCAGCAGCAGGGGGACTGCCTGGGATGCTAAGCAAGTCCCTACATTGCGATCGCCGGCGTGGGATCGCCAACGATCAGGTAAGTGCATATTTGCAATCGGATGTACCAGGTACATCCGCGGTCATAAACAATCGTTTTTTGTTGGATGTAGGTCCGAGGTCAGGAAGGGATTAAAGAAGTTTTTAATTATATACTAGAAAACAAAGGGTATGAGCTGTCTCTCAGACAACTTTCTTTGCAGTTAGATAACCTTAGACACTACTAGGACAAAAGGGAAACAAAGATTAAAAGAGAATATAGGTTTTTGATTGCTTGTATTTGTAATTTGTAAAATTGTATTACAACAAAAAATGTTATTCTATTATGCGATTATCTGAGGTATTGTTGTGTCATGTTGTGTATACTAGAATTGGTTATAGTCATTAGAATTTAAATTGAAAAAAAACTATTGTGGATGGATGCACTTTCCTTCCCCTTTTTTCCTTTTTTTTTCTTCTTTCTTTGCTCCCTCTCCCAATTTTTTATTTTGTGCTTTACTTATTAACATTGCAATTTAATTGCATAGCTCATTCATACCAATATGTTTTCACAATAGGAATTGACTATAAAGTGCCTGTCTAATACTTTCATAATTGAGTCACAAAAAAACTGAATCCATTGATATTTACTCTTTTTATGTCTAACATATACAGTATTTTCTTTTTCATTGTAAACTTTATTGTTATTGTAAAAATATCTCTTTAATAAAATATATTTGAAAAGAAAATACACAAAACATTGTAATATTAAATGTAAATTTACGATAGTAATTTAAAGTAAGTAGCAGGCTATAACAAATGATAGCAGTAACAATGAATTACTGTACAATTCAATACTACAACATATTGCTTACAAATGTCCCCAGCCCTTGGTTGGGGCTAACAAGTCAGAGCTGATAGTCAACATAATGGTCACATAGTCAAGAGAGAGGGCCTTAATATCTATTCCCTCTGATTTTTATTCCCAGTGAAATGTTTTGTGGGAAGTAACTTCCCTAGAGTAGGCTGGCCTTTGATGTCACAGCCAAAAGCACATGAGATAAGTAAACCATAATTATTCCTATATGAGGCCACTCGTGATCCCTCTTACTGTCCCTCGTACACAGCAAAATGAAACTGTAAGTAGTTTTATGGAATTTCCCCTTACAAATGTATTTTTCATTCTTCTTATGTCACTCCACATGATCTTACACCTTGTGATGCCATGTCATGTGATGTCATGCATATAATTAATTATGCAAATTAACAATGCCAGTATATTTTTCCAAAAATGTTGGCAAACCTAGATAGTAGAAAAATTATGTTAAGGAAGATAGCGGGGTGATGGCATCATACAAATAAATGTTAGAATAGCAAAGAAATGATGGGTGATTGGAAATTTTAGCCCTACGTGGTACAGGAGAGAGGAACAGAAGCTGTGCGCCTTGAGCTGTATCCCCATAGTTTGTCTTGATGGGGAAAGGAAAGTGAAAATAAATATTCCCTTCCATCACATCATGGACCCACTCCCTTTACACATAATGCACAGTAGCAGTGTGACAGATCCTCAGTGGATAGTATTAACTCTCCTTCTCAGAAAGCCACTCAGTCGTCCAATATTAAGCCTAGAAGTTAGAATTACTAGACTTTCTGGTAAGAAACTAGACACCTGGCAATGGTTGCCAGGCATCAGGTGTGTTAGAGAACAGGTTGGTAATTGAGAAGTCCACCACAAGCAGGTACTTAGTGGGATGAAATGTGTCTGTTAATCATTAGTTCTAGACCTCTGAAATAGATATTGCAATAAAATGTGCAAATAAAATTAAAAAAAATACAATATACAAAATATATAAAATTTTTCCTCACCATTAAACTTTCTGTAATGTTATGGGCCATTAGCCCATAAGCATCATATGCAGCACAGCTCGCTTTTGGTAGTGTAAGAGGTAAGAAATCTGGTTTAGTCCATTTCTTTACCTGGCAAATATAGATGCAATTTAAGCTGTCTTATTGGCCTAGATCTTAGGATTTTGCCCTTTAGAAAACTAGTGACAATCTCGTGACAGGTTGTTGATGTTTGTATTGAGGCCGTCAATTGATATAGTTTATTGGCTTGTTAAGTGTTGGTTTTCGGTATCTGTTAATGTTATTTATTTATTTGTTTGTTTGTTTGCTTGCTTGTTGTTAATCTTCAATAAAATGTTAACACAATCTTTTGACAATTAAATTATATATGTGTTTGTTTCTTTTATTTTAATAATGATGTATTATGTATTAAGTTACAGCACGTGCTACATATGCTGCTTCATGTACAGAGGCAAAAAGCAGTGAGCCCCTTGTGGACCACAAATTAGATCCACCACTCAGAAAGCTCTCAGTCTCATGGTCCCAGCAGCAGTCGCACTCATTAGATCAGATTAGTAGGATTCCTGAATAGGCTGATAGATATCATACTGTAGCTGCTACTAAAACAAGAATAATAGGTTGTGCTACATAAATATCAAATGAAAAAGGGATAAATATGGCAAACACTTTAAAACATAAAAGAGGAAAAATATGTAAAAAGAAAAGGGGATTTAATAAATATATATAACAAATATATATATAAAAAAAGAAAGATAGTCCAAATTCTTGATATACTTTAAAAAGTTCAAATAAGTGGATGATAGTGACAGTACTTGGTATATTTCTCTTTCAGGTTCCGGTAAGTATTTGGGAGTAGAAAGTCCAATAAGAGACTGAATCTTCTAATCTTTAGAGGAGTCTTGATTCAGAGGTGAACATGGAAAATATAAGCAACAAAGATGATCCAATAGTGTAGACTTTCTGTGATAAATAATAATAATAGGTAGGTAGTACACTCACCTATCTTAGAGCATGAACTTGCTCTAGTATGTTGGGCGTTCAGTGGCGTTTATCCCCCACTGGTAGGATATATGTGAAGGTAATTCCTCGGTAATAAAAAGGAGATAAAAGCAGAATATAGTGCTCACTGAATCAAAATGAAATAAAATGAAATAAGGGAATAAAAATACTCACATTCGAATGAGCAGGATAAACTGCTCAGTATATCCGCATAGGTGGTACAATCCCCACCAAGGATTCTTGGTCGTGAGTAGATTCCAAGTTGGTGAATGACCAGGTGACAGGAAATATTTTAAAAAAAATATTTTTTTTTTAAAATAAGATAAAAAGGTATATGGCAAAATTGTTGTAAAAGAGCCACTATTCCTTTATTAGTACAATAAAAAATATATAAAATAGCCAAAACGCGTTTCGCCACACAGGGCTTTATCAACTGGCAATAATCAATAATTTATTGCCAGTTGATAAAGCCCTGTGTGGCGAAACGCGTTTTGGCTATTTTATATATTTTTTATTGTACTAATAAAGGAATAGTGGCTCTTTTACAACAATTTTGCCATATACCTTTTTATCTTATTTTTAAAAAAAAAAATTTTTTTTAAAATATTTCCTGTCACCTGGTCATTCACCAACTTGGAATCTACTCACGACCAAGAATCCTTGGTGGGGATTGTACCACCTATGCGAATATACTGAGCAGTTTATCCTGCTCATTCAAATGTGAGTATTTTTATTCCCTTATTTCATTTTATTTCATTTTGATTCAGTGAGCACTATATTCTGCTTTTATCTCCTTTTTATTACCGAGGAATTACCTTCACCTATATCCTACCAGTGGGGGATAAACGCCACTGAACGCCCTAACATACTAGAGCAAGTTCATGCTCTAAGATAGGTGAGTGTACTACCTACCTATTATTATTATTTATCACAGACAGTCTACACTATTGGATCGTCTTTGTTGCTTATATTTTCCATGTTCACCTCTGAATCAAGACTCCTCTAAAGATTAGAAGATTCAGTCTCTTATTGGACTTTCTACTCCCAAATACTTACCGGAACCTGAAAGAGAAATATACCAAATACTGTCACTATCATCCACTTATTTGAACTTTTTAAAGTATATCAAGAATTTGGACTATCTTTCTTTTTTTATATATATATTTGTTATATATATTTATTAAATCCCCTTTTCTTTTTACATATTTTTCCTCTTTTATGTTTTAAAGTGTTTGCCATATTTATCCCTTTTTCATTTGATATTTATGTAGCGCAACCTATTATTCTTGTTTTTGTCATTTCTCTTTTGAGGACTTCAGAGGGAACCTCATACCTATAGGCTGCAGCTTTCCCCTTGATCACATCACACAGCGCTGATCCGTTTTCTACCTGTAGCTGCTACTAGTCTATATTAATAACTAGTGATGTACCGAACGGTTCGCTGGCGAATAGTTCCTGGCGAACATAGCGTGTTCACATTCGCCACGGCGGGCGAACATATGCGCGGTTCGATCCGCCCCCTATTCGTCATCATTGAGTAAACTTTGACCCTGTACCTCACAGTCAGCAGACACATTCCAGCCAATTAGCAGCACACCCTCCCTAGTAGACCCTCCCACCTACTGGACAGCATCCATTTTAGATTCATTCTCAAGCTGCATGCTTAGTGAGAGGAGGGAAAGTGTAGCTGCTGTTGATTTGATAGGAAAATGGATAGCTAGGTTAGTGTATACAGTGTACACTACAGTCCTGAAGGACTCATCTGATCTCTGCTGTAAGGACAGCACCCCAAAAAGCCCTTTTTAGGGCTAGAACATCAGTCTGCTTTTTTTTTTTTTCTGTAATGTAATTGCAGTTGCCTGCCTGCCAGCCTGTGTGTCAGGCTCACAGAGGATACTGTGCCCACTTGCCCAGTGCCACCACTCACTCACTGGTGTCACAATAGCTTGCGTTTAAAAAAAAAATAGTTTTCACTGTAATAGATTGAATAGCAGTTAGTTGTCTGCAAGCGTCTGTGTGTCAGGCTCGCAGTGTATACTGTGCCCACTTGTCCAGTGCCACCACTCACTCACTGGTGTCACAATAGCGTGCATTTAAAAACCAAAAACCTTTTTTCACTGTTATAGATTGAATAGCAGTTAGTTGTCTCCAAGCGTCTGTGTGTCAGGCCTACAACGTGTACTCTGCCAACCTTTGCCAATTCAAAGTGCTATTCTTATCTGGTGTCACAATAGCTTGCATTTAAAAACCAAAAAACTTTTTTCACTGTTATAGATTGAATAGCAGTTAGTTGTCTCCAAGCGTCTGTGTGTCAGGCCTACAACGTGTACTCTGCCAACCTTTGCCAGTTCAAAGTGCCACTCTTATTCAACACTCCTAATGTTCGACCGCCTGCTACAACAAGAAAAAGACGTTAACGAGTATTTGTATGACCGGGGTGCTAGGACAGCATCTGCTGAGCTGGGAATTTTTTTGCCATGTTACTGGACGCTCATGCGCAATGCCTGTAGGCTAATGCGTATTTTTGAGGAGGTGACAAACCTAGTCAGTCACACCGAAGGCACCATCAGCGACATCATACCATTTGTTTTCTTCCTGGAGCGTGCCCTGCAAAGAGTGCTGGATCAGGCTGTAGATGAGTGTGAAGAGGAAGAGGAAGAGTTGTGGTCACCATCACCACCAGAAACAGCCTTATCAGCATCGCTTGCTGGACCTGCGGTAACGTTGGAAGAGGATTGTGAGGAAGAGGAGTCAGAGGAGGAATGTGGCTTGGAGGAGGAGGAGGAAGACCAACCACAACAGGCATCCCAGGGTGCTCGTTGTCACCTATCTGGTACCCGTGGTGTTGTACGTGGCTGGGGGGAAGAACATACCTTCATTGAGATCACTGAGGAGGACGAACGGGAAATGAGTAGCTCGGCATCCAACCTTGTGCAAATGGGGTCTTTCATGACTGTTGAGGGACCCTCGTATAAAAAGGATGAAGGAGAACGACCTGTACTGGATGTCCACGCTACTAGACCCCCGGTATAAGCAGAAAGTGGCTGAAATGCTACCAAATTACAACAAGTCGGAAAGGATGCAGCATTTGCAAAATAAATTAAAAAGTATGCTTTACACAGCGTATAAGGGTGATGTCACAGCACAACGGGAATCTAACAGGGGAAGAGGTGAAAGTAATCATCCTCCTCCCACGACCACGCCGGCAAGGACAGGACGCTTTACAGACGTGTTGTTGATGGAGGACATGCAGAGCTTTTTAAGTCCTACGCATCGCCACAGCCCTTCGGGATCCACCCTCAGAGAACGACTCAACCGACAGGTAGCAGACTACCTCGCCTTAACTGCAGATATCGACACTCTGAGGAGCGATGAACCCCTTCACTACTGGGTGTGCAGGCTTGACCGGTGGCCTGAGCTATCCCAATTTGCGATAGAACTTCTGGTGTCCTGTCAGAAAGGACCTTCAGTGCAGCAGGAGGTATTGTCACTGAGAAGAGAAGTCACCTAGGTCAAAAAAGTCTAGATTACCTCACCTTTATTAAGATGAATGAGGGATGGATCCCGACGGGACTGACAGTGGGCGATACATTCGACTAAAAAAGGCCTGATGAGATGAGCTGCCTTGGGCTAAAAATGGTCCACACGCTGCTGTATTTTAGCTCTGAATGCCGGTTGACTTGCGTGACTTATCCGCCACCAACTAGGGTTCAAGCCGCAATGTTTTAGGGCAGTGCTCCCCAACCTTTTTATCGCCGCGGACCGGTAAACATTTGATAATTTTTCCGTGGCCCGCTTGTTTTGATTTAATAATTTTAATTTAATTGTATTTAAACATGCCTTCAAAATAAAATACAGCTACACCAAAAAATGAATATAAAGTGATTTATTTTATTTAACTCACTAGAATGCCAAATCAATGAGAACCCTGATCTTGTTTCTTCACAACGAGACGATTCCATCTGGGGGTAATAGGAGACAATGACACCCGAAGTGTGTTGCTTATGTCCAGTTTATTCCGCTGTTTTGTTTGCTGTCACTGCAGAAAACCCCGCTTCACACAGATAGGTTGTCGGAAATGGCAATAGGGATTTAAGTGCTGTGGTGGCAATCTCAGGGTATTCTGCCATGACTTTAATCCAGAACACCGGCAGAGTTGTTGTCTCGAACATAGTTTTAAGGCCACCGTCATTTGCAATCTCCAGCAGTTGTTCTTCTTCTTGCATAGACATGCTAGATTCGCCTGATTTGTTGGCAAATGGGTCGCGGATCCATTCCTTACCAGTTCGTGGGTCTTTTGTGGTTGGGAAGTAGCGCTCAAATTCTTTTAAAAGCAAAGACAGGTGATCGTGCACAAACTGGCAGAATGAATGTTCAAGCTCAGTCTCGCCTAAAATCCCTGCTAATGTCTGAAACATGTCCAAAATGCCTCTGTTCACGCACCGTCCCCACAACTCCAGTTTGGCTTTAAATGCAGCTACTTTGTCTGACAACTTGAAAACAGTTGTCATTTTCCCCTGAAGGCCCAGATTGAGTTCGGCCAATGGCGTGGGGTTTGCCTTACGGCCAGTCAGGAAGCGGGAGGACCAAGGAGGAGGATCAGTGTAACAATAGGGAATTTTCATTCGCTATTGTGACACAATGGGCGGGCTCGGGAGGGTGCAATGCTCTGCGCCTCGGCCACCACAGTGAAATTAAAGTTCCTCGGGTGGCCCGGTACTGTTAGATCCACATACCGGTCTGCGGCCCGGGGGTTGGGGAACACTGTTTTAGGGCACTTTCTGCCTGGGAAACAAACATCAATTCTTCTGGCCGCTGCTACAGCAGCGGCTGCAACAATACCTAATTTTTCAGGCATGTGTACATGCCTAATTTTTCGGGCCTCTGGAGCTGCACTGTGGTTTCAAAAACCAAACCAAAAAAAAGGCACATAACAGGGATTAAACTGATAAGAATAATACTACTTAACACACCTTATAATAACGCAGAGAGAGGCAACGCAGAGAGAGGAGTCTGAAGAAGAGGAGTCAGAGGAGGAAGGTGGCTTTGAGGAGGTGGAAGACCAAACACAGCAGGCGTCCCAGGGGGCTTGTTGTCACCTTTCGGGGACCCTTGGTGTTGTACGTGGCTGGGTGGAGGAAGAGACCTTCAATGACATCAGTGAGGACAAGGAACGGGACATGGCTAGCTTGGTATCCAACCTTGTGCAAATGGGGAGTTTGCGGTTGTGCAAATGGACTGTTTGTGGTTGTTTGCGGTGCGTTAAACGGGGAGTTTAATCTGTCACTGTGAAGCGGGCGTAACCCTTACACTATCTGATCGATACAACATCATACAGTAGGTCCCCCCCTCATTATTTTTATGGCCCCCATCCACCGCTCACGGGTGGGGGTGGGCGGGAGGACAGTAGGTCCCCCCCCCATTGAGATTTATGGCCCCCACCCACCGTGCAGGGGTGGGGGCCGGGGGGGAGGACAGTAGGTTCCCCCTTATCCTTATTTTCTGAATATTCCCCTGTATAACAATGTTTGGCATTTAGTGAATATTCCCTATTCTGCTCTGTGTCAGTGTGTATCAGGGATCCTTAGGATAGGTGTCAATCCATATCTGCCATGTGACCCTATGTAGGGGGAACATTCCCTATTCTGCTCTGTGTCAGCGATTATCATGGTCTCTGAGGACAGGTGTCAATCCATATCTGCCAAGTAGGGGGAACAGTCCCTATTCTGCTCTGTGTCAGTGTGTATCAGGGATCCTGAGGATAGGTGTCAATCCATATCTGCCAAGTGACCCTATGTAGGGGGAACAGTCCCTATTCTGCTCTGTGTCAGTGTGCATCAGGGTCTCTGAGGACAGGTGTCAATCCATATGTCAAGGTGTCAATATGTCATATGTCAGGTGTCAATCCATATCCATTGTGATTTAGGAATGTTAGGTGATTTATGCCCTTTATGGATTAAGACCAGACTCTGCATCAACTGTGTAATTTTCCATGGGAGTTTTGCCATGGATCCCCCTCCGGCATGCCACAGTCCAGGTGTTAGTCCCCTTGAAACAACTTTTCCATCACTATTGTTGCCAGAAAGAGTCCCTGTGTGTTTTAAAATTCGCCTGCCCACTGTAGTCTATGGCGGTTTGCCCGGTTCGCCGGTTCGCGAACATTTACGGAAGTTCGCGTTCGCCGTTCACCAACCGAAAATTTTGTGTTCGCGACATCACTATTAATAACCAATTCACAACACTGTAAATGGAGTTGGGCACTGTTTAGCAGACAAAACATAAATAGTTGTGGAGTTACTCGTTCAAAAAGTATCCCTTTTGCAAATTTATTTTTATTAAATAACTTTGCTTGCCTTGCGTAAGTAATTCTTTATTTTCTAAATGCCTTGAATTAATGGAAATATATCATAGTTTTGAGAGAATCATATGAGTGGCCTCTATATGTATAAAATGAAAGTACTCTCTTACGGCAAGGTCTAATGAAGCTATTTTCATTTTGCCTGCATTCAGGAAACCTCCTGGAAATTATATTATTAACACATTTAAGAAAACAAATAATTTTAAGCATTTATAATTGGAAGAAGTGAATTCCAGCTGTTCATAAATGTTTCTGAACATTATGACTGAAGAGGGCAAGAAAAGTCTAATATGTGTGATTCATTGTCACAATCTCATGGCCAGCTGCTAAGAGAAGTACTAGTAATGAAGCATGATATACCATGCTGCTTGTCTCCTTAGAAGAAATAAACTACTGTTATGGTTATTCTTGTTTTTCAATCCTCTAGGTATAATTAATTTAACTATAAATGTATGCTTAAAGATTTCAATGCCACAGCTTCCTCAAACTGAGATTCAGAAGCAGGCTGTTGTCTGGAGGGCCAGTAGATTGGCACTGGAGGCACATTTTGGAGTTTAATCTTACAAGAAAGGTTTAACCCCTTATGGTGAGAGTGCACCAAGGGGCCTCCTGGCACATAACATCTTAATTTAGATGAAGTTGTTATGGTGACTGGAGTGTCTTTTGAATTGCTTACAGATGATATTGCAACATTTTTTAAATGTTTGATATTTCTAAAGGCAATCAAGGTTCCGGTGTGAATGTAACTGCTTGCAAATGATATTGCAACATTTTGGAACTGTTTGATTTTGCTTAGAGTAGTTAGAGTGCAAGTCTGGATCTGTGGTGAGTGAGGCGCTACCAAACATCACTAATATTCAAAGGGTCTTATTGCAACTCTTTCCCTATTACATTCAACGTATACCATTGTCGATTTATTATTATCCCCCACACAGAGGGAGATGCTGGCAAACTTAGAAGATAGTCAACCAGATTTGCAACCTAGACCATAAAGATTACATATAAGAGTAAATCAGCAAAAATATGTTTAACAGTTGATGTTATATTGATACATTTCAGTCAGTACACAGACAAATGAATAGAATTGTGACTACAACATTCAGGATCTGCAAAGAAAAAGGATTTCTTTAACTTTTTGTTTTGTTTTTATTTATTTTTTCTCTACTTAAAATATGTCTTTATCAGGCAGTTCGTTATTAAACAAGTTGGAAGGGAATCTGTGAAGCTATTACATATCAATAACTATATGTGAAATAAATAAATCTGGTCACCCTGTTTATTAGACAAGACTTAAATCTTATCCAATTACACTCTCCAAAGACTAAACAAAGTCTGTCAAACACCTCCTGCCGAGTAACTCCACCTTAGTAGACATCTACTCAAGATTAGAAATTTTTTTGTCGAAGTGTTTCAACTATAAATGATGCAAAACAAAGCATTAAACACTCTGATCTGATCAAGTGGAATTTCATTTTTTTTGGACAATTTGTGGCTTTTCTTCTTTTGTAATTTAAAGGAACACTATAGGGTCAGGGACACAAACATGTATTCCTGACTCTATAGTGTTTAACCCACCATTTAGGTGGCTTGCCCCCCCTTAGACCCCTGCTAAAAGTTTAAAACTCACCTTATTTCCAGGTCTGATGGTACTGGCTCCACCCACTTTGTGGCATCATCAAAATGGCTGAGTTATTTATTAAAACTGGCATGGGGTTGGGGCCAATCAGGATTTCCTCATAGAGATGCATTGAATAAGTGCATCTCTATGAGGAAAATTCAATATCTCCTTGCAGAGCTTGAGGACGCTGAACGTCAGGGCTACTTTTTCGGCTTTTCTGGGGGGAGAGATCACTCGGGTGCCCAGCAGTAAGGAGAGGTATCGTTGCAATACCATCAGAGTGGCTGGAAATGATCATGATTGCTTCCAGCGCACAAATTTGCTGTGGACGTATTAGGTACGTACGCGGTCCTTAAGGACCATTTTTTGTTGGACGTATCTGATACGTCCGTGGTTAAACTGCTGTCTCTTCTTTAATTAGCCTGAAATGATCATTAGTGGTCTCTGTTTATCTGGTACATTAGCTCCTATAACTATAGTGATATAGCTAAGGACTAGTAAGATTGGTCCAAAAGCTACAATTCAAGGGACACTCAACTCACCAGAATAACTACAGCTTATTGTAGTTGTTCTGGTGAGTATAATCAGTCCCTGCAGACATTTTCATGTAAACAACATTTTCTAAATTTGTTTACATTGTCCCCTAGGGACAAGTCCAGTAGCCACTCCTCAGATGCCACTGAAGGTGCTTCCTGCGTCAAGTGCTAAAGAGTGTGCAGTTATGCTGTTCAGTGTTTCCATGCTCTGCATGAATCAATGTGTCTCTATGAGGACATGCTGTGTGGACAGGCGGGCATTTGGCTCCGCCCCATCCCTCCTCAATGCTGATTTCAGCCAATCCAATGCTTTCCCTATGCATTATCTTAAGGCCAAGCCCTACTATATATATATATATATATATATATATGTTTATATATATATATATATATATATATATACACACACACACTCCTTTAACTTTCAATTTTATAAACCATTTGTTGTCTTAAAAAAACACTAATTTCATAGCTGCTTTCTGCACCTTCTTTTCACACATAACCCTAACTTGAGTTGGCATGAGTACACACACAAATGTATAGTCAACTTGAACATGCCTAATATCTCTCCACCCCTTGGGATTAGGACTGTAGCCAATACTCTTGCACAGGGACTAAAGGTTTAATCTACTTCTACCCTCCTAGTAGACCACAAATTTGTTCTTCATGGGGTAGCTGCCCCATAAACTAAACTGCAAATGTGTTTCCATCGTGGGGTTCTCAAAGTTTACATTTTAAACTAAATTAAACTAAGAATTGTACAATAGGGATGGGGCTCTAAATGTGTTATGTGCTTGAGACTTACCTTACAATGGAAACATTCAAATACCTTACAATGGAAACATCAAAATACACATCAATGCAAACTAGATATGTATTCAGATATATTCAAATAAGACTTATGTGTTTTTCCTAGCTACCATAACTACCTTATCCAAAACAATAAACCAGTGTACTTGCACTGATAGACAAATCATCTGGCTTATTAATTACACAATCCCTGTTTCTATAGTTATCTATTATTGGGTTTCTCTCTGAAAGTTTCCACTTTAACCAGAATCTAGCAAAATCCATGTATTAGAACACAGCAACAGAATATCTAAGAATCCACAACGTTGGTTATAATGAAATCAATTTACTTGAACAATCCGGAATTCAAACAATACACATTACAATAAAATAACCCACAACAATAAAACATGAACTTATAACATATCTATATTTCTATTTACAAATATAACTCATGCATGATCATAGCTACCTTTCTTTGAGATCTCAAGGGGTCTGATGTTCTTTCTTCCCTGTCCCTTCTTTCCTATTTCCTTCTTCTTAACTACTGATCCAACAGTTCCCTAGATATACTATTGACTTCCACTTGATTACATGGGACCCTTATGATTGGTTGGTGCTGTGTTTGCTTTTTCCCTCCTGGCCTTTGGCTACACAAGACCCACCTAAAATGCCCCTTGGGTCTTTCTCATGTGTATCTGAAAACAGTTAGAGATTGCGATCCTTATATGTCCCTATGGAATCTCAGAAATATTATCATCAAACATGCAAATTGTCTTTGGTTTGTGTGGTCAATAGTGATGTACCGAACGGTTCGCTGGCGAACGGTTCCTGGCGAACATAGCATGTTCGCGTTCGCCACGGCGGGCGAACATATGCGCGGTTCGACCCGCCCCCTATTCGTCATCATTGAGTAAACTTTGACCCTGTACCTCACAGTCAGCAGACACATTCCAGCCAATTAGCAGCACAGCCTCCCTAGCAGACCCTCCCACCTACAGGACAGCATCCATTTTAGATTCATTCTCAAGCTGCATGCTTAGTAAGAGGAGGGAAAGTGTAGCTGCTGTTCATAAGATAGGGAAAAGCATAGCTAGGTTAGGGATAAGGGTATGCTTTTTTTTGATTTTTTTTTTCTATGTAATGTAAATGCACTTAGTTGTCTGCCACTGCTGCCAGCTTCTGTGTCAGGCTCACAGTGCCCATTTCCCCAGTCAGTGCCACCAATTACATCTGGTGTCACAATAGCTTGGATTTAAAAACAAAAAACTTTTTTCACTGTTATAGATTGAATAGCAGTCAGTTGTCTGCCACTGCTGCCAGCTTCTGTGTCAGGCTCACAGTGCATACTGTGCCCATTTCCCCAGTCAGTGCCACCAATTACATCTGGTGTCACAATAGCTTGGATTTAAAAACAAAAAACTTTTTTCACTGTTATAGATTGAATAGCAGTCAGATGTCTGCCACTGCTGCCAGCTTCTGTGTCAGGCTCACAGTGCATACTGTGCCCATTTCCCCAGTCAGTGCCACCAAATACATCTGGTGTCACAATAGCTTGGATTTAAAAACAAAAAACTTTTTTCACTGTTATAAATTGAATAGCAGTCAGTGTCCTTAAAGCGGGTGTGTTACGCTAACAGTGGATACGGTGACCAGTGCCACCACTTAGATCTGGTGACACAAAGCTTGGATTTAAAAACAAAAAACTTTTTTCACTGTTATAGATTGAATAGCAGTCAGTGTCCTTAAAGCGGGTGTGTTACGCTAACAGTGGATACGGTGACCAGTGCCACCAATTAGATCTGGTGACACAAAGCTTGGATTTAAAAAAACAAAACACTTTTTTCACTGTTATAGATTGAATAGCAGTCAGTGTCCTTAAAGCGGGTGTGTTACGCTAACAGTGGATACGGTGACCAGTGCCACCAATTAGATCTGGTGTCACAATAGCTTGGATTTAAAAACAAAACACTTTTTCACTGTTATAGATTGAATAGCAGTCAGTGTCCTTAAAGCTGGTGTGTTACGCTATCAGTGGATACGGTGACCAGTGCCACCAATTAGATCTAGTGACACAAAGCTTGGATTTAAAAAAACAAAACTCTTTTTTCACTGTTATAGATTGAATAGCAGTCAGTGTCCTTAAAGCGGGTGTGTTACGCTAACAGTGGATACGTTGACCAGTGCCACCAATTAGATCTGGTGACACAAAGCTTGGATTTAAAAAAACAAAACACTTTTTTCACTGTTATAGATTGAATAGCGGTCAGTGTCCTTAAAGCGGGTGTGTTACGCTAACAGTGGATACGCTGACCAGTGCCACTAATTAGATCTGGTGTCACAATAGCTTGGATTTAAAAAGAAAACCTCTTTTTTCACTGTTATAGATTGAATAGCAGTCAGTGTCCTTAAAGCGGGTGTGTTACGCTAACAGTGGATACGGTGACCAGTGCCACCACTTAGATCTGGTGACACAAAGCTTGTATTTAAAAACAAAACACACTTTTTTCACTGTTATAGATTGAATAGCAGTCAGTGTCCTTAAAGCGGGTGTGTTACGCTAACAGTGGATACGGTGACCAGTGCCACCACTTAGATCTGGTGACACAAAGCTTGGATTCAAAAACAAAAAACTTTTTTCACTGTTATAGATTGAATAGCAGTCAGTGTCCTTAAAGCAGGTGTGTTACGCTAACAGTGGATACGCTGACAAGTGCCACTAATTAGATCTGATGTCACAATAGTTTGGATTTAAAAAAAAAATAATCTTTTTTCACTGTTATAGATTGAATAGCAGTCAGTGTCCTTAAAGCGGGTGTGTTACGCTAACAGTGGATACGCTGACAAGTGCCACTAATTAGATCTGGTGTCACAATAGCTTGGATTTAAAAACAAAAAACTTTTTTTACTGTTATAGATTGAATAGCAGTCAGTGTCCTTAAAGCGAGTGTGTTACGCTAACAGTGGATACGGTGACCATTGCCACCACTTAGATCTGGTGACACAAAGCTTGGATTTAAAAACAAAAAACTTTTTTCACTTTTATAGATTGAATAGCGTCAGTGTCCTTAAAGCGGGTGTGTTACGCTAACAGTGGATACGGTGACCAGTGCCACCACTTAGATCTGGTGACACAAAGCTTGTATTTAAAAACAAAAAACACTTTTTTCACTGTTATAGATTAAATAGCAGTCAGTGTCCTAAAGCCGGTGTTACTAACAGTGGATAGATGCTGACAAGTGCCACTTAATTAGATCTGGTGTCACAATAGTTTGATTTAAAAAAATAATCTTTTTTTCACTGTTATAGATTGAATAGCGTCAGTGTCCTTAAAGGGTGTTACGCCATCAGTGGATACCAGCTGAATGCCACTAATTAGATCCGTGTCACAATAGCTTGGATTTAAAAACAAAAAACTTTTTTCACTGTTATAGATTGAATAGCAGTCAGTGTCCTTAAAGCGGGTGTCTGGCCTACAGCCTGTGTTCTGCACAACTGTGCCAGTGCACATTGCCACTCATATCTGGTCTCACAGTAGCTTGCACGCATAGTACCACTAATCCCAACAAAAATGATAGGCAGAGGCAGGCCACCCCGCAGGGGCCATCGTGGTCGTGGTGCTGTGATTCCCTTTGGCCCTAGAATAATGCCCAGCTTTCAGAGGCCACGTACCCTGAACTTGAAAAGTTCTGAGGACATAGTTGACTGGCTAACACAGGACACCCAATCTTCTACAACCTCCGCTCAGAACCTTGACGCACCATCCTCCTCCAGCTTAGCTTCAGGCACCTCTCAAGATACCACTCACCCGCCTGCCGCCACCACCAAAACTAGCACCACAGCCGCTTCAGTTGGTATGTCAGAGGAGTTATTCACACATCCGTTTGAAGAAATGAGTGATGCGCAACCATTATTGCTAGAGGATGTAGATAACAGGGATATGTCTCAGGCAGGCAGCATTACACACATGGACGTACGGTGTGATGATGATGATGATGTTGTACCCGCTGCTTCTTCCTTTGCTGAGTTGTCAGATACAAGTGAAGCGGTTGATGGCCAGACGTATCTATGGATGTCACGGGTGCCCGCCACAAGAAGAAGAACAGGGCTTAAAGTTCAGATGGGAGACAGGGGAGGAGGAGGAGACGAAAGAAGCAGCGTGGAGGTCGCCGCAGCGAGCTAGTGGCAGTCAGCCAGGACAGCATACCAGCTACCCGGGTCAGCCCGACAGCACGCCAATCAACGATGCTGTGTCCACCTCACCAGAATGCCGGCCATTGCAGAGCTCTCCGCAGTGGGAATTTTTGTGTGTCTGCCTCTGGACAACAGCTTATGCCATTTGCAACCTGTGCCAAAGAAACTGAGTCGCGGGAAGTCCAACACCTACCTAGGTACAACTGCTTTATGAGGCACATGATCTCACATCACAGACGCCTATGGGATCAACACATGAGTACAAGCAGCTCGGGCCTACTCTAAGCCGCCAGCCTCCTCCTGGTCCAGCATCTTCAGCCACGTCAACCACTGCTGTCCTCCTTGTCCCCTCTCAACCATCCGCCACTCCGCCTCCCGCCTTGAGCAGTTCACGCTCATCTTCCCACAGTCATGTGCCTGTCAAGGACATGTTTGAGCGTAAGAAGACAATGTCAGAAAGTCACCCCCTTGCCCAGCGTCTGACCGCTGGCTTGTCCGAACTATTAGCCCGCCAGCTTTTACCATACAAGCTGGTGGAGTCTGAGGCGTTCAAAAAATTTGTAGCTATTGGGACACCGCAGTGGAAGGTACCCGGCCGAAATTACTTTTCGCAAAAGGCAATCCCCAACCTGTACTCAATTGTGCAAAAGGAAGTAATAGCATCTCTGGCACACAGTGTTGGGGCAAGGGTCCATTTGACCACTGATACCTGGTCTGCAAAGCATGGTCAGGGCAGGTATATCACCTACACTGCGCATTGGGTAAACCTGCTGACTGCTGCCAAGCATGGAATGCATGGCTCTGCAGAGGAGTTGGTGACACCGCCACGACTTGCAGGCAGTCCTGCTGCCACCTCCTCTACTCCTCCTACTCCATCCTCTCCATAACCTCCTCGGCTGAGTCCTCTTCTGCTGCTGCGTCTTGCTCCACATCAACGGCACACCCCCAGCTCCCCAGGTACTATTCCACATCCCGGATACGGCAGTGTCATGCCGTCTTGGGTTTGACTTGCTTGAAAGCAGAGAGTCACACCGGACAAGCACTCCTGTCCGCCCTGAACGCACATGTGGAAAAGTGGCTGACTCCGCAGCGACTGGATATCGGCAAAGTGGTTTGTGACAACGGAACAAATTTGTTAGCGGCATTGAAGTTGGGCAAGTTGTCACATGTGCCGTGCATGGCACATGTGTGTAATCTGATCGTACAACGCTTTGTGCATAAGTACATAGGCTTACAGGATGTCCTGAAGCAGGCCAGGAAGGTGTGTGGCCATTTCAGGCGTTCCTACACGGCCATGGCTCACTTTGCCGATATCCAGCGGCGAAACAACATGCCAGTGAGGTGCTTGATTTGCGACAGCCCGACACGTTGGAATTCAACACTCCTAATGTTCGACCGCCTGCTCCAACAAGAAAAAGCCGTTAATGAATATTTGTATGACCGGGGTGCTAGGACAGCTTCTGGGGAGCTGGGAATTTTTTTGCCACGTTACTGGACGCTCATGCGCAATGCCTGTAGGCTCATGCGTTCTTTTGAGGAGGTGACAAACCTAGTCAGTCGCACCGAAGGCACCATCAGCGACATCATACCATTTGTTTTCTTCCTGGAGCGTGCCCTGCGAAGAGTGCTGGATCAGGCCATAGATGAGTGTGAAGAAGAAGAGGAAGAGTTGTGGTCACCATCACC
>OW240915.1:176509212-176538925 GCA_933207985.1 Pelobates cultripes | reverse complement strand
GAGGAACAGGGGCCATCGAAGGGACAGGAACGTCCCGAGCGCGCAGCCCATTTCAACCCGTTTCCAGGATTGCCTACTTCCATGGATCATTGAATGACCTGTCATACTGACCAGATCCTGCTAAATGATTGATTGTCTTTCCACCAAACTACAAGCAGTTTCACCCTCATCCATTATACACCATCTACAGACTACATCATCCTCCTACTGAGCATACCTTAAAGCTATCTTCTACATTGGTGAGATCTATCCATAGACTTATGAAGCATATAGTGCACTATATTTTGGACTATTAGACAACAGGACTGTATGATAATTAATTTTTTCTAATTTTTTCTAATTTTTTCTTTTTTTCTTTTTTCCTTTTTTTCATTTTTTTACTTTTTTCTTTTTTCTCTTTTCATTTTTTATTTTTTACAGTTTTTTATTATTATTTTTTGAATTCTTTGGGATCATCTTCTACATTCATTCTTTGGATCATTAACCATTGTAAACAGATACATTACTCATGTAATTTAACATAGGGAGGATTTGCTGTGTATATATGTAAATATCTTATGTATATAGGATTGAAATGTATTCTACTATGATTGACTCTATGAACTTATGAATTAATATTATAATAAATAGCTTTTGCAATTAAATATAAGATTAGACTTTACTGGAATTGTTTTGAGTGCGGTATTCACATTTGTTTTTAAAATCAAATAATGGTTTAAAAACAAGGATGGTTGTAGCTAAACTACATTTTTTAGAAAAAATAAACAAAGTTTAGCTACTAATTTAATCAGTTTAGTCCTAGTATCCTTTTTAACCAAACACAAATATTTTTTTTTTTTTTTAAATCCTTGCATACCAAACTAAAATTTCATGCAACCGTCAAAAGGGTGGAATTTCCTTCATGAGTCATGATTATATATTTATGTAACATGTAAATTATATAAACAAGGGGAGCGTGGCATGGCCAGTAGTAATGGTGGCTGCTTTTAGAACTGCTCATGGGAAACTAGACCTTCCATTTGACTGAATAACCCCTTTAAACCTATTGGATTTGTATGGAATTGGTGCCTGTAAACTACGGAATGACTGGAGAACAGGGAGAAAGTTTAAAAAAAAAAAGCCGGAGCTCTGGCTTCACCGGAACTAAAGACCCCAGAAAAGCCTGCGGAAAAGCCGGCCTACAAAACAGTCCATGGTCCGCTCAATACTTCCAACTGCAAAGCTTCCAGAAACCTCTGATTAGACAGGGGCTGATGTAGCTTCAGCCACAGCAACCCATAACCCAGTTGGCACGAACAGATGCATAGCAAGGCCTCGTACGTCTATCGAAAAACCCATGGAAACTCCATTGACATTCATACAAACCACGCAAAAGAATGAAAAGACACTAACAGAAAGGTCCCGTTTGTGGATTGCAATTTGTTCGGAAATCAGAGCTCCAGGGGTGCAGGGGCTGCCATCGTGGCTTCCCCAGAAGTAAGTGTGGAGAGGCGGCCCACAAGAGCGGCCCATGCAGTGGTTTCGAGTGGAGCGGAAACAGTCGAAATGACAGCGGCAGGATGGACGGAAGTTGGCGCCCATCTAAGAGATAGTTCATATGCGTGAGGGTCCTGATCGGGAGATGAAATGGACTCTGAAGAGGGATGATCAGGTGACACTGCAAGTGTGTTTGTGGCCTCCAGAGAACAAAGTGCCGAAAGGAGACCACTTGAAATTTTACGTGCAGAAATTGCAGAGAGCATGGAAATGGAAGAATCCATTACTAAACGTGCACAATTGTATGTTAAAGAGACCAGAAAGAGGGGGGAACTTGTCCCCACTAATCCTACCAAATGTGCAATCGAAAAGGAACAAGAAAGAACTTGTCCCCATCACTTCCACAAAACATAGAATTGTAAGAGATTTTGGAGTGAGTGGAGAACTTGTACCCACTATATCCACCAGACATAACATCTCAGAACATACATCGGAACGTACACTAATCAAAAGACTGGAAAACAGGCTAAAGTAGGTGGCGAACTTGTACCCACTATTTCCACCAAACATAAAATTGCGGAACATATATCGGACAGAGGAAAACCTGTCCTCACCACTTCTACCAAATACACAACTGTAAGAATACACGTCCGAAGTTGGAGAACTTGTCCCCACTAATTCCACCAAATATAATATTTCAGAAATTTTGGGAAAAAACGACTACAATTGATTTATCTGGCTTCAAGTCTTCCTTAACAGAGGACAAGTTGCAAGGCCCATTACCCTCAGTTAATCCTACCTTAATGACTTAAAACAAGACATAAACGAAGTGGGAACTAAAGTATCTCTGCTGGAAATGAAAACTGTCCAAATTGAAGCAACTTTGATACGCCACACTTATGTTTAAGATGACTTCAATGAACGTCTCAGAAGGATGGAAATAGGATTCAAGCAGGAAAATTAAATTTTGCATGTCAAAATTGATGACTTATTTGTTATTGCAACAATATTAGAATTAGAGGGATTCCTGATTCTATTCAACCTACTGAAGTGGGAGACTACCTTAAGATTGTTATGTGGACAGTACGCCCTAATCTAAGGGATGAAGAACTGAGAATTAATAGAATACCCCATGAAGTACCTAAGCTCCCCATGAAGTACCTAAGGACACAATAACGACACTATTACTTTCAGGTCAAAGAAGATTTCCTTCAGACACTTCGTAATACAGTATAATATGGTACATATGGAATAGGGATCCAGCTTGTATCACTAAAACATAAATAAAAAATACAACATAGCGTAATACTGTTGTGGTCTTATTAATTGCCCAATGGTTCAAGGTTACACTCACAGATTTGTTGTATATAGTAAGCCTTCAGGTTGCCACCCCTATAGGTAGGGGGGTAGGTCCTGTTCGTTTGTAGTAACGCCAATCTGGAGACCAAGAAGTTCACACTCTCCCAATGGTTGAAAGTAGAAAACAATGGATTTATTGGCATATAGTAAAATTAAATTAAAATATGGTTCTACACGTTTCGTTCCCCTTAGGAAACTTCTTCAGGAACCAAAATTTTACAAAACATACAGTTTATACACTCCAAATACTAACAAGTGTATCCATAAGCCTATTGCTTCCCTCCCTTCCCTTCCCTTAAATACAATAAGTGCTGGAAGTCCATTGGTGGTGTGATGGACGTACTCTCCTTTTCCTCTTCTATTGGACATCTCATCCATTGGTAAATTACCTCCATCTGTTGTTTCAGCTGTTCTGATTTTCATTCCGTTTTTTTCACTGCATTTTAAGTGTCCATTTCTGATGACACACTTCCTGTATGGGTCAGTGTCTTCTTTTTATGATGCACTTCCGTTTTTTTTTGTTGTTTTTTTTTATTTAAAAATGGCCATGCATTCCATTTTGTTCCACTTAGAATTTGTTATGTTGCCATCTGGTGGTCACCAGAAAGTAATACACTTTGTGCATATTTATCAATGATTTCATTATATGCAAAAAAAGAAAAAAAATGCCAGAGTTGGATTAACAATTCATTTTACAATTAAACATATAAACTTTATTCCCATTTTATTCACCAACAAACAATGGTCCAATTTAGTTATTATAAAACTAATTCGATCTATATGATGGGTGAGGTTCATTTTATACTTCCCGTTACAGCACCTGAGGTTCCTAGTAGGTCTCCCATACAAGTGCTAACCAGGCCCGAGTCTGGATGGCTTCTAAGATCTGACAAGATCAGGCACTTTCAGACTGATATCGCCATAGATTTTTATTTCTTATTTTAATGTTGTTTATCAATATATACTTTTGTGGACCATTGTGTATTGGTGTATATTTGGGCTTCACATCACATATACTTCACCCCAAATAATAGAGCCAAATTTATTTATTTTGTTCCAGTTATTTAGAAGAGGAAATAAAACGAAGAGGAATTATTTTTATATATACATATATCTATTTTTTTCCCAAATTGGTTCTTTGATGAATTTTTCAAAATTGCTACATAATTCTTTTAATATATAATTTATTTATAAGGAAAAGTTATTAAGAATCTCATTATTTTGGTTTATTTGGTTTCAATCCCTTTTCTCACAACGTGAATTGCCCCCCTCCACCCCCAAAAAAACTGAGCTTTTCATCTCAGGAACCTTTCAATGTTTTAATATTTTAATATTTTAATATTTTAATATTGTGATCTTATCCCAATCCCTACATTAGTTTAGAAAACACACCAAATCTATATCAACATTCAGTCCTGCAGGTGCAAGAGTCTGTAATTTATGGATCCAGAATGTTTCTCTCTGGGCTAATTTTTGCTCTCTCTTCCCACCCCTCCAATGTGGAGGAACATTTTCTATTGCTATGCATATCAATTCCTTCAAATTAAATGCTGGACATGAGTTACAATGAACTGGTACTGAATGGGATAATAGCCCTTTTTTTATATTATTAATATGTTCCATTATTCTGACTTTAAAAAATCTTTTTGTACGGCCAACATATTGTTTGTCACATGGACACTGCAGTAAATATACCACATAGTCCGTGAGGCAACCAATCTTGCTTTTTATTGCAAAAGTTTGATTTGTTATCTTGCTAGTAAAGTGTGTATTTCCACCTACAGTTATTGTTGAGCACGCCTTACATCTCTTGCAACCTTGAAAACCTTTTTGTCCCTCGTTCAACTCAAATTTTTGTTTTATGGCATAACTTGGAGCTAGAAAATCTTTTAGATTTTTTTTTTTTTAAATTAATGTTGTTTTTTTTGGTAATATCTCTCCCAGCAAAGGATCCTCTAACAAGATTGGCCAGTGTTTTTGTAGACTTTTCTTAATTTTTAAATGATCTGTATTATATTGTGTGACAAATGCGGTACGGAATTGCTCTCCCTTATCCTTAACTTTCTGATTATCTATTAATAATTCCTCCCTACTTCTCCCTAAAATTGTTCAAATTTCTTTTTCTATTGAGTTTTTATTGTAACCCTTCTTAACTAATTTTTCTTTTACGTGTTGTACCTGCTGTGTGAAATCTTGTAGGTGGGAACAGTTACGTCTCACCCTTGTTAGTTGTCCTTTTGCTATCCCCCTCAACCATGGTTGGTGGTGGCAGCTTTTTTTGTGGACGTAACTGTTCCCATCTGTGGGTTTGAAAAAACATTTTGTCTTTATTTCTTTACCTTCACCAAACAAAGTAATATCTAAAAAATGTATTTCTTTTTTGTTCCAAACCAGTGAAAACTGTAAATTGTACTCGTTCTGATTTAAATACTCTACAAACTACACAAAAGAGGAATGTGGTCCTCTCCAAATAATTAAAACATCATCAATAAATCTCCGCCATAGGACCAGGTTCACCACCCAGTCATGGTCACACCACACAAAAAGATCTTCCCATCTTCTCATGTAGGTGTTCGCATAGCTGGGGGCAAACCTGGTACCCATGGCTGTTCCAGTGATCTGTAAATAAAAATTTCCTTCAAAGAAAAAATAATTGTGCTCTAAAATAAATTGAACCCCATCCAGAATGAATCTCTTTATATGATTGGATAAACTCTGATCATTACCCATAAAGAAATTAATCGCCTCCAATCCTAAACGGTGACTAATCACCGTGTATAGTGATGCCACGTCCAACGTGGCCCAACTATATTCATCCTGCCATTCTAAATTTTCAACCTCTTGTAGAAATGATTTTGTATCTTTCGTATATGACAAGGCCTTTTGGGCATAAGGTTGGAGATATGAATCAATAAAAGCAGATAAATTTTGCTGTTATAGAATCTATCCCACTGATGATCGGTCGTCCTGGTGGGGTGTGTATATTTTTGTGAATCTTGGGAATAAAATAAAATATTGGAATCGTGGGTTGTCTATTAAATAAAAATGTAAGATTTTTTGGGGAGATAATTTCATCAGTTCTCGCTATTGTCAACAATTTCTCCAGCTGAGTATTAAATAATGTGGTGGGATCACTGTCCAATTTTTTATAAGTTTTTATGTCTTTTAGAATATTATTACTTTCCCTTAGATAATATTCAGTTGACATCACTATTATCCCCCCCCTTTATCGGCTTCTTTGATAACTATATCTTCTCTTTCTTTTAGAATTTTGAGAGTCTCCCTTTCCATTTTTGTTAAATTGTGATGTTTTAGGTTTCTTTTAGTCCCTAATGCTTTTTTTAATTCACTGTCTACCATTTTTTCAAAGTTCACCAAATGTGAACCCTTACTGTATACAGGATAGAAATGAGATTTGGGTTTAAAGTTATCCTTTCTTTTATCTTGGAGTTCTTCTTGTTCATAGGGGATGGGGTACTTTAGAAAATTTATTTTTACTGTTAGGGATCTAATGTATTTTTCAAGTCAATGTATAGACTAAAATCATTTGCTCTTTCACTTGGGGCAAATTTCATACCCTTTTCTAACAGTTGGATCTCTTGATTAGATAACAATTTTCATGAGATGTTGAAAATACCCTTTTCTACCTCTTGTGGGGCGAGGGTTGTCCTCTTTTGTTGGGATAAGCGTACTCCTCCGTTCTCATACGTTTTTGGGGTGTTTCTGTAGAAAGTGGGGCAAATCGATTTGGATGTGCCCATATCTCTTCTCTTGGTTTGAAATAATTGGTGATTGATCTTTCTTTGGGGACTCTCGTTCTCCCTAAAAAAAATCTCTCATTACCATCATTAGATGTATTTCTTGTGTTTATTTCTGTGTTATCACTAACTACTTCGGCATATGTTAGATTTTCTCTATTTCTATTGGGTGAAATCCTATCTCCATATCTAGAGCCTCTAATTGGAGTATAATTGGCTCCTCTTTTTTGGCCTTGTTTCCTATTATCATTTGATTTTTGTTGGTAGTCTAACATGTTTTTTCCCCCCGCCACTCTTTCAGGGGATCTGTGAAATCTACTTTGATTGAAGAATTGTTTTTTTTATTTTCTTTTATATATCATTTTTTGCCTAGTTGAAAATGTATTGCGGATCTTATCTTCCTTATCTCTTTTATACTTTCAATTTTTTGTATCCGCAATTTTTTCATCTAGGTTTTTTAGGTTTTTTTGCATTATTTCCTCCTTTGATTTAAATTCTTCACATTCTATATTAAACGTATGATTTGTTTCTAATTCCTCTAGTTCTTGTTCTAATTTTTCTTTACTTCGTAATACAGACATGCCAGCCCATTTTGCTCATATTAAAGTTTTCCAGGACATTTCTGCAATGACTATGCAAAAGAGGAGAGAATTCAGTTTTACCGCTGAATTGAGGAACATGGACATAAGATACCTTTTTCGTATTGATTAGGGCTCTGAAACCTATGTTTTTCGTTTTTCTTTATTATTGTAAACCAGGCTTTTTTGTGTTTTGTTTTTTTTGCAAAAGTGTGCATTTATTTTTTCAATAATTATGTATTTTCTTTTTTTTTTTTACTGGTTTTACTAATTGATATATGTTTAATTTTCTAGTGCAAAATGTGATATGCAATCATTCCATTATTTTTTTTTTCGTTATTTTGTTTCTTTTTTACAATTAATCTAAGCCTAGTGTGCTAGGTCACCTCCCCCCAATTATAATTCTCTCACTGATATGGGCATTTCTTGTTCGAATGGTGTTGAATGGTTTAAGAATGGTATTGAAATTTTTATCCTTTAATGTGAGGAGACTGAACACTTCGCACAAGCGTAGACTATTGTTTTAAGACACCAAAAAGGCTAAACCAGATGTTTTATTTATACAAGAATCCGACTTTTAAAAAGGCCATGATTCCAATATATTAATGGAAGATTACCCAACTCAATTCAGTGTTTGATAAGAAATCGAGAGGAGTTTCTATATTTTTCCACAAAAACATGGCATGCAAAACGGACGAAATAGTCACAGACCCTAACGGACGATATTTGAAATGGAAGGGTTCAATAAATAGCGTGGCATATACTCTGGTAAACCTATACTCCCCTAACTCTGGGTCATTTCATTTTTTTGAAAAGAATTGTAAATAAACTCTTAGACGGAGTCAAAGGCAGACTCATTTTGGATGGCAATACCAATTTTTTAATGGATTGCAAATATGACATAGTGTCACATCCTTTTCCTGTCATTTCTGGCCTTGGCTTCTGATATCCAGTAATCATTTTTACAATTGTTGTTTAGTTTTTATTGGTTTTTCTGATTCTCTATTCTATATCTGGTTTTCTTTATGCTGGTTTTCTGGGTTCATTCCTTTATTCCATTCCTGGAATTCCCAGTCTCCTGGATTCCTTTAAATGTTTGTTTTTTGTTACAACACCCGTTCTTTTGCCATTTATTTATTTTGTTTCAGTGTTCCCTGCTAGCAGTGATCTAATTCCTCTGCTCCTTTCCTTGCAGGTAAGTACTGTATGTGTTTTATTGTTGTACTTTTAGTCATGCATAACTAGGCAGTTAGGACCCACCGTAATTAGAGTACTTCTGCGCAATGGTGGGCTGCATACATCTTGGCCATTTATGTATGTCTAAATCTCCAATGATTATTACATATATAATACTTCATTATTTCTCCTCTTGTTTTGCCTTGTATCTTTTGTCTTATATTCCCAGTTCATGTGCAGTCCTGTCCTGCCCTGTCCCTGTCCTGTTCTTGTTACCCTCATGTCTTGTGTACATGTTCTGCTTTATGTCCTGTTCCGGTTCTGGGTTCTTATAGTCTTGTTTTGTTATCTTGTTTGTTGCCTGTTCTAGTCTTACCTTGTTTCTAGTACTGAATACATATCTACATAATATCAAGCTCCTGGGATCCACAGAAGCTGCATCAGGGCTCTTCGAGAAGCTAATAGTACTGCTAAAAATTGTAAAAGTATGATGTTGGCGGACACATGTTCCAGATTTCTCACAAGGGATTATTTGACTGCTGGCGTGTGCAATATGAAGGAGAGTAGGACTACACATACCGATCCTCAGTTTATAACGTTATCTCAGATAGACAGATTCTTGGTGGGTGAGAATGTCATACCCCTTGTTACATACACAGACATATCAGATATTAATTGGTCTGATCATGCCCCCACAACGATGCATATAGAAGAGTCTTTTCAGTCAAATCCGAATAGAATTTTAAGACTTAGTCACGGAACCGGAAAACAAAAACTTGGCTGAAACAGAAATTAATAATTATTTTAGGGAAAATGCGACCCAATATTTGAAAGACACCTCACTATGGCATGCTCGTAAAGAAGTCCTTCTTTATACAACAAGCCTCCTCCTTGAAAAATTGAAATAAAAAAAAAACTAAACGATTTAGAGAAGGAATTATGCGATCTTAATCAGGTGAATAAAATCGACCCTTCCTTGTCTCTTGCCACAAAAATCTCAGAGGTTAATATTCAACTTAACACTCTGCAGTTGGAATACACAGCCTTAATGAAGAAGAGACTGAAACAGGCATTTTATGCAAATGAAAACAGAGCCTCTTCTTTACTGGCATCAAGATTACGCCCAATCCAGGATAGAGCATCTAGTGTATGAGGCTGGCATTAAAGTCACTCATCCAGTTAAGATGAGCAATATGTTTGCTGATTACTACAAAAAACTTTACAAATTGGCTTCTGACACGAACACGATACAGCCCACATCAGAAAAGATATGCTCTTTCCTGGATAAGGTCCCTTTGAAAACAATTTAAATTGACACATTGAACACTCTAAATTCTCCCATCACCACCAAAGAAATTCTAGATGCCATAAACATGATTCCTCAAGGTAAAGCTCCGGGACCTGACGGATTCACAATGCCATACTATAAATCCTTCTCTGGTATCCTAACCCCTCATCTACATCATTTATTTAATCATTACTGGAAGTCTGGAGGAATGCCATTGGAGGCCTTGAGTGCACAGATAATCACAGTGCCTGTGGGCGTAGCATGCCAGGCAACGGAGCTGGTCACATACTGAAAAAACTCCGCGGCCCTAGCCCACTAGTCCCCGACTAAACAGTGCACACACAAGCTAAACATGGGTAAAACCCGATGCCCTGGGACACCTGGAATCCCAGAGGCAAGCTGCAAGTCAGATCGACGGATACCTTTCTAAGCCGGACAACGTCAGACAAGACGCAGATCTGGTGACTAGTGGACAGGGCAATGTCCATCTGGAGCTGCGCAGACAAGTGGAGGACTTAGACAATAGGGGCAGACAGAATAATATCAGAATCAGAGGCCTGCCAGAACATGAGGATGATTGCTCTTTGAACTCTTGGCTGGCCCCTTTTGGGAGAGGCAGCACCTGCAGATTATGGCATAGAGGGGGCACACAGAGCCCTCAGACCCCCACGGAAAGATGGCCAACCCCGGGATGCAATATGCTGCCCACTCTCCTTTAGCCTCAAAGACATGATCATGAAGGCAGCTAGATACCTGGCAAACGTCACTTACCTGGATACACAAGTCTCCCTGTACCGGGAAATATTGGTCCTAACACTTGACACCAGAAGAGCCCTATGGACGGTCACATGCCTACTCCAAGAAAAATGGATTCCATACAAGTGGGGATTCCCTTTTAGTCTTCTAGCCCAAGCTGACAACACATGGCACTCGATTAGAAGACCGAACGATGTTCCACGATTCCTGTGGGTTATGAACCTCCCAGCGCTGACAGTCACTTATTGGATACTGAACAACCCACTACATCACCAGGACGCAGCTGTGCCTAACATTGCATGCAGACATGGCCTCAAGACCACCAATCAGCCAGTCCAGAGGGGCAGCCCGAACAGACCCAAAGAATAGCGGCCTGGCTCTACACGACAGACCTAACCTGGACACACCAACTGCCCACACTGCTAGATTTCAAGCAATCAACAACACCTACTTGACCCTCTACCTACCCAGAGGCTCCAGACAGTTTTGGACGCTGACTAGCGGAATCATACTGGGTATGTACTTATGGGACTCACCAAGGGGATATCCCTATCACACATGCTAAGAGGGAGCGCTTCTGCATGGGCAGGCTCAACCATTGGGTGGGGGTAGAGGGAACTCATTGGGTCTCCTAAAACTCACTCTGGATCTGCCACACTCAGACTGGGTTGCATATGGGCCCTGGGATCCTTCCATGAGCCATGGGTATAGATTCCACCCCAACCCCCCCGAGCAAACTCACCAAACCTTGGGTCACGGTTGTCTGCTATTACTACTTGCCCAACCCCCCTCCTTGCCCAGCCATCCATCCTCGCCTTCCTGCACCCACCCCCCCCCCATTATTATTATTATTGTTATTTTTATTTATTTATATATGTTCTATCTCTTTCTCCCCTCTTTCTCTTCACTTTCAACACCCCCATCCCCACCAGTGCATCCCCCTAACCACTGAACTAACAACGTCAGGGGCCAAAATAAACCAGAAAGACACTCTCACCTCCTGCGAATGCTGTGGACTGCCAGGGCATCCATAGTGTTCTTGCAGGAAATGCATTTTAGGGATGGCCAAGCCCCGGTTCTTCGAGACATACGCTTCCCCCTAGGATACTTTGCAAACCACAACACCTCCAAATGCTCTAGCGGAGCGATTTTGTTTGCCCATTCGGTCCCATTTCATTGTGTGTCTACGCAAGCTCTTTGTGAAAGGGAAAATAGCTGACCGAACATATACCTTCGCTACTATATATTGCCCGAACCGAAAACAACACGTCTTGTTAGCTAAGACTCTGACTAAACTGGAAAAATTTAGGGATGGCCTACTGGTTATAGCTGGAGATATCAAGCTCCTATTGGACGCACACTTAGAAACTTCCAGAGGCACATGCGCGATTCTGTCACACTGTACACAGACAGCCAAGGCCGCCTTACGTAGATGGGGTCTGGTGGATTGCTGGAGGGTGGCGCACCCTGATGACCGTGATTACACATAATATTTTGTGGTCCATAGGAACTACAGCCACATTGACTACATAATGATTGCCCAGGAATACCTGCCGCTACTCATATCCTCAGACATAGGGACTCTCTGCCACTCCAACCATCACCCCGTGCAAATAAAATCCCCATTTTATAAGCCCAAAGAACGACAGTGGAAACTAAATGAAAATATGCTCATAGGAGCGGAAGATGTAGAATCGACAAAACAGGAACTCTCCCGATACTTTGAGTCTAACTCCAATAATGACACCCCCCCCACTGACAATCTGGTGCAAGAAAGATCGAAGTAGGCACACTGCAGAACTGCTAAGGCAAATTGCTGACCTTGAACTTACACAGAAACAAACACTAGCGGATGCCACATATCTCTCCCTACTTTACGTCAGGCATCAACACAGAGACCTTCTGTCACAAAACTTACTCCACACCCTCCGAAAGTCCCCTAGGTTCTTCTTCAAACAGTGTAATAAATGTTACTGGCTAGGGTTCTGCAGCAGAAGAGAAGACAACACCATGTACATAAGATACAGTTCCACACCCAGGAAGTAACCAGAAATCCTGATAAAGTACACAAGGCATTCCAAAATTATTATGCTGACCTTTACAACTTAGCACAATCCAAACAGGATGGGAACTCGCCGATTCACCGAAGTAGAATCGAGAAATACCTAGACCAAAATGTACCGAGTAAACTCTCTCCCCAACAGGCAGAAGAACTAGAGCAACCGCTGACACTAGAAGAACTGGCTTCAGCCCTCAAGCTCTCTAAGACACCTGCACCGGATGGCTTGCCCCTAACCTATCTGGGCACCTTTCGGGAAATACTACTGCCGGAGCTCTTGGACGGATTGAACTATCAAGGGTATTGGTGTAGGGGATAAAGAACACAACATTTATCTATTTGCAGACGACATGTTATCTCTTAAAAACCCAATGAATTAATTACCTCTGTTGATGTTGATCTTGCAGGAATCTGGCAAAATGTTACTTTCCAAAGCCAAGACACAAGCTTTCCCTTTCTTTATACCATAGTACGACTTGTATTCCCTGAAGGGTAGATTCGACTTTGATTGAAAAGTCTCATATATCTCTTATCTGGGCATTACTTTATGCAAGAATCTGTTCAAGATGCATTCTTATAACCTGGGTAAGTTTTGGCCCGATCTTAGGAAAGAACTAGAGAGGTGGTGTAGTCTTGAACATTCGTGGTTAGGTAAGGTTAATTTGGTAAAAATGTCTGTCCTTCCTAAAATGCTATATTTTCTTAGAGCCAACCCCCTTTCAATTCCTTTATCCTTTTTTTTTTTGAAAGGTGCATTCTGCCCTCCATAGTTAAAAAAAACCAGTGGGGGTGTGGGTTTGCCCCGATTTTATCCAATACTATTATGCCACTAATGCAGCGATGGCATTGGAATTTTATTTGGATAGGGACCGCCCTCTTTGGCTTGAGATGGAGGCAAGCAAACTACTACTCCACTCCATTAAGCATATTTTATTGCTGCGTCAATCACAACGCGCAAAGATGGCGAATATGTTTTCTGACCAGGACCTGAAATCTAGAAGTTTAGACTTAATACATTTGGAAAGGATATATATTTCAGATCCTGGCCAGAAACACACCATTTCTCTATGTTATGCACTTTTCGCAGGAGAAATCGGCCCCGAATTGCCTTATATGACCAAATGGGAAAGTGATGTAGGTGTAGAATACACAGTAGAAGAGTGGCATTCTTCATTACTCGCATTGCAAGGTATTACCCTTTGCATCACTCACCTGGTAACCCATCTCAAATTTCTTTACCGATGGTACTTTTCTCAGTTTAAAATGCTTTATTTAAATCTCTCTAAATCTAACCAATGTTGGAGAGGCTGTGGACAGGTGGGAACCTTATTTCATGTTTTTTGATCTTGCTCCAAATTAAATGATTATTGGCAAAACATCCTAGAATTAACAGAGTTTCCGGTTTCTTTAGCTTCTGACCTGTGTCTGCTTAAAAAATTCCAAGATGGGTTTAGCTGCCCATAAACGTATCATGCTGGGACATATTTTAATATCTACAACAGCTGTTGTCCCACGCTTTTGGAAATCAAAAGTTATTCCATCAATTACCGAAGTTCTCCTTTATGTTTTTAAGAATAAACTGGCTTCATGAGTCCCATCTGTCGACAATGCCCTGCTTCGTCATGACTGGTCGGAGTGGGAAAAGGAAAATACAAACTAAATTAAACCATCTATCTACCTGACAGTATACCATTTACTTATAGTTATTTATTTTACTAATCATTACCATGTTATTCACCTCATGTATGGCACATGTAATTCAATGCTGCATAATATATGTGTATGCATGCTTTAACTTTTGCTTCATCGTTTTGAACCTTTTTTTTTCTCCTATTTTATAACCAAATATGGATACCTTATGTTCTCCAATTGCTCATCTTTATTTTTCTTTTTTTCCCTCCCTAGTTTTTTTAATCTAAATAAACAAATATAATATTTTTTGTAATGTTCTCATACTTTAATACCATATATTTACCTGGTAAAGGATTAATCTATTCAAGGGCCTGAAATGTCGAGTGGGAGGTATCGCAATTGTGAAATGAGCATACTTGGCATGAAATTGGTGTTTTTCCAAAGCAGACCTTATTGAGTATATATGTTAAAGATGAGCCTCCATATCTACTGATATGTCTTACTGGTGTACTGCAATCCACATGAACAGGTGATTTTGGAGATAAATGTAATTGAGCAGTTTATGAATGACTTAATGTTATAAGCCTCCTTATTTGTCTTGCTGATCCCCTGTTTAGTAGGAGTAGTGACTGGGCATGCCTTGATTTTCCCAAATTTTAAAATTCCCTTAGGTGATTTAAGTTAATAATCTTCTGGTGAGATTGATTTGTAGTTGGTTATGGAGCAAAACGTCTTATACAATTGGTGCCTTCCTAGTTGTAGCAGAGGTTTGTGTGGTAATGCAATTTTCTATCAACGGACCTGAAGATAGAACAAGCCAAAAATTTCTAAGGATCTGGTTAAATGCATGCTACCCTAGGTCAAAGGTGCCTATGCAGCATACTACATTATCTTCAATTTAAAGATTTTCAGGTTCAGTTGTTGAAAAATTATATTGATGTTGACGTTTGTTAAAAGCTCTTTTAAGTAACCTTCTATGGTATCCCTACTTTTCAAATTATTGGCTTCTTAAAAAGTTGTCATTATGTGTACAGTTTTTCCTCACACAGAGATATTAACTGAAAGTGTAGGGGTGAAAATTTGACCAATTTAAAAATCCATTTATTTCCATGTTTTTTCCAAAATAATCTTGTAGAAAGTTTGAGATTTTCATCTATTGCAATTACTAAATCCAGAAAACCAACTTCCTTAGGGTCAATAACACTGGTAAATTTTAAACCCAATAATGCCACCACTGTGGGTTTGATGGGCAACAAACTTATATTCACAAGAAGAAATAAATGTTCACATGGTCTAATTTTAAAAGCTCATGTAATGGTTTTAAGAATGGGTCAGATGAATTAACATCTATTACCATCCTCATCATTAATATTTTCCATACACATTTAGCTGTATGGTTCCCTGTTCAGTAGCATGATATTGCTTCCATTATCAGAAGCTTTTATTATTGTATTGTCATCATGTTCATGTAAAGACTGTCAACAGAAAAGGGTTACATCCTTAGTCCATTGAAAGAGATCTAAACTTGGGGTTGGCTCAAATGATAGCTCATGTCCTAGAAGAGAAAGTCTATCCTTAATTAAAAATCAGATAAGTTAATAATCTGACTTTCATTTATTGTAGTTTTTCCTGATTTGGGGGCTTGTATTCCCATTGCTTTCAGTCTCTGAGATGTGACAGGGCTTTGACTATTATGGGATCACTTTCTAAAAAGGATACTTTTGGTTTTGTCTGTGAGATTCCCCTAGATGGTCTTGTTTTTGTTTTAAAACTTGGTCAAACTCAATTATGAATCACTTCCTCCTTTGACGGATTGTGAATTCAAAGAATGAACAACTAATGTATTGAAATGGAATGTGGGTTTATTATACTTCCTAAGGGACTTCTTCAGGAGTCAAAAATTCTCCCTTCTTGAAAATATTGGTAGTCTCTCTGAAAGGTTCTGTGTTTCTTCTTCTTCCTCTATCAGTCTATGTTAGATTTAAGTTGGATAAAATCTACAACCAAAGGATCCTCCATAAACCATTTTATCCCCTTCTTTCTCCTTCTCCAAAAACTCATATCTATCTTTCAAGTTGTCTTTTTTTGTTGGTGACTAGAAAAGTCATAAGTTTAAATGAGCAGTAGAACAGCAATTCATTACATTTTTTAGATGTTCCTCTTTCTTTAGGTAAGGACTCTAGGAACAGGATACTAAAACCCTTCTGGATTTACAATGCACAAGATGTAAAAGAATCCATAGAGTATTGGGTGGTTGTCCACACAACTAAAGAGTTCAAGCCCTTTAATTTGACTAGACAGAAAAAAGAAATGCGAAAAAAAACAATATAGTATAGTTAGACTCAAAATATTATCATAGGGTTATTTGGTTACACTTGCTCATTTGATATGTACAAACAGTACAGTATATCATTATAAATCTATTTGTGCAAAGTAGAAAAATGTGGTTTGGCTGGATCGATTTGTCTGGATGCAAAAAAAAAGTTGATTACTTGATTTGTAAAAAAAAAAAAAAAATATTAAAAAAATATTTAGTGGCTGTACCCTAAACATCAATCGCCTCATTTTGTTTGTTTTGTTATTCGATCACATGAGGATTTGGGGTTAAAGAAATTGGATGCCATTCACCCAAAATTCAAATAAATTGCGATTCGTTTGAAACTTAATGCACAAGTCTAGTTATAAATATTGCTTTACAAACAAAAAAGAGAGAGAGAAAGAGAGGGAGGGAGATAAACACATATGCAGAATAAAAGCTGAAATTAATATGTTTTTAGCATACAATAGGATTTGTGTGGGTGTAATAGTACCCTTCACAACTTATTGATTTAATTGTACAATGTAAGCCTTTGGAAATAACATTTCTTCTAAATTACATATTTATACACAATATCTGCTTGATTTATTCTCTGATTTACAAATATTAAAATTAGCTATGAAACTATGAATTTACAGCAAGACCAGTTTTTGTTATCAAGTATAATATTAATACACGCAATATATATTTAGCTTAAAATACAATCTACAGTTATAAGATTTTGGAAAAAATATACAAACTTTCAAAAGATATATAAACAGAGTACAGTTACCAGACAGATACTGATATTTAAGGCTTCTGGGCATGAGACAAATGGGATAAGCAGATGAAATGTTGCATGTACGTAAACTAGAACTAACCATTTTCTGCTCAATTTGAAACATTATTATGAAACATTGGCGACTATAGGTGATTGTGATTCAAACTGGATATATTTTTTGCTATACAGGAAACTCCACACCGTGTATACACCACGTATAAATCAGAACAAGCTGGTAAACAACGCTCAATATTTAGTTTGTGCTATTTTTTTTATTACACTGCATATGCACTGCAGTGATTTGAATGGACTCAGATGTTGATAAAGGGGTTGGCTCTTTTGAACAAATAAGTAACGCTCACCACATAATCCAAAATAGTACAGTTCTTTCCTCAAAGGGTGGAAACAAGAAATTACATATGAATGATTGCTCATATTGACTCACCATATACCTCTATTTATTTATCATTGATTTTTTTTTTTAACTTGTATGTGCTAGAGAGCTACATCTTTTAAAGGAAATATATGTTAGAAATATATAAAAATGCAGTATTAGCACAATGTCTTGCACATATTTGGATATGTTTGTCTTATTTTATAAAAGTGTTAATTTTAAGAGAAAGAGACACTTTTTATAAACGTCCTTGGTATGCCTTCCTCACTCACCTTAAGCACTCTACCTAATGTCTCCATGAGAATCATTGCTTGAATATGGTTTCAAAGGGGAGCTATAGTAAGAAGATGGTTTGGTTTCTGGACTAGATGTAAGTGACATATATTTTATGGCTTTAAAACTACAATAAACAGGAACATTGCAACATTAGAAATAAACAGATTTATTCACAAGTACTATGTTGATACCACCTAGTTATAGCTTGGAAACTTTAGTACATTTATCTCCTACTGCTGGCATATTGTATTATCATATGTATGTTTAATTACAGTCACTAGTGGTTATAGTGTCAATTTTTATTTCAAATAAGTGCCTATTTGCATAAAATCCTTTGTTTTGATTGTTTTCTTGGAAATAATCTCTCCATGTGACTGAGTTTGCAATTATTTCTCTCCAGCACACTACTGTAACTCATCTATCAGTCTTATTTTACTGTGACATAAAGCAATAGGAGGGTTTGATATACACAACAATTAACTTACTGTAGATAATGCCTTATTATGTTGTCAGAAATTGTTCTGTTCAATTAACTAGTCTTTTTTTTTGGTCAGCACCACTGCAGCACCAACCTGAGCCTCTGTGGTTTTCTGAGAGATTTATGGCAAATGTGGTGGCACAGCACCTTTAAATAGTTGGGAAAAAAATCTCTTTTGATGTTACACCTTATTTAATAATTAAAAATGTTTTAAGGGTAAGGGTACCCAGCTTTTTCGCTGGCTATATATCTTTCCAATGCATTTACCACTAGAAGACTCATTATTTCTTCATGTATGTCACTCACATCAGGTTTTCAGATGGTCCAGGACTAGGTGATCAAATTTCACAAGGACACAGTTTAGGAAGCACTGCCACAACCTATTGTGATATCTACATAGCACAGGGTCCTTACAGATGTACAGATTCAAACACTTTTCTCCAAAGGAGTGGTTAAATTCACTGTGGACAATAGCAGATTGCTCAGTAACATCATTCTGGTGTAGAATAAGACCGGAGACTGGAGGGAATCTATATATTGCATGATTTTCTTTAGAATGACTAAAGAAAAGATACCAACTTGTCAGTGCCGGTGGCCAAGGACAGTCAATGCTTTCTTTGCTTTTGGTAGTGAGATCAGACTTGCTAATTTACTTGCCTTCCTTCTGGCTTTAACTCCACTCGATGGTGTTTCATCAAGTTACTGAAGTCGGTGATTGTTCATCTCAGGGAAAAGGGCTTTCTCTGCATGATCAAAGGGCTTTCTCTGCCTGATTTATAACCTTCTACTCTTATGCATCACCAACTCATGATTGAGAGTGTAAATGCAGTATACAATTTGGTTATTGGAATCTCTGGGTTTTGTGGTAAACCAAGACAAGTCAGCCCTCTCTCCTTCTCAAGTCATACAATTTTTAGGACTTGAAATATACACAGGACGTTGCATTCTTCAGCTACCACAATCCAAGTTCAAGTCCATCAGAGCGGAGATCAGAATGACTATTCGATTGGATCACATTCTCCTTTAGCAGTTGGAGCACCTTGCGGGCCTACTCTCGATTGTTTGCCATGATATTTGAGAGACAGCAGCAACTAGTTGCCCATTGATGGTGGACCTGTTCACTTCTTGGATGAAATAAACTCAACTTTTGGTCTTCTCCTAGATTGTGTGGCAGTGTATATGTAGCGGAGCTGCAATATTACATTCCACGATCTCCGCTGGTCAGTGGTGTATCCTGGTTTTGTGCTGCCCTAGGCAGGACAAAACTCAGGCACCCTCCTCCCCCCGCGCCACCCCCACCCAACCCTTCCCCCCCCGCCCCACCTTCTAAATACACACACACACAAACAGTCAGATACAAACACACACACAGTCAGACACACACACAGACAAACACAGTCAGACACAAACACACACACACAGTCAGACACACGCAGTCAGACACAAACACACACACAGTCAGACACAAACACACACAGTCAGACACAAACACACACAAACACACATTCAGACATACACACACACACACACACACACAGTCAGACACACAACACACACAGTCAGACACACACACAGTCAGACACACACACAGTCACACACACACACAGACACACACACACACACATACACACACACCGTCAGATACACACACACAGTCAAACACACACAAACACACATCCAGACACACACACAGTCAGACACACACATTCAGAAACACACAGTCAGACACAACACACAGTCAGACACACACACACAGTCAGACACAAACACACACAAACACACATTCAGACACACACACACAGTCAGACACACACACAGACACAAACACACGCAGTCAGACACAAACACACACACACAGTCAGACACACACAGTCAGACACAAACACACACACAGTCAGACACACACACACACACACAGACACAAACACACACAAACACACATTCAGACACACACACAGCCAGACACACACACACAGTCAGACACAAACACACACAGTCTCACACACACACACACACAGTCAGACACACACACACACACATTTAGACACAAACACACACACACAGTCAGACACACACAATCACTCACATCAATTTTTTTTTTAATTTAACCCCCCCAGCCTCCTTACCTTTGGGAATGCTGGGGGGGGTGGTTCCCTTCCTCACTGGTGGTCCAGTGGCTGCTGGGCGGGCGGCTGGCGAGGGAGCTCTTCCTCTGAGTGGTCTGCTCAGCTCCCTCGCGCGCCTCAGAGTGAGGCTGGGAGCCGGAATATGACGTCATCAACCCAGCTCCCAGCCTCACTCTGCGGCGCGCGAGGGAGCTGAGCAGACTGTTCAGGGGAAGAGCTCCCTCGCCAGCCGCCCGCCCAGCGCCCGGCATGTCAGTTAGCCACGAGGCTAACTAGGCATTTGCCCTGGGCATTTGGGGGCGGCGTTTTTTGCCGCCCCCTGAAAAATGCCACCCAAGGCAAATGCCTTGTTTGCCTCGCGGCTAATACGCCCCTGCCGCTGGTACAGAAAGTAATCCACAGTCAAGCGCTGAAAAGTAAGGCAATATCCCAAATCCCCAGTAACCGGACGAAACACAGTTCTGGGAGTCAACTGAGGTTTTTATTCACAGCTCCAGTATTTATGCAGGTCCCCATGCAAGGGGTTTCCCTACTGACATAGCAGGGGTAATACAGTAGGGGACTACATGGGGGACTTAACATTCTGAGCATTTTTCCCATCAGGCACTGCTGGACGAGAGGGATACTCCCACTGGAATATACCGTTAAGTGGATTATCCCTCCGTGCAGCAGAACCGGCATTTTACATTTAAATCCATAACTTTAACAATATTCACATTATTTAGACGAATGGATGTTTGGTAGATAGCTGGGGTCTGAGTGCACATTTCGTGGGAATACCGCTCAGATCCCAGCTAAAACAACCGAACGCTGCACGAAATACACTTTGCCATTGAGTTCGCCTTAAAGTACCAAACCCCAATAGGGAACCACAATAGGGAAAGACCGGAGCTCCCGAACGGCCTAGAAGTCCAGCGGTGTTTGCGCCGTCGAGTAGCCGTTTTCAGTTCCACGCGCGCAATGACCAAACACCGCTGGTGAGACAAAGGATCCAAGATGGCCGAACGACGGCCACCTAGGAAAGTCTTTAATTACCGATTGCAACAATGTTTTATGCTAGCATACGAATTCTATGCACATAACAATACAAACCAAGGTTACACATATATTACAGCTATTATTACAGACAACCTTTTGATACAGATAGTCCAGTATCCTACAAGTGACTAGGTTTGCCACAGTATACTTTTCTGCAGACGCGGCCTCTTCTGGGGGAATATGTGTTTTACTGTTTGTGATGATGTCGAGAGTATTTTACCAAGTATGCCTTCAGAAGTTGTCACTCCTATTTTTTGCCCCCCTTTTGGCATGCCTGTTTTTCTGACCTACTGACCCACATGGATCCACTCTTATTTCCATCCTTCCCTCTTCTTCTGAGACATCCACAAGGGAACCCTCATCCACTTCTGCATCATCATGGTGGCTTGTACGGTTTTCAGAGATCCTGGAATATCCACGGATACTCACAAGAAGCAGAAGACCTACTTGACATTCTTAGGCCCTGGGCACTCACATATTTTATTTATTTATAAAATATTTTACCAGGAAAGATACATTGAGATTTCTCTCGTTTTCAAGTATGTTACCTTTCTGCCTAGAATTCATGGAGTGTCTGGTATGGAAAGTAATCTCAATCTCTTTCTGTCATCCTGAATTTTCTCTTTCAATTATTCATAGAGGGTAGATCTTTTAGATCACTAAATGTCACTGCCAACATCCCAGTGCAAGGTGTCAAGTCGGTCAATGTGGCGGAGGTTGAGTACCTCCTTTGTAGTTTTATTATTCTAGGAGAAAATCACACTTCAGTGATGATAGCTCCCCATAGACACTTGATGGCACATAGTGCTGTGGACAAGAATTTACTTTATTTCAGTTGTGCAACAGTTGAGGGATGCCGACAGACCACTCTCTGTCGGCGTCCCCCAAGGTTCTGTCCTTGGTCCCCTACTGTTCTCTATCTATACCGCCTCCCTTGGGAAACTCATCAACTCCTTTGGCTTCCATTACCATTTTTATGCAGATGACACGCAAATCTACCTGTCCACTCCTGATCTCTCTCTGCCCATCTTGACTCGTGTCTCTGACTGCCTCTCTGTGATTTCCAGTTGGATGGCTGCTCACTTCCTTGAACTCAACCTGTTCAAAACAGAACTTCTGGTCTTTCCTCTCTCAAGTATTAACACTCCCATGTCTGTCTCCCTCCAAATCAACGGCAGTACCATCACCTGTACCACACAGGCTCGCTGCCTTGGTGTTCTTTTTGACTCCAACCCCTTATGTTCAATCAATCGCCAAATCCTGTCGCTTCCATCCCAAAAACATAGCGCGCATCCGCCCCTATTTTACGCCAGATGCGGCTAAGGTGCTGGTCCATGCTGTTGTTCTATCTTGCCTTGACTACTGTAATACACTTCTCAGTGGTCGTACGTGTTCCCAGACTGCACTGCTGCAATCTATAATGAATGCGGAGACAAGGCTCATTTTCCTGTCCGTTCGCACCTCCCACGCCTCCCATTGGCTTCCAGTTAGATATAGGCTTCAATTTAAAATTCTGGTGCTTGCTTACAAGTCCCTACATAATGCTGCTCCAACCTACCTATCCTCTCTAATACACAAGTATGTCCCATCGAGACCTCTATGCTTTTCCAAATACCTACGTATATCCTCTGTCCATACTCCAAGATTTCTTCAAGGCTGCACCTCCTCTGTGGAACTCCCTTCCCTTCTCCGTAAGACTTTCACCCAGTCTCCACTCATTCAAATAATCATTGAAAACTTACTTCTTGAAGAAAGCATATCAATTAAACTGTTAGAAGGTTTTTATCCCTCACCCCACCATGACTCCTCCCCTGCAACTGTCAAGATTACCTACTAAGCCCTCAGTGAATACTTTTCTAACAACCTACTTCACACCACTACTTTTACCCTTTGTGTCAATATACCCCACTCCCTCTAGAATGTAAGCTCATTGAGCAGGGCCCTTCACCTCTCTGTTCCTGTACGTCCAGTTGTCTGGTTACAATTACATGTCTGTTAGTCCACCTATTGTACAGCGCTACGGAATTTGATGGCACTATATAAATAATAAAAAAAATAAGAAGAAGAATAAGAATAATGTATTTATACCCACAGACGGTCATTTGCATATAATAGTGCTATTAACAGTACATATATTTCCCCATTACATCCTCTTCCCACAATTCATTGTTTTTCTTGTTAAAAAAAAACCTTAAAGAAAAGACACCAAAACAAACGCTCAGCTCCATTTTGTCCATATAATTCTAACAACCACAAACAACGAAGGCTCCTTGTAAAATTCCCACCCAAGCAAGGGGAAACCTTACCCTGCAACCCTGGGTCCATGACAGGATCCATCACAGTCATGATCTTTTGGTCTGCAGACTGTTAAGAGGCATTAAATTGTTCCACAGGTCACTAAATATTTACGCATTTGGGGTGTAGACATAGTTATACAGTTTGTATGCGGCTGGCCGGTCAACAAGAATGTGTCACTGTTTCAAACATTTGTGAAGTTTACACTACTTTTGATCATAGATTCCAGATTTTCTAGCTTTAAGCATTGATGGTTCATTTTCTGAACCGACATTTATAATTTCTCATAGAACCAAATCTCCTTAACCATCTGTTTCTTATCCATTTTTTTGTGATGTGCCTAAACTTTGTGCCGTGAATACTCCTAGGAGGTAAGTGGATGTTATGGCTCAAAACAAAATTATGAGACTAAATCACCCCTATACCGACAATATCCCGGACAGGGGTTGGTCTGTGGGGGTGGTACCAATTCCACCCAGGGCTTAACCCCTATAGTAAAGATATAAATCAGGGAAACCTCATGTGAGAATCCCTGGTTTGGTATTTCATAAAACTAAGTAATTTATTGAATTAAATGTCTTTAACAGTAAACAATGTGTGAGAAGATTTCTGCAATATAGCAAAAGATAGCCATTTAACCGTCTATTGAATGATATAACAGGCTTTATTATCCATTGCCAAAAATAAACATAAAACTGACAGTTGTATTTATATGCTAATTAGATATAGTGATCCTAAAAATCAAGACAACAGGTGATATATTATGTCTCTAAATATTCCCTGTTAGTATAATAAACATCCTTATCCTGCAAAAAGTCCACTTATATATATAGTCTGGACTATTAAATACAATCACAAAAATCCCTCAATTACCGCACTTTCAAGGGTGCAAAAAAACAGAAATAAGTATAAACTCCTGCACCTACACGGGTACTATTAGTGCCTGATACTGATATCCTATAGCACCTTCGTGGATGCTAATGGTATAAGTCCCGGTATAAATGGCTGCAATGAGTCTCCTATCTCCTAGTATACATATACATATTTAAATCTTTACTTAACCCCCTGGAGCATCCTCACAAGTGATCCTAAAAATCAAGACAACAGGTGATCTATTGTGTCTATATATATTTCTTATTAGTATAATAAACATCCCTTCAGAATAATTTCATGATTATGAGGAGAGGGGAGTTTAATTGAAAAAAACTGTACTATAATAGTGAGAGATCACCTAAATTGTCAATTGGCTGTTATGGTGGTACAGGGAGTTATTAGAATAGAAAAGTAGGGTAATAATTGTAAGATTAGTATACAAAGCAGGATGATATTGGAATTTCTGGAGAGATAGAAGGAGGGAGAAGATAAGTAACTTTAGACACCACTTTGGTAAGTATGACGGTAATCAAAGGTAGCGATTGTCTGGAGGCTTAAAAGTACCTATTTCTATGCAAATATACTGCTCCTTATCCTGCAAAAAGTCGACTTATCTATAATCTGTACTATTAAATACAATTGCCAAAATCCCACAATTACTGCACCTTCAAGGGTGCAAAAAAAAACAGAAGTAAGTATAATCTCCTGCACCTACATGGGTCCTATAGCACCTTCATGGATGCTAATGATATAAGTCCCTGTATAAACAGCTGCAATGGAGTCTCCTATCTCCTAGTATAGCAGTGTATGTGACTAAGTGGCTACTAAAAAATACTGGATATACCCCTCTTGCAATACCTTGGGGTTTCTACTATTGCAAATGGTATGCCATCATGGGGGTAATTTTCATTCCTGGGCTACCATACGGTCTCAAAGGCAACGTAACCAATCTGGTTAATTTCAATGTGAAAAAACTGAACCGCAAGCCTTATATTTGACTCTCTACCTTTTGAAAACACCATAAAACCTGTACATGAGGGTAGTGTTATATCCGGGAGACTTCACTGAACACAAATTTTAGTGTTTAAAAACCATGAAACGTATCACAACAATTATATTGTCCGTGTAAGTGACATTTAGGTGTGAAAAATTAAAGAAATTTGACTTTCACGGACAATATTGTCGTTGTAATACATGTTACTGTTTTGAAACACTAATATTTGTGTTTAGTGAAGTCTTCCGAGTAAAAACGTACCCACCATGTACAGGTTTTATGGTATCTTGGAAAGTTACAGGGTTAAATATAGTGCTAGCAAATTAAATTCCCTGGACTTTTGGCCTGGATTATCAGGCTGGTCCTGCTAATTTTAATTAATAAAATTACCTAATTATGTAAAATTATTAAATAAATATATACGTAGAATTATTATATATATGTGTGTGTATATATATATATATATAATTATATTGAAGAAAGATGCACTCTCCGGTCTTTTTAAGAATATTAACAGTCTTTAATCCATCAAAGGTTTACAGGTTTACAGGATCCTGAGGAAGACCCGAATGGGTCGAAACATTGATCAAACAACCTGTAAACCTTTGATGGATTAAAGACCGTTAATATTCTTAAAAAGACCGGAGAGTGCATCTTGCTTCAATTTAATTATTTAGCAGCATAAGATTGCACCAGGGCACTTTACTATTCATTACATCAGGAAGGGTGAGTGCCATTATTTGTGCTTTATATATATAGGGGGGTTGGCTGCACTCACCTGAACATGCATAAATGGGGGTGCTGCTTGGGGCCAAATAATACAAAACACAAGATCCAGCGCACTCACCTATCCACTAAACAGCAACTTCAATGTTGAAAGATTTTATTAGTTTAAAAAAAACAAAAAACACCTAATCTAGGCAAAAATAATGGGGGTTTAGTTACATTATATGATCATACATTGCATAAGCCTGCCACAACGTCAATGTACCCCATCTTTGGCAGGTCCTACACTAACAGCCTAATGGCTGCTCTTATGAGATTAACCACTTACTTGAGGAAAAAAATTCATAACTTGAGGAAAAAACATAATTGATACTTTCACTTCATTAATGTTGAGGTCGTTACTAGGCAACATGTTTGTTTAGATCACATGACATGACGTCATCACGCACGTAATGGCGGGCGCCATCGGGCGTCTAACACAGGGTGGTTAGAATCGGAAGGGGTTCACTTTGATGATTGGGTAAGTTTACAAGATTTACAGGTATATATTGATTGTTTGTCACACTGTTGGGACATCTTGATAAAGACCGCGAGACGGTCGAAACGTTGATTGGTATGTTCACTTTCTAAATACAAGCAATTTTGTTAAATCCAGTGAGTGCTCTAATTTTTTTTTTTGCTTTTCGATATATTTTAGTATTTTATTTATTATTGATACATATGAGAGATATATATATATATATATATAGAACGCTGGCACTCACCTCCAAAAAATATAAATTTTAACCACATGCCTGGGTGCAAATTGTTATGCCAATATATAACAAAATAAATAGTCAGAATTATAGAAATTGAAGAATAGTTTATTAACATTCAGATGTATTAAAATAATCGACGTTAATTTTTCTGGGTCTTTTTCAAGATCTTGGAAAAAAGACCCGCAGGCCTAAAACGCCGATTGATTTTGTACATCACAGATGATTTATTAAAGCACCAGTTTTCCTATTAACCAGAAGACCTAGAGTGCATTTTGATTTTTATTTTTGTTTATATATATATATATATATATATATATATATATATATATATATATATACATACATACACAATAAAAATAATCAATAAATAAATTGAAAAAACTGAAAAAAATATATATAAATATATATATATATATATATATATATATGTATATTATACCAGTTTTAATTTGTTCTAACTTTATTTTGACATTAATATATATATATATATATATATATATATTTTATAAATTTCAAAATACATTTAGAATGGCCTTATAAATACATAGTGGTCATCTACATTGCTTTTTATGGTTTCTTACGCCCCCTCAAATTTACCATTGTTTCCTCAGTAGAGACACCACAATGTTTGAAATTCAGAGATCTCTTTAGAACAGGAGATCATTACAAAATGATCATCATACACAGCAAAACTAACCGAACAGGTCCGGCAGTAGAAATTCCATTTTACCCCACAGGAAACAAATGGTGCCCTGTATCAGTCCTAAACGAATATAGTCCGACTTTCACAGCCTATTCATGCGATACCCCATTAGTACACTTACACGAGCAACCCTTAACAACAACCAAATTCATGTTGTATGTTAGGGCCCTATTCCTGAAATTAGGTTTGGACCCTACAACATTTTGGCACGACACAACCAACGTATTTAATTCTTGGCCTTTGTCCCTGACTACAAGTATTAAGGCTAAAGAGCCTGTATTTGTGGGAGGGGTTACCCGGCTTAAATACAGAGCCAGCACTCACTTCAGAGCTGCCTTCACTCGATTGCACCCCACCCACCTTCACCCTCTAACAAACTATTTGGTGAGCCTTCTTTATTTATACAGGCTTACCTGGATGTCAGTTTTGGCACGACACAACTGACTTATTTCATTCTCGGCCTTTGTCCCAGACTCCAAATATATACATATATATTGCTATATATAAATAAAAATAAAAAAATATATACATGTACAGATATATACATATCACTATATATGTGGGTATTTAACAATAACTGTTAAGATGTGTACTTCAGTTGCACTTCACTTTTTGTCCTGATACAAGCACTTGGACAGCTATTATACTCTTCTATATGAGCTGTCACTTATTGAAGTTATATATACACGCAGTTGTGCAAGCTTGTTATTATTGCTACACATTGCCATGGTGGCCGTTCTCGGTACACTACGCTACCATGGCAACGACGTTAGCATCACGTAGTGACGTCACTGAAATGGGCGGAGCTTATGCCGCACATGCGCACAGGATCCGTTTTCCTCACGAACAGCACCTGGGGTGAGTTAGTCCACTATTATTACAATTATTGCACCCTATATATATGAAATGTTTTTATTGTACTTGTGATCCTGATGAAAGTCCACAAGAAGGACTGAAACGTTGATCTATTTTAAGAAACTGTAATAAAAGTTAAGTGCAGCCATACTACTTTACCATTTACATATACATACATATATATTTAAATTTTACAAATATATTTATATAATGTTTTTACATAATTAAATAATTTTATTAATTACAATCTGAGGGACCTGCCTAACAACCCAGGCTGAAAGTCCAGAGAATTTGTCTCGTAAGCCCTATATTTAACCCTGTAACTTTCCAGGACACCATAAAACCTGTACATGGGGGGTACTGTTTTACTCAGGGGACTTCGCTGAACACAAATATTAGTGTTTAAAAACCATAAAACATATCACAACAATGATATTTTCAGTAAAAATGCAGGGTTTTTTTTCATTTTTCTCACACAAACTGTACTTTCACTGATGATATCATTGTTGTGATACGTTTTACTAGTTTTAAATAGAGATGTCCCGAACAGTTCGCCGGCGGACAGTTCCCGGCGAACATCGCATGTTCGCGTTCGCCACGGCGGGCGAACATATGCGATGTTCGGTCCGCCGCCTATTCCATATCATTGAGTTAACTTTGACAACCCCCCCACCCGCCGCGCGGGGGGGGGTTGTCAAAGTTAACTCAATAATATGGGGGGGGGGACGTACTGTCCTCCCCCCGGCCCCCACCCCTGAGCGGTGGGTGGGGGCCCTAAAAAAAACAATAGAGGGGGAACTTCTGTCCCCCCCTGGCCCCCACCCCTGAGTGATGGGTGGGGGCCCTAAATACTAAGAAGGGGGGGACCTAATGTCCTCCCCCCTGGCCCCCACCCCTGAGCGGTGGGTGGGGGCCCTAAATTGGAATAAGGGGGGGACCTAAGGTCCTCCCCCCTGGCCCCTACCCCTGAGCGGCGGGTTGGGGCCCTAAATACTAAAAAGGGGGGGGACCTAAGGTCCTCCCCCCCTGGCCCCCACC
>OW240915.1:176475725-176504509 GCA_933207985.1 Pelobates cultripes | reverse complement strand
GCTGCAGAATTTAAAGGGCTGTGTGTAGCCCTGTGTGGCCTTGTCATCTGTGGGAACTTTTTTACAGTCAAAGTTATCTTTCTGTTGCAAATTTAAAAATTAGAATTAGAATAAATTAATAAGTAGAAACAACAAGATTACAGATCAATCTTACAAAGAAAAATTACTGTACACAAAAATAAGAAATGTTAAAGAAAAATTTATTTCAAAACAGGCCAAATATAAAATGTTAAACAAATAAATGCAACAAAGTGTAGAAAAAAAAGAACATTAGAAAATCATTTATTGCATCGTCATAATTTCCATTAGTCTGAACATTCTGAATTCATGGGGGAGAATACGGATGCACTCTAGACCTAAATTATTATTATTTGGAACAAACTATTAGCACAGTGCTTGGTACTTGATAAAAAATAAGACAGGTTAAAGGGATGTAATACATCAAAAGTAGCTAAATATAATTTGGATACAAAAATAACATTTCTTAAAACAAAATTGCACCGTCAAAATTACTATTTTCTAAATGGAAAGTTCATGTCAATTTAAAACTGAATTAGCAGAGTCCAAAACAGAACTGGAATTTAAAAAAAAAATAATTTAAGTAAATGTTTGACAATATTGCTTCAATGACAATAAAAATGCATAAGAGTACAGGAACACAATTGACAAGATATAGTAGCAGTTTGCAACGAGTTTAAAGACAAGTGAACAATAGATTTATCATTTATATTTTCTGTGTCTAACCAGTACTATCTCCAAATGGAGATGGATGCAGAACAACAATAACATTTGCAGTTAGGTTATATTTGTAATCCACATGGGGTGGGTTTATAGAGTATAGTATAGTTAGCCAGAGGGGATTCTGCCAGAACAGAAGTAGTAGGAGAAGGTAAGTGAGGAAATAAGAGGGAGAGAAGAGGCTCAGAGATGGGGGGGGGGCAGGTGGATGATGAAAAATAAAAGGGGGAATCTTCAAGAAAGTCGGTGGACTCGCCCACTTTAAACCCCCAAACCCACCATGCAATGCCTGGCTAGGTATAGGACACCAAATCATTTGGCCCCACATTGCCCCCAGAGCACTCTGTCTCTGGTTCTGGGTCTTACCATATTCTAGGTAATACTCTCTCAACCATCTCATAGTATAGCTACAGCTCTGTTGGTAGTGATGCGATTCAAGAGCCAATGAAGCCAGTGGAACCAGGTCTTCATGTAGGTATGGCTTCTGTCTGCTGCCTTAAGGATCTGTTCTTCCTAATATCTGAGGAGGAGGGTGTCTTGAGACCTGTGAGTGGGATCATCCTACAGTTTCTGTTGACATGATGTAGGAGACAAGATGATGGAAGTTGATGATTTTGTTGAGATGTTGTCATGATGTTGTGAATCTCATTGATTCTGCAGGGCAAAAGGATGGATTGCCCATGACAGGATATAGAGGTGAGATATTCAGTGAGTGGTCTGTATGCATTGAGGTCTTCCTCCAAATAGATACTTATATTCCTATGGTAGGATTGCTTTTTTTTTGTTGTGGGATGGATTTTTCGGGGTAGCCAGGGCGCTCTGCTCAGTGGTGTGTTTGAGAAGCTGTCTTCCAGTCTGATCCATAGCTTATCAGTTGGAGCTCGCATCCATTCCAGAATACATTGCAGGTGCACTGACTGATGATACATATTTAGATCTGGTAATCCTAGTCCTTTGTGTATTTTTTGTTTTGTTAGGATCTAGTATTTTATTCTAGCAATTCTGAGTTGCAATACGTAATCTGTGAATACCCTGCAAGCATTTGCAAAGGTCTGTGAGATACTGTGAGTGTTTGGAGTACATATAAAAACTATGGAAGGATAATAATTTTAAAGACATTTATTGTTCCTAACTATGTGATGTGAGGCAGAGACCATCAATCTAGATCTTTGAGCACCTGTTCTAAGAGAGGGGGAAAGTTATGATCAAAAACATGTGGGAGATCAATGGTTATCTATACTCCAATATACTTGATCTTTTCCTTGCATCATTTGAATGGAAACCGTTCGAGAGAGGCATTTAATGTTCAATAGCCATATTGGTCAAATTCATCCATTATGGCCAGGAGTAAGGGAACTGAGTCTTGGATCGTGAACCTGAGATCATCTGCATAGGCTGAAATTGTGTCTTCTTTTCCCCCCTTTCCAACCTCTCCAATGCCCTGTGTGTTTGCATTGGCTTTAACCGTGTTAAGGAAGGGTTCCAGGCTGAGGACAATTAGGGGTGATAGAGGGCATCCTTGTTGGGTGCCATTCCTGATGTGGAAAGGTTGTGATAAGATGCAGTTTACATATACGCTAGCGGATGGGAAGGAGTAGAGAGAGCTGATCCATGCCATCATGTTGGGTCCAAACCCCATTTGTTGCAAGGTTTGGAGTAAAAAAGACAAATTCAACCTGTCAAATGCCTTATCTGTATCCGTTGAGACCAGCATCATAGCGAAGAGATGATTGTCGTTCTGCATTAATCAAGTTAATGGTGGTGTTGTCTCTACCCTCTCTATTTCGGACAAATCCTACCTGGTCCGGATGAACCAGGCCAGTCAGTAAGGGAAGGATGTGAAGAGCAAGGACAATGTTTCAGATCATAGTTCAACAGCGAGAATGGTCTATAGCTAGGGCATACAGTGGGATCTTTCCTCTCCTTGGGAGTACCACTATGGGTGTTGGAAACCAGGGATCTTCCTTCACTGATCCTATTCAGCAAGTTGAGTAGGACTGGGGCCAGCGTGTGAGGGAAGGTGTGGTAATATTTGAAGGGAGAGCCTTTAGGGGCCAGGGCTCCTAACATTTTTGGCTAGTTTGAAAGCCAATGTTGATGGATTCTTCTAAGGACCGTATGGCTTCCTCTGTGAGTTAGGAATGGAGGTGAGTTTGGAGGTATTCACATTAGCAAGTATCCCCCTGAGGTACCAGTAGATTACATAGCTCTTCATAATACTGCTGGAAACCCTCTATGATAATCTTCAGGGCAGGGGCGTACCTGGAGCATTTGGCACCCGGGGTGGATCCTTTATTTGGCACCCCCTTCACCCCCCCCCTACTAAAATGTAAAAAACAACAACAATTTTTTTTTATGTTTTTAGCACTGAGCAGTGTTTGTATATTTTTAATGTAAGCATGTTTTTGCATGGAGTATGTGTGAGTGAATGTACGGGTGTGTTTGCGTGTATTGCATTTGAATGCAGGCGTGCATTTTTCTGTAGTGTGGATTTTGAATATGGTGGTGTGTTTTTATGTAGTGTTGACATTTAGATGCAGGGTTGTATTTGTGTGTAGTGTAGATGAAATGCTGAGATGAATGCACATAAACACATATACTCACATATACACACTGGCACACATACAGATAAACAGACACATAGGTACACACATGTAGTTACATAGAAACACAGTCATACACAGATACAGACAAATACTGACACATATATGGATACAAACACACATACAGACACACAGAGAGACACACACAGGCACACATAGAGATAGACACATACATACAGATACACAGACACACCGAAACAAACACAGACACACAAACAGATACACAGACATACAGATACACATGTATAAGTGTGTGTTTGCATAGTGAATGCAGTGTGTTTGGGTAGTGAATGCAGTGTGTGTGCTTGTATAGTGTATGCAGTGTGTATAGTGTATGCAGTGTGTGTATAGTGTATAGTGTATGGAGTGTGTGTATAGTGTATGCAGTGTGTGTATAGTGTATAGTGTATGGAGTGTGTGTATAGTGTATGCAGTGTGTATAGTGTATGCAGTGTGTGTATAGTGTACGCAGTATGTATAGTGTATGGAGTGTGTGTATAGTTTATGCAGTGTGTATAGTGTATGCAATGTGTATAGTGTATAGTGTATGCAGTGTGTACAGTGTATGTTTAGTGTATAGTGTATGCAGTGTGTACAGTGTATGTTTAGTGTATAGTGTATGCAGTGTGTGTATAGTGTATGCAGTGTGTATAGTGTATACAGTTGTGTATAGTGTATAGTGTATGCAGTGTGTGTATAGTGTATGCAGTGTGTGTATAGTGTATAGTGTATGCAGTGTGTATAGTGTGTGGAGTGTGTGTATAGTGTATGCTGTGTGTGTATAGTGTATGCAGTGTGTGTATAGTGTATTCAGTGTGTGTATAGTGTATACAGTGTGTTTATAGTGTATACAGTGTGTTTATAGTGTATGCAGTGTGTATAGTGTATAATGTATAGTGTATGCAGTGTGTACAGTGTATGCAGTATGTGTATAGTGTATGCAGTGTGTATAGTGTATACTAGCCTCATTGCCTCATTACGTTCCTCATGATTTTCTTGGAGAATGTCTTAATTACACCAGTGTAGCGGAACCTCAAAACAAAGAGAGAATAATTTCAAGATTCCCTGTGCATTTGACATAACCTTTTTAGTAAAGACAAAGGAGAATTGTGGGCACACATGGAACATGCATTTTGCAGGAATGGTACTGCTGTAGTGACCAAAAGGTATACATAATGTAGATTAAAGAACAACACACACATAAAAATACATTTCTAAATTGTTTAAGGCTACTTGTCTCACATGTCTCAGCAAGACACAGTACCCCAATATTGGTGGATCCTACACTAATTTATATTAAAATGCTAACAGTAGAATAGACAGGTATTAGTGCTTATGGATGAATTAAATGCTGTATTTACAAGTCTAATATTCAATAGTAGCAGCTAAACATTAATGTGACACTTTTCCAAATATCACCAGTGAATAAAACAACGAATAAAGAATGTAGCGCTTATGTAATATAGTAATAATCACCTCTAAATCAATGGTATTGGTACTTTAGATAACACTTCGGAAACACCATAGGTACCTATAAAGAATAATTAAACATAGTGTAGAAGGTACAGAACCAGAGTATGTGTATATAGATGGTTTATTTAAACTCACAGAGAGCTATAAACCTAGCTATGGTGTAGATAGCCTCCAGGTCAGTTTCAGGCGACACACCACTGTATGAAATATGTATCTTGTCATACATGGAGCCCCTGTGTCTCTATAGTCAAGCGTTATGCAGTTGGGGAGTGCTCTCCCTAGGTGCAGATTGAAGATAGAAACTGGGAACCAGGATAAAAAAATATTTTCCCAAATAATTTATTAATAACAAAATTACAAATAAAAATGGCACAATTCCCAAATAATACCAGGACTCGTTTCGCTACTTCAGTGTAGTTTCCTCAGCCGGATCAAGTGACGAATGGTTCCTGGTTCACTGTAGACTGTTTATATACACCCTGAAATGCCAGTGTTTTTCTTCTGCTACGTAATTCTCACTAGATCATCTCAGTTGTTCAAAGTTCCTTATATATATGTATATATATATACACACACACACACACACACACATTAATAATACATATATATATATATAAGAGTATATACACAATACCACACACACACACACACACACACACACACACATATGGTATACACAATACTATGCCAATATTATTATATATATATATATATATATACACACAATAATACAATATATATGTTATATATATATAAGTACATTACTACTATTATCACATATATATATATATATATATATATACACACACATATATATATATATATATATATATATACATACTACACACATATATTAATACTGACACACATATATATGCTATATATATATATATATATATATATATATATATGGCGGCGGCGGTTATATATGGCGTTATTTGCAAATGACTTTTCATTGCTTAAGCCCCGGTGAGTGCATCTCTTTCATTCATATATATATGGCATATACCATATATGGTTATGCGCAGAAATGCGAATTGCGCGTTTTCGGAAGCGTTTGTTAATACTGAATAGAATGATGTTGGTGCCACACAAATAGGAATCACCCGCGACAAAACAAAAGATTAGTGCGCACCAGTATTGGAAATTAATGATAAAAACCACCACTGGTGCGCTACGGCAATTGCCAGCGACCCACCCATATATGGGTTGCAAATACATGTATGGAAAACCCGACCTCATAGCTTATATCTGAAACAAATGTAAATGCAAGAAATAGTGCAGATAACGTTTTCAATAAGTGCAGTGAGGGAATATTCTATATGGTCTCACTCACATGTAGCAGAGCCCTATAGGATAGGCTCAGATCTCAATGTTATCATGCACACCTTAATACCTCAGGGTCTGAATATCGATTTCGAAATAAATAGCATTCTATGAACAAGTGTGTTTTAATTAGATTTGTTTTAAATTAAAAAAAAAATGTAAAAATTTTTTTTTAAAAACTTTTGTGTGTGTAAAGAGGTTTTTTTTTTTTTTTCCTCTTTTTATATATTATATGAATTTTTATTATACTCATTTCTATTGATATATAATATCTTAACAAGAAATGGATGTATACATATAATTTTTGATATATCTTCTTTCTTTCCTCCTTTTTTTAATATAGTGGGTATATAGTATGACACTACCACAATACAGTATAAAGAAATAAAAATGCATCATATGGATAATTGTGAATATTTTTAATGATTTTTATGTCTTTTTACGTTTGATTATTCTCTTCCCTTCTGTTTCCTGCATGTTTTTTGGACATTGGCAATGTGAACTATGGGCCTGTTGCCCTATTTACAAATGGACTTGTTTCCTGCTTTCTTGTCCGTCCACGTAATCTTCTGTTTTATACATCGCTACATGTGTCTTGAAGATGACGTCCCGCCCCGTTTTTCCCACGCAATTTAGACTGATACGTCATAGGATATGACGCACTGGCGTTCCGACAGCCCGCCCATGTGATCCGGACTCATACGTCACAGGATGTGACGTATTGAAACTCAAGACCGGAAAAAGAAATTGTATAGACCGGAAAAAAAAACGCAATATGGACATGGGGATATGGCGGTTATGTTTTGGGAGGGCAGTGGGGCATGGTCTATAGTCGGAAGTGCAGCCATCTTTTTGGTGGACCTGACACTTCCGGCTATGACCATATATGGAGTGGGGGGTGTGTATACATATATGTATCTACTTACCTTAACTGGCAGCCTGTTATCAACGGTATATAAGCAGGTTTAAGTCCAGTATGCATCTGGATGCACTTGAGAAAGACCTATATTGGTTGAAACGCGTTGTGCAATTATTTATGTATTTTATACACTTTTATTTGGTGAAATAAATTTAATAATCTTCTTAAATATCTCTGTTGGAGTTTGCTACTATATTACCAGTTAGAAGCTCCTGAGTATCGTCTTGCTACATCATTAGCTCCAAGTTCCTGAGGATCACTTTTCTGTCTCAAAAGAGACGATATGCTCGATAAAGTTTAGAGCCAACTTTAAAAAAAAAAGGCTCTGGAAATTGTGAGTTTAATGTATACATCTCCTTTTTCTATTATTTTTTTATATGCAGATTACACTATGTCTGTTATATGTATCCATTTGTAGGTTATCAGGCTATCAGAAGCCTTATTCATCTCTATAAGTATAAGGTAACGTTTTTTTCTTTTCTGTGAGCGCTAATTACCTTCACCCTTTTCTCAGATCTCAATGGCCTGCGTGTGCTTATGGTGACACAGTACCCAATCGGTCCTCTAGGCGTCTGGAGATCCTTATGCATACATGAGAGAGAGAGAGAGAGAGAGAGAGAGAGAGAGAGAACAAGGGGAAGAGGAGAACCCCTAGTGCGGTCAATCCCAATGTACAATGTCAAATAGTGCAGAAAAAGTGGCTTCTCACCTGATGTGGAGCCCTATACGTGGCTCCTGGTGTGTAGGTGTCTGTGCCTTTAAGGGGGCAACTACCCTTCTTTAAGCAGCAACAATGGAGGGTGGATTCCAAATATAAAACAAAATTTATTAAATAAAGTAGTAAAAACTTACAAGTAAAATATAAACAAAATTGTGAGAAATTATAAAATGTGGAATCTTCAATCCTCCAGCCGAAACATGTTTCACTGTACCCAGACAGCTTTTTCAATCTGTAATATAGTTGCTGCTGTTACTTGTTTAAATACTTTGTACTTCCTCCTGTGTGGTCCTTCAAACTTCCCTCCCTCCAATCCGCTGGCGTCCTTTTTCATGAACAGCTGTACTGTGTTAGTAATGAGAATGCTCCGGTCTCGGAACAAGTCATGTGACCCGAAGCATCACATGCCGCATCACAAATTGGGCGTGTTTTCAATGTAGGGCTCACAGTTCCATATCGTCCATTTTTAAGTTGGGCAAAATGCCCTTCCTTCAACCAAGTCCGTTCCTATTTACAAGCCAGATGCTCAATTTGAGCGATATTTAAAACGAAAAAATGAAGGGATTAGAGTACAGGAACACATTAGGAATATTAGGAACAACTATGAAAAGCACAGTGTCTCCTTAAATTTTAAAAATAAACATAATAGCGATCCCACCCTGTTAGAATTCCATGCAATTCAGAGGGTATCACCCGATTGGAGAGGGGGAGATTTTATTAAAAAATTAGGCCAAAGGGAGATGCAATGGATTTTTAACCTGAATACCATGCAGCCTAATGGTCTCAATGATGATTTTGAGTTATGCCATTTTTTAACTTAAATTATTTTTTTATTAGTATGTTTCATACATTTTAAATATTTGCTCTATGGCCATACCAGTCTGAAAATGCCTGATCTCGTCAGATCTCAGTAGCCATCCAGGCTTAGGCCTGGTTAATACTTGTATGGGAGACCAGCTAGGAACCTACTATATATTTATGTTTTTTATATATATATTTTAATATTGATATCATCATTGAAGATAAGCTGCTGACACAATGGAGACCTATTCAATAATAATCAGCATTTCTCCTAAAAGAGCACACTCCTATTCACCACCTGTCTTTATGCATATACTGTCACTTTGAATGAAAAACACTAGATGTTTTTATTTTTTGATATGTAAATTTTATGAATTAACTTGTAAGCAGGGCCGGCCTTAGGCCTTTAGGCGCCCTGTGCGAAAAATATTCACAGCGCCCCTCCATGGTCACATGCCCTCATCCATCTTGTAAAAAGTCCATTACATAGGTGTTACGTATTAACGTGATTTCTGGACATATCATACATATACACATATATTAATACATTTGTAAATATTATAGGTGTAATAAAACATATAATAATAATAATACACCCATATTAATATACATGTATATTTAAATATTACTCTCAGAAATCATGAGCAGAAAATTATATATATATGGGCTAGAAGAATTCCTCCCACGTGTATAGATTTGGGAAAAACAAACCTATGTGAAGGAACACTCAAGCATTAGGAGTAAGAACACATTTCTAACAAGAGTGTCCTGACTCCCTGAAATTGCCATGCCATTATGTTGTGTGTGGAATAGGGATGTAGCGTGTTTGTGTGTGTAGGTTAGGTAATGTGTGTGTGTGTGTAGGTTATGTAATGTGTGTGTGTGTAAAGGGGATGTAGTGTGTATGTGTGTAGGAAACAGTGTGTGCATAGGGTATATAGTGTGTATGTGTTTAGGGAACATAGTGTGTGTGTAGTGTGTATGGGTGCAAGTTACTTAGTGTGTATATATAGGGAGCATAGTGTGTCTGTACATTTTGTAGTGTTTGTGAGATATCTAGTGTGTATGTGTGTAGAGAACAAAGTGTGTTTATAGGGAGCATTGTGTGTGAGTAGATTATGTAATGTGTGAGTAGATTATGTGGTGTGCGTGTGAGGATTATATAGTGTTTATGTGAGTAGATTATGTAGTGTGCGTGTGTGTGTGTGAGTAGATTATGTAGTGTGTGTATAGGGGATGTTGTGTGTGAGTAGATTATGTAGTGTGCGTGCATGAGTAGATTATGTAGTGTGTGTATGTGTGTGTGTGTGTTATGGAGTGTTTGTAGGTAACACAGTAAGGGTGGGATAGTGATGATTTGTGGGTAGGAGGGGGTGACATAAGGCTTTAAATGAGGAGATGGGAGAGCAATTTCAGGTTTTGTTTTCTTAAAATTAATTAATGTTGATTCCCCCCTTCTGCCCCCCTCGTTCTTGCATACCTTTGGGCAGGGATGGGGGAATACTGATGACCTGGTGGTCCAGCGGTCTCTGCCAGTCCTTTCAGAACACGAGCCCTCCTCTAGCAAGCTCTGCCACGGCAACACTCTGAATGCCAAGCTCGCGAGAGGAGAGCAGATTTAAAGCGCTCAATGCTCGCTCCCATCATCCAAACAGCGGGCCAGTGAGGGAGGTCCTCAATCTACTCACCAGCCAATACCAAAGCAGAGCACACTCTGGGTCGCAATCTTTCACCCACCAGGGCGCTCTGAGGTAGGGCAGGACCTGGTTGTGCGAGCTGTGTTGGTTGCCCGGCGCCCCTGTTGGCATGGCGCCCTGTGCGGCCGCACAGCTCGCACACCCCTAAGGCCGGCCCTGCTTGTAAGCAATATACAATAATACTATCCCCCTTTCTCCCTTCATTTTTTAGTTTATATATCGCTCAAATTGAGCATCTGGCTTGTAAATAGGAACGGACTTGGTTGAAGGAAGGGCATTTTGCCCAACTTAAAAATGGACGATATGGAACTGTGAGCCCTACATTGAAAACACGCCCAATTTGTGATGCGGCATGTGATGCTTCGGGTCACATGACTTGTTCCGAGACCGGAGCATTCTCATTACTAACACAGTACAGCTGTTCATGAAAAAGGACGCCAGCGGATTGGAGGGAGGGAAGTTTGAAGGACCACACAGGAGGAAGTACAAAGTATTTAAACAAGTAACAGCAGCAACTGCATTACCGATTGAAAAAGCTGTCTGGGTACAGTGAAACATGTTTCGGCTGGAGGATTGAAGATTCCACATTTTATAATTTCTCACAATTTTGTTTATATTTTACTTGTAAGTTTTTACTATTTTATTTAATAAATTTTGTTTTATATTTGGAATCCACCCTCCATTGTTGCTGCTTAAAGAAGGGTAGTTGCCCCCTTAAAGGCACAGACACCTACACACCAGGAGCCAGGTATAGGGCTCCACATCAGGTGAGAAGCCACTTTTTCTGCACTATTTGACACTGTACATTGGGATTGACCGCACTAGGGGTTCTCCTCTTCCCCTTGTTTTCTCTCTCTCTCTCATGTATGCATAAGGATCTCCAGATGCCTAGAGGACCGATTGGGTACTGTGTCACCATAAGCACACGCAGGCCATTGAGATCTGAGCCTATCCTATAGGGCTCTGCTACATGTGAGTGAGACCATATAGAATATTCCCTCACTGCACTTATTGAAAACGTTATCTGCACTATTTCTTGCATTTACATTTGTTTCAGATATATCGCTATGAGTCACGTTTTCCATACATATGTATGTTAACCCATATGGGTGAGTCAACAAATTTGTAAGTGCTCCATATGCACACCAGTGGTGGTTTTTATCATTAATTTCCAATACTGAGTGTACACCTAATCTTTTTTGTACTAATCTATAGGGTAGAGAGTCCCTATTTGTGTGGTAGCTGCTGTCATTCTATTCAATTATTAACTGAAAGCGCCTTGAAAACACACAAATTCTTATTTCTGTATATGTGTGTGTATATATATATATATATATATATATATATATATATATGGAATGAAGAGATGCACTCTTAGGGCTTAAGCAATGAAAAAAGATAATTTATTCCAGCAGGTATAACATCTAAAATTTGCAGACGTTTCGACCCATAAAAAATAGATGCCAATGGTCGACGCTTCAGTCCCCAATCGGGACTTTCCTCAGGACAGCATAAAAATTATATATATTGTATGCATATATTAGTATAAAATATAACAATAAATAAAACAATTAAATATTTTTTAAATTATTTATATAATCATTTTATTCTAAGTGTATTTTGATATGAATATATCCTTATATATGCGGCAGTAAAAAGGTAAAGCAGCAGCCTTCTCAGTGAAACAGCTCTAAAAACACCCAGTGAAATCAAAAGATTAAAAGGTGCGCTATACCTTTAAATATTGAAGTGCTATAAAGTGAAAAGGTGTCTGTGCACTGTGCATTCAGGAATTACCTTTATATTATTAGAATAATGTGCAAAATTGCAATTTGGGTTATGTGCTAAATATACTAAAAACTACTTACTAAAGAAATAGGGGTTTCACACTATTTCTTCCAGGGATGCATATGGACATAAAAAGACAGAAAAATAAACATAGCAAGACCCTGATGCAGTTATTATGGAAGCCAGAGCAGATGAATGCTGATATGTATCCAGTCCTAGAAACAAGGCAAGGCTAGGATAGGCACCAAACAAGAAAACAAGACAAAACTAGTAGAACCCAGAACCAGAGAAGGATAGAAAGCTAAACCCAGAAAATGTACATAATACATAAGAGAAACATTAACAGAAAAGGGGCAGGACAGAACAGGACTGTACATGGACTGGGAATACAAAATAAAACAAGACATGATATATAAGGCAAAACAAGGACACAAAACTAAGTACTATATATGTAAAACATTAGAGATTTAGACATACATAAATGGCCAAGATGTATGCAGCCCAGCACTGCACCAAAGTACTCAAATTACGGTGGGTCCTAAACTGCCTAGATATGCATGACCAAAACACTAAGAAAACACACACAGCACTTACCTGCAAGAAAGGGGCAGAGGACTTGGAACAACTGCTTGCAGTAACCAACTGAAGCAAAAGGATTAATGGAAAAGGTGTGGCAACATAAAACAAACATTTAACGGAATCCAAGAGACTGGGAATTCCAGGAACGGAATACAGGAATGAACCCAGAAAACCCAGCATAAAGAAAACCAGACATGGAATAAAAAAACAGAAATACCAAGAAAAACTAAACAAGAATTGTAAAAAGAGTACTGGATACCAGAAGCCAAGGTCAGACCTCTGAACAGGACAGAGCAGGTCCTGACACATATGCTGAGATGTATTTTTATATGTATGCATAATATTTTGCTATGTTCAATTATGTGGCCATTATATATGCCAGGCACCCTTCTTTCTACTTGAAAAAGCCTTATTGGTGAAACACATTGTTATATTATTTTATTATTTATTTTATATTGTTATTTGCAATAAAGCACTGCAGTTCCTCTATTTTTGAACCTGCTTGTCTTTATCGTTATTTTTATTTATTTCACTCTATCATTGTTCCTGGCATTACCTTAAGCACAACTTCCTGGACTACTACTTTCAAATCCTTGATGGGGATTATTCCACCCACACTGCAAATACTGAGCAAATCCATTGCTCCAAAAATTGTAAGGATATTTTCAATTCACTCCATACAGAAGGTTACGCATAAAACACGTATTCCATCTCCTTTTTCGTATATCTGTGAATATTGCTAGAGGACAAGTATATATCCCTGGTGGGATATATATACCACCTTCTACCTGTAATATTTTAGCTTTAATACAATGCTTTACACTTGAGCCTACAAGACTGACTCTGGCTACAACTATATCCAATAGTGGAGATAATTCAGCTACATGCTGATAATACTGGAGCTTGTAAGTAAGCTCAAAAAAGTGTAAGTGGACATTTAAACACTTTGTTGTTTGTCACTAACCAAATATACTAAATACTACACTAGAGTAGTCCTCTTTCACTCTCTTCTATCCTCATATACATCCTATAAGGACAGCATGCACTGCAAAAGAACACGGACATAAGAAGAATGTCTGGACTCTATTTTATTGTTTAGGTCCATTCCACTGTCCTATCTCACCTTGACTACTGTAATCCACTTCTCAGTGGTCTTACGTGCTCCCAACTTGCGCCGTTATAGTCCATAATGAATGCGACGGCGAGGCTCATCTTCTTTTCCAGTTGCACCTCCCACGCCTCACCCTCCTGTCAGTCTCTACATTGGCTTCCTGTAAGATATAGGGCTCAATTTAAAATTCGGGTTCTTGCTTTCAAATCTCTACATTTTATCCTCCCTTATTAAATCTCACCTATTTATCCTCCCTTATACACAAGTATGTCCCGTCTAAGCCCTTACGATCTGCTGAAGACTTACGTCTATCTTCTGTCTGTACTCCCACCTCTGATGCTCGCCTTCAAGATTTATTGAGGGCTGCACCGTTCCTGTGGAAATCGCTTCCCTCCTCCGTTAGATGCTCACCCAGTCTCCAATCCTTCAAAAGATCATTAAAAAAACACTTTTTCATAAAAGCGTTTCAATTAAACTAATAATAGCTCCCAACTGATTCCTCTCTTGCAATTCTCATTAGTCTAATATTATCCTTACCTTTTGGGTCACTTTACCTTACTCCCTCTATCATGTAAGCTCATTGAGCAGGCCCCTTAACCCCTCTGTTCCTGTGTGTCCAACTTGTCTGGTTACAACTACATGTTTGTTCATCCCCCTACTGTAAAGCGCTGTGGAATTTGTTGGCGCTATATAAATAATAACATAATAATATTTTTTTACACTCTATATTATCTATTTTTGTTCCCTTTTTAATTTTAGTTATTAGTTCTTTTAGTTTTTTTTTTTTTTTAAAACACCACCTGTTGTTTGTCCTATTTTTTCTTTTTCATTTAATGTTATCCCTAACGCAACCACATTTAATGCATAACTTGCTTGTGGGTTCCTTATTAAAAAAATGCATGCCTTTGCATTTGTCTGTATTGAATCCAATCTGCCACTTGCATGTCTAGTCACCCATTTTATCCAAATTCATGAACATTGTATCATGGTCAGACTTTATTAAAAGATCACTATAGGGTCAGGAACACAAGCATGTATTCCTGACCCTATAGTGTTAAAACCACCATCTAGCCCCCCTGGGCCCCTCATGTCTCCATAAATATAGCAAAATCTTACTGTATTCAAGCCTGAATCTGTAACTCTGCATACTGTTTAACTCATAAAAACAAGCAGTCTGCTGACATCATCAGAAGTGGTAGCCTGATCCCAGGAAGGATTTCTAACGGCCATCTGAGGCATGGCCAGTGAAGTTATCACTAGGCTGTAATGTAAACACTAATTTTTTCCCTGTTTACAGCAGGGCTGGCCTTAGGCCTTTGGGCGCCCTGTGTGAAAAATCTTCACACCGCCCCCCCCCCCTTCCCACACACCCTGTCACACACACGCAGACAGCCACACGCACACACAGACATAGAAACATAGAATGTGACAGCAGATGAGAACCATTCGGCCCATCTAGTCTGCCCGGACAGTCACACATAGGCAGTCACACACACAGAGGCAGACAGCCACATACAGACAGCCACACACAAACACACAGGCAGAGAGCCACACACAAACACACAGGCAGACAGCCACACTCAGACAGCCACACACAAACACAGAGGCAGACAGCCACACACAAACACACAGGCAGACAGCCTCACACACACACACACACACACACACATAGGGAGACAGCCACACACAAACACAGAGGCAGACAGCCACACACAAACACACAGGCAGACAGCCTCACACACACACACACACACACACACACACAGGCAGACAGCCACACACACACAGGCAGACATAGAAACATAGAATGTGATGGCAGATAAGAACCATTCGGCCCATCTAGTCTGCCCAGACAATCACACAAACGCACACACACAGGCAGATAGTCTCACACACAGACAGACAGTCATACACACAGACACAGTCATACAATAATACACACAGGCAGGCAGTCAAACACAGACAGTCACACACACAGGCAGACAGTCACACACACAGGCAGACAGTCTCACACACAGGCAGACAGTCATACACACAGACACAGTCACACACACAGGCAGACAATCATACACACAGGTAGACAATCATACACACAGGCAGACAGTCAAACACAGACAGTCACACACACAGGCAGGCAATCATACAAACAGGCAGACAGTCAAACACACAGACAATCACACACCCACACACAAAAAAGGGCACACAGGCAGACAATCACACAGTTACAAGCAAAAAAAGGGGGATGATCTGCTGAACCAATCATAAATAAAACAACATAGCGTATAACTGTGTATGATGACAAATTGTAGAAGTTATATTCACAAATGGCCACTCACACTTTTGCTGAAATCACACAGTTACCTCCGTTCCTTGTGGAGGCAGACAGGCAGTGCAGCTCCTGGATTTTGGTTGTTGGGGGAAGCAGGAACTCCTTCCTGCTTCCCCTGCAGCAGTTACACATCACTTTTAGCTCCGCCCCCTCCACAGGTAAGCCCCACCCTGCCACAAATTTTAACATTTTTTTTTTTAATCCTGGCTGGCCATGTGTGAGCTGTGTCGGCCACACGGCGTCCCCTGCTTCATGGCGCCTTGTGCGGAAGCACACCACGCACAACCCTAAGGCCGGCCCTGGTTTACAGCAAAAAGCCTGAAGGTAATGATTCTACTCACCAGAACAAATTCAATAAGCTGTAGTTGTTCTGGTGACTATACTGTCCCTTTAAACCTAGCTTTGTGTCATCAGCAAGCACTCACAATTGACTTTCACTGCCCACTTCAAGGTTATTTATAAACAGAATAAAAAGAAGTGGGAATTAAAGGGACACTATAGTTACCAAAACAACTACAGCTCATTGTAGTTGTTCTGGTGAGAACACACATTCCCTGCAAGCATTTGCATGCAAACACTGTATTTTCAGAGAAAAAACAATCTTTACATTAAAGCCTAGGTGTCTACCTATAATAGCCACTCCTCCAATGGCCACTGGAGGTGCTTCCTGGGGCAGTAACGCACACTGTGCAGCACTGCATTCAGCTTGTCCATGCAGAGCGTGGAGATGCTGTGGACGCTGACCTTTTCTTATAGAGATGCATTGATTCAGTGCATCTCTATGAGGAGATGCTGATTGGCCTGACTCACTTTTGGCCCCGCTCCCGGCTCGCCTACATGGTGATCTCAGCCAATCCAATGCTTTTATTATGAGAAAGTATTGGATTGGCTGAGATCATCAATCCTGGTTTCACTCCAGGTTGTCAAGGATAGCAGAAAATATGTTAATTAGCATTTTCCTGATCTAGAAAGATTTATATTAACCTTAACTTTGATTTGTAGACGAGAAAAATAAAGAAACTTACCCAGAGTGGAGAACATATGTCATATATTAATATGGCACGTAAGTAGCTCTTCTAAAGTTACAAAAGACAAAGTTCTATATTATTGCAACTATGACACTGGACTTAACTTTGAATATCTTTGAAGGAAAGAAATAAAAATTTATATCATTGTAATGCAAGTTTTATGCAGTGTTAGTCATGTGAATTAAAGAATGATCATAATGTAGCAGTTCCATCAGAAAAACTCTGAATTGGTTTTGAAGAGGATAGACACAATTATAAAGGAATTACAAAAGTTAAAGATTTTTTTTTCCTTTTGATAAAGCATTTTTTTCCTCTGCAGTCCATTCTATGTATTCCTAAACTTTTAATTTTTTCCTGTCAGCTGTTAATGTATTGTTTGAGACTTATATAAGATATATACGAACACCATATTAAAACAGCAAGCATAGCATTTATGGAAAATAAAATCTGATTGCTGCTTTAAATTACAGATATAACAATAAAATCTACATTAGTGTCTTTATTCTTTGCATTTCCAAAATTTTGAATAAAAGTAAAAAGAAATGATTCATGATTGATTGTTAAACTGAAGAACTGAGTACAGATGAAATTAAGTTGTTATAATAAGATGATGAATTCAATATATAGATCACATCTAAAAGAATTATTGGCTGCAATATATACCTTTTTATATATAGCATGGACCCTTTTAACATGTATTTGAATTAATATCTACATACATAAATACAAAGATATTTTCATGATAACTCATTACTTGATTCTTGACTGCTGAATAAATTGCTACCCTCTCAATAGCACATATTAACTTTCAAAGTAACTTTTTGTCACAAAAGGGAAAATTTATCCATACTTACCGTAATTTTGTTTCCCTGGTCATTTGCCATGGCAGCACAACGATGGGTTGCTCCTCCTTATCCCTAATTAGACAGGAACTAATTAAAATAAATGTATAAGTACCTCCTCCTATCCCCTCCTCCCTCAGTCTTGTGACTAGCAATATCCCAGGGCGGGACCTTTGTGATGCCATGGCATATGACCAGGAAAAGAAAATTACGGTAAGTATGGATACATTTTCCCTTTTCCTTGCCATATCCATGGCAGCACAATGTTGGGTAATACCCAAGCAATAACCAAGGGAGAGAAGAAGAAATAAAGAAACCACAAAGTCCAAAATATCATATGCAAAGTGTAATGGTACCACAAACCAAGGGACAAATACCAAAACTTCAGGAATCAAGGGTTTCATACAGAATGGACACTTTTAGCAAATTGGTTCGAATGACCGGCTCTGACAAATCAGTTCAGGAGAGACCTTGGCAGAAGAGGCCCAAGAGGAGGAAAGGGATCTCGTGGAATGAGCTTTGAGACCATGCGGGACTGGAGCTTTCGAGGCCTGATAAGCTTTGATGATGGCTGATACAATCCATCTGCTAATGTTAGATTTAGGAGCCTGACTGCCCTTTCTACATCCATTATAAAGGACAAAGAGGCCTGGAAATGAATGCCAAGGGGCAGTTCTGTCAATGTAGATTCTGAGGCATCTCACCAAATCCAAGGAGGAAAGATCTCTGTCATCACCATCTACTTGTGGAACCAGATGCAAAGCTGGGAGAACAATTTCCTCGTTAATATGAAAGGCGGAGGTTACCTTAGGCGATAGTACGAAGGACGACCCTGTCCTTATGGAAGACTGTGAAAGGCTCCTTGACTGACAGAGCATGAAGTTCCAAAACCCTTCTGCCTGAGGCCAAAGCTACCAGTAAGGCAGTTTTAATGTAGAGGCACTAAATCCAAAGGTTCAAAAGGGTGATACTTTAGAGCTTGGAGAACCAGAGGCAAGTCCCAAGGTGAAGCGAACGGCTTAATCAGAGGTCTGACTTTTAGTACAGCTTTAAGAAACCTGGCCACGTCTGAATCAAAAGCCTATTTGTGGTTAGTTAAAGCCGACAAGGCAGATATGTGAACCTTCAAGGTGTTGTAGCTCAGACCCTTCTCAAGGCCGGACTGAAGAAAGTCTAAGATATTCCCCGTGGAAGGTCACTGGATCGAGACATCCCTCGAGGAAGCCCATGAAGAGAAAACATCCCAGATTCTATAGTATGCGTTAGAAGTGGAACACTTACTAGCCCTGAGCAGGGTGTTTACCACCGCATTAGAGAAGCCCTTATTCAACAGCCTTTCCCTTTCAACCTCCATGCCATCTGTCACAATAGTGACCCCTTCTCACAGAGTATAACCCAGAGGAGAACGTATACCGAACTTTAGAGTGGCCGTACTAACTTTAGAGTAGTCAAAGGGATAGCCAGAGATCAAGGGAGGAGAGAAGAAGGATCAACGATTTAATCTAGCCAAAATACGGGGAACCAGAGAGCAGATTAGTCAAAATGGAAAGCCAAAAGTCAATTACCGGAAAACACTCAAGAAGATTATCAGCACTAGGGGAACCAACAGGAACCACACAAGGGCGCCTTACAACTGACAGGGACGCCCTTATATATTGCTTTAAAACCACGCCCCCAAAAAGTCCGGGGGCGTGGCCGCATGTGGCTTTTACTTGCCGACCACGGCGCGCATGCGCCATATTATAAATGAACGAGCGGTGTGAGCGGCCGGCGTCAGAAGGGCTGTGCCGCTCACCGGAAAAGGATGCCGTGCTGCGCAGGTCCGAGGAGGAAAGGGAAGGTATTATTACACCATCAGGTTGAGGGAGGACAGTTCTGGGTAGAGAACAGGACCTTGACACAGAAGGTCTGGGACTCTCGGAAGACTCCAAGGTGGCACTACACAAAGGCTCTGCAGGAGAGGAAACCAGGGTCTGCGCGGCCAAAACGGGGCTATGAGTATGAGGGAGACGCGAACCATCCTCATTCTTAGAATGGGAAAAATCAGGGGAAAAGGCGGAAATGCATACCCCGTTCGAAATCGCCAGTTGCTGGAAAGGGCATTACTCCCCATGGCTAGAGGATCATTGTCCTTCGTGAAGAAACATTCCACCTTCCTGTTCTTTCGAGTCACATACAAGTCCATTTGAGGAAGGCCCCATCTGTCCACTATCATTTGTAACACGTCGTCCGACAAAGACCACTCTCCCGGATCAATTCTGGATCTGCTGAGGAAATGATTCTGTTTCCCCAGGAGATGAATTGCTGTGAGGCCTGCCAGGTGTCATTGAGACCATGACATCAACTGATGTATTAACATCATCATCCTGCGGTTCCTAGTGTCACCCTGATGGTTGATGTAGGCTACTACCGCAGCATTGTCTGATCGAATCTTCACCCAACGGTGACGAATCAGCAGAGAGAAATGTTTCAGGGCTTCGAGAACAGCAAAGAGTTCCAGGAGATTGGAAGGCAAGTTGTCCACAGGGAACTTCCATTCCTCCTGTGCAAAGTCGAGTTGACAATGGGCCCCCCAACCCCAATGGCTGGCATCCATTGTTATTACTATCCATGGAACGTCTCCCAGAGGGAAGCCCTTGGCTAAGGAGACACGTTAGCAACCAAACCAGGGAATTATGAACGGACAACAGAATCTTGATGGGCTGGAGTGGACTTTTTGAGGAGAATTGGAGGAGGAAGTTCGTCTGAAAGCTCCTCATTCTCCATTGTGCCCACCTTGTCAGTCCTATCGTGGAGGACATGGAACCCAGGAGACTCATCGCCTTCTTCGCTGAAGTCACCTTGCATGCAAACATCTCCACAACCTCTTTCTGTATTCTCAGGATCCTCTCTGGGGAGAGTTGAACCATCCCCACGGAAGTGTCGAACAGAGCACCCAGGTATGTCATGGACTGATTTGGGCAGAGATGGCTCTTTTTGACATTGATCCTCCAACCGTGACGTTGTAGGAACTGAAGGCAAACAATTGCATGAGAGGACAAAGTATCCTCATCGTCCGCCACAATCAGGATGTCGTCCAGGTAATGGAAGATGGATATGCCATGTTTTCTCAGTTCTGCGATGAGCACAACAAGCACTTTCGTGAAGGTACTTGGAGCCGTGATGAGACCCAAGGGCAAGGCTCTGAATTGGAAATGAGCCTCCCCCACTGTGAACCTCAGGTATTTCTGATGCGTCAGGGCAATAGGAATGTGGAATGTGGAAATAGGCATCCAACAAGTCTATTGATAACATCCACTAATTGGGAAAGACATCCTTCACTATAGCTTGAAGGGACTCCATCTTGAATTTGTGGATATGCAAGTATCGATTCAGTCTGTGTAAATTTAGGATGAGTCTCCACCCTCCCGAGGACTTTTCGGTCAGAAATAGGTGTGAATAGAAGCCGTGAGTTCTTTCTGACTCAGAGACCGGTACAATGACTCCTTCTTTTTATAGAGAAGAAGTGAAGACCTAGAGAGCAAGCCTTTTTAATTTGTTTCCCGGCCACTGTGATTTCAAAGGAACTGGAAGGAGGGTGTCTGCAAAATTCTAGAAGAATTCCCCTACTGATGATATCCAGAACCCAGTTGTCGCTTACGGATTCCTCCCATGCCAATGGAATTGGAGCAAGCGAGCTCCAACACCGCCTGACAGGGAGATGAGCCCATCACAGATTCCTGGGGTTCTTGGAGGGTGCGGAACCTCAGGACTTGCCGCCTCTAGCACCATGTTGACCGCTCCTCCAGGATTGATTTCTCCCACATTCCTTACCCGGTCTGTAGGATCTGCTATCACGAAACGGGTAATAGTCCCTTTTTTGCACAAAAGGAACCTTTGGGCCTGTTGGCTTGAGGCAGAAAGGCCTTTTTACCTTTGGCTGCTCGTTTAATACAATCATCCAGATTCTTGCCGAATAACATGTTGCCATGAAAAGGAAGGGAGCACAAGCTGCCTTTGGAGAAGGCATCAGCAGACCATGAGCCATAGCGCTCTCCTGGCCAAAACTGAAAGAGCCATATTTCTGGCTCACCAGATACACCGCAGCCTCAGATGAGAAGTCAACAGTCAATTTCAGATCCTTCAGGCTGTCCAGTATAGAGGGACGGCTCCTCCAAATTCTCCATCCAAACCTTAAGCGCCCTGGATACTGGCATAAGGGCCACTGCTGGGTTCAGGCCAGTACCTGAAGCCACATATGCTTTGGAAAGACTGAAGTTCATCTTTCTGTCCATAGGGTCTTTGAAGGAACCCGCATCATCAACAGGCAAAGTGACACGTTTGGCCAATCTAACCACGGCCGCATCCACCTTGGGAGCGGAATCCCACGCTTCAGCGTCAGCGTCCTCAAAAGGATACAGTCTGGAAAATCTTCCTTTTGCAGAGGATTTTCTGTCCGATCTAGACCATTCCTCCTTGATGAGGTCTTTTATAGTCTCATGGACTGGAAAAGTCACCCTCTTCCTCCTTAGGTCAGAGAAGTGGCGACTGGATGTGGAAGGCTCATCCTTAGAAGATTCCTTCAAACTGAGAGTCTTGCAGACCCTGGATATCAAATGGTCAATTTCATCAGGTTCCAGGAAATCTGGAGCTAGAAGCACCTCATCCTCAGAAGAAGAACCCAGATCTCTCAGGCATTCCAGAGTCATACACTCCACATCAGAGACGTCAGGAGAAGACTCCGAAGGTTCCAAACACCTTGGTTGCTTGTGGGACTTTCCAGCTTCCTGAATGCCCAGAGCGACCACTTGTGAAATATACTGCATCATGTCAGGCGCAGGTTTGATGGAGGACTGCCTTTGAGATGGGCCTGCAGCCTCATATAGACAAGAAAAACAGAGACGTTTCCCCTCCAGGGCTCTGTTATCACAGGATTCACATTGTGTCCTTTTGGGCGACTTCCCTTTGGATGACACTGAAGCTCTAGTCCCCTTAGAACTGCAGAAATAGGGACAGAACAGTGTATCAGTGATCCACACTCTTTTAAATACCAGATAAAACAAACCAGAAAAAAACATTGCTTACCTATAAGACTTAGGTTGTGACCTTTTGTGAGGTGGGGAAGAATCAGAATCAGAGGAATTTGAGACTTCCATATCCATCTGCAGAACCAAATTCAAGAAAGAATCTCAAATTGAAATTCGAAACAAATTGAAGGATACAACTTTAAAAAATAAAAATACTTTTGCATCAATGAAAAGCAGACGAAACGAGAATCCAGCAGGAGATAGGAGGAAGCAATGCAGCATTCACCAGAACGATTCCCACGAGTGTGTGAACAAGGGGGCTGTTAAATAGGCATCTGACATCACACACAGAGCACCTGTGTGAATCAGGAGAACGAACAGACGAACGAACAGACAACAAGCCATTTTTGAGAACAAACGAACCTTAGCCAAAATTCATGCGAACGGCTAAAATTCATGTGAACAGCTAAAATTTTAGGCGAACGGCTAGAAGCACGAAGTAACACAAAAACAATCAGCAAACCATACGAACGCTTGTGCGTTCAAAAAAATGAATGCCAAGTTGAAAATGAAAGAAACCACAGGGACTTACCCCTTCAGAAGGACGGCGGAAAAGGCAGAGAGAAGTCGGAACCAGGGAGAAGTCCAGACCAGCAAGGTACATGTCCAGGTCCCTTTTCACCTGCCCACTGCTACTCCTAGGGTCACTGCAGCATAAGGGAACCAGGCATAAAAGCTTGCTACCCCTTGGTTTACTGCAAGTACCTGACCCCTGTTCACTAAAGGGGTACTCTCCAGGGGGTCACTTTTGCGCAGTGCCATGTAACTGGAGACTTCCCAAGGGAGAGAGGCTGAACTCCCAAGGGGCCAGGGGAACAAATCCCCAGGTAAGCCATAAAAGAAAACTAATAGTTCTAAGGAAAAAACACAGGAACAAAAAGAATGAGGGAGGAGGGGATAGGAGGAGGTACTTATACATTTATTTTAATTAGTTCCTGTCTAATAGGGAGGAGCTACCCATCATTGTGCTGCCATGGATATGGCCAGGAAAGTCAAATTTACCTTCTGTCTTGCTCTAACACTGGTATTTATACTTCAGATAAATTAAACTCTTTGTCAGGACTCCATTCTACCTTCTATGTCACTGCAGATGAACTGTAAATGATACTCCAACCCACTCCTCCCACATTCTAAAGCAATTGCAAAACAACGTTTTTGGTTACTACTTAACATTTAGTTAATAGAGGTAAATGGTGTAGGGTCCTGGATATTTAAAGACATGATTTTCAGTCTGGAAATCACTGTGCTATGCCAAGTTTAAAACCTATATTATGTTAGATCACAAGTGCAATTTTCCTTGTAAACATTTGTTTGTGCAAGTCTGCATGAACTATGCAATTAATGTTTAAAGGGGCATGTATCCTATTAAAACAACTTCAAAGTATTTCCTTTAAATGAGTTAACTGTCTCAAACAGCAGGTAAATATATATATATACAGGGAGTGCAGAATTATTAGGCAAATGAGTATTATGACCACATGTTGTCTTACTCCAAGCTGTATAGGCTCGAAAGCCTACTACCAATTAAGCATATTAGGTGATGTGCATCTCTGTAATGAGAAGGGGTGTGGTCTAATGACATCAACACCCTATATCAGGTGTGCATAATTATTAGGCAACTTCCTTTCCTTTGGCAAAATGGGTCAAAAGAAGGACTTGACAGGCTCAGAAAAGTCAAAAATAGTGAGATATCTTGCAGAGGGATGCAGCACTCTTAAAATTGCAAAGCTTCTGAAGCGTGATCATCGAACAATCAAGCGTTTCATTCAAAATAGTCAACAGGGTCGCAAGAAGCGTGTGGAAAAACCAAGGCGCAAAATAACTGCCCATGAACTGAGAAAAGTCAAGCGTGCAGCTGCCACGATGCCACTTGCCACCAGTTTGGCCATATTTCAGAGCTGCAACATCACTGGAGTGCCCAAAAGCACAAGGTGTGCAATACTCAGAGACATGGCCAAGGTAAGAAAGGCTGAAAGACGACCACCACTGAACAAGACACACAAGCTGAAACGTCAAGACTGGGCCAAGAAATATCTCAAGACTGATTTTTCTAAGGTTTTATGGACTGATGAAATGAGAGTGAGTCTTGATGGGCCAGATAGATGGGCCCGTGGCTGGATTGGTAAAGGGCAGAGAGCTCCAGTCTGACTCAGACGCCAGCAAGGTGGAGGTGGAGTACTGGTTTGGGCTGGTATCATCAAAGATGAGCTTGTGGGGCCTTTTCGGGTTGAGGATGGAGTCAAGCTCAACTCCCAGTCCTACTGCCAGTTCCTGGAAGACACCTTCTTCAAGCAGTGGTACAGGAAGAAGTCTGCATCCTTCAAGAAAAACATGATTTTCATGCAGGACAATGCTCCATCACACGCGTCCAAGTACTCCACAGCGTGGCTGGCAAGAAAGGGTATAAAAGAAGAAAATCTAATGACATGGCCTCCTTGTTCACCTGATCTGAACCCCATTGAGAACCTGTGGTCCATCATCAAATGTGAGATTTACAAGGAGGGAAAACAGTACACCTCTCTGAACAGTGTCTGGGAGGCTGTGGTTGCTGCTGCACGCAATGTTGATGGTGAACAGATCAAAACACTGACAGAATCCATGGATGGCAGGCTTTTGAGTGTCCTTGCAAAGAAAGGTGGCTATATTGGTCACTGATTTGTTTTTGTTTTGTTTTTGAATGTCAGAAATGTATATTTGTGAATGTTGAGATGTTATATTGGTTTCACTGGTAATAATAAATAATTGAAATGGGTATATATTTGTTTTTTGTTAAGTTGCCTAATAATGATGCACAGTAATAGTCACCTGCACACACAGATATCCCCCTAACATAGCTAAAACTAAAAACAAACTAAAAACTACTTCCAAAAATATTCAGCTTTGATATTAATGAGTTTTTGGGTTCATTGAGAACATGGTTGTTGTTCAATAATAAAATTAATCCTCAAAAATACAACTTGCCTAATAATTCTGCACTCCCTGTATATATATATATAATTTTTTTTTTTTTTTATATTTACCTAACTCTTCTTCCTGTATTTTACATGCCTACCTTAGGAGTGAAAATTATTCAGCCAAGCATTTCCCTATCCCTAGGTATGATTAAAAATTGTGTTGAACATGCTAACTCACACATGCACAATTGAAAGATCCTTAGACTTTATCAATTATGGACACATCCCCTAGACAACGATCATTGCCACCAGCTGCCTTACATGGAGCACAGTTGAGGCAATTAAGGTTCCACTAGTCTGCAGCACAGTACAGCCCCATGCAGGTAAACCACAGCAGTTATAAAACTGCAGCAGAGAGAGGAAAGTGAGATGTAGGTCAGATGACTCCCATAATGAGTAAATGTATGCCCACTATGAGACTTCAGACTGATTTTAAGTATATTACTAATGTGCTCTTTTTCTCCCATGTAAGTTATAAAGCAGTTGTACAAAAACAGAGTTGTTAAAATATTAACATTTGGTTTTGCGTGCCAGGCAGAGCTCTGTCGCCCTACCATTATGCTTACTCTGTGTGACCTAATTGAGCAATATCATTTTGATATATTTAAATTGCCAAAAGCTACCAACCTCAACAAAACATAAACCATTATGCTTTACATAAGAACATAATGATGCTTCCCTTTTATCCTTTCACCTCAGTCACTGTAATCTTAATTGTTTTGAACGTGAAATTGTTCTTGATAATAAGATTGTGTCAATACACCAAAAAAGGTATCTTGCCAATATTTGTAATTTTACTGTTGTTACCTCTATGTGGCAATAAATATAAAAAAAGGTTTTAAAGGGACACTGTAGGTACTATAACCATTTAATGGTATTAACCATTTTTTTTTCAGTTAACACTGAGTGAGGGATACTGGCTTTCATAGCCCAACCCCCACTGGAGGTCTGAAAAGGTAGGCAGAAGTGATACACTTCCCTGTAGATATATAAATCCATACCTGCAATGGCACTGTGATAGACTGAATATGGTCAGTTGACATTTTCAGCTAATCACAGCATCCTATTGCTTCCACATTATCCCATACAGCACAGACGGGATGGGTTGCTGGGGACTCTTGTTTAGCAAACATTAAAAATTGATTAGTAGTGAATGTTAGGACAGTGCCAGAGGACTCCAGGCACGAAAAACACTTCAATTAGATGAAGCAGTTATATTGCCTACAGTGTCTCCTTAATAGTTAATCCAAACACTGGGTTGCTTTTCTGTGGTCAAGTTCATAGGGTAATCAACAAAGTTATTACATCAACCTCCCACCCCTCACACACATAAATTCTTACTACTTCCCTGCAGATGCCTCACTGTCAGGGCCGGACCAAGACATTATGCTGCCTGGGTCCAAGGATAAAATGCTGTGGCCCCCAAATCATGCTCAAAAAATCATGCCCATATCCATTAATTTATGCAGTGTGTGTAGTGAATGCATTGTGTTTGTGTAGTGGATGCAGTTTCTGTGTTTGTGTAGTGGATGCAATGTATTTTTTTTAAATATATATTTTGATGAATGATATATCTTTTGATATTTTAATATTTTGAAAAAATAATTGAAAAAGTGTATCCATAAATATCAATTAATTTGAAAAGCTTATCCAAATAGTTTAAATTGAGGCAATACTATTTCTTAAGCATTTGAACATTCTCAAATTTATCCTTGGTGAATATCCCATGAAAGGTCCTGGAGACTAATGAAATCACAATATGTTCTTAAAACGTGTAATTTATGAGTTCTTAAAATCAGAAAGAGGGAGATCATGGTATTATGGTTGAATAAACATGCAGCAAAATGTCCAACATTTCTCTGGTCTGTAAGGCACAGTTACACCAAAAATATTGGTCTTTGATGGGTTAAAGGAATGCTAACCAAATAACACATTACTTGGATAATATTTATTAGAAAGCAAACCATTTGCACAATATATTCAAAGGAAAATAAATGTATATATTTATTTGTCTGGAGAATAAAGCTTGCATTCCAAATCTAATCAAAATTTTATAAAAAATGTATAAATTCTTGACAATGTTTTTGATTTATTGTAGAGTCATCTGGATTTTCAGACTAAAAGGAATCATTTAATTTCTTAGCTAGTGAATTTGCTACTAATATTGTCTTACTTTGCTACAGAAAAAGCAATGCGCCTTGTTTTTTTGTAAACTATAGGACTAAAAATATCGGACCTTTATTTTTAGTCCTATAGTTTACAACAAGCAAAAGTAGCAAAGTAAGACAATATTGGTAGCAAATTCACTAGCTAAGAAATTAAATGATTCCTTTTAGTCTGAAAATCCAGATGACTCTACAATAAATCATAAACATTGTCAAGATTTTATTAAGTTTATAAAACTCTCCAGGATAATAGCCAAGAATGACCCTAGTAGGTTTAGAAAGCATACCTCAATGTCCTTCTGATATAAGAGACTCCCTCTTAGTGCCAGGAGATGGAGTGCAGAACAAATATTAACAGATCTTTTGTAGCTGATACACTTGTCAAAATGGACAAACACATAGTATTATATTTTTTATAATTCAGCTTGCACAGAGAATGCCAAATTGTCACGAGTGATCCTGGAAAGATATTACTTTTTGTTCACAAACAATATTAATAAAGTTTGTTTTATTTGAGAAAAAAACATCATCTTAAATGTTACACAATGCAGTATGTATTTAAAAAAAATAGGACATACAGTCAGGGCCGGCGCTTCCTATAAGGCGAACTAGGCAGCCGCCTAGGGCGCCATATAGGAGGGGAGCCC
>OW240915.1:176465051-176475399 GCA_933207985.1 Pelobates cultripes | reverse complement strand
TACACGTCCACTGATAGGAGACGCGGAAGGTATTAAACTGATCAGAACAATACTAAACACACCACTCCTTTTTTTTGGTGAGGCTTTATAGGACAGAGTGCTTCTCCACGGGACATGTTAACTCACGGGCAGCTGGCTCATCAAGGAACCACAGCAGCTTTCCATGTACAGGTAAGACACGTGTAGCCGGTAAGGGTTCAGGCTCTTCTTCCTGGAGGATACGCTGCAAGCCTGTTGAACGAGGTGACCTTGCTCGGGTCCCAGGTGTACGGTTCCTAAAATGGTTGCCATATACACGCCCACTTGATAGGAGACGCTGAAGGTATTAAACTGATCAGAACAATACCAAACACACCACAAATAAGGTTTCTCTCCTGTATGGCTCCTCAAATGATGATTAAGATTAGAAGCGGCTGAAAAGCATTTCTCACACTCCGAACAAAAATATATTTTTTTAACATTCTCTCCACTTTGAACGAAATGACGTTTGGGAAGAGATTAATATAATTAAACACAGGCAGTAAAAATACAGTTTTTAGCCATACCCTGTAACTTTAAAACTACACATCCCATCTTCATAATTACATATTTGGAATCAGCACACTAAAAACATAAACATAACCAAAAATCAGCCAAATCCATCCAGGGGTTAAAAAGTTAGCTGGAGGTCCCTTTATGACCGACCGCAAGCACATTTTCCTGCCCAAACAGTTCCATAGATTTGGGCTGTGAGGTCGGTCTATTTCAGGCTGAAAAAACGACTAAGTCCCATCGCGAATGGGACTTAGTCTCTGCAGCCGAAATAAGGCTGAAAAAAAGACTAAGTCCCATCGCCGAATGGGACTTAGTCTCTGCAGCTGAAATAATTTCCCATTTACTGAACCAAGTGGGAAATAGCCAGGCAGGCACAAAGGGTTTGCACCAGGTCTGGGGACACAGGGGACACCGTCTTAAATGGGCCGTGTCCCCAACAAGTCTGGGGACACGCCTTAAAGGGGCAGTGTCCCAATCTTCCTGATGTCCCAAAAAAAGTGTTTAAAGGGCCAGCACCAGTCACATAAAGAGTCCATAAGCCCCAATATGCCCACTGACAGTCTTAAAGGCCATACACACCAAATAAAAGTGCATACATTTTCACAATCTCCCAGGGGCCATAGTCATGAGGGAGGAGGCTGGCAAATAGGCTTTTCCACAACCCAGGGAAGCAGGGCAATTTGCCATTTAAAGGGCCCGCTACAAATAGCAGTTTGAACAAGGTGTCAATCCACATCTCGCCAAGGACCTCATGTAGGGGGAACAGTCCCTATTCTGCTCTGTGTCAGTGTGTATCAGGGATCCTTAGGACAGGTGTCAATCCATATCTGCCAAGTGACCCTATGTAGGGGGACCAGTCTCTATCCTGCTCTGTGTCCGTGTGCATCAGGGGCTCTGAGGACAGGTGTCAATCCATATGTCAAGGTGTCAATATGTCATATGTCAGGTGTCAATCCATATTGATTGCGATTTAGGAATGTTAGGTGATTTCTGCCCTTTATGGATTAAAACCAGACTCTGTATCAACTGTGTAATTTTCCATGGGAGTTTTGCCATGGATCCCCCTCCGGCATGCCACAGTCCAGGTGTTAGTCCCCTTGAAACAACTTTTCCATCCCTATTGTGGCCAGAAAGAGTCCCTGTGTGTTTTAAAATTCGCCTCCCCATTGAAGTCAATGGAGTTTCGGGCGGTTCGCCGGTTCGCGAACATTTGCGGAAGTTCGCGTTCGCCGTTCGCGAACCGAAAATTTCGGGTTCGCGACATCACTAATTATATGGTGTGATTTGAGGGAAGCAACAGTTCCCCTTTAAATATATATATATATATATATATATATACACACAAGTCAAAGGCAATTAGGTAGGCACTAGCCTAGTGCGGTGCCAACGTATATTAGGGACAGACTACCTGAGAGTGTGTGTAATTTTTTTCTTGTTTGGGGATTTGAGGGGTTTTATTTTTAGCTCTTGTACTACTGTTTTTAGCCCCCATTGGGCGTATTCCCCTGTGTAGACTTTTTATTTCTTTGGTACAACCATAGCTGTGTTCCCCTCTCCCCCAGCCACCTGGTCTTTGACCCCTACTCTGTTTTGGGTGATAGGAGGGGATTTCTTTAGAGTAGATATACCCCTGGCATTGTCTGTCCATGTTTTAATACGTATACTCTATACCTGGCTCTTAGACAGTACATATTTCCTATACAATGGTCCTTTTGTGGATTTGGTAGTTCAAGTTTTTTGTTATTAATAAAGGTTTTGTTTATCTCTTAGGGATTGGTTAGAAGTAAGGTTAGGGTTCGGGTAGGGTTAGGCTTAGGAGTAGGGGTAAGGTTAGGTTCTGATATAAGAGACTAGGGTTAGTGTAGGGTTAGGCGTAGGGTTAGGGTTAGGGTAGGGTTAGGGTTATGGTTAGGCCTAACCATAGCCCTACTTCTAACCCAACCCTAACCCTAACCCTACTCCTAACCCTAACCCTACTCCTAACCCTACTCCTAACCGAACTCTAACCCTACTCCTAACCAACCCTAACTCTACTCCTAACCCAACCCTAACCCTACTTCTAACCCTAATCCTACTCCTAACCCAACCCAACCCTAACTCTACTCCTAACCGAACCCTAACCCAACTCCTAACCCTAACCCTATTCCTAACTCAACCCTAACCCTACTCCTAACCCCAACTCAACCCTAACCCCTAACCCAACCCTAACCCAACCTTAACCCTACAGTAACCCAACACTAACCCTGCACTTACCCGAAGTCCCAAAGTGCTGAACTGCCGAAGTGCTGAATTGCTGAATTTCCAAAGTGTCGAAGTGCCGAATTTCAGAAGTGTCGAGCCGAATTGCCGAAGTGCCGAATTTTGGAAGTGCCCTAACCCTACTCCTAACCCTACACCTAACCCTACCCCTAACCCAACCCTAATCCTACACTAACCCTGCACTTACCCGAAGTCACGAAGTGCCGAAGTCCCGAATTGCCAGAGCTCTGAATTCCCGAAGTCCCGAATTTCGGGCGTGCCGAACCGAACTGCCAAAGTGCCGAATTGCCGAAGTCCCAAGTTTTGGAAGGGGCCGAACCGGACCAAAGTGCCGAAGTGCTGAATTACTTAAGTCCTGAATTTCAGAAATGGCGAATCTAACTGAAGTGCCAAATTGCCTAAGTCCCGAATTGCAGAAGTACCGAATTGCGGAATGCCGAACCGAACCAAATTTTTTGCCCATGCACATCCCTAATATATATATTAACAATATATATATATATGATGAACTGCTAAAGGAATGTCTAAGATAACAACAGATGGAGGATGCATTAAAAGAGGAGGTTCCATGGCAAGACAAACATCACCATGGGGTGTACCACTGGCAGTTAGTGGATGTGACTCACATGACAAAATCCTACCAATGGTCTGAAAAGGCAGAACTGAAAAATAGCACTGAGGCATTAAACCTAGAAGCATGAGGTTGGTTACTGATAGGGTATTTACTCATAGGTTAGCTCCTCACCTCACAGAAGCAAGGACAGGAAATAGAACTCTAAAGTTTGTATAAATAGATCCTCCCCCTTCCCATCAGGCAGTCTTTTTTTTCTGTCCTTTACAGCAGTTTGGAAGGAGTATGCATAAGCAGGCCTAGATTTTTTTTTATGTTCACCAGGCCATATTTTTCTGGCCCTGCCAGGGTTCAGCTTCTAAGTCCTGAAAACCCAGCAACAGCACCTCTGTATGAGTTTGCTAGTCTGGGTACCCCTTTAGTGACCAGGGGTTGGACCAAATTTCTCCCTCAGGGGATGAAAGTGGTCCATTGCATTCATGCCAGGATTCAGCCTCTTATCTCTGCAGATCCAGCAACAGCACATTTCTATGAGTTGCCAGCCTGGGTAACTCCTTCAGCGACCAGGGGTTGGACCCAACTCCCTCCCTCAGGGGATAAAAGCGGACCGCTACATACATGAGGCCCAGCTGGGGCTATTCCTCTTTTACCTGAAGACCCAGTAACCAGCACTTGCATAAGTTGATTACCTAGGTATGCCTCTTCTATGTATTCCACCATAACTGGGGTTTGTTTTAAACCTACCCCCCACTGGTAATGACGAATGGCATATTGGGTACAGATAGAAGCCTTTAAACAGTTTAGGCTGTCAGTTGTTCAATTCCCCAGTTGCTGCTCAAATTCGAGTCTGCAGCTGTCCATCTGTCTTTATGGCTGTTTAGTATGTTTTCCCTTCTCAGGTGAGTGCATTAGTAATTTAACCCCTTAAGGACGGAGCCAAATGTACACGTTGTGAACAAACCAAAATGCAAACAAAACCTGGTATTTGCGCTACATGTCTGTCCAACCGTAATTCACCTCTTTCATAGTAAATGCACCCACCCTTATTATATATCATTTTATTCAGGGGAAACAGGGCTTTCATTTAATATCAAATATTTAGCTATGAAACATAATTTAATATGAAAAAAATGGGAGAAAATACGATTTTTTTTTATTTTTTTAGTTCTACATGACATTTTAAAGGTCAGTGTCATAATACTGTTTGCTTTTACTGCAATAAAATACACATATTTGTATTCAGTAAAGTCTCACGTGTAAGACAGTACCCCCTATGTACAGGTTTTATGGCGTTTTGGGAAGTTACAGGGTCAAATATAGCCCGTTACATTTGAAATTGAAATTCGCCAGATTGGTTATGTTGCCTTTGAGACTGTATAGTAGCCCAGGAATGAAATTTACACCCATAATGGCATACCATTTGCAATAGTAGACAACCCAAGGTATTGCAAATGGGGTATGTCCAGTCTTTTTTAGTAGCCATTTGGTCACAAACATTGGCCAAAGTTAGCGTTAGTATTTGTTTTGTGTGTGAAAAATGCAAAAAACGCCAATTTTGGCCAGTGTTTGTGACTAAGTGGCTACTAAAAAAGACTGGACATACCCTGTTTGCAATACCTTGGGTTGTCTACTATTGCAAATGGTATGCCATCATAGGGGTAATTTTCATTCTTGGGCTACCATAAGTCTCAAGGTAGCGTAACCAATCCTAGCCCGAAGATATGAAAAAAATGAAAGCGCCAAGCGCTATATTTGAGCGCAGCGGCTTTAAAACAGCACATAGTACTGGTAATACTCAGGAGGCACCGCTGAACTCTAAATATTTTGTATTTCAAAACGGTAAAAGTATCACAGCAATAATATTGTCCGTATAATGCGGTTTGTGCGTGAAAATGCAAAAACTTCACTTTTACTGGCGATATCATGGATTTGTAATACATTTTTACTGTTTTGAAACACTATATTATGTTCAGAGAAGTCTCCCAGCAGAGTAGAACAGTACCCCCCATGTACAGGTTTTATGGTGTCTCGGAAAGTTATAGGGTTAAATATAGTGCTAGCAAATTAAATTCCCTTTACTTTCGGCATGGGTTGTCAGGCAGGTCCTGCTATTTGTAATTAATTAAGATACCTAATTATGTAAAAATATTACATAAATATATATGTAGAATTAATATATGTGTATATATATACGTATGTGTATATATATGTATATATCTATAGAATTTTTTTTAAAATATTTTTATTTATATATAGGTATATATATAGTGATATATACGTATATATTTATGTATATAGATAGATATATTATTTCGTTCTACGTGTATTTTGATATATATATATATATATATATATATATATATTAATTTCACAGTACAGTTAGAACGAAATAACACACATCTATATATTTTTTAATTATTTATTTTTAATTATTTTTTTAATTTTATTTTTTTACGTATTTACATTTTTATTTTTTTTATATTATATATAAATATATATATAACAATAATTATATATATATTTAATCAGTATCAGTCTACGTGTAATTTGATATTAATATATATATATATAATTATATATATATTAATAGTAAAATATACCTAGACGGTGTACATGTGTGTATGTATATGTGTATATATATACTTAGATCATATATATATAATATATATATATATGATCTAAGTATATATTATTATTTTTTTTACACTTTTAACTTATTTTAATTTTATTTTCAGCCAGCAGGGGGACCACCTGTCATTACAGGCAGCCCCCCTGCTGGCAATGCAGAAGCCAGCTATCCCCGGCCATGTGATTGTGGGGTCCTCGCTAGGACCCCACTCTCACACGGCCTGGGGCTTCTTGGAGGACGGACGTGCCGCAGGGGGCTCCATGGGAGTCCCCCCACCGCGATCGCCGGCGTGGGACCGCCGGCGACCGGGTAAGTACCAAAAGACCGGAGGGCGTACTATTACGCCCGGCGGCGTTTAGAGCCGCCTATAATAGGGCGTAATTGTACGCCCTCCGGTCTGAAGGGGTTAAATTAAAAACTAGCATAGGCCCCTAAGTTTCTGTTCTTTCAGTTCCTCCCAGTTGCTTACATTAGGCTTCCTTCTAAGAAATAGGTCACATTTAGGAGGTTTGTGTGGTGAGGATTTAGGTAAGTTTATAGTTGCAATAAAGCATGTTCCAAAAGAGTGCGGATAGTGCAAGGATGCATGTTCCAAAAGAGTGCTGATATTGCAATGATGCATTGTGCAAAAGAAAGTGGATAATGCAAGGATGCATGTTACAACAGAGTGCTGATAATGAAATCCTGACTGTATAAAGTCTACCTGAACACCACAGTCTTGAAGACCGTGAAGACACATAGTGAGAGAAAGCTTTCCTAACTGAATGATTGAATTACACAAATGAATATGTCATGGATTTTACAACCTGACACACATAGGCGTGCGCAGCCTATTGCATTAGGATGTGCACCCAAAAGCACATGCACACGCTGCATATATATATGTATGTATGTATATATATGTGTATATATATTTATATATATATATATATATATATATATATATATATATATAGTTAATACAATGCTAAACAAAAATCTGCACACCAGTCAAGCCATAAGACTTGCTTTTCCCACAGAAATCCCAAATCAGCAGTGATGTTACAACCGCAAAGGATTCTGGGTGGGTATATGCAAATTAGTTTAACAAAGAATCAAATTTTTGCCTCATTCCATTTTAAACATGGATTCCTTTTAATTTGTGTTTGCAGTATACAACTGCTTGGAACACAATTTAGGATAAGATGCAAAACCAGTGAACCACTCATGGACAGTTGTTTCGTTGTTAATGCAACTCTTCAGCAGGTTGGTTACTGGTTTGCTTATGGAGGCTTGGTAGTGCTTAGGAAGCAAAATCAAATAGATTTATGGTGGGGAAAAGGTGTGATTGAAAACCCCTTCCACCTGAAGTATGTGGATAGTTAATACAATGCTAAACAAAAATCTGCACATCAGTCAAGCCATAAGACTTGCTTTTCCCACAGAAATCCCAAATCAGCAGTGATGTTACAACCGCAAAGGATTCTGGGTAGGCATATGCAAATTAGTTTAACAAAGAATCACATTTTTGCCTCATTCCATTTTAAACATGGATTCCTTTTAATTTGTGTTTGCAGTATACAACTGCTTGGAACACAATTTGGGATAAGATGCAAAACCAGTGAACCACTCATGGACAGCTGTTTCGTTGTTAATGCAACTCTTCAGCATGAGGTTGGTTGCACAGTTTTTTGCTTAGTGAGGGAAACTAGTATTAGTAGTGCTTTGGGAAGCAAAATCAGAAATAGGTTATGGTGGGGAAAAATTGTGATTGAAAAGAAACCCTTCCACCACAGAGTATGTGGATAGTTAATACAATGTTAAACAAAAATCTGCACACCAGTCAAGCCATAAGACTTGCTTTTCCCACAGAAATCCCAAATCTGCAGTGATGTTACAACCGCAAAGGATTCTGGGTGGGCATATGCAAATTAGTTTAACAAAGAATCACATTTTGCCTCATTCCATTTTAAACATGGATTCCTTTTAATCTGTGTTTGCTGTATACAACAGTTTGAAACACAATATAGGAAAAGATGCAAAACCAGTGAACAACTCATGGACAGCTGTTTCGTTGTTAATGCAACTCATCAGCATGAGGTTGGTTACTGGTTTGCTTATTGAGGCTTGGTAGTGCTTGGGAAGCAAAATCAAGAACAAATATAGGTTATGGTGGGGAAAATTGCTTGATTGAAAACCCACTCCCACCTGAAGTATGTGGATAGTTAATATAATGCTAAACAAAAATCTGCACACCAGTCAAGCCATAAGACTTGCTTTTCCCACAGAAATCCCAAATCAGCAGTGATGTTACAACCGCAAAGGATTCTGGGTGGGCATATGCAAATTAGTTTAACAAAGAATCACATTTTTGCCTCATTCCATTTTAAACATGGATTCCTTTTAATTTGTGTTTGCAGTATACAGCTGCTTGGAACACAATTTAGGATAAGATGCAAAACCAGTGAACCACTCATGGACAGCTGTTTCGTTGTTAATGCAACTCTTCAGCATGAGGTTGGTTACTGGTTTGCTTAGTGAGGCTTGGTAGTGCTTGGGAAGCAAAATCCAAATAGGTTATGGTGGGGAAAAATTGTGATTGAAAACCCCTTCCACCTGTAGTATGTGGATAGTTAATACAATGCTAAACAAAAATCTGCACACCAGTCAAGCCATAAGACTTGCTTTTCCCACAGAAATCCGAAATCAGCAGTGATGTTACAACCGCAAAGGATTCTGGGTGGGCATATGCAAATTAGTTTAACAAAGAATCACATTTTTGCCTCATTCCATTTTAAACATGGATTCCTTTTAATTTGTGTTTGCGGTATACAACTGCTTGGAACACAATTTAGGATAAGATGCAAAACCAGTGAACCACTCATGGACAGCTGTTTCGTTGTTAATGCAACTCTTCAGCATGAGGTTGGTTACTGGTTTGCTTAGTGAGGCTTGGTAGTGCTTGGTAGCATTGTATTAACTATCCACATACTTCAGGTGGAAGGGGTTTTCAATCACAATTTTTCCCCACCATAACCTATTTATATATATATATATATATACACACACTGCTGTGTGTGTGTGTGTGTGCTGTGTGAGGGTGCTGTTAGTGTGATGTGTGTGTGACGGTGCTGGTAGTGTGCTATGTGGGTGAGGGTGTTTGTGTGTGTGTGCTTGTGAGGGTGCTGTTAATGTACTGTGTGTGAAGGTGCTGTTTATGTGTGTGTGTGTGAGCTTGTGAGGGTGCTGTTAATGTACTGTGTGTGAGGGTGCTGTTTGTGTGTGAGGGTGTGTGTGTGTGTGTGTTTGTTAGGGTCCTGTTTGTGTTTGTGAGGGTACTGTTAGTGTGCTGTGTGTAAGTGTGCTGAGTGTGTTTGTGAGGGTGCTGTATGTGTGTGTCGGTGCTGTGTATGTCTGTGGCTGCTGTATGTGTGTAGGTGCTGTGTATGTCTGTGGGTGCTGTATGTGTGTAGGTCCTGTGTATATCTGTGTTTGCTGTATGTGTGTGGGTGCTGTATTTGTGTGAGTGCTGTGTATGTCTGTGGGTGCTGTATGTGTGTTGGTGCTGTGTATGTCTGTGGGTGCTGTATGTGTGTTGGTGCTGTGTATGTGTGTGGGTGCTGTGTGTCTGTTGGTGCTGTATGTGTGTTGGTGCTGTGTATGTGTGTGGGTGCTGTATGTGTGTTTGGTTATGTGTGTGTGTCTGTGGGTTGCTGTGTGTGTGTTGGTGCTGTGTATGTGTGTTGGTGCTGTGTATGTCTGTGGGTGCTGTATGTGTGTTGGTGCTGTATGTGTGTTGGTGCTGTATATATCTGTGGGTGCTGTATGTGTGTTGGTGCTGTATGTGTGTTGGTGCTGTGTATGTCTAAGTGTGCTGTATGTGTGTTGGTGCTGTGTATGTCTGTGGGTGCTGTATGTGTGTTGGTGCTGTGTATGTCTGTGGGTGCTGTATGTGTGTGGGTGCTGTATGTGTGTTGGTGCTGTGTATGTCTGTGGGTGCTGTGTATGTCTGTGGGTGCTGTATGTGTGTTGGTGATGTGTATGTCTGTGGGTGCTGTATGTGTGTTGGTGCTGTATGTGTGTTGGTGCTGTATATGTCTGTGGGTGCTGTATGTGTGTTGGTGCTGTGTATGTCTGTGGGTGCTGTATGGGTGTTGGTGCTGTATGTGTGTTGGTACTGTGTATGTATGTGGGTGCTGTATGTGTGTTGGTGCTGTGTATGTCTGTGGGTGCTGTATGTGTGTTGGTGCTGTGTATGTATGTGGGTGCTGTATGTGTGTTGGTGCTGTGTATGTCTGTGGGTGCTGTATGTGTGTTGGTGCTGTGTATGTCTGTGGGTGTTGTATGTGGTGTGTGTGTGTGTGCTGTATGTGTGT
>OW240915.1:176371716-176464951 GCA_933207985.1 Pelobates cultripes | reverse complement strand
GTGTGTGTGTCTGTTAGTGTGTGTGTCAGTGTGTGTGTGTCTGTTAGTGTGTGTCTGTTAGTGTGTGTCTGTTAGTGAGTGTGTGTCTCTGTTAGTGTGTGTATGCGTATCTGTCAGTGAATGTGTGTGTGTGTAAGATCAGTGTTTGAACTGAGTAATTTTGCCTAGTTACACCAAAACAAACTGGGTAAGTACCTATTACAAACTGTGGTTTCTCTACTTCAGTTTTATAAATGAAGGAGATAAGAGAAACATGCTGCTTTCTGACTTTGCATTAGTATTCGGCTCCCACATATGAGTTTCACGATTAGCAATTAAACTCTTTAGTTGGACTGCAGGTGTTACTGAACCTGTCTGAGAATTCCTCCCACTGGAGAGAAGCAGTCCACATTTCCAAAATAAAGGCTAGTAATGTTCAATAACAGTTAATAGTGCTTTATGTGTGCACACCTATGCAGATAGATGAGATATGGTGTTAACAAAGTGTTTCTCTTGCCAGGTACCACTGATCTGTATACTGATTTTTTTTGTGTTTGGTGGCAGTGTTTAACCTTAATATGTATTCCTGACTTAACGGGACACTCCAGGCACCCAGACCACTTCTGCCCATTGGGGTGGTCTGGGTGCCAACTCCCACTGCCCTTAACCCTGCAAGTGTAATAATTGCAGTTTTCACAAACTGCAATATTTACTTTGCATGGTCAAGTTCTTCTCTAGACAGCCACTAGAGGACACTTCCGTGTTCATTAGGTCTCCCCCGCCGACGGCTGCGCATGCACAATAGGTCTCCCCCGCCGGCTGACATCGGCGGGGGAGGAACGTAGGCGGAGCCTGACCCAGTGCCAAGGGACATCAGCGCTGGATACAGGTAAGTCACTGAAGGGGTTTTAACCCCTTCAGCAACTTGAGATGGGAGGTGGGAGAGAGAGGGGACCTGCAGTGCCAGGAAAATGGTTTGTTTTCCTGGCACTGGAGAGACCCTTTAAGATGAACAGCTGTTTGCAGGTGCACTACTTGGGCTATTTATTGCTCCCATGAGTTGGTAACTTTGAAGCAATTACGAAACTGTTTTCACTGGTATGCTTTACTGTCTCTAATCTAATTTAACTTTGATTTTAAATCTGTTGATATTGGCTTTTTCTTTCACCTGGTATTAGCTTTAGTGATCATGTTTTATTTTATGCAAAATTCTACTTTGAAAAATTCACCAATCCTGGTCTAGTTTATACTTTTTATTCCCAATGCTCTGGAGGGTTTACAATATTATTTAATTAACTTTCTTAAATTGAAGAATGTGCTATTTGTTATATTCAGTATTCTGCTATTTTATCCCTTGGGGACCTTGAGTTTGGCAATCTGTTTAATGTCATAATGGCATTTGTTTTGCTCTTAAGGGGTTAAGTATCAGACTTTCCCACAGATTCCCATGTTGTGAAATTGAACATTATAATTTCCTTTCTGCAATAAAATGTATTATTTTGGGCTCATATGCTCCAGGTAACTTTAATGCTGGTTATTGCAAGTATTTTAAATGACATTAAAATGCCCTTTAGTCACCAGACCATTGTACCAGGTTTACTATTTCAGGTAAAATTCACCTGCTACCAGAACAATAAGGTAAATCGCTGAACATGAAGTCTCATTACTGTCCTCGTTTCTGATGTTCAAGGGGATTCTTCTAGGTGTTGTACTATCTGGATTTAGCAGCCAATGTATAGCTTTAAGTTGTTGATTCATCCTGCATAATGTAATATCAGAGCTTGTTTGTGACAAACATTTGGCTGAATGTTTCACATGGTCTCTGTACCTAGATCCATATATGTGATGGTCATTCCTAACATTGCATTGTTATAATTCTTGTGGATTATATGCTTGGACTGGTGTTGATATCTTTGCAGATAAAACAAACTGCAGAATGATCTTAATATCACCATAGGCTCTGCCATAAGTACTTCATCACTATCTGAAGATAAGGTCAGTGTAAGTAGGTGGTTCCTTGTTTTCATAAGGACAACTGAATATCTTCTACTCTGCTACTTATTACATGCCTGTTGCCACAATGCATACTGTGCCTCTGGTTACCACCTTTTAATTGGTGTCCTGCCTATTGCCTATCCCCTACTGACATTGCACAACAGGCTCCAATCTTTTTTGATTCTACTGTTTGGCAAAATCTGTACTATTTACAATACTTTTAACTTTACATGTAGGTCCTGACGTTGTTGGCCTACATTGCCTACTTATAATTTAGTAGTTGCCACAATTTCTATGGTTCATATTAATATTTTTTAACTATTCTGAATTATGTGATTCTTCATGACTTTGCCTAGTAATATCTACTTGTGTTATTGGTTTCTACCTCTCCTGTAACTGTTCATTACTGTATCAAACAATTCATTCACAGTGGGAGATACTGGTGAGAGTCTGATTTTTGCAATATATAATCATTATTGCTGTGTTTTAATAACAGACTTTCTTATTTCTCTACTAGGCTCTGCCTTTCTCTTACAGGTAGATATTATTTTGTTTCCTGTATCTACAGGTAAGTATTACACTTAGCAAGACAAAGCGGTGTGAATTGTCTTCAATTAAATACATCCAGAAAATAGTAAGATTTTTCTGTTTAATTCTCGCCCTGCTATAAAACAGGGGGTGGCTGTTTTCATCCAACACTTTCTAAAATATCATGGATTGTTCAAGTCTGATTTCTGGAAGTTATGCCTTTGTCCAGGTACCACCATCCATTTGCTATTTAATTTTATATTTGAGTCTCTCTCTCTCTCTCTCTCTCTCTCTCTCTCTCTCTCTCTCTATATATATATATATATCTCTCTCTATATCTATATATATATATATATATATATATATATATATATATATATATATATATATACACACACACACATACACTGCTTGGGTATTCCCCATGTGTAAATACTGCCATGATTGATCAAGAATGTGGAAAATTGTTTCATACTTACTGTAATTTTCTTTTCCTGATCATTATTCATGGCAGCATTACGTTCCCACCCAACTACTATAATAGTTGTGGAACTAGTTACAAAGACTGCCTGACGGGAAGGGGGAGGATCTATTTATACCAACTTCAGTGTTCTATTTCCTATCCTTTCTGAGGGGAGGAGCTTATCCATGAATAAATGCTGCCATAATTAATGATCAGGAAAAGAAAATTATGGTAAGTATGAAACAATTTTTCATATAAGTAGGCTTGGCACTACACCAGTATAAAAAAAAAAAAAAAAAAAAGTCGTTAAATGCCTTGGTGCTGAAAACCATGTTGTGTATGTGTGTGTGTATGTGTGTGTGTATGTATATAGTTGGCAAAAAAAAGGTTGCTAAATCTTCAATAGTGTTTTATTTTAAGTGAAAATATTTCAAATCAACTGTGCTTATCAATTCACATTTTGGCCTTTTTCAAGATGAATAAAAACTCACATTTAAAGGAGCAAGGGTTCACTACTATTTACAATTTGAATAACAATTGTTAAATTGCAAACCATGTGGCACTTATTACCCTTGGATACTCCCCAAATTGTTATATTCTTCCCCACTAGATCCAGATAGAGCATCAGGGCCTTGATCCAGAACATTATTAATGTCATAGTTTTCCCTTTTGCTCTTGAGTGATACTCAGCAGATATTGTATGGAAGGTTCTAATTTTATCTGTCACGAATTGTACTGGTTTTTGTCATGTGTTGTGTGCAATGTTTACTGTTATTCCATTATTTTCCTCCCCCTTTTCTAATCTAATATTGCTTTACTAAAACAAGTATGTATACAATGTTTTATATATGCGATTGACTCTTTCTTCTGAATTTAAATAAAAATTATCAAATAAAAAAAGATACAAAGTGTGTAACAATTTAATACATTTTATTATTGTTAGTAAGGTTCTCTGTCCCTGGTCCTCTCTACATTTCTACAGCTTTTTTCTTCTATTTTTTTTTTTAAGTTCTCTTCCTCTTGCTATTTCCTCTTTTATCTTATGAACTGGATCATTTTGTATTCATCATTATGTTTATGTAACCAGAAGACACTTTTGAATAACTTGTCACAGATTCCAACAGATATTCTTTGTTTTCTAATCAGATTCTTCAAGACATTGACTTTCCAGACTTTGTTGCTGCTATAAGAACGTTGTGCCAATTGATGATTTTTGTAATATGAGAGATGCCACTGTGCCCCTCTTCCCATTTCTCTCTAACACTTTCTTAATCATTTTGAATTTATGTGGATCAATCTTACTGGCACAAAATACTGTCTATGCAATATTTTAGTGTGATTCTATAGCTGCCTTTTAATGTTGCTATTTCTTTTGGGGGCCCAAGGGCATTCATTACAGGGTTGGCCGTCGGATCTTAAGACAAAGTATTAGGAACAATGTGCACTCTGGGCAGCTCTATTAGAGTCACTGCACCCATGCATCCCACTAGTCTTTAACATGGGCTTATGATATATCCTAAAGTATGGCAGTGATTTTTCTACATTTAAATCAGAACATTTTAAATATAAGTGGAATTAGTGGAAGCTGACTCTGTGGGGTCTGATGTGGTCATGATCCCCATGCACTTTGGGTTAAACAACACTTCACTTCCAGACACTTCTCTATCACATTTTATTCTTGCTTTAAAATGAAGACTTCTATAGACTTTGTCCTGCACACAAAAAAAGTCACTGTCAAAAAGGGGTACCTGATTATATAATAATGGATTAATCATAAGCCATACACCTTAGTAAATATATATGGTTCTAATGAAAGCCATCTCCTTTTGGTATGCTTTATTGCCAAGCTTTAATGGACCAGTATGCAAAGGTCAACATCTTGAATAAGAAATCCCCTTTTCTGGCATTTTTACATACACAAACATACACAAACGTCATTAAGATTCCTTAAATGTGCACTATGCACAGCAAACAGGCATTATCCTCAGAAGATTAATGTGTAGATTTTATACACTGGGCAACAGAGCTGGGTCATTCTTAGCAAGACTACTAAAGAAGAGACAGAATTATATTAGAATATCTTATTTACTAGATAAGAATTGCAACAAAATTCTAAATCAAAATACAGTCACTGTGTTTTCCTCATTTTACTCTAAATTTAATAATGTTCAGGCTGACGCCAACACGCACTACCCATCTAGCACAGAGATATCTGCTTTCCTTAATCCTATCCCAATCATGAGATTGACTCCCACCCAATAGTACTTCTGAGGAAGTCCTCATAATCATTTCCTATTTACATCAACATAACGCACACAGCTCAGATGGACTTCTGGGTTCCTACTACAAAATGTTTGCTGCCAGTTTGGGTCCCTGTTTAACAAGTATGTTTACATTGTGGATGAAGTTAGACTCTTTGCCTTCAGAACTCCTGGTGACCATAATATGATAATATATTCTGTCTACTTTCTATATACCTGCAGTAACACAAGTTATGCTGTACATGAGCATTTTGAGTGTGAGAACCTAGAGCTTTTTGTCAGCCTTTTAAATATTGATTTAATACAAATTATTTATTTTCTTTGTTTTTATGCTCTACCACAAGCATGTCAAACTCAAAGTCTAGCACGGGCCAAATAAACAAGGTTTAAGTTTATGTGGGACACAAAAACACAAGACAATTTTTTTTTTTCATTGAAGTGTAGGTTTATTTAGAAAAGTACAGTATAAACAAAAACCCTAGTACCCCCCTCTACTAAACTACAGACATGTGTCCATCAAGTTCAGCCTTCCTCACATTTATTTTTGCTGTTGATCCAAAAGAAGGCAAAAAAAAAAAAGTCTGAAGCACTTCCAATTTTGCAACAACCTAAGAAAAAAAATTCCTTCTTAACCCCAGAATGGCAGTCAGATTTTATCCTTGGATCAAGAAGCTATTACCCTACATTGAAAAATTACATCCTTGAACATTCTGTTTTTGCAATTATGCATCTAGTTGCTGTTTAAACATCTGTATGGACTCTGATAAAACCACTTCTTTAGGCTGAGAATTACATATTCTTTTGGTTCTTACTTCTTTCTACCAGTTTAAACGCATGACCTCGAGTCCTATGAAAAGTCCTGCTTGTGAATAGATTTTCACATAATGGTTTGTATTGGCCCCGGATATATATGTTATCATATCCCCTCTGAGGCAAAGTTTTTCTAAACTAAAGAGGTTTAAATTTGTAAACATTTCTTCATAGCTAAAATGCTCCATTCCTTTTAATAATTTTGTAGCCCGTCTCTGCACTCTTTCTAGTGCCATAATATTCTTCTTTGGAACAGATGCCCAAAATTGCACAGCATATTCAAGATGTGGTATTACCATCGATTTATAAAGAGGCAAAATGATATTCTCATCCTGAGAATGAATGCCCTTTTTCATGCTGGCCTTAGCCACTACTGAATGATATTGCACATTGTTGCATAGTTTGTTGTCTATAAAACAATTCCCAAGTCCTTCTCATGTGTTGTCATCCCTAATTCGCTTCCATTAAGGGTATACGTTGCTTGTGCATTCTTTACACCGAAGTGCATAACTTTGCATTTATCTACATTAAATTTAATCTGCCATTTGAATGCTCAGTTCCCCAGTCCATCTAAATCCCTCTGCAGCAAAGAAATATCTTGCTCACATTGTATTACTTACTACAGAGTTTTGTGTCCTCTACAAACACTGAAACATGACTTTCAATGCTTTTTTTTAAAGATAATTTTTAAACATATTAAATAGAAGGGGTCCCAGAGCAGAACTTAAATCTTTTTGCAACAAATAGAATTTCTCAATATGCATCCATTACACTAATACCTCATGTGTGCAATCTGATAGCAAAAGAATTGCAGCATGGAAATAATCATATATGTATGGTACCCCAGCCCTCCTTTAAATGAATGCACAAAATGTGTGGTGTTGGCCATTAGGAGCACCTATGCCCCCAAAGAAACCAGTGAAAAATTGGGGCCAGCTAGGGCAACAAGTGGAAAATATGAAGCAATTTGGGAAGCTTCATCATTTTTAAGGTACTTATCCGGCCCAGCAACAACAATGTAACATGTTTCATGCTATCATATTGCACACTGATGAGGTCTTAGCGTAATGGATGCATATTGAGAAATTCTATTTATTGCAAAAAGATTTAAGTAATGTCAGAAACGTGACCCTGGTCTTTGTAATAGCTTTTGAGTAAGTATTGTATGTTTTAAGTACACACTAAGGAAGCTATTTTTGCGCAATTGGGTGCTTTTTCTTTCTTTTTTTTTTGTATTTTTCAATTTGTTAGGTGTTAGGAGAACACTATTGCTTTGAAGTGCCGCACATTATTACTGCAATTTATATATACTTCATGATGGCCTCTAGTTCAGTAATCCAGTTAAGTAATATTCTTGGGTTTGTGTGCTGCAACCACCTTTTTCAAATTCCACCAGAGATTTTCTATGGAGTTCAAGTCAGGTGAGTGAGATGGCCACCGTAGAATTTTCAAGGACTTCTTATGCAAGCAAGTCCTTGTTGTATATGACGTATGCTTGGGATCATTTTCTTGTTGGAAGGTCCAATGAGGCCCAAGCGTAAGCTTCCTCACACTTCAATGAATCCATCTTGCCTGACACACACTGCAGGTTTCCAGTGCCAGAGGATGCAAAGAAGACCCAGAGTATCACCGAGTTACCGCCATGCTTAACTGTATGCAGAGTGTTCTTTTCAGTGTATACATCATTCTTCTTCTTTTAGACATATCAAAAATTTCAAAAATTAAAAAAAATTGCCTGTTTTGTTTCATCTCTCCACTGAACAGAATCTCAAAACTTCAGTGGCTTATTTATATGATTTTGAACAAATTGGATCCGACTTTTCTTGTGCTTTTGGGTCAGTACTGGTGTACGTCTTGGTGTTCTAGCAAGGAGACTTTCTGCATTTAGTACGCACGTTACTGTGCTTACTAAAACTGCAGGTCTTTTGCAGTCATTTAACACAACCGGCCTTCTCATACATCTAGTTGCAGCCATTGATAGCTTCTTTTTTCTGCAGGTTGTGTAACCACTGTACTTTCAACTTTGAACTTATAAACTATGCTTTCAACTGTGTCTCTAGGAACATTCGGTTCCTTCACTATCTTTTTGCATTCTCTTCCCTGTTTGTGAAGGGCGATGATCTATTCTCTTAACTTTGTGGACCATTCCTTTGACTTTTTCTAACATTCAGTCAAACTTGACACTCAACAACCCTAGCCAGTTCAGGTATTATAAGTGTTCCAACTCACACAGACTTGGTGCAACTAATGAAGCCCTTGATTAGTTGTATCATGTGTGCTTAAGACAACAGCTGTTTTGCATATTTGTGCTGTTGTAAAAGGTTCTGTTCAGGGGATTGAATAATTTTGAATCTGGAGATATCAAGGTGCATTTTAAGTTAAATTTGTGGAAACCACTTAAAGCATTTGTTGTGTTAAACTATTTCAATTGCTTTGTTTGATTTGTTCATTGCAAACAGCTGAAAATCTGTACATTTTGACAATAAACATGATTTTCAATGGGAGTTGAATAGTTTTGATTACAACTGTACATGCAGAGATGGGAAATGGTTTTCAGACATACATTTTCCTAAAAAATGTGGTGGAAAGCATTAATATGCTACAAAATCCACTAATCTTTTAGAAATTACTCTTACGATGGAACTTACTGCCATCTTGTTTACACAGTATATTTCACAATGCATCTTCAGCCAACTGGAGATGCCAAAATGCTGAGGAACCCTTAGTGCATATTTGGTGGCATTGCCCCATTCTACAAAAGTTCTGGCCCCAAGTACATTTCCTGCTTCAATCAGTGGGGAATGTACTGGCTATTAAATCACCTGAATTATTTTTTTACAGTTTCTCCCCAGCCAAAAATTTAGCAAGGGTGTTTATTATATATTTATAACATATTGCAAAAGCAATACAACAATTGTGTATTGCTCGGGCCTGAAAATCCCATGTTCCTCCATCTGTAATGAATGTGATCGATGGAGTGTATGAGTAGGAATAACCTAGCTTTCAATGTTGCATGTCACTCTTTGACCTCAGTGGCTCCCTAGGATATATGCACTGAGTAAGTAAACCGTAGCCTCAGGGCATATAGTACCTGTCAAGCGTAGCCTGTTGGTCCCTTAACTCATTATTTGTATTCTTGCTGCTTAAATCACAATGATACTTCTTGTAATCCTTGCTCATACTATTATAAATGTGTTTTGTTTTTTTGTTCACATTGTATTGTGTATTTAATTCATATAGCACAAGGTAGATCAATCTTTAAAGATTACTTACAAAGTGCAGGTGTAGTGACCCGTTCGCCAAACAGACAAAACCGATAGTATTGACTATCGAGTCTGGTTTATTTTTGAGGATTTCTTATATTTGGCTTTAGAGATCATTGGTACTTGTACTTTCTTCCTCCTACTTTGATTTTCCCTGTCCTCATGTTATCACGATTCACAGCACTTGCAGTATCACTATGACAAGGGGTGCCAAGTTAGGAACTCCGTCCGGACGTCATGTTGTCATTACGTCAACACATTTGCTCATGCACAATGGACACTCTATGGGATTAGTTTTGTCTGTTTGGTGAATGGGTCACTACATCTGCACTTAGTAAGTATTCTCTAAGATTTATTATTTGTGTGTGTGTATGTATATATATATATATATATATATATATATTTTATTTTTTATTTTTTTTTTACAAAATGCCTTTTGTCACTGGAGTTTTAGGTGACAAGCTGCCCTTTGCCCCTGGCTGTTGGAGGAGCCTGATTGCCAGCCTCCGTCCTCATGATTATAGCCCCGGGGAAATTTTGCCCTTTAAAAACATTATTTGCCATATCGGATTTTATTTCACTACTTCTGGCCCTTTAAGAACTGTAGGGAAGGATTGGTACTTTTTATATGGCACTTCGGATGCAGCCGAAGTGCCGAAGTAGTGGAAGTGGCCACCATTCGACAAACGAACACGTGGCGGCGGCCATTTTAATTTAGTCAACGCGTTCAGCTCCAAAGAAACCTCTGGCCTGGACCTTATTTCTCCCAGTTGTGTATAAACTGAGGAGTGGAGCATTGGCCCACCCTGCTCTCCAAATGCTCCACCCCAGGGGCCCATAACTAAACCTAGCTTTGTGTTGCACACCACACATACAACACGTACTTCCCCTGGGGTTAAATGTTAAAGGCCTCTCTACCTTCACTTTATCACAATATAAACTCTCACTGTAACACATAACCATCTTGATAAAGACTGGTTGGGTGAAATGTTGACACTGAGCAGCACCTTGGTATTTATTACATCCCCTGTTTTTGGATCACTTAGGCAGAGTGCCAGATTTTTATATATATATATATATATATATATATATATATATTAGATTGGATTAGTCGTATTAGTCCAGTAGACAAAATTCCAAAATACCAGAGTATTGCAATATGCAATGATACCTTTTTGATTGGACTAACATAATATTTCAAAGACAAGCTTTCGAGAGTCTTCCTCTCTTCAATTCGGAAGCAATACTTATCAATCTGTTTAAGTTTAACACTTAAAACAACTGATATTAGAGAGGTGTAGGAAGGGGTGGGGGGGGGGGTGGGAGGGGATGTCATGATCCTCCACTTAGTAATATATTTATTACTGAGAAATTAAAGTTTTACTATGTCTTTATAATACACACTTAATATAATTATGCTTCTCCTGAGATTTCCCAATAGAAGGCAACCATATTTTTGAAAGTATGCTAGAAAATTCATGACCCAAGGTAAAGCAATTCATGGTAAAAGCCCACTCTCTCCTTTCTACCTGGTGTTTGCTGACCATTAACAGAAGCTCCAGGACTCTGGGATCTCTCTGTTCAGTCTTAGGAAGTCTGATTTGCGCATGGCTCTTCAAAAAGTATAGGATTTGGAAGATTCACAAAGCAACAAATTTTATTTACTAGAGACTGAATGCATTCAACAGATGCAAATCTGTCTTCATGCAAGTGAACAATAATTTTAAGTACTATTTGCTTGTTGGCAGCACTAGCTTAAACCCTTGTTGGGGTAAGGGTTAATTATATGGCTGACCAGCACTTGCTAGATGGCTGCCATATAAAAAAAAATAATAATAATTAAGCAATAAAAAGCCTATGGAGGTCAATAAGACCCCTGTATTACTGTAAAGATGACCCCAGATGGCAAGTGGGTTCATGTCTACTAACTTGGTAAAACTAGTGACTAAGCACCCATTGCTGCCTAGCCACTAAAAAAAACCATGGGCACACCCCTTTCCTCATGCAACAGGGCCAGCATGGGAATAAGTATTAAAATAAAGGGGGGAGTAATACCCAATACACGCTGTTAACCCATTCATGCTGTGGCTCGTGTATACATAATTGTCAGGGTATGCAGCCATACCTGGAAATCATTTATACATGCTTTTTATAACTGCAAATTTAATTTGTTTACTGCAAATGAAATAAAATTTGCCATAACTACACTCACAGTGCATACAGCGCAGTTGCAGGGGGAGCTCTGATGCTGCAAGCGTCTGAATACTGAGACTAGCTCTCTGTATCAAGAGTTGCACAAGCCCACCCTTCAAGCCATCTTTTTCCCTATTTGCATATCTTCATAGTTGAATACCACCCGCGCCAGGCCCGCTGCTCTTCTCTTCCGCAGCAAGCTGAGGAGGAGCTGGAAATAATGATATCTGCATTAGCACTATACTTTCAATCTAATGTAAAATTAAACGATCTTCCCCTCTCACTACCTCCAATATAATGTATATCTGTGATGTGTATCTGTTGATGTGTGTCTTTGGGTTTATGTATGAATGTGTGCCTCTGAGTGTGCGCTGCTGTCGTGTATTGAGTGTTGTGATCTTTGTCTGTAGGTAGCACGGTCCTCTAGGGCAAAACCATGCACAGTCTTTCAATGCAACTTCATTCCAGGCACTTTATTTGTAAGTTTACATATGAGGCAGCAGCAAATGAAAACATAAATATAACAGGTTTCCCTTTAAACAAAAACCTAGCTCGTCTGAGCACTGACTCACTTTGTATATCCCTCTCTATCAGGGTTAAACTAACAAAAACATATTGCACCAACCTTATTAGATAGCAACACTCTGCTAGCTAGCCTGTTGCTTTCCTTTCTGCACTCCCAGTGCTCCAAGCCAGCCTTGCCCTGACTGCTTTCCTTTCTGCACTCCCAGTGCTCCAAGCCAGCCTTGACTGCTTCCTCATGCACTCCCAGTGCTCCAAGCCAGCCTTGCCCTGACTGCTTTCCTTTTTGCACTCCTAGTGCTCCAAGCCAGCCTTGACTGCTTCCTTTCTGCACTCCCAGTGCCTAATCTCCTTGACTCTCTATCTGGAGAGAACAGCCTCTCTCCTACCTGCTTCCTGGGAGGAAGCCAGCAATCCCTCTCCTCTTTTTCCTGCCTAGCCGGGAGGGGTTTATTCCCACTGCAACAGCTCATTAAATGCAGCTAAGCAGTGGGTTGGAGACCGTCCAAAAAACCCTGGCCTGGATCTATGTCTCCCCAGAAAACCACTAAACTGTGGAGTGGAGCATTGGCCCACCCTTCTCTCCAAATGCTCCACCCCAGGGGCCCATAACTAAACAATCCTTTGTGTTGTGCAACACACAAACTACACGTACTTCCCCTGGGGTTAAAAGGCCTATCTGCCTTCACTTTATCACAGTGTCTATGTGTTTATGTCTATGAATGTATGTGAATCTATAGATGTGTGTGTATATGTGTGTCCAAGAGGCAATGATATAGTAATGCAGCAACATATATCCTATTGTACAGCGCTATGGAATTTGCTGGCGCTATATAAATAATAATATATTTAGTGACAATATGAGTGTATATTTAACAATATATGCAGGAAGTACATGGGTCCAATGTAAGAGTATTGCTGGAATATGTGGGGGAAATGTCAATTTTACAAATAGAAATAAGTTATAATACTGTAAAATATATCTATATATATACACTATCTATGCATACTGAAACAAAAAAATCATTTTAAACTTTTAAGAACAATCAAAATACCGTATTTTTCACTCCATAAGACGCACCTCACCATAAGACGCACCTAGTTTTTAGAGGAGGAAACCCAGAAAAAAAAAATATTCTGAACAAACTGTTCCATAGTGTTTCTTACTATGGGACAGTTTGTTCAGAATATTTTTTTTTCTCCCCTGTCCCATAATGATCTTTAACCCCCCCTTTCCTCTGTCCCATAGTGATTGTTAACCCCTCCTCCCTGTCCCATAGTGTTCTTTAACCCCTCCTACCCTTGTCCATTAGTGTTCTGATCCCATAGTGTCCCCCCTCCCATTGTTCCATAGTGCACTTTCCCTCCCATAGTGTCCCCCTCCCCTTCTCCCATAGTGTCTCCCCCTCCCCTTCTCCCATAGTGTCGCCTCCTCCCCTTCTCCCATAGTGTCCCCCTCCCTTTCTCCCATAGTGTCCCCCTCCCCTCCCCTTCTCCCATAGTGTCTCCCCCTCCCTTTCTCCCATAGTGTCTCCCCCTCCCTTTCTCCCATAGTGTCCCCCTCCCTTTCTCCCATAGTGTCCCCCTCCCCTTGACCCATAGTGTCCCCCACCCCTTCTCCCATAGTGTCCTCCTCCCCTTCTCCCATAGTGTCCTCCTCCCCTTCTCCCATAGTGTCCTTCTCCCCTTCTCCCATAGTGTCTCCCCCTCCCTTTCTCCCATAGTGTGTCCCCCTCCCCTTAACCCATAGTGTCCCCCTCCCCTCGTCCCATAGTGTCTCCCCTCCCATTGTCCCATAATTACTTACCTGTCTTGGAGCGTGGGCCGGCTTCACAGCGCGCTCCGCCGTCCAGGAACTTCTATTTCAGGTTCCGGTTTCCGGCGGGACTGAAAGGAAGTGCACACTCAGTGTGCACACTTCCTTTCAGTCCCGCCGGAAACCGGAACCTGAAATAGAAGTTCCTGGACGGCGGAGCGCGCTGTGAAGCCGGCCCACGCTCCAAGACAGGTAAGTAAATCTTCACATTCGCTCCATAAGACGCACAGACATTTCCCCTCACTTTTGAGGGGAAAAAAAGTGTGTCTTATGGAGCGAAAAATACGGTAATAGGATGCTGAGGATTTGTTTTGTTTTTTGCAAACCTCTTGGTAGTGAAGGGTTAAGAAGCTAGCCAGTAGATAACTGTAAAAAAAACAGAGAAACTGCCGACAGTAAATCTGCCTTTAAAGCTGAGGCACCTTAGTACTAATTATGCATATAATATCAGTAAAATATTATTTAAAACAATTCTCCAAGATGTTTGTTTTTTTTTAAATATGTGGTAAGTGAGAAAATGTGAAATGTGGTTAGTCAATTACTGATTTACATAATTTAAGAAAAATAGCCAAAATATGAAAGTTTTTCTTTAATTTTTTTTGTTCCTAACATTTTTGGTTCTTTTAACAGTTCAGTGCTATTCACTATTTAGTAAATAAACCCCCAGGCCTAAGAAACAGTTTAGACACACAAAGCACTTCAGCTTCCAAGCCAAGACTGTGTGCAATTGTGTGTTTAAGCGAGTGAGGGTGGCTCCAGCCAATGAGAAGCTTTTGCTTAATATATTCCCTGGCACAAAGTCTGGGGTTGGGCAAATAGACGGTTTGTAAAGGCTGCAGACAGTAAGCTGTTTTTTTTTTTTTTTCATAAACCATATGACCCTCGAATCCACAGGGAATATATACTAAGATCTACCCATGTATGCCTGAAACCGTAGATTGTAGACAATACTACTATCATGTATGCAAGTTATTAATGCATTATAGTCATGTACAGCAGTGATCCCCAACCCAGACCTCATGGACCACCAACAGTCCAGGATTTGTAAGTATCTCCATTGTAAAAAAAATAAAAAAAATAAAAAAAAAGGGAAATACATAAATCCTGGACTGCTAATGGGCCATGAGGACTGGGTTGTGGACCACTGATGTACAGTACTGTACTGTATAGAGTACTGTGCATAATGACAACGTTTATTTTTAAAATGGCACAAGAGCTGTGATACTGTGAGAGTTGACAGGACATGTGGTGATGAAATCAAGAATGGAGCGCAACCGCAGTTAAGTAGAATCATTGGAAGGGAATGAAACACGCAGAAGAAACTACATAATAAATGCATGTTGTTTTTAGAGGTAAATCTAATTAATTGTTTTTAAAAAATTTATTGAGTGTTTATTGAAAAAGCTGGCCCCATTCTAGCATGATAGCATGATATAGTCCATGGTTGGTTTTAGTGACTTTTATTAGGAAGCACAATGGGGTTAACTAAGTAAACTCTAAATTATAGCAAATTTTGTAAAATTGTTAAAAAAAAAAAAAAAGCACCATTTAGACTAAAATAGCCAAACTGAAAACATTTGAGTTGAAGATTCTTTCCAGATAAGCTAATTGTTTCTAAATGTTAACTTTTGGATTTACATTTTCTACAGTTTAGTAAATTAATCCATATTATTTATACATAAAATACCAACATATTTCCTCATGTATTACCTATCATATTAACTATTCAGGCGTCTTTGTACTACCAAAAAACAGAATCATATATCAATGACTTTTTCCTTTTTCCTTTGGCAGTAAATGAGTAAATAATCCCTATTATTAGTTATAAAGTAGGAAAAGAGTTTTTGCTTTCTTAGTATCTATTATAATGGCATAACACTTCATCAATATGTCTTTTCATATCTTTATCTAATAATGTTGAACAGCTTGAAAGTAACGAATTTATAACAACAATTATCTGATTGCAATTTAATTAAAATCTTTAAAGTTTTGCTTCTTTCTGCGAATGCACTGATAGAATGAGTGCTTTAATCTCAGCAAGAACAGCTAACATTAAATCATACAAAGAAGTGAGTTTTCAAAATGTATTTTAGCTGATCAAGTTATACCTAAAGTAGTAAGGAGAATCCTTTCTCAGAACGTGTGTGTAAAATGAGATTTGCAGATTCACTTTGGTCATTTTTCATTGGTGAAGAAGGAAGTGAAATGTCATCTGCTTAAAGCAAATTTGACAGGGCTGACAAACTGATGGAGAGAGAGATCTAGTCTATTACTAAGTAGTATTTAAGAAAGCCCTCCTCTTGGCTGCACCCCACCCTACTGATTTACAAATCATTCTTTGTAGAGCCAAGATGTTTCTTCGGCAATCTCTCCTCCCTCTTTTAGCTGTTCTTAGCCACAGTGCTGAATACTGCTTTTCTATCAGTTGCACAATCTCCTCATGTCTGAGACTTGCTTATTAAGCAGGAGCTTTGAAAGGAAACCAATCAGTCTCGGTGACTTCAATCCGTTGCTTGTCTTAGTTAAAATAATGCTGGAAAGAAGGATCATGAGCTAGATAACAGCAGATTGAGGAGAGGAGTTTACTGTACTGTAGGCACAGCGTGGAAATACAGTTACACGATGGCCGCCTGATAAAGATAGAAGAGCCCTTTAGAACCAAGGTAAGAAATATACTTTCTGTGGTTCTGCTTTAATGCATGCAATTGGGACAAGGTGCTGGCAACTATGAAACTCCAACTGCATGAAAGTTTCAGTCACAAACTGTTTCAATAGTGCATATCCACGGATAGTTATTATGTCTGTAAGGGTAAACATGAGGTCAATTTGTCATTTCAATATTAATAAAAAAAAAAAAATATATATATATATATATATATATATATATATTATTTTTTTTCTTTTTTTTTTTCTTATAGCTAACCTTTAAGATGCATTGATTGCTATGGTACTTTAATTTAATTTTTTTTAAATCATTTTCAAATGATGTAGTTGATATGAAATGTATTAAAATGCCAGTTGTAAGATGTTTAGTCAGGTGTGTTAAAATCACTTTTGAATTTCAAAATATTCAGGTACAGGTACATGCAGGCTACTGCAAGCGATGCACATATTTATTATTATTGCCATTACTGGTATTTATAAAGTGCCAACATATTCCGCTGCGCTGTACTTACATTTGTTTTCACTGATACTGAACAAATAAGCTCTATTTTATTAAGTGAATACTTGTGAGATGCTATAGGACAGTGATGGTTAACTTCTGACAGGCCATTTGTTTTAGTGCATTGCATTCGTCAAGATGGTCATCTATTTGTTTGGGAGGCTAAGGATCACATGGGTCATAAGTCCACAACAGTTAATATTATCAACGTTTATCAGTGCTATGAATTATAAGCAGTATCTGCAGACTCTACAGATGAATTTGATGAGAGTCATGTATCCCTTAAAGGGATCTTATAGTGCCAGGAAAACAAACCCGTTTTCCTTGCACTATAGGCTCTTGGAGTGCCCCCCCTCCCTCTGTGCCAAAGGGGTTAGAAACCCCTTCAGCCACTTACCTGAATCCAGCCCCATTGTCCCTCGGCGCTGGGTCAGGCCTAATGTTAATGTGCGGCAATGGCCGTGTGCGCATTAGACCTCCCCATAGGAAGGCATTCAATGCTTTTCTATGGAGAAAATCTGATGCTGGAGGTCTGTGGACATCTAGCGTCAGATAACGGACCAAAAGTCATTTTGGATTCCAGAAGCCCTCTCATGGCTGTCTGATAGACAGCCACAGAGGGCAGACTTAGAGCTGCAATGTGAACATTGCAGTTCTATGGAACTGCAATGTTTTACATTGCAGCACTAAGTGCAAAAGGGTCACAGCACCCAATGAGCTGACGTGGTCTGGGTGCCTACAGTGTCCCTTTAGTTTTATTCTAGATCTAGAAGATGTCTAACCTCTCCCTAGGGTCAGATAGCTGCTCAGTTCAATTGTATAAAGAATCAAAGTCAGCAAAATACAGAGACTTAAACAGCTTTATCATTCCAGAAACCTAAACAGGCTATTGATAGTGCAAGTCTCAAAGATTATTTAATGAAAAGCAGCTGTGAGTAAATGAATATTGTGTGAGATTGGTAGGCACAGTCTTTACTAAAAATAATAACACCGTAATAAAGCAAGAGTTCATTAGCTGTATCCTTTGTAAAGAGCACATCAAGCAATAAATATAGAGATACTGCACACATTTGCTTACAGTAGATCAAAGCATATAAAATTGCTAATAGTGTAACTGAAAGGGGGGTGTGTGTGTGTGTGTGTGTGTGTGTGTGTGTGTGTGTATATATATATATATATATATATATATATATACGTATATCTTTCATGTGGTTCCATGTAATGCTACCACAGTACCTTACAGAGGAGAACTCTATCTCTCTATCTTAGTGTGATGTGAATTAGAGCAAGTATCAAGTGACAAAAAAAAGACTATGGACAAAATCAATACCTCAAAGAAAATATAATCAATTAGGCTAAAGATGTGTATACATTAAGACATGCATTAGTACCGCCTAAAATACCTCATGGATGGTATACATACTACCCAGGAGGGGTGAGAAAAATCATGTGTATATACACAAAAATAAAGTCAGCAAATATTATATTGATATTTATTTTTATGTCCTTGATTTTGATAATATATAATGGGTGATTATTTTTGTTACTTTATAATACTTGATTATAACTTATCAACAAGCCGATAACTGTATTTCTTTAATTTTAAATAATTGAATTCTGAGCAGTCATTCCAATCAACTATTTCATTTTAACCAATGCTGATGGTTCTTATTCCTTTGTACATATTTGCTAAATCAAGACTTGCAATTGGAATTATAAAGTTGAGCTTACAACATTTGATTGAGATTGTGCTTTATGCAAGTATATTCTAAACAGATCCACACAGGACATCAACAATTATTGTTGTTGTTGTTGTTTTTTTTTTTTATCTAAGTTATAAAAAACAACAACTTGAATCTATAAAATTGTATATATCTCCCAACAGTTTTCAGTCTACACTAATGGACTAATGCTGGTTCTTAATTACTTACCATTTATTGTTGATGGATAAATCTCAAATCATGTTATCATTGATTTCTGAAATAAAGCTTTGAAACTAATTAATTGTACAGTTTCTATTTAATTATACAGACTGATACTTTAAAATTGGTTTGTTGTGTTATACATATTTATATTACTTTCAACTTTTACATCTTTAATGACATATTCACGTTTCTGTATATCAAATTTGACAAACTTATTTGCTACAAAATCACCTTTCACTATATCACTAAAAAAATAATAATTAGTAACGATATTCAGAGTGATCAAAATAGTGCAGTATTTTGCATATGCTAAAGATGCGTAAATCTCATTTTTGCCATATCATTTGCTTTTTTCCATAAATCTTATTCACCTAGTTTTTATTCACATGGCAGTTGCATTCCCATCTTGCCATATTGTTGAGTTTTCCCTTTTTACCTTCCCATTTGAAAAAAGTCAGCCTACATTAATTGGTGTCAAATCAATAGTTCAACACTTCCCCAGTGCAAGTAAAACACTTATATATGTAAAAGAAAGGTAAATTACTAGTGGATGAAGAGTTACAAGATTCCTCAAAGTTCCTTGTTATAAAATATACGGTAAATCTACATCAATATAAAAAACAAGAAACCAAAAATAGTGCAATATGTTTAAACCACTTGAATTAAAATCAAGTCAAGGTTAAACTCACAAATTCAAATATGGAAAAAGGATCATCAGGTTAAAATTTTGGCCTCCAGTCAATGGTGCCGTCAAGGCAAGCCTCAAAAAGTGAGTCCTACACTAGCCACTAGATTTGCTGATATCAGCCAAGAAGAAACACGTGTATAAATCGGTCCTTCAGCGAGTTTCTTAGTAAAGCGTTTAGTAAAAGTTTTACACAATTTCTATCATATACCTGACACTATGTAGTACACATATAACAATATTCATAGATAAAACTTCTCTAATCTTGAAAATAAAGCTCTTAAGGTTAACCAATAGATAGGCACTAATGGTGACTTATTTTGTAATGCATAAAATATTAATCTAACTGCACCATAAGTAAAAATGTATATGGTGTAGCATAAAAATGAGCTAAACAATATACTAATATATAACATTTTGGGGGAATGACATTTGGATTAAAGGGACACTATAGGACCCAGACCTAATGTGAATGCAGCACCTGCCATGCATGTGCATTATGTCTGCTCTCCAGATGATGTTGGAGGGGGCAGAGCACACATGGGTGAGTAAAATAAAGGAGTTTTAACCCTTTATGTGCTATGGGGTGGAGTAGGAAGGGTGCAAGGGAGAGGGGGACCAGAGTGCACTATAGTGTTAGGAATACAACTTTCTATTTATAGCACTATGGATTTCCTTTAATAATGCACTCAGACTGACACTGAATTTTAGTGTGAAGTTTAGTGTTTTAAATATTCTTTAAATCTTCCTAGAAACAATGTTTAGTTTTCAGATTACTTTGCAGTGCAATAATGGAGTTTTTAAAGGACAAAAGTGGTAAATGTAGAGCAAATCTGAAAATACATTTGGTTTCTATGACAATTGTTCCATTTTTAGAAATGTGCACCAGCATTGCTCATTACAAATAACTTAAGTTACAAATGACATATGTTGACAGCTCTGTTCCTCTCCCTTTACTAACATGCTTGGCTAGGGCCTAAGCACAGACAGAGAAACGCAGTGTCCCACTCTTCCTGCAACTTGCATATTCATAATGAGAAAAAATGGCAAATTATAAATGTGACTCAAGAATGGCGCTTCTATCATTCTCTGGCAGCACAGGTTATTTATGTCTATGGTGTTCAACTGAAATTATTGTCCATTCTGAATTAAATTTTTGTGTACAATATGCTACAGCTATGAGTGATAAATTATATGTAATGCATGTTATTTGAAGTCAAAAGTGTACATTAAGAAAGAAATAGTCAGACCTCTATAGCTCAGTTGTTGGGGAAACATTTCATGCATAGAACTAAATCCGTCTGCTGAACTACATGTCCCATACACCATTTCTTTGAAGCGATTTTTGGGACATGCAAGAACATGGGAGAACCATAATTGTCTGAATATTCTTTCAAAGTGTTCTGTTCTAAAAAGTAATCTAAAATACTTTGGAAATCAATTGGACCAATTGGCACAGTCCATTGATGACGCCTTCCTTTTCACATGTTTGAACCATTTTTAGAACAAAACACTTTGATAAATCTTTTCAGGCTGACAATTTAGCAAACAGAAATAAAAATGCAGTATGGCACTTTGCAATTAAATAAATACTGATTTCTAGTAAATTTGAAATTCTAATTGCAAAACGTAGTCCATAACACAGGGCTGGATGTCTTATTAGGCAAAGTAGGCACAAGCCTACAGAAACATGTCTGATGGGGTCATCTACTCTGCCTCTTACTGGTGTCTGCTGTTTTCTGACTGGAACAATGCTGCTGCATTCTGGGTTCGCTGTTTTCAGATGACTGATCTGTGCATGGTCCAGGCCCCTCCAACCAAACATAATTTTTGAAAGTGAAGAGAAATGGCCAGGAGAAGAAACAGGTCTGGGACCAGAGATTACAGGTACACACACTACTACACATACTGCTACCTAGACTGTACATATATATATATATATATAAATATATATATATATATATATATAGCTACAAGTACTACTCTCCACACTACAACACAAACACTTTACTCATATTGTTGAAAACACTGATATAAACATATTGCTACACACACTCTCCACACATGTTACTGCACACAATGCTGCACATACTACTACTACCCACACTTAAACACACTTAAACACACACACACACATTTGCTGTGCACATGCACATTACTAGACTTGCTACTTCCCACACTACTCACACACACGGAGCACATGCACTCTACAGTAACCCACACAAACACAGACATGCACAAACATGTAAACATGCACTCCATCATTTACATACAAACTACTTTACATACACACGCAATACACATATACATGTGCATAGATACACACATGCGCATACACAAATCTTATTATATTTAACATATTTAAGGTGGCTCCCCTGAAGAGCCTCTTTACTGGTGAAACGTGCATCGGGGGTCATCCATGCCTGTGGCCATATTTATTATAGATTTCAGAAAAGTTTCACAGATAAGAGAAATCACACTTCTTTGTGTATTATCTGGAGTCCAGGTATAGCTAGATCAAACTAATACTACTTTACCTGATAGACTGTTAGCTTTTTGTTTGTATTACAAGCACAGGAGCCCTCAAAGGCATAGCATAGAATCTGTACTTAGCAATATTATATTTTCAACTTTTTTGTTTCTTTTTCTGTTATTCACTAATATCTAGTCACACTTTATCTTACTGTCTGGTGTTGTACTATAGTTGTATTATCACTACTCTGAATGCTACTTAGTTGAGGTTCCCTCTTTTTGTTACAACACCTTTAGATACATTGTTGTTCTTTGGAGGTAAATTGTAGAGGCTCAGTTGTGTCAATGTCTAGATATATTGCACTGCTTAACGTCGTGAGACTGCTGAACATCCTATGTAGATTCAACACTATGGCGATTCAGAACCAAGATTCCTTGAGGACACATGAAAATAATGATTTGTTTGCAACTAGGGTTCTCTCTCGCCAACATTTTTCTTTCTGTAAAAACCTTAGTTTAATTTGATCCTGTAAATACCTTAGTGAACTCTAACACAAATATGGATAATCTCATTTTCATATTTGTAAATTCTTTTGTTTATTTCATTTATTACCTGTGTCTATTGATAACTTCCTACGTGTTAACCCATCCAATACTACAGTATACGTGTGTGTGTGTGTGTATATATATATATATATGTGTATATATATATATATATATATATATATATATATATATATATATATATATATTATTTTTTTTAATAATACATTCTAAAATGTAATCTTTCATTTTCTGTTCCTATGGTCAGGGCATTCAGCTATTCTAATTCTAGTATTTAAACCCAATGCTGGATTGCTTGATTAGTAGTTCCATTTTTCAAGTAGAAAAAAGAAAAAACATCAGCAAGATAGGATTCTTGTCTGGATCTAGTAATAACTATTAAAGGTGACAGATTATCACACATTCAAGTAAGAAGGTAGAAAGTATGAAACAAGAGAGCGCAAAGCAAATAATAATTGCACTAGTATAATATGTAGAAATAATTATTAAAAATATAAAAATGCTGCTCAATACAAATGAATCTCCCCAATTCAACTCAACATCCAAATAGTAAACAAAAAAGTGTTAGCGCTTAGTAGATATGCCACCCTCGAATGATAAAGCTATGGTACTACAAATACATATAATTAAAAAAACTTTTCTGATTCCAGGTATGAGAAACATAGAAACATAGAAACATAGAATGTGATGGCAGATAAGAACCATTCGGCCCATCTAGTCTGCCCAATTTTCTAAATACTTTCATTACTCCCTAGTCTTATCTTATAGTTAGGATAGCCTTATGCCTATCCCATGCACGCTTAAACTCCTTTACTGTGTTAACCTCTACCACTTCAGCTGGAAGGCTATTCCATGCATCCATTACCCTCTCAGTAAAGTAATACTTCCTGATATTATTTTTAAACCTTTGTCCCTCTAATTTAAGACTATGTCCTCTTGTTGTGGTAGTTTTTCTTCTTTTAAATATAGTCTCCTCCTTTACTGTGTTGATTCCCTTTATGTATTTAAATGTTTCTATCATATCCCCCCTGTCTCGTCTTTCCTCCAAGCTATACATGTTAAGATCCTTTAACCTTTCCTGGTAAGTTTTATCCCGCAATCCATGAACCAGTTTAGTAGCCCTTCTCTGAACCCTCTCTAAGGTATCAATATCCTTCTGAAGATACGGTCTCCAGTACTGTGTACAATACTCCAAGTGAGGTCTCACCAGTGTTCTGTACAATGGCATGAGCACTTCCCTCTTTCTACTACTAATACCTCTCCCTATACAACCAAGCATCCTGCTAGCATTTCCTGCTGCTCTATTACATTGTCTGCCTACCTTTAAATCATCAGAAATAATCACCCCTAAATCCCTTTCCTCATATGTTGAGGTTAGGACTCTATCAAATATGCTGTACTCTGCCCTTGGGTTTTTACGTCCAAGATGCATTATCTTGCACTTATCCACATTAAATGTCAGTTGCCACAATTCTTACCATTTTTTTAGTTTACCTAAATCATTTGTCATTTGGCTTATCCCTCCTGGAACATCAACCCTGTTACATATCTTAGTATCATCAGCAAAAAGACATACCTTACCATCAAGACCTTCTGCAATATCACTAATAAAAATATTAAAGAGAATGGGTCCAAGTACAGATCCCTGAGGTACCCCACTGGTGACAAGTCCAAGCTTCGAATATATTCCATTAACTACAACCCTCTGTTGCCTGTCACTCAGCCACTGCCTTACCCATTCAACAATATTGGAATCCAAACTTAAAGATTGCAGTTTATTGATAAGCCTTCTATGTGCAACAGTGTCAAAAGCCTTACTGAAATCTAGGTAAGCAATGTCTACTGCACCACCCTGATCTATAATCATAATAATGAGGGAAAGGATCTCAATGTCTGTATTGTTGTGGACTTGATATTAGAATAGTGATTCAACCTTAAAATTAACAAAAACAAATGCAAAGTATAACACTGTTAATTTATGAAAACCCCCCTCTCTCCTTATAGGAACTCTTACAGGAAAAAAACCTGGTGCTTGTCTTCAAGGATCACCAAAAAAGCATGCGATATGGTATAGTTAGCAGAGTAATTTTAGTGTTACCACTTTGTTGGGTCACCGCTGCGGTCTGCTCAGTGCACTTGAGCCGTATAAGGTTGCTTGTCCCTCTGAAATAACTATTGCTACATTTACACACTACAGTTACAAGTCTTTTCCATTTTAAGACTCTTCTGCTGTGATCTAGAGCTGTCACAATCTTGAGCCTGAATCTGGCTGAGCTTAATGAGAGTGGTGAGTGGAAGACTGAGTTATACTGTAAATGAAAAATAAAAATGGGAAGGTAGTGCAGCACCGGACGTGCAGTATGTGTGAGGTGTGCCAGGAGATGACAGAACACCTAGTAATGTGTAGTGTATACTTGGAGTTAACTGAGCACTAACCACCCAAGTGAAACAAAATTGCTGAATTGAAGCTAAAGTAGCCAAGCTGTGACTACAACTGAGTTATTGGATTTGTCCAGATCAGCTACTGTTGCCTCAATTTTGCAATTTAACCCTAAATCCACTACATATTGTAGTATATTGAAAACATTCCATATTGTTTGTAAGAGGAAAGGTGCAGACTTTTTTTTTTATTTAGGACTGAGTGTGCATATGTGAATGCAATGATGGGATTATATATGCCCACAATTTATATTTTATATGGACACTTGGGTATAGTTTTAGATATATCTGTAACCAGGGCTACCACTGCTCAAGGTTTAGGCCCCTGGCGTCAACCCCTGAGTTTTCCTACAGTGCCGGCCCCGAGTCTGCCCACAAAGATGCAGTGTGTGTGTGTGTGTGTGTGCAGAAAATACAGTGTTTTTGTGGAGTGGATAGAGTGGATGTGTTTATGTAGAGCAGGGGTGTCCAAAAAGTAGATCCCTAGATGTTATAGAATTACAACTCCCATGATGTTTGCATGCCTTTAGAATGGCAAAGCTTCATGTAAGCTGTAGTTTTAAAACATCTGAGGATCTACCTTTTTGGCATCAATGGTGTAGAGCAAGGGTGGGGAACCTTCGGCCCTCCCGATGTTTTTGACTACATACAGCCATATTGCTAGCAAAGCATCAAGGGAGATGTAGTCCACACCATCTGGAGGGCTGAAAGTTCCCCACCCCTGGTGAAGAGGATGCAGTGTGTGGGGAAACATTTTTACTTTTAACCATTTATTAATTGTATTCCCCCCTAAATATCTCATATATGTGGCCAGGGAAGGGGGACACTATCTGGTGATCCCTTGGCATTGTACAGGCTGCCAGGTGCTGTGCAGGGAAGAGGGAGCCTAGCCAACATGGTCTTAAGCTTCCAGCAGCTCCTCTATCCAACTCTTGCAAGTCCAGTTTACGTGTCGTGCAGAGCATTGCCATGGTAACTTGCAGCAGCACTCTGACAGCTGGGGGCTCCCGAGAGTTGGAGAGAACTTCTGAAAGCTAGTGATCACATGTGCTGGGCACTGTTTTCACTATACAAGATGCAGAGGGCCTGCAGGGGCAGTGCTGGAACTAAAGTAGAGAGATCCCTGGTACAAGATCTTTTTTTTGGGGCCATCCTCAAAGATTCCCATCTGTCGTACAAGTCCCACAATGCTTTGCTTGCTGGGGATCTACAAGTTGCCCATGCTTGCAGGGTTGTGTTTAGCACAGTGCAGTGTTTGTGTGTTTGAATGTAAGCATGCTTTTGTATGGAGTATGCGTGTGAGAATATTTTGAATGCAGGCATGCATTTGTTTGTAGTGTATAAACTGCCACACACATAAATACACACATACACTGATATACATTATCTCACAAAAGTGAGTGCACCCCTCACATTTCTGTAAATATTTTATTATATCTTTTAATGTGACAAAACTGAACAAATGACACTCTGCTACAATGTAAAGTATTACGTGTACAGCCTGTATAACAGTGTCAATTTGCCGTCCCCTCAAAATAACTCAACACACAGCCATTAATGTCTAAACCATTGGCAACAAAAGTGAGTACACCCCTAAGTGGAAATGTCCAAATTGGGCCCAATTAACCATTTTTCCTCCCTAGTGTCATGTGACTCAGTGTTACAAGGTCTCAGGTGTGAATAGGGAGCAGGTGTGTTAAATTTGGTGTTATCGCTCTCACACTTTCTCATACAGGTCACTGAAAGTTCAACATGGCACCTCATGGCAAAGAACTCTCTGAGGATCTGTAAAAAATAATTATTGCTCTACATAAAGATGGCCGTGGCTATAAGAAGATTGCCTAGACCCTGAAACTGTCACCTTTAATAGTTATTACTAGATCCAGACAAGAATCCTATCTTGCTGAATAGGGAGCAGGTGTGTTAAATTTGGTGTTATCGCTCTCACATTTTCTCATACAGGTCACTGAAAGTTCAACATGGCACCTCATGGCAAAGAACTCTCTGAGGATCTGTAAAAAAGAATTATTGCTCTACATAAAGATGGCCGTGGCTATAAGAAGATTGCCTAGACCCTGAAACTGAGCTGCAGCACGGTAGGCAAGAGGGTTTCACAGGACAGGTTCCACTCAGATCATGCCTCACCATGGTCGAAAAAACACGTGATCAGCGACATATCCAGAGGTTTTCTTTGGGATATGGACTTAGGAGTGCTGCCAGCATTGCTGCAGAGGTTGAGGGGGTGCTCAGACCATATGCCACACACTGCATCAAATTGGTCTGCATGACTGTTGTCCCAGAAGGAAGCCTCTTCTAAAGATGATGCACAAGAAAGCCTGCAAACAGTTTGCTGAAGATAAGCAGACTAAGGACATGGATTACTGGAATCATGTCCTGTGGTCAAATGAGACCAAGATATTATTTGGTTCAGATGGTGTCAAGCGTGTGTGGCGGCAAACAGATGAGGAATATAAAGACAAGTGTGTTTTGCCTACAGTCAAGCATGGTGGTGGGAGTATCATGGCCTGGGCCTGCATGAGTGCTGTCGGCACTGGGGAGCTACAGTTCACTGAGGGAACCCTGGATGTACTGTGACATACTGAAGCAGAGCATGATCCCCTCCCTTCGGAGACTGGACCGCAGGGCAGTATTCCAACATGATAACAATCCCAAACACACCTCCAAGACGACCACTGCCTTGCTAAAGAAGCTGAAGGTAAAGGAGAAGAACTGACCAAGCATGTCTCCAGACCTAAACCCTATTGAGCATCTGTGGGGCATCCTCAAAAGGAAGGTGGGGGAGCACAAGGTCTCCAACATCCACCAGCTCCGTGATGTTGTCATAAAGGAGTGAAAGAGGACTTGAGTGGCAACCTGTGAAGCTCTGGTGAATTCCATGCCCATGAGGGTTAAGGCAGTGCTGGAAAATAATGGTGGCCACACAAAATATTGACAGTTTGGGCCCAATTTGAACATTTCCACTCAGTACTCACTTTTGTTGCCAATGGTTTAGACATTAATGGCTCTGTGTTGAGTTATTTTGAGGGGGCTGCAAATTTACACTGCTATACAGGTTGCACACTTACTACTTTACATTGTAGCAGAGTGTAATTTCTTCAGTGTTGTCACACAAAAAGATGTCATAAAATATTTACAAAGGTGTGGGGTGTACTCACTTTTGTGAGATACTGTACATGCAAATACACAGACACACACTGACACATACACTGGTACATATGCACAGAGACATTGTTGGGTAAGTGTGATAGGGTTTGGGGAGTAGCTGTGAGGGTGGTTGAACATGCCATAGTTAGGGAGTGAGCATGACAAGGTTGGAGGGGCACGGTGCGTGTGAGTGTTGGGGGTGGGTAAGTGTGACAGCTTGAGAGGTGGTAAGTGACTATGGGAGGGTGTTGGTGTGACAGGGTTAGTGTGCCAGGGTTAGGGGGGTTAGTGTGACAAGGTTAGGGGGGTTAGTGTGACAGGGTTAGGAGAATGTTATAGAGTGTGTGGCAGAGAGAGGGGTGGTGAGTGACTAAGTGGAGAGAATGACAGTATTTGGGGAGGCTGCGTTAAACACAGGCATATACGCACAGCACAGAGGCATACATATACACAATAAAAAGATGTGTCTGTACCTTTCTACTGGTACCTTGACTGGCCAGTTATGGTTTCAGCAGGAATGGCAGCTGCAAGCCTACTGTAGAGAGAGCAGGAATGGCAGCATGCCGCTGACCCTGCACTTTGTAGTTTTCCACTTTCTCCGACAGAGTTGTAACTTAGAACTGTTGTACCCCAATGCAACAATTATGGAGGGCACCCTTTTTAAATCCCCCTAAGCATGAGTGGGTTGTGTGTGGTGACTGTGTGTGAGGTAGTCTGATTGCATGTGGAAGTTGACTGAGAGACACACACAGAAGGATCACCAAAGGCAGCAAAAGGAGAACCAGAGAGGGAGAGAGAAACCCAGAGGTGAGAGGGAGGAAAACAGACAATAAAATAAGGAGAGTCCGAGACAGCCAAAGAAGGAGAGCAAGAGAGAGAGAAACGGAAAGAGAAAGGTAAACCAGAGACAGTCATATAAGTAGAGACAGAAAGAGAGTTGGAGAAACACAAGCAGAAGGAGAGCTAGAGAGAGACACACTGAGGGAGGAGAGCCAGAGGAAGATAGAAAGGGAGGAGGAGAGAGAGACAAAGAATGTCATACACAGAGAGAAGGAAGAACAGAGAATGAGAGCCTCATAGGTGTGCAGGGAAAGGTCAGGTCTTTAATATTTGTATAAGCTTCAAAATTCATAAAGTGCCTCTGCCAGGATTGAGTTTCCCCAACCCTGATTCAGAGTGCCACTGGAGGAGAGACTGAGAGTGTAGGAGAATGTTTGTGGAGCTGCTGCTGGGCTTGATGTGAGTTCCTATGTGCTGTCCATAGGCCCCAGAGCTTCCTGGGAACTGGGATAGGCTCTCTTTTTCGGTGAGGAAGCAGCCTGCACAGATAGAGTTGTGTTTTCAGAGAGGCCACCCGCAGCAAATTCTGCCGTGCTGTACCCTGGGCAAAGGTGGAGCTATGCTGCTGTATTCTATACTAAAAACAGTTTTGCAAGGGGTGCCCCATCCAGTCTGGGCCCCACCTTGATAGGAGAAGCCCAATGGCCCAATAGCCATAGCGACCTTTGACGCCCTGGTAATTCCACTATTGCTCCTCAGTTTCCTCATGATACTTATCTGCTCTTGCACTGCACATGACCTCTGCAGTGAGGCTCAGAGCTGAGAGGAAGAAAAATTGTGATAGAAAGACATTAAAATGGTTGGTGAGATCATATTCCCTGTGTGTCTTTTTCATTGTGCAGCTTCCACTCCTGGCTGACTTCTAGACTCCCCAAGCAGACGGAGAGCAAGCAGGAGTAGCAGGGCATGTAGTAAAAAGAGATCCAGGACTATAGGGAGACACATTTGGGGCTTGGGCCACGTCCCCCTGCCCCCACTGCCCCTCATTAAAAAGTATGCTATGATATTCTGCTCATTCTCTTAAAGAGATTATTTCAGACATAATTTAAACACATTTTGTTTGTATCTGCATTGTTCTAGATTGTTAATCAAATATTTTAGAAATATCGCTGGTGGGAGGGTAGCTACATTTTTTCTGACATTCTTTGTCATGTGTCCCTAATGCACTGCACTGTTTAAAACATAAGGTGGTTACTTAATGGTTTACTTAAATGCCAGACTGCCAGCCTGCACTCAATAATGTTTAACAAAGCAGGCTAAAATCTCCTTTAAAAAAACAGATATTTTCTAACAAAATACATATTGTTGGATTAATTATGGTCCATAGCATGTTCCTTTTGAAAGGTGCAATTCTGCAGCAATTGTGTTATAATGCATCTGCCCACCCATGCAGGTTTTGAAGCCCCCTACTGCTACTAATTAACACTGACACTTATTAATAGAAATAATAACTAAGGACCATTTTACATCTGTTACTGTGCTAAAGTCAATGTGTTCATCGGACTCTTTGATGTGGCAATGCCACAGAACAATAGGTGTACATTTTTTTTTTATCCTTCTCTTTTCTGATCCCTAGTGGATTCTGTTAAAATAGAGACACATAGATTCTGAAATGACTTCATTTGCTCGCACTAAATACCAATACTAACCTACCAGTTTTAAAATTAAGGGCAGAGAGGTTACATCCACTGGGGACTTTTATATGTATACCTTTGATTAATCAGAAACCTTTCCACTGACTTTAAATAACACTCATTCAAATAAATGGAGGCTTTGGGCATCAGTATAGAAACAGATTTCTTGTAAATGCGTCAGGAATAAGTAAGCACACATGTGACATTGTGTGTGCATGCATGCATGTTCAACAGGGACATCAATAGGAATATTTTTAATTATAATTATATTTAAATATATACTATGTGTATAATAGATTAAAAATGACAATTAAATCTTTCCTGAAGTGTCCCTTTAATTATAAGTTCACTGTGCTGCCATTGTGAATTATGAAGCACACTAAATGACCATGCAGTTTTAATCAGGACAGTGATATTGCTTTAGAGGTTTTAATGCGGAAGATGGAAGACTTAAAAGACTGCAGATATTTTTTATGCAAGAAGCATTAAAGAAACATAGCTGCTGACAAAATCGTGATTGCACCACATTTACAAGAAAGCATAACTATGTACATTTTGTACAAAATACTTATAAACTGGTTTCAGCAGAAAATTAAATCCAGATAAATTAACCTTTTTAAGTTAGAACAATACATTGCTCATCTCCAAGTGAACCAAATGGTTAAATTATAATTGAACTGCCTATTTAGAATGATTGTAATGGTCGAGCACAGATAATGCATCTTGATCATTAGGTTAATGCAGACATATCAATTTTTTCTGCGAGTGTGTCTGAATTCTTCTCGGTATTCATGTCATAAAAAAAGACATTTCCCGCCAAATGCCATCAGTATATCAGATTGGAAATCAATTGTACAAGCAAAAAAAGAAAAAAAGTCATTAAAGTAAGGCTTCAATTCATATTTTAGAAGAATGATTTCAATATATATCTGCTTAATGTTTGTCTATGAATGCTTGAATTATTGGTTAAAAATGCTAATTCTGCAAGAAGGTCAGATTTAATGGAACTCAGTTTTCATGCCCATATAGTATGCAAGAAGACTCTGCAAGAGTCCAGTTGCATGGAAATAAATGTTTTTTAAAAGATTAATGTACCAGCATATTGTACAAGATAAAGAGAAAGATAATGTTTTAGATAGCATGCTTTTAAACATTTTCTGGATGTTTATCAGATATCTTGGATTGTAATTTCTTTCACACAGATAACATGCAAAAGCAAGTAAACATTATATTCAGCTTTTTAGAAATTGTTTGCAATTTTCATTCCTACTGTGAATAAAGTATTTATCCATGTTTTTCACTCCATCATTCTGACAACAAAACTGTAGATTGGTAAAATTATAACAAATATATGTTCATAGACACTGATCAGCACAACATTAAAAAAGCGGCCTAAAATAGTTACCAAGTAACCTTCTTCCATTGCTCCAGCTCTGATGCTCATATCCCCATTGAAGGCACTTTTGGTGGTGAACTGGAGTAATCATGGGCACTCTGACCTGTCTGAAATAATGCAGCCCCATAAATTGTGTGTTTTGAAACATTTTGTGGCCAGCATTAAAGGGACACCAAAACAAAACATAGTCACCAAAACAACTTTAGCTTAATAAAGCAAATTTGTATAGATCATGCCCCTGCAGTCTCACTGCTCAGTTCCCTGCCATTTAGGAGGTGAAGACTGTTTCTATAGCCCTAAGCACACCTCTTTGCATGTGATTGACACAGTCGTCCTAAACACTTCCTGTAAAGACTCATCTAATGTACACTTCCTTTATTGCAAATTCTATTTAATTTAAAATGTTATATCTCCTATTCTGTTAATAGCTTGCTAGACCCTACAGAAGCCTCCTGTATGTGCTTAACGTTCAATTTACAGAGCAAGAGATAAAAATTTTTAAAGTAAGCTACATCTGATTGAAAATGAAACCATTTTGTTTTCATGCAGGCTGTCTCAGTCACAGCCAGTGGAGGTGTGGCTAGGGCTGCATAAACAGACACTAAAGTGATTTAACTTCTAAATGGCAAAGGATTGAGCAGTAAAACTTAAGCAGTGGCATGATCTATACACAAAAAAACTAAGTTGTTTTGGTGACTATAGTGACCCTTTAAGTTTTCCAATAAATTAAGCTCTCTTTGCTCGCCGCATGCACCAAATGAGCCTTGGGCGCCCATGACCACTTGTCCTTCCTTGCATGACTTTTTGTAAGTACTAACCACTACACACAGGGAACACCCAACAAGATTTTTTTATTTTGAAAATGCCCAGTCATCTAGCCATCACATCTTGTCAAAATCACTCAGATCTCTTTGCTTGCCCTTTTTTCCTGCTTCCAACATATGAAATTCAAGAAATGACTGTGCGCTTGCTGTCTATTATAACCCACCCTTTGACAGGTGCCATTGGAACAATAAAGTCAGAGGGGGGAGGGGGGAGTGTGTGTGTGTGTGTGTGTGTGTGTATGAAACACATCAGCACTCCCAGGTAGCTTTCTTAGGATTTTCTTTTACTAAAAAGTGTAACAAGCAATGTTTCAGTTCCATTCATTCAGTTTCATCAGGACAACCATCAGTAAAAGAAGTTCCTAAGAAAGTTACCTGGGAGTGCTGATTGTTTTCTTTAATACATTTAGTGAAATCAAGCACCAGGTCAAATAACTGTAAGTAGGAGTGCAAGGCTTTTTTCATTATATATGTATATATATATATGTTGAAAATGACATAGCTGTAGATACTGGCATACAAGGAGTAAGATATATTATAAAATAGTGTGATATCATTAAGATTACTAAGACTTTGTGGTAACACTTGATAGGGATATTAAGTACATTGATATGCATTTTTAGGTAGTGTAGGAAAAATAGAAAATGGGAGGGGTATGTTTACATATCAAATCTGAATTGAAGTCAAGTTTTATATGTGATGATACAATTGAGGATGAGGTAGCATTATAGGTAGAAATGTGCATAGGAGGAAACAGGTGGCATTCATTAATAGTAGGAATATGTTACAAACCTAAAACATTAATACTGATGGGAATGAGCAACTGCTATCTCAAATTAATAAGGCTACACATCTGGGCAATTTGTTAATTATTGGCATTTAATCATCCATATAGTGACAGTGGGCCAGAGGGACTAGTAGTACAGTTAAGGGATACATGTTTTTGAATATGTTAAATTATACTTTCAAATCTCAAATAGAAGCACCAATTAGAATAGATGCTTGTCCGAAACTTGTAATAACAAATAATGTTGGCCTATTTTATAAATTTTCAAGTTTGGAAGCTCTTGGGAAACAGTGACTAATAACGCTGTCAGTTATGCCTCCATGGCTAAAATAATTAATCTGATGATCTAAGCCAGGATGCAGGCAACCTTTGGCACCCCAGATGTTCTGGACTATAACGTTCATAATGTTCTTACACCCGTAATACTGGCAAACCATCAGCGGAGATGTAGTCAACAACATCTGGAGTGTCAAAGGTTCTAAGCCAATCCAAAACATCCCCATAGGGAAAGTGCTGTATATTACTGTGCTGCACCTATTTAACACAGTCCAATAAGAAGTGAGTCTGAATAAGAAGTGAGTCTGACTTGGTTGTCACCGGAAAAGCACCTCTTCAGGAAGACTGCCTCTAGAGGTGTATTACCCTGCAATCATAAAATTGCTATTCTACTAAACGCAGTGGTGTATCCTGGTTTTGTGCTGCCCTAGGCAGGACAAAACTCAGGCGCCCCCCCACCCAACCCTTCCCCCCGCCCTGCCTTCTAAATACACACACATTCACTGACAGATACACATACACTAGCTAACAGAAACACACACTCGCTAACAGAAACACACACACTAACAGACACACTCACACTCACTAACAGACAAACACACACTCACTAGCAGACACACACACTCACTGACACACGCTCACAGGCAAACACACTCACACTAACAGACACACAGTCAGACACACACACACTAACAGACACAACCAGTCAGACACACACACATTAACAGACACACACTCACTAGCAGACACACACACTCACTAACAGACACACACACTCACAGGCAAACACACACTCACTAACAGACACACACTAGCAGACACACACACTCACTAACAGACACACACACTCACAGGCAAACACACACTAGCAGACACATACACTCACTAACAGACACACACACTCAGAGGCAAACACAGTCACACTAACAGACACACACACACACACACAGTCAGACAGACAGACACACACTCACTCACTAGCAGACACACACTAGCAGATACACACACACACACTAACAGACATACACACACTCACTCACATTAACACTTTTTTTTATTTAACCCCCCCAGCCTCCTTACCTTTAGGAATGCTGGGGGGGTTCTCTTTCTACCTGGGGGTACAGTGGCTGCTGGGCGGGCGGGCGGCGCTGGCGGGCGGCTGGCGAGGGAGCACTTCCCCATAGCTGTCTGCTTAGCTCCCTTTTGCGCTGCAGAGTGAAGCTGGGAGCTGGAATATGACGTCATATTCCGGCTTCCAGCTTTACTCTGCAGCGCACGAGGGAGCTGAGCAGACCGCTCAGAGGAAGAGCTCCCTCGCCAGCCGCCCGCCCAGCCCAGCATGTCAGTTAGCCGCAAGGCTAACAAGGCATTTGCCCTGGGCATTTGGGGGCGGCGTTTTTTGCCTCGCGGCTAAAACGTCCCAGACTAAACGGCAATGTTTCAGATTGTAGGGTTAAACCTTAAAGGCCACTGTACCAAGACCCATTCATTGTGATGAAGTGGCCAGGGAGCATTTAGTAGACCTTCAATACCAAAAAGGCAACGAGTTAAAATGTTGGTCCATCTGAGATCTGACATGAGTGAGATCTGATTCTGACATGAGTTAATGCAAGCATGTCAAACTCGTGGCCCACATGTGGCCCACAGGGACCCTCTTTGCGGCCCGGCGAGCCGCAAGTACATGCTGGTGTTATAGTAGAGACACCTGCTTTCCCCATATTGGGGAGGAGGGCCAGCGAGGGAGCTCGGTGTTCCTGCTCCTCACTGCTCCCTCACGCGCGCCGTCTGAAGTGAAGCCGGGCGCCGGAATATGACGTCATATTCCGGCACCCGGCATCACTAAACCTTGTGAGGGAGCAGTGAGAAGGACCCCAGGGAGATGCCCCACATTGGCTTCATAAGGTAAGGAGCAATACAAAAAAGTATGTGTGTGCAAGAATGTGTAAGTGTGTGTGTGTGTGTGTGTCTGTCAGTGAGTCTGTCTGTGTGTGTCTGTGTGTCTGTCAGTGTGTCTGTCAGTCTGTGTGTGTGTGTCTGTCAGCAAGTATGTTTGTGTGTCTGTCAGTGAGTGTGTGTGTCTGTCAGTGTGTCTGTGTGTCTGTGTGTGTCTGTCAGTGTGTGTGTCTGTGAGTATGTGTGTGTCTGTCAGTGAGTATATGTGTCTGTGTGTGTTTGTGTCTGTCAGCAAGTATGTGTGTGTCTGTCAGCAAGTATGTGTGTGTCTGTCTGTGAGTATGTGTGTGTCTGTCAGTGAGTATCATTGTTACTGTATGTGTGTGTCTGTCAGAGAATATGTGTGTGTGTCAGTGAGAGGATCAGATTTGCACAGAGTGGTAGAGGGGGGGCTGGGATTTAGTAGAGGGTGGTGCAGTAGTTTAGTAGAGGGGGATGCTGGGGGTTTTTTTATACTGTACTTTTTAAAATAAACCTACGTTTCTATGAAAATTTATGGTATTTCAAATTTTTGCTGCCCACATAAACTTAAACCTTGTTTATGTGGCCCGATCCAGACTTTGAGTTTGACATGTTTGAGTTAAAGAATTTCTGAATACAATTTTTTATTCAATAAATAGCAAAGAATAATCTACATCTGTAGATTTATAGATTACTGTTACAAAGCCTTGAAGCAAATAGTTGATTAGTTAACACAGTATAAAGTACATCAGCAATTAAGTAAACAAAGCCCCAGATGGTATTCACCCATAATCATAGGTGTGCGCAGCCTATTGCATTAGGGTGTGCACTCTAAAGCACAAACACTGCTGTGTGTGTGTGTGCGTTGTGTGAGAGTGGTTTGAGGGTGTTGTGTGTGTAAGGGTGCTGTGTGTGAGGGTGCTGTTAGTGTGATGTGTGTGTGATGGTGCTGTTTGTGTGCTATGTGTGTGTTTGTTAGGGTCCTGTTAGTGTGCTGTGTGTGTGAGGGTGCTGTGTGTGTGTGTTTGTGAGGGTGCTGTTTGTGTGCTGTGTGTGAGAGGGTGCTGTGTGTGAGAGGGTGCTGTGTGTTTGAGGGTGCTGTGTGTTTGAGGGTGCTGTATGTGTGAGGGTGCTGTGTGTGTGTGGGTGCTGTATGTGTGTGTGTGTGCTGTATGTGTGTGTGAAGGTGCTATGTGTGTGGGTGCTGTATGTGTGTGTGTGTAGGTGCTGTATGTGTGTGTGTGTAGGTGCTGCGTATGTGTGTGTGTGCTGTATGTGTGTAGGTTCTGTGGGTGATTGTGGGGGGTGGAGGTGGGAGTACATTACTTAATATCCCCCCTCCCTTATGTACCTTATGTAGGGAGGGGGGATCGTGCTGCTGTCATCCCTGGTGGTCCAGTGGAGGGTGAACTCTAGCCTGTGGGGCTAGAATTCACTCTCGCGAGATCTGAGCGTTGCCACGGCAACGCTCCAACCTCGCGAGAGGAGCCCGGCGGAGCTGCTGGTTGAGCTCCTCGGATCCTCTCCTGCCTCCCTCCATGCTGCTGTGGGGAGGGAGGCTTAGAGCAGAGCCGGCGCTCGGATAGTGCTGGCTCTGCATGAGCCGACAGGGGAGATCCTGAGATCTCCCCTTCCGGTCTCAATACATAGGCGTGCCGCGGGGATTAGGGTGTGCCCAGGCACACCCGGCACACCCCGTGTGCACGCCTATGCCCATAATACTTATAAGATTCTGCACTAGAGACCACATTTTGTCTAGATGGACAAAATCTTGTGATAATGACCAAAATCCAGCAACAATGGCAATGCTAATACTTACTAAAGCCAAATATGGTTGGAATTTAGTCAGCCTCATTGAATCTGCAGCAATCACCTGGATGACTTCAGTGTCAATATTAAAATCTGTGCTCTCACATCTGAATCCTATACAAAAGTGTAGGATTAGTAATATTCACAAAGAACTGTCTTTAACCCCTTAAGTACCAAACTTCTGGAATAAAAGGGAATGATGACATGTCACACATGTCATGTGTCCTTAAGGGGTTAATTCAGTTTGGAACCAAATACATCTGTAAGAGGCACATTTGCAAATTACAACTCACTTTCTTTTTCTGCAAGTGAATGATAATTTTAAGTACTATTGACAACTAAACTGTTAAAAGAAACAAAAACAAAAAAAACAACAACAACACTGTTAGTCTTAAAAATGTGGTTGCTGGCCAGCATTTTCAATTCAGTCTCCATATTAAAAAAGAAAATAATTACATTTAAAATCAATGGCATTTAATAATTCTCCCACATTATTATAAGGGAGGTTTAAAGTCTTCCTATTCACCCTCCCACCATAGGGCAGGTGAGGGCATAAATATCTAGAAATAAATATATAATACTAGTGACTGTACAGGCATTGTTGCCCAGTTGCCAGAAAGACCCCATCCCCTGTAAAAGTTTGGGGAGATATAGCGCCCAACAGATGGCGTAATTAAAAAAACAAGTGAAATATCTCCTTGTGAACCAGATTATCTACAAAGAGTTTAATTACTTTATTTTATAATTTATTAACTGTTACATAACTTTAATTTATACAAACACGGAGTGTCCAATGCCAAGTCCACAAGCATATACATTTGTCAGAAATGTTACATTATCTTTTTTTTAATTCTTTTTCAAAAAAAATTTAAAATTTGCCCTCCAATATTGCCATAATGTACTAATGACTCTTGTATTTATTTGATAAATTTAGTGTTAGCCACTCTTCAAAATGTTGTTTTTAGGAAGACAAATAATATTTTAAGACTCATGATTATTGTTAAGTTTATGCTAATAAATAAACACAATGCTTGTTCTGCTAAAATGATGAAGAGAATAAAGCATTTTTTTAAAGAGGAGCATCCGAATGAAGGGTACTTGAACAATGATGAATTATTAATTTGCCATTGATGCTTGTGTTTATGCAAATTCTTTATCTTTAAAAAAAAAAAAAAAAAATAATATAGGAGTAGATGGCTGGTGACCCACCATATATGAAAAATGTGAAAGGATCAATTATTTCTGATGATTGTGATGATTATTATTTTTCTTACTGTTGACCAGCAATTTTTATATGCAGCTTTACTCCTATGTTTACATTTATATATTAAAGGCAGAGATATACTGACCTTTGAATTCATTCATTTGTGCATATGACCTGCTGCATAATTTATTGAGAAGAGCATATATAATGCACTTTATAATTCAAATCTTTCCAAAATTCTACCAATAGGTATTTATTTATGGCTTTTACTCCTTGTTCATAAAAATGAAAGAAAAATATACAAATTATATTCACTTGGTCTACAATTAAAAAAATGTTCAGAAAGCAATGCGGAGTGGCTAATATAATAAAAATGCCCCTTCTTGCACTAGTACAGTGGCAAAACTCAAGTATTCACGAGTGCAAACAGACCCCCTTTGCTCCATCTGTGATGGGAGCCCAAGAGCTGGCTGGTTGGCCACCTGAGGCCCCTCATTGAGGCCGGTGGCAGTGAGGGAGGTGTAATCTTTATGCTCTACTTGCTCTGCTCCCTTGCACGCCCTACTGTAAATCAGGAAGCCATGATATCATGTCACTCTGGCCTGGCTTCACCAAATGTCACCCGAAGAAACAGTAAAATAAGCAGGAAGAGTCAATTACTGGACCACAGGATAAGGAAACACTCCAGCTCTCCCGCAGGTAGGGAGGCTGGGTGGACTTTAATTAAAAAATAATAATAATTAATGAGTGCATGTGTCACAGGTTTGTAGTGAATGGGCTCAGTATGCAGATATTTGAACAAAACACATTCACTTAAGAGCTTTATTGATGAATGAATGCAATAAATTGGTAAATCCGGGAAGTAAACAAATGTAATAAGACCATTCAACAAATAAAGATTAAAAAGTCTTGTAGAGAGGATAAGCAAATACAAGTATAAAGTCTCAGGTTACAAAACAAATAGACAAAGCTCACCATAAGATCCAACACTGGTCCAGGGTGGCAAGGGCTAGTCCAAGCAAGTCAGGTTAACTGAGATAAACAAAGGCAAGGCCAAGCTCGTACTGATTAGCAAGGCAGATCCTAACTGGTAGGCATTAATAAAGGCAAGTCCAAGCTGGTAGGGGTTAACAAAGGTAAATCTAGGCTTGTAGGAGTTAACAAAGATAAATCCAAGCTGGTTAGTAAGCAGGGCATGCCCAAGCCTCTTCTGTTTGTGTCTGTCAGTGTGTTAGATTAGTGAAAGTGTGTGTCTGTCAGTGAGTATGTGTGTCAGTGAGTGTGTCAAATCAGTGAGGGTGTGTGTATCTCAGTGTATGTCTGTCAGTGAGAGTGTGTGTTGGTTAAACAGTATGTGTGTCAATGACTGTGGATCTGCCATTGATTGTATGTCAATGTATATGTTTATTAGTGAGGGGAGGTTTCAGTGAAAGTGGGTGTGTTTTGGGTCTGTGAGACTGTGAGAGTGCATGTGCTTAACAGTATAAAATAGTTGAATTCAATTTTATTTAGCAATATGCATATATGTATGAAAAAAAAATAAATAAATAAATATATATATATATATATATATATATATAATGTATGTGTGTATACACACAGTATATATACATGTGCATGTATTATTAATAAAAGTGTATATAAAATAAGTATATTAAAAAGCATTCAATTACATCACTACATTGAAAGGCAGTCCTCTTGCTCCCTGTCACTGTGTTATGCCTCCAACAGAGGCTTACTGGTGGAATTTAGGATGCAATCATGCCAGTCTGCTGGCAGTGAAGCCAGCATGTTGGTTTCAACACGGGGGATTGCCTTGCTTAGGGAAGTGACTTAGCTGGCAGGGTCAATCATTTCACACTCACACACAGCCAAACCCTATATGCAATCACACTTTGCCAGCCACACACATACACACAATCACACTCCACCAACTCCACACATACATCACACTCGACCAGCAAACACAATCACACTCAGCCAAGACCAACACAGATTCACATTCAGTTAACCCACAAACAATCACACTCAGCCACCTCACACATTCCACTTAGGTGTAGGGGGGTCAAGGAGGGAGGTAAAGGGGGCCTTTCCTTGATTCTTGCACTGGGGCCCTGTAATTCCTAATTGTACAGGGACCACTTGAAAAAGGAGTATGACTGGATTTTGACGATTGGAGTAATGGAACAATAAAGCTGGTGTTTATATTAAAAAATTGTATTGTTTGCAAAATAAATGTAAGTGGCATGAATTGTACCAACAACCACTGCGAGTGCTATGTGGATTTTTAATGAATCATCCAGCATTGAAGATGTGTATGATGGAGCTCCCAGTACCTCGATTGGGTACCACTGCTAATTCAACTTGCAGGGACCCTGGAACGCTTCTGCCCCGGCTTGACTGGAGTCTTTCTGGAGCTTTTGCACCCGTCCAGGCAGCAGCTCTCATTCCAGGCAGGTGTCATCCCCTCTGCCTATTCCGCTGCAGCCCTTTTTCCAGGCAGGTATCGTCCCCTCTGCCTGTTCTTATTCTGCCTTCTTACAGTGATTAAAGTTATTGTCTTTAAAATGGCAACTGCGGCTCTCACGCTTAGCTCTCTTGATCTATCACAGGGATAGAGGGATCCTGCAACCAGGAAACAGGTCTGAAGACTCTGTTACTGGGATCCCTAAAAATCCACACAGGACACAAGTTCCAAAAGGAACTTACATACAATATTGTATTTTTCACAGGACTAGTGCATAGACTCATTATATGTAGATTGCTGTGACAAGTTAAATAAAATACAAATAACCAAATCGTAGCAGACAACATACAGCAATTTATTATAACACAATTAAATATTTACACCCTGTTCCAAATTATTATGCAAATGATATTTTTCTCATTTACCTAAATAATTGATGTAAATAACAGTCAGCATAATTCTCATGTTATCAACTATTAAGAGTACAATTCAAATTTTATTGAACAAACCTCCTAATGATAACAGTTTTTTTTTAAACATTAAAAACTTTCAATGCATTGTTCCAAATTATAATGCACAGTAAGTTTCAAAACACTTTATAGGTAGTGATGTCGCGAACATGAAATTTTATGACATCACTACCTATAAAGTATTTTGAAACTTACTGTGCATTATAATTTGGACCGGGCGAACCGCCATAGACTTCAATAGGCAGGCGAATTTTAAAACCCACAAGTTGTTTCAAGGGGACTAACACCTGGACTGTGGCATGCAAACTCCGATCCGCGGCTGCATCTTGCAGCCGCTTAGTAGATAACTCCCTAATTCCCACGGTATTAGGGAGTTATCTACTAAAAGGCTGAAAGACCTAAATTGGTCTTTCAGCCACATTTACTAATACTAAGTAAAGATTACTTAGTATTAGTAAATTTTGCCCCTACTCGCTATGCAGCGAGTAGGGGCATGTCTAGTAAAAAAAAAAAAAAAAAATACCTATTGCCCCCACCCCTGTGCGACGGGTGGGGGCCATAAATTACAATGGGGGGGAGGACCTACTGTCCTCCCCCCCGGCCCCCACCCCTGGGCGGCAGGTGGGGGCCATAAAGATAATGAGGGGGGAGACCTACTGTCTTCCCCCCGGCCCCCACCCCTGGGCGGCGGGTGGGGGCCATAAAGATAATGAGGGGGGAGGGACCTACTGTCCTCCCCCCCCGCCCCCACCCCTGCGCGGCGGGTGGGGGCCATAAAGATAATGAGGGGGGGACCTACTGTCCTCCCCCCCTGGCCCCCACCCCTGCGCGGTGGGTGGGGGCAAATAAATCACAATGGGGGGGACCTAAGGTCCTGCGCCTGGCCCCCACCCTTGAGCGGCGGGTGGGGGCCCTAAATACTAAAAAGGGGGGGGACCTAATGTCCTCCCCCCAGGCCCCCAACCCTGAGCGGTGGGTGGGGGACCTAAATACTAAAAAGGGGGGGACCTAAGGTCCTCCCCCCCGGCCCCCACCCCTGAGCGGCGGGTGGGGGCCCTAAAAAAAAGTCCGTCCCCCCCCAGGTGACTAGGGGTCCCCAAATCCCTAGTCACCCCCTCCCCCCCCCAAAAAAATAACCCCCTACCTACCCCCCTCACCCTAAAAATAATGAGGGGGGGACCTTTAACTAAGTATCTGTAAAAAAAAAAAAAAAAACTTACCATTTGATGTTTTCTTTCTTCTAAATCTTCTTTTTTCAGCCCCAAAAAAGGCCAAATAAAAAAACATTTTTTTAGGGCCCCCACCCGCCGCTCAGGGGTGGGGGCTGGGGGGGAGGACATTAGGTCCCCCCCCTTTTTAGTATTTAGGGCCCCCACCCGCCGCTCAGGGATGGGGGCCAGGGGGGAGGGGGAGGACCTTAGGTCCCCCCCTTTTTAGTATTTATGGCCCCCACCCATCGCTCAGGGGTGGGGGCAGGTGGGAGGACCTTAGGTCCCCCCCTTTTTAGTATTTAGGGCCCCCACCCGCCGCTCAGGGGTGGGGGCCAGGGGGGAGGACCTTAGGTCCCCCGCCTTCTTAGTATTTAGGGCCCCAACCCACCACTCAGGGGTGGGGGCCGGGGGGGGACAGAAGTTCCCCCCTATTGTTTTTTTTAGGGCCCCCACCCACCGCTCAGGGGTGGGGGCTGGGGGGAGGACAGTAGGTCCCCCCCCCATATCATTGAGTAAACTTTGACAACCCCCACCCCCGAGTGGCGGGTGGGGGGGTTGTCAAAGTTTACTCAATGATATGGAATAGGGGGCGGACCGAACATCGCATATGTTCGCCCGCCGCGGCAAACGCGAACAAGCGATGTTCGCCAGGAACTATTCGCCAGCGACCTGTTCGGGACATCTCTATTTATAGGTTGTAAAGAACTGAAAATTGTCATTTGTTGTGTTTGCAGCATATTTACTGTAATCAAAAGCAATTTCAATCAAACATAACAAAATCTTAACTTTTTAAACATTTTAACAGGTCACATTACATTTTAACATAGGACCCCTTATTTGATAGCAGCTTCACAAGTCTTGCATCTATTGAACTTGTGAGTTTTTGGACAGTTTCTGCTTGAAGATTTCAGAATAGCCTCCCAGAGCTGCTCTTTGCATGTAAACTGCCTCCCACCCTTATAGATCTTTTGCTTGAGGATGCTCCAAAGGTTCCCAATAGGATTGAGGTCAGGGGAGGATGGAGGCCACCCCATGACTTTCTCTCCTTTTATCCCCATAGCAGCCATTGATGCAGAAGTATTCTTTGCAGCATGAGATGGTACATTGTCATACATGAAGATGATTTTATTACGGAAAGCATAGTTCTTCCTTTTGTACCAGGGAAGAAAGTGGTCAGTCAAAAACTCCATATACTTTGCAGAGGTCATCTTTACACCTTCTGGCACCCTAAAGGGGCCGACCAGCTCTCTTCCCATGATTCCGGCCCAAAACATGACTCCACCACTATCTTGCTGACGCTCCATCCACTACTCCATCCATCTGGACCATCCAGGGTTGCACGGCACTCATCAGTGAACAGGACTGTTTGAAAATTAGTCTTCATGTATTTTTCTACCCAATGCAGCCATTTTTGCTTATGAGCATTGGTTAGTGGTGGCCAAATAGAAGGTTTATGCATAGTTGCAAGACTCTGGAGGACTCTACACCTTGATGTCCATGGGACTCCAGAGGCACCAGCAGCTTCAAATATCTGTTTACTGCTATGTAATAGTATTTTAGAAGCTGCTCTCTTGATTCGATGCATGGATCTTGCAGAAATCTTCCTCAATGTGCCTTTATCTGCATAAACCCGTCTTTGCTCTGAATCAGCCACAAATCTCTTAATAGTGCGATGATCATGCTTAAGTTTTCGTGAAATATCTAATGTTTTCATACCTCATCCAAGACGTTGAACTATTTCACTATTTTCGGCAGCAGGGAGATCCTTTTTCTTCCCCATATTGCATGAAAATGGTGCTCTGCTTAATAATGTGGAACACCCTCCTTTAGTAGTTTTTTCTTAAATTGGGCTCACCCGGCAATCTAATTATCACAGGTGTCCGAGATTGTTTTCAGTGATCAAAAGAGCCCTGAGACACAATGCCATCCATGAGTTAAACTGAAAAACAACATATCTAATCTTTGTGACACTTAAATAGAATTTGCATAATAATTTTGAAAAGGGTGTAAAAGTGGTTGGGGAAGATAATAATGAACACTAAATATCTCTCCTGCCTGCAGAATTAGCAATATGCAAATACACCCAAATATGCAAATTAGCAAGCCTTGCTATTCAGGTAGTGCATATAGCTGTTGCTTCAACCAACAGAGGGCAATATACAGGCTCAATTGCGAAATCCTCCTAGTTGGTAGCAAGCATCAGCAGGAAAGGAGAGCACACACAATTAACAATAAATACATAATACACATACATTACACACACTCTGAACCTAGAATGGGCACAGGGTGACTTAAACAAAGTAATCATCCAGGGATCTAATTGAAGTGTCCATCTTATGTTCCCAGTGATGGTGGCTACTGTCACAATTTGTATTAAAGGAATAAAACACACTTAAAGAGACACTATAATATATTCTCCAATTGGAATAGGGGGGTTGTTTGAAGAGACCTAGCATGAACCCTTGGTTGAGTTCTGCTGAGAGCAGTGTGTCCGTGGTGTTGGGGTCTAAGGTGGACGATTACATTCTAAAGTGCCCCCTGGGAGTGCCACAAGCCCCATGTGGAACCATTCCGTGATCCCCGTGGTGAGGAAATTGACCAAGTGTGGGGAGGGGTGTCTGAAGAGATCATTTCTGTGAGTCATTGCTTAGGGAATAACCGGTTGGAGCACATGGTCTTTCATGTGCCCTAAAGCAAAGGGAACAGATATGCAGCAACCGACATCCGCTGAAAATACAACCTCCAGTGTTGAAGTTGTTGCATATCTGTGCCTTACCTAGGAAGACGATGGGCCTGCCAAGTTTGTCCTTGAGTACCCTTGCTGACTTGTTGGGAGTGGACTCTGCTTTGCTGGTAGTAGGCAGGCTACCTTTGGTGGGGCACAGATTGGAGAATGTGGGCGTGGTCATCTTTCTAACCCCTCCCCTTTGCAACAGACAGTCACATGCTCTCACTGAGAGTGACACGCTCTCACTTAGAGACACACACACTCACTGATTTGTCACACACTGACAGAAACATACTCAGACAGAAACATTGAAACACACTCTCAATGATAGATACACAATCTCACTGATTTGAAACACTCGCTGACAGACACAAATTCTGATAGACACTTAGTGGTACACAAAACAAGGAAGTCCAGCATTTTAAATCACAACATACATTATCACACAATTACACACACACTGCCCCATGCATACCTAGACAGTCACACACAATACAATACACACACATTCACACTGTCATATGGACTCTGTAACAAACACACTCTCTCTCTCTCTCTCTTTCTCTGTGTGTCACATTCACACAGTCCTTGCTGCCATGAGCAGTGGAAGAAAGAGAGGAGGCCAGGTTTCCTAGTGTCTAGTGTTGAGGAGGTAGGTATTCCTTTCTGCTTCCCCTCTGTGCAGTTCTAGACTTGATGACGCCCTCTTAAACAATTATCTAAATAAACTTATTTGTATAAATTATTTTTTAATGCAAAGCTTCTATAGTTAGGGCAGGGATGGGGCTTTAATGCAAAGTGTCAAATAGTTTTCCTTATTTTTAGTTTGCTGTATATGTACATTGATGTATGTACCCCATATACACTTTAATACACATACATATAAACCACAGATCATATCTCATACATACATAGACATGTGCACACTCACATACATCCATACATAGACACACACTGTCACATACAGAGGCACGTAACAACATACACATTCACATACATATATACCGGGTTATTAACAAACATGAGGATTGTCAAGAATAGTGGATTTCAAAGTGGATGACAGAATAGTCAAACTGGAAGCATTGTATTCCTGACAATTGTTTTAGTGAATAACCTTGTCAGACATGAATTAACACACACCATCACATTCATCATAGACACACATCAGCATGGACACAGACACACCAAAACACAGACATACACACATTAATACAATTACAAACATTCATAAAAAAACACTGAGGCACATACATTAAAAGACACACAAAGTCCCATACATAGACACACAACACACTCAGTCACTTAGACATGAAATCACAAACAGTCACATAAATACATAGGTAAAAAATAGCAAGTACAGAAGTCAGAAACTGACCGCTTATGTATAGCACATTGGTTGGTAGATTATTTTAATTGGTGTTCATGTGTGGTTATGTGACTGGGTAGGTAGGTAGTTACTCAGCAGAGTACCACTGGTGTAACACCACCTACACTCAGCAGCTCCTTTGCCAGCTACCTACTGGGGGAGTTTCTAGGGTTGGGAGGTTTTCAAGGCTGCATTCTAAAGCAGCCACTCTCTTTCCTGAGTCCTACCATGTTCCAAGCTGTGACACTCTTCCCTGCAGCACCCCCCTCATTCTAGTGCTTGGTCACAAATGCCCCCTCAAACTACCCTGGTGGTCCAGTGGTATCCTATATGCGTTCCCTGGCAGTCCAGTGGTGAATAGCAGGAAGCACATGTCCTGTTGTTTCAGATCATAATACCCACTCCTTCATGGCTCTGGCTTTCAATGTTGTCAGAGCGCAGGCTGAGAATCTCTGAGCCTGTTTTCTGACTCACAAACTGAGCACCAGAACCATGAGGGAGAGGGTATGATCTGACCACACCTACTACTTGTGTGCACCAGTGGATCACCAGGGAATCATTTAAATTTAATATGTTAGTGTCCCCAGTTTGCGAGCTGTGTTGGCCGCCAGGTGCCTCTGTTGTCATGGCGCCCTGCGTAACCACACAGCTTGCACACCCCAAAGGCTGGTCCTGCTGACAGACACACTGGCACTCACTCAATGACACACACATAAACCCTGACACACACAAACCCTGACAGACAGACACACACTCACTTGACAGACAACCACTTACTTGACAGACACACTCGCTGACAAACACACAAACACTGACATACACTCGCACACACTGATGGACACACACACACACACACTGACATACACACTTACTGACAGACACATTTACTGACAAACACACTCACACACTCACTAACACACAAACACTAACAGACACATCACACACACTGACAATCACATTGACAGACACACTTGCTGATATACACACACACATTCTCTGACAGATACATTTACTGACAAACACACTCACTGACAGACACACACAAACACTAACAGACACATACACAGACACACGCACTGACAGAAACACTAACAGACATATACACAGACACACACACTGACAGACACACTCACTGACAAAAACACACACACTCACTGACACACACACTTTCTGACAGACATACACACACACTCACTGGGAGACATAGACTCACACTCACTGACAGACACAGACTCACTGACAAAAACACACTCACTGACGCACATACTTTCTGACAGGCATGCACACACACTCACTGGCAGACATACACACACTCACTGACAGACATACACACACACTCACTGACAGATATACACACATACTCACTGATAGACACTCACTGACAGACACAGACTTACTGACAGACACACACACACACTGACAGACATAGACTTACTGACAGACACACACTTACTCACAGATACATGCACACACACTTACTGATAGACACATACACACTTACAGTCTTGCATACACACTCACAAATGAATTGCTTGTTTGTTGCTCCTACCTTTAGGAGTCTTCTCGGTCCTCTCCGCGGGATCCAGTGACATTCATGATCTTCCTGCTCCTCTCTCCTCCCTCGCACTGTTTAGTGAATTACATCATATTCCGGCTCCCGGCATCAACACAGAGGGCTCGCGAGGGAGCAGGAAGATCATCAGCTCAGACAGTCCTCCCTCTTCGCCGCCGCCTCCCTGCTTCCACACTCTGTTCCGGTATATTGATGCAGAGTAGGCACCTGCTGTCTGGGTTAAGCAGGGTTCGCCAACTCTACCTTGCATCATAATCGCTGTTCCTGGGGTGCCCTTAGGTGGCCAGCTGGCCACCTGCTGGGCTCCCTGTGACAGGCCATCAGTCGCTCTGCGCAGCGCCCCCCCACCTCCATGCGCTTGGGCGCAGTGCACCCCGTGCACCCGCCCAGGATTGGCCATGCTTGAGTACTACGGACACGTCCCCACAGCAATAAGCCTTTTTCTCCAGCAAATCTTGGCATGCTATCAGAAGGGAGACTAGGTTTACATCTTTCCCTTCTAGTGTGTCTTTCTTAATGGACTGGGGTACTAAGTGGGCAGGTGTGATTATGTGTGAGGTCGTTGGCATTGGGTTAGAATTAATGCTGTTACCCGGGTTTGGGGTTGTCTGTAGAAGTGTGGCGGGAATGACTGCCGGGGTGATAATGAGAAATTGGGTCTCTAGTTTCTCCAGTCTCTCATTAATGAGGTTAACGGATGAGAGTAGTGCTGACATGGTAGCATGGATTCCTGACGTGTTTCTGTTGTTTCCCGGTCCCGGGGTGTCAGGGTTAGCATTAAACAGGTGGTATAATTCCGCTTTGCGAGCCATGGCCGGGTATGGGACGCCTCTTCTCCTAAGCTCGGCCACAATCTTGGGTATGGTCCAAAAACTTAGAGATCCCTGGTTTGCCGTCTCTATGTTCTTGGCTGGGGTGCGTGGTCTGGCTGAGCTGGAGTTTCTGGATGCTAGATAGGGAGATATCCTTGGCCATGTCAGACGCGTGCAATATTCTGGAACGTAAATAAGTTAGGAATTGTGATTCTTTAAAGGAGAAGAGTGTCATCTGACGTGTATTTAGTTCATCCCTAGAGGTGGAGATGACCATTTGGGTGTCGGTTGGTAACGTATGATCGTCTTGGGATTTGCACGTGACATAGGAGGGCGGAATGGTATCCACCTGTGAGAACAGGAAAAGCAGAGTGGTTTTGACTATGATATGATGTGAGGAGGCCGTTGCCAGTAAGGTGTCCTGGATGGAACCATGCTAGGGGCAGAGGCGTGACAGTGACCTAGGTATTACATGGACCCACCGTGTTGGCATTTATGCCTGTTGGTCTGTCAGGCACATGATCTGACTGGAGGTGCGTACAAGAGGGAAATAATGGAGAATTACTTACTTTGTATTTAGCAAGGTTGCGAGTGTTCTATGGCCTAAAGGTAGGTTACAACAGTCCTGGCCGGAATGGTACGGTAACAAAAGTACCGGGGATGGGGCTTTGAAGACCTAGAATTAGGTAAAGTAAATATGTGCTGGTACAGGTACCTGTGAAAATTACGGCATGGGAATGTATTCCCTGTATTTTAGATGACAGGTTGTAGTGGAGCCAGTGTTCGTGCCTATGGAGTAAGACCAGAGGCCTAGATAGTGATGATGGTGAGTATTGAAAAATGAAAATAATTAATATTATTTTTTTAATTATTATTTGGCCGTGCAGATCTTACATACCTGGGTCTTCACTGTGAGGAGATATTCAGCACAAAAGTAGCAAGCCTACATTCAGTAGTGTCTAGCTGAAATATATATGAATGAGCGAGTTTGTAGGATATTGTATGGTGATGTATGGCGATGTACAGTGATTACACGCCTCTCTCTACCCCCTCTTATCTTTACCTGTTTTGCATTCTTTCTCAATTCGAACTCTCTCCTCCTACCTCTTCAATCTAGCTTCCCCTCCATTCTACTGAGACCCCTCTGATTACCGTAACTAATAACAGCTAAATCCAGAGGCCACTACTCTATACTAATTCTACAAGTCCTCTTTGCTGCCTTTGACACTATTCTTCTAACTCTTCAAACCTTTGGCTTCTGTACTGTACCTCTCGAGGGAAGGTATTAAAAAGAATCTTAATGTTATTAGGACAATCTTTGGTTACATTAGATTTTATGCAACTGACACTTTTGAATCCTAATTATTATATATGGGAAGTGATGCCCCTTGTCCCATTCTCCCAACATTCATTCAGTGTCTCCTTTTCTAATGACACCTCCTCCCCTAGTTCTATCTGATTGGAGTCCTCCCAAGGTGGGTCTGCTCTTACTCCACTTATGCTTTCCATTTATACTGCTTCTCTTGGCAAACTTATTAATTCATTTGGATTCCGCTACCACCTGTATGCTGACAACATCCAGATATATCTCTCCCCTGCTGCCATAGAATGTATCACCGGTTACATGAGGAGAAAAATATAAGGAGAAAAACTGAGCTTCTTATTTCTTCTCCTCATAATACTAATTCTTTTGCTCTCCCTGCAAGTTAATGGTACCTGCATTTGCCTGTCCTTTTAAGCTCACTGTCTTAGTGTCATCTTTGATTCTGACCACACCTTTATGTCTCACGTCATGTCTGTTGCCAAGTCTTGTCGATTCCACCTTAAAAACATTGCCCGAACCCGTGACCGCTCCTTTTTAATACAAGATGTTGCTAGGGAGCTTTTTCATGCTATAGTAATTTGTTGCATTTATTACTGTAATTCTCTGCTAATTTGACTCCCCAGAAACCGTACTGCCTGGCTGCAGTCCGTGATGAATGCTGATGCCAGGTTGATTTTTCTCTCCTGTCACATCTCTCACACCTTGCCCCTCTGTCAATTCTTACATTGGCTTCTTGTACCTTATAGGATTCAGCATACTAGCTCTTACCTACAAAGCTCTAAGCAACTCTAGCCCTTGTTACATTACTTCACTAATACATAGGTATGCCTGTCTCTCCTCTCAGCTGGTAACATTACACCCATACTTGGGATTGCAGGAATTGTACCCCCATCAGACTCTCCACTAGTCTTAGTTTGGTTTGAATTGTATTCAGTCAGGAATTGACTAATATAGTCTAGCTAATCCCTGGTTTATATTTTCAATTCTCTTGGAATATGTGTTTTAATAGGAAGATATGTTTAAATCCATGTTTTATTGAGGGCAGAGTATTGCCATTTATCTTTAAAAGCTTGGCTTTTGGAGTTCACTGTGAGTCTTGGGCTGTGTTTTTCCTAGGCAGTAAGGGAGGGATTACATTTTCTTAATGTTGTTAGGACAATCTTTGGTTAAATTGGATTTTATGCAACTGACTCTTCTGAATCCTTATTTTTTAGTAGGGACTAATGCTAATACTAAAGGTTATCCTTATTATAAGTTTGGATATGTCAAGGAAATTGGAATAATACACTAATCCTACAAACACAGAGCATCAGATTTAACAGGATGAAAATTTTAAAGTAGTTCTCACTAAATATTTTGGATTTATTTTGCCACAACTTCTAGAGACAAATGAAGAGCACGTGTATCTATAAAAAGTACTGGGCATGCAGGTTTTTAGATGGAAATGCTATCTCTTTCATTGTCAAAATAGTGTCTTTACAAATCTGTATCTTCCCTTATTATTCCATGAATATTTCTCGTTGACTGTTAATTTGTCTTTCAGTTTTATTTTTATCATCATCTTCTTTTGTTTTATTGCCCAGTATCTTCTGTTTAATACACTTTGTCTTTCACCACCTCTAATTGTAAACTTTTGGCATATGAGCAATATTTTTAACATAGTTATACCTAGAGTGTAGTCAGGTACCATATTCTGTTACATTGAACCCGATGATTAAATCAATGAGCCGCATTATTATATTCATTTTCATATTTTTTAGTTTTATTAATATATTTTGCCTAATATACTTTATCTGTTAATGCCTTACACTGTTAATGCCTTTTGACATAATTTTGGCATATGAGCAATATATTTAACATAGTTATAACTAGAGTGTAGTCAGGTACCATATTCTGTTACATTGAACCCGATGATTAAATCAATGAGCTGCATTATCATATTCATTTTCATATTTTTTTGTTTTATTAATATATTTTGCCTAATATACTTTATCTTTTAATGCCTTTATCTGTTAATGCCTTTTGACATAATTTTGCAAAATATTGAATATTGTTACAACATTTATAGAATCAGTTACAACATTCTGGCACACTGTACCCAATAGGTTGATGAATTGCTTCATATATCTACTTAATATGTCTTAGTTGGAGTGTACATGTTTCAATCCCCATGCACTGGGCCTGACCATTACCACCAATTGATCACTTGTTCCGTTAACCACTCCATCTGTAGTGCTATTGACTGCTGGATATGCCAATTTTTTTTCTCCACTTTTTCTCCACTTACTGAACCTCATATCACATTTGGTGAAGTCTCCTTTTTAATAGTGAATGTGCTCTGGTATATGTCCTTCTTGAATTGCTCCTGATCGGCAAAATGATTGTCGGGACTCTACTATTGCTGATCCAGTTGCTTTTCATTTATAGTGATGCTACTGTGGCATAGTCATTTTCTGGGCGCTGACCAGCATTCACTATCTCTTTTTTGCTTTCATGTCATTATCTTGCATACTTTGACCTAGAGCAGGGAAACGTTGTTCAACACAGTATTTTTAATGTGATTTGCGCTCAGGTGAACCTACAGCCAAGGACAGTTTGATTTCTTCTTCTGGATGCAATTCCTTATTTATTCTCTCGGTCTGGGTTCATTCTTCGCTACTACTCCTTTGTATCTGTGCTCTTTCTAGACACTCTATGATAAACAGTATAATTTAATCTCACTGACGTATCACTTTGTTTCAGTACAGTATTTGCTCTCATAAGTTTCTGTGACACTGCTCTACAGTTTCTGGCAATAGTCATCATGAGATGGATAGGATAACAAGAACACATTTAAATTTTCTTGTGATAAGTGTCACTATTTATTATCTTTGTTTTAAAATCATTTTTCAGATTATTTTTAACAAAAGTTGTTTTAATATTATTTTTTATAAAGTGCCAACAAGTTCCGTAGCGCTGTACAATGGGTAGACTAACCGACACGTATTTGTAACCACACGCGTTAGACACACATTCCTTTATGCCTTAATAATATCCCTTAATGCCTTAATGTTAGTCTGCCTCTCTTGTATCTCTTACAGCTGAGCTACACCATACACTCTTACTGTTCTTTTCCGAATCCAACGTGCTGTTAGTGTGTGAATGTGTGATTGAGAGAAATAGATAGATATAAATAGCTAGAAATAGATGGATACAGATAGCTAGATAGAAATAGAGTGTGTGTGTATGTTTAACAATATTTATTTAAAATGTGTGTGTTTTTATACAAACACTATATATAGAAATACACACTTTTGGCTTAGAAGGGCTGCCTTAGGAGGGGGGCAGGTATAAACAGTGAGCTGTCAGTCAGCTCGCGAACGTGCATACTGTACACATGCACAGTAGAGCGCTCAGTTAATTCGTAGAGCGGCATTCAGTGTCACTCTCTGAAGAACCTGATTGGTGCAGCGCGAAGCCATGCATGTGCACCATAAAGCGATGACCCTACTGAAAGAGAAGCGCCTGAGCCCTGCTATTTTGTCATTCTGATGAAAAAAGGGGGCGTGGCCTGCCGAAGAGCTTGGCGCTGGAACTTAGGTAAGTTTATATGATAAAAAGGGCTTGAATTTATTTATTTTTAATGGCAAACTAATATAAAAACAAGAAAAAAGTCTAGGGGACCTGCCTTTCTTGCTTTTATATGTTGACTATAGTCATCCTTCAAGTATTATAATCCCCTATCTACTTGTAATAATAAAGGAAATTGTCAAAACAAGGTTTGGGCTCACTCAGCCCGATGCAGTAATTTATTCTGACATGAAACATATTCAAATAGTAAGAGTTAGCACTATTTGTTAGCTTCATTAGAATTTCTGTAAAACTCCAAGGAACATATAGCGAACTGCAAAATTCCTAAGTGTAACTTTGCAAGAGTGCCTAGCAGCTATATTGGCTCATTAGACACTGAATTTAGCCTTTCCTGTTTAGCAAACAGATGCAGCTGCTCATTAAACATGAATCTACTCATAAGAGAGTGTCAGAATTAGAGTCTGGATGATTCTATCCATGTTGATTTTGTACCAAAGTTGTGAAAGGGACACTCTAAACACCAGCACCAGTACAGCTTTATGTGGTGGTTTTAGTGCAAATAGACTGTCCCTACAGTGTAAAAACAATAAAAAAAACATTGTTTTTGTTTCTTACTAATTAAGGACACCTCTTGTGACTGTTACACAGCCACTAGAGGTACTTCCTGTTGTGTCCGTGCAGTCTCCATGACTGCTGTTCAACTCCTTCCTGAAGACACCAAGCACATCCTATAGAAGTTGAGTGAATGCATCCCTATCAGACGATGCTGATTGGAGCAGTGTGGGAAAGCATTGGATTGGCTAAAATCATCATCACTAAGCATCTCAGCAAAAGCAATGGCTGCAGAAAGACCAGATTAAAATTTAAATAAGAATATATATATATATATATATATATATATGTATAGTGCTTCTTTAATACATGATGCGGGAAGGTTGCTACATGTTACTGGAAATATGTTACTTAATTGCTGACATCCATATCTGTATGCTGGAGAACTGTTATTGCTAAAATAGCTGGATATGATATTTTTGTGCATGTATTTGACTGTCTAAAAGTCTTCTAAAAATTTTGTAAATTGCTATGTTTGTTTCCCATTGCAGAAAACAACAGAGAAGACACATGAAATTCTGACTGGGACATTTTGACATAGAATTACAAATAATGAAGATTTATTTAAATTTGCCATTGATAATGTGTGCTAATTTTATCATTATTGTTCATACAACACCATTGGATGCGAGATCCCAGCAACATTTAACCAATGAGAAGAAAACAAAGCTGTTGCAACGTTCAAAAAGAAGCTGGATGTGGAACCAGTTTTTCTTGCTTGAAGAATACATAGGTGATACACAGTATGTGGGCAAGGTATATGTATTATGAAATTATTTCCAATTATTTTATGTAATACTATTGTATAAAACACAAAATTATTAAGAACTTAGCCCTTTCACTACCTGATATGATGTGACAAACTGTCAACCTGAAACTATACTTCCCTTTGGACCAAAATGCAAATTTGGAACTATTGGGTAATTTGAAGAAATTATGATTATCAATCTGCCATGTGCCAGAATCCTAGGGAACTGACTAGCATAAGCCCAAACATGTTTGGTTTGTTTCTTGATTCAGAGTGATGTTCCTGGCACCAGAAAAATGAGGGATGGAATGGAGAAGAACTTTTTTTGAGTGGGGGCAAGAAAGCAGATTAGTTTACATAATAGACAAAAGCTCTTCCCGACCATGGGTCTGGATTTCCTTTCCAATCAAGAGGTAGCAAATAAAGATGATTAGTGGTTAAGGGACAGTCATTGACAGGGTTATTCACTAAAGTGAAATTTCAAGGTGAATTCAAAAAGGAATTTAAAGTTTTAGGTCATAATACCCAAGCTGGAAAAAATTCTCTTAAAGGACCACTCTAGGCACCCAGACCACTTCAGCTTAATGAAGTGGCCTGGGTGCCAGGTCCAGCTAGGGTTAACCCATTTTTTAATAAACATAGCAGTTTCAGAGAAACTGCTATGTTTATGAATGGGTTAAGCCTTCCCCCTATTTCCTCTAGTGGCTGTCTCATTGACAGCCACTAGAGGCGCTTGCGTGTTTCTCACTGTGATTTTCACAGTGAGAGCATGCCAGCGTCCATAGGAAAGCATTGTAAATGCTTTCCTTTGCGACTGGCTGAATGCGCGCGCAGCTCTTGCTGCGTGTGCGCATTCAGCCGACAGGGCGGAACGGAGGAGGAGAGAAGGAGGAGAGCTCTCCGCCCAGCGCTGGAAAAAGGTAAGTTTAAACCCCTTCCCCCTTTCCAGAGCCGGGCGGGAGGGGGTCCCTGAGGGTGGGGGCACCCTCAAGGCACTATAGTGCCAGGAAAACGAGTATGTTTTCCTGGCACTATAGTGGTCCTTTAAGTTAGCTATGCTTTCCATTTAGCTACTCTGGGTTTAAATTTTAGATACACTTTGAATTCAGCTTGAAATCTCACTTTAGTAAATTATCCTACTAATGATTAATTTATTCACAGATCAAGTGAATTGACCAAGAGAGTACAAAAATAGAAAGAACAATAAAACAACACTACTTCTGAGTAGCATTTGTCTAGACACTTTGACTTCAACTATCGAGGGAGGGAGACCAGCAGTGATGTTATATGTTCACATTGGCTGTGCCACCAGTGGAGACTTAGCATAGAGAACAAAGCTGTGTCCCTAATCTCTGGTGCAGGTGGCTGTGCTGAAATAAGTGATAATAATTGTTTCCTCTACTCCTGCAGACATAGCACTTTTACCTCTGGTAAAGGAGCTACTAGACTATGAGTCAGCTGATGAGCCAGAAGAATAAAAAGAGTAGTCTAAAGAGAGCAGGTAGAAGCCCTTTATGTTTTCTGCAACTTTTTCACTTGCCTCCTGAATCTTATTCACAAGTCAATCTGTATATTTGCCTCGTCTATCGGAGACATTTAAGAAATCAGGTGCCCTTGCTACCACCGACACTTATGGATCATCCATTGTTAGAAAATTGTTCCTTGTTAGTGACAGACCACATCCATCCACTGGCTTGCTATAGATGTATTTTTTCTCTCTGAACCTTTTCAAGCATGCTTGGGGAACAAATCACTAGGCCAACATGTCGTTCAGAGATACTCCACCCATTTAATGGTGGAACAAGGTTTTGTAGAAATGCATATACGGCTCCTGGTTTGATTATGTCAATTAATGCTAGAAACAGAATAGGACAGTGTGAGTCATTTACTGAGATAAAATTGAACATTCTAAGAAACAGAGGCCTGGCAAAGTAGAAGATAGCAGAGTTATACATTAAACATTTCAGTGATGAAATTTTAGTCAGTTTCACATTAACTGTTTCAGGAACTAGTCACTCATATTAATCCTTACACCCACTGTCAGTGATACCATCACTACCATTGCTACTACCACCAATACCACCTTCAACATTTCACCATAAACATTTCCATTAGAAGTAATCAGCCAAGTGCTACTATATTACAGGCTAGTGTTGAAACAACTTCACTGCCTCTGATGCAAATCCACCTGTTCCTTCAACAGACACAAGGCAGGGTTACCTTGTTGCACCAACTCAACAAACTTTGGGACTATTCTGAGTGCCTTCTGGAAGGCCAGCTCTCAATGTATAAACTGTGTGACAAAGAAGTGAGTAGCGGGCAAGTGAAGATTCCTCTCACTAGTGCTGGGATGAATCAAACAAGTTCCTCTTGCCTAGATGCTACTTCCAGTGCCGCTTTGATTTACTGATGTAGAATTTCTTTATTTATCGGAACTTTAATTTTATTTATAGTAAGATAGATTATTTGATGTGCACTGCAGTTTGCTTCTTTTCCACTGCTTGTGCTTTGGAAATTGCAAGCTTCGTTCCTTAGTAATATACAAAGTGTGTGTCTGCAGTTTACTGCACAAGTAAACTCTGCCTGCATTGAGTGTGGCAAGTTTTTTTTTTTTTTTTATTCAAATAAAAATAAATTTTCAAATGTGGTGGTGGTGGTTGTTATTCCCTTGTTCACCCACCTCAAACAAAATTAAATTACTACCCTTGCTGATGATGCCCCCCTTTTATTGTTGTTTTGCCCTGCCTGACTGATTTTTGCAGTACCAGTTACCTCTGCAGATGTAGTTAGAAGAAGTTGCTAGGGCACAGTTTTTTTTCTCACACTAAAAGATGGTCAATTCTCACTCACCCCTTCCACCTGGATAAGAACAAAGCATTCCAATACATCCTGTAGCATGATTGACCATCTTCCAGTATAAGAAAAAGTGCCCCTGAAACTTTCCCTGCTTGCAAAAATTAGCAAGATAGATTTTTTTTTGTCATAGGTCTTGAAGGATAGGACCCCCACGGTGGAATAATTCCATCATTCGTTCTTAAGAGGTTAAAGACCTATGATAATCACCAGCCTTTTTTAGTAGCATTAAATAAAATAATAAATAAATCTTTCTCTTTTCTAATCTCTTTTGTCACTACCGGTATAGAGTGAGATTACTTCTTTGTTAAGGGTCACTGTATAGATGTTGTATACACTTTTCTTCCAAATGCCTGCAAAAGAAGAAACAGCAGGTAGACGTAAAAGGAATTAGGAGTAAGGTGAAAAAATTTCATAAGGGGAATTTTCAACAAGGACTTTATTTTAACAACCCATTAGATCAGTGTATCGACACCAGTTCATCCTCTCTCTTCCCTCTCTGTTCAGTACAGTCACAAAGAATACGGGGTTAATTTAATAAGAATTGAGGTTAAAAGAATACTTAAGAGCACGACTTTCACTAGATGTCAAGTTTACACTTTTTGTAGCCTGGCTAATGACTAAATTACATTTTTCTCCCTACTTCTTCTAAAAAGTATAAATACCTGGTTTAGTAATTGCCATGTAATTTATCACACAATACTCTCTACGAAGCTGCTCTCAAGAAAAACATTGACATTGAATGTAGCCCTATTCATGATCCTTCTGTATAGGAAGGACTTTGTAACATTGTACAAAATCATTTATGTGAAAACAGATTCACTTGAAGTTTTCATTTCTACCTATCTATGAGAAAAACAGGTGTCTTTAAGGTAGTTTTTATTCAACAGAGATCAAGAGAATAAAAACATAACAGATAAGTGACCTAGAAAACAAAAACAATCATAAATCTTTACTAGCTAATAAGACATGTGGAGAATTGTATAATATAGTCTATAGTCTCAACGCACTAGTGAACTTTCTTCTTCATTTTAGGCCTTGCAGATCAGTTAGGAAAGTTTGTAAGCATTTTTTCTAAATAAGGAAATACGTCTGGCTGTATGCTGGCTAGAGTTTCTAATAAACGAAAGGCAAATTAAAGGACCACTATAGGCACCCAGACCACTTCAGCTTAATGAAGTGTTCTGGGTGCCTGGTTCAGCTAGGATTAACCCTTTTTTAAATAAACATACAGTTTCAGAGAAACTGCTATGTTTATAAATAGGTTAATCCAGCCTCTAAAGCCTCTAGTGGCTGTCTCATTGACAGCCGCTAGAGGTGTTTGCGTGCTTCTCACTGTGAAAATCACAGTGATAAGACGCAAGCGTCCATAGGAATGCATTATGAATGCGTTCCTATGAGACTGGCTGAATGCGTGCGCAGCTCCTGCCGCACATGTGCATTCAGCCGAAGAGGAGCAGAGGAGGCGGAGAGGAGGAGGAGAGCTCCCCGCCCAGCGCTGGAGAAAGAGGTAAGTTTAACCCCTTCCTCTCCCCAGGGCCCGGCAGGAGGGGGTGCCTGAGGGTGGGGGCAACCTCAGGGCACTATAGTGCCAGGAAAACGAGTATGTTTTCCTGGCACTATAGTGGTCCTTTAACAAGTTATGTTACAAAAACAGAACATAGCAGAGAAGAATTTCCACTGTTCTATAACTCATGGAATTCCCTTTCAACCACAAATGATTTGCATAATTTTCACAGTCATTCCAAAGCAAGGCATAGACACTGAACTATTATCCAATTTGACTTTAAAATTGCAATTAAAAATCATTAGCAACATTTATTATACTTGGTATGAGGCACCTAGTTTATCCAGACCAAACTAGTCCATTATAGGGAGGCCTGCAACGATGCCATATGTGCTATTAACCTAATAAATAAGATTCAATGCTACCTTACAAATTCTATGACATAGACAGATGTTAAATTATTGAAAAGATAAGGTAATAAATGACATAGTGTAGTATATTTTAATGATATACGGCAGCGGTTCCCAAAGTATGGGTCGCAACCCACTGGTGGGTCGCAGGGTGATTCCCAGTGGGTCGCGCTGACTCACACATCCAGCGCCACAGGGGACCTAAGAGACCATCAGGCATGGGCAGACCGCAGCCCCGACACAAGGAGGGTGCAGAGCTGCAGACTGTGTGAAAGAAGCCTCACGAGCTCCCAGGGCGTTACCATGGCAACACTCTAGGAGCTTGCAAGACTTATATTACAAGGTCTGCAGCTCTGCATCCAGCGGAGCTGCAGACCAGAGCGTTAACCCACCGGACCACCAGGGAACTTAATAAAGGTAGGACACAGCCCCCAAGCTCTGTCTTCCAATGTAACCCCTTTTCTCCCTGCCATCCCTCTATGTAACCCCTTTTCTCCCTGCCTTCCCCAATGTAACCCCTTCTCTCCCTGCCCCGATCCCAACACTGTAGCCCCTTCACTCCCTGCCCCTCTCTCCACACTGTAACCCCCTCACTCCCTTCCCTCCTTCCCACACTGTAACCCCTTCACTCCCTGCCCCCCTCCCCACACTGTAACCCCTTCACTCCTTGCCCCCCTCCCCACACTGTAACCCCTTCTCTCCCTGCCCTCCTCCCCACACTGTAACCTCTTCTCACCCTGCCCTGCTCCCCACACTGTAACCCCTTCACTCCCTTCCCCGCACTGTAACCTCTTCTCTCCCTTCCCCTTTCTGTAACCATTTCTCTCCCTGCCCCCCACTGTAACCCTTTTTCTCCATGCCCCCCCACTATAGCCCTCTTTCCCCCTGCCAGCCGCCCACTGTAACCCTTTCTCCCCCTGCCCTCACACTGCCCCCCACACTGTTACCTGCACACACACTCCCACACATTCACCCTCACCTCCTGTCTCTGTGTGTATGTGTATCTGAGTGTCCTTTTGTGTCAGTGTATCTGTATCTGTGTGTGGGAAACTAGGTGTCATTGTGTGTCTGTGTATCTGTGTGTGGGAAACTAGGTGTCATTGTGTGTGTGTCTGTGTGTATTGCTGTGTCAGTGTGTCTGTGTATGTCTCTGTATGTGTGTATGTGTATACACTGCACACATACTCCATACAAAAAAACATGCTTACATTCAAACACACATTGTGTATATGTATATTCTATATACACAATATACACACACACTGCATCCACTACACAGACACACATGCACTGCATCCACTACACACGCACTGCTATCAAATACACACACCCCTGCATTAAAACACTAAAATTATATACAAACACCCCTTCATTGAAACACCAACACTACACACAAAAAGCACGCCTGCATTTAAAGTCCTACACTACATACAAGCACTCCTGCATTCAGACGCAAACATTACAAACAAGTACACCACTACATTCCACTGGCAACAGTACATACAAATACTCTCATACATGCACACATATACTTAAAGCACAACCATGCTTACATTCAAACGCTCAAACACTGCTCACAAAAATAACCCTGCAACGATGGGCAAATGGTAGATTCCCAGCTGGCATACCATTGTTAAGTTCTCCGACAGATGGAGATCTACCTTTTGGCCACACTTGCACTAGAGGGGGGCCCAGAAAACATACTTGCACCAGGGCCCTCTACATTAGTTTCTCTACTGGGATAATCAACATGAGGTGCCTGGATGAGCAGGACACAGAACTTCTGATTCTGACTGAGTCTGTGAGTAAGCAGTTGTATGCCTCTAAAACAGATTGCCATAATATGCAAAGTTTCTGCCTCTAAAACTCCATAATATATCAAAATTATGCATGTAAAACTGCCATGATATGCCAATTTTATGCATCTAAAGCTGATTCCCATGGTGTGCCAATTGTAGGCTTTTAAAACGGATTGCCATGGTGTGCCAATTTAATGCATCTGACTGTTTGCCATGGTGTGCCAATGGTATGCCTCTGAAGCCGATTGCCATGATATGCCAAGTTTATGCATCTAAAGCTGATTGCCATGTTGTGCCAAGTTTATGTATTTAAAGCTGCCATGATCTTCCAATTGTATGCCTCTAAAACTGATTGCCATGATGTGCCAATTTCATGCCTCTAAACCTGGTTGTCATGGTGTGCCAATTGTAAGCCTCTAAAACTGATTGCCATGGTGTGCTACTTTTATGCACCTAAAGTTGCCATGATGTACCAATGTTATACATCTAAAGCAGATTGCCAAGGGGTGCCAATTTTATGCCTCTAAAGCTGCCATATTGTTCCAATTGTATGCCTCTAAAACTGATTGCCATGATGTGCCAATTTCATGCCTCTAAACCTGGTTGCCATGGTGTGCCAATTGTAAACCTCTAAAACTGATTGCCATGGTGTGCCAATTTTATGCATCTGACTGTTTGCCATGGTGTGCCAATGGTATGCCTCTGAAGCCGATTGCCATAATATGCCAAGTTTATGCATCTAAAGCTGATTGCCATGGTGTGCCAATTTTATGCCTCTAAAGCTGCCATGATCTTCCAATTGTATGCCTCTAAAACTGATTACCATGATGTGCCAATTTCATGCCTCTAAAACTGGTTGCCATGGCGTGCCAATTGTAAACTTCTAAAACTGATTGCCATGGTGTGCCAATGTTATGCACCTAAAGTTGCCATGATGTAGCAATGTTATACTTCTAAAGCAGATTGCCATGGTGTGCCAATTTTATGCCTCTAAAGCTGCCATATTGTTTCAGTTGTATGCCTGTAAAGCTGATTGCTGTGGTGTGCCAGCTGTATGCCTCTAAAACAGATTGCCATAGTGTGACAATTTTATGCCTCTAAAATGGATTGCAATGGTGTGTCAATTGCATGCATCTAAAAGTAATTGTCATGGTGTGCATCTAAAGCAGATTGCTATGGTGTGCCAATTGTATGTCTCTAAAGCTGAATGCCATGGTGTTCACTTTTTAAAATATGCATTAAAAGCAAGTGGGTCTCGAAAAATTACCATTTTGAAAAGTGGGTCATGGCCCATAAAAGTTTGGGAAGCGCTGATATACAGTATATACCAGTGCTTCTCAACCCTCTCCTCAAGGCACATCTAACAGTCCAGGATTTAGGGATTATCCAGGTGTGTCTAAAGTGTTTGAAAAAAAAAAACTAAAAATCAATTTGCCTTAGCCAAACATCACTTCCAGCTCCCATTGGTCCATGACATTCTGATACCCCCATTTACGCATGATTTGGTGTTGAAGGTATGATATGGACCAATCAAATGTAACAAAGGCTTTTTTTTTACTTTCCTGGCTCTATCTATTGTACCCTATTGTGATTTCTGTTGCCAGTACCCCTTAGTGTGTTCATTCATTGTGTATTATTCTGGTATTGACCTTGGCTTGGTTATTGACTCTGTATTCTTCTTTACCCTTGCTTGTGTTGTTTGCCTGTTTGATTCCTGTGCACCTGACTCTAGCTTGTTCTCATTTTTGCTGTCGTTCCATTACACTGACCTCGGCTTGTATTTTGACTATGCTCTACTCTGTCTAATGTTAAGTGTGGCTATTCTACGGCCAGGTAATATGTTTATTCCCTTTGTCTATTCCTCGCTATTCTAAACTCTGCGTTTTGGGGTTTCACCTTGCAACATGTTGCTGTGCATTTTCTAGCCCTGGAATCCTGCAGTATGTGGATGTCAGGGGTCTGGTTAGGAAGGGGTACTGACCAGTGCAGCAACCTCTACAGGGTACATAAAACACAAAGAAATGACCAATGGACATAAAATCCAGAGGAAAAAGTAAAGTCCCTATATGAATATACTGTAATTAAAACTAAATGTATTTATATATGTTTAAAAAGTAACAGTAATTGAACCAAAAAAAAAACAAAAACCCACATACACAAAAAAGAAACGTATAAACACAAAATAAAGAGGAGCTCATAAGCTCTAAGTAAGAAATAGGGTAGAAGGGGTTAATGAGCAATGGAGGCTGCTTGTTAAAGGAATGATAAGATAGACAATTATGAATCCTAAACGTACATAGGTTACAAGGTAGTTGTGGGGAGTAAAAAATATAATACCTAAAGGATAGTACAGCAAGGACATATATACAATGTAGAAATTAAATCATTTAACCTTAGGATAGCAGAGGGATAAAGTCTCTGAAAAAACATATATATAGCAGAGTCTTCAATTAACTTTCTAAACACTGAATCGACTTCAAGATTGCTGTCCGAAAAAATAATATTGTAATAAAGGCAAAAAAGCTAGGTTGATTGTAAAACAGAGACAAGTATAAAGAAAATCCATCTATTATCAGATAGTGGTGGGGAGTAGAAAAATTTACTCACAGAGAGGTTGAACCCAATAGCTTAGTTGCTAAGCAGTAAAATACCTATGAAATGATGCCTCAATGGAATATATATGTTGCAAAAAATTGCGAAAGGATACTGTCTCTAAAGAGAGTTTGTAGTTGAGCCTTCATTAAACTTGCTAAATGTTTAGTTGACCTCAAGGTCGCTGTCTGAAAAAATTATACAAAGAGGGCTAAACATAAAGGGAAGCAAAAAATACTTTAAACAAAAGGCAAACCTTCCATGCTAACTAAACAATTGCCCTAATAAACTCAATTTAAGAGAGTTACCCCTCTAGAAATTTCTACCAAAACTTTCACCAGCTAACCATAGTGGTAGCAAAAACCGTGCTGTGAGTTTAAAATAAGGGATGAGCATACCTGCCATTAATCATGTCCATTTGCAGACTAAGCATAATTGCATCACATGCTACTCTCATTTCATTCACGCATAATTTATGCAAATATCTGCCCATGTCAAGGCACAGGCTTCAATCAGTCTTATGCTGGCTGATGAATTAACCCTTGAGTCGGGTGTGCATGAGAAGTTCAGGTTCACATTGCCTACCTGTCTCATGGTGCTGGAATAAACCATATCTTGGGACGGGCAGAGCGAGATAGAAACACAGTGGGGATGTGTAAGGCTTATAGGACATGACCAATATTATTATTGTAATTTTTATGAATGACATCTAAAAAATACATAAATATACAGACTACATTCTTGTTGTGTCTATGTAATAGGATATTTGTAAATAAATAGAGATACAGGTAGGGAGAGTGTGTCAGGTTGCTGACTATATTTGGGGGGTAGCCTCTAGTAGAGTATTCGGCAAAACACGCATGGGTACGCGATTCAGGATTACTTTTAGCAGTGGGTGGCATGGTGAGATAGGGGATGATGCTGCAGCTACTATACATCTTTAGATTAAGCCACCATGCTATGTTTTTAACTAAGTTATATTGTTCAGGTGATATTGCTCAACTAGCTGATATTGGTTAGTGATATCCAGCTATCCGTCAGTAATGGCTAGACATTTAACAAGGGGATAGGGGCTTGACCTTTAAAGATTTCGGCATTGAAAGTTGGGTATTGGAGACATTTGGGCATTTGATAAATACTATGGGAGGGTGCACTTGCAAGCACCTATTTGGATTTTTGCTTCTTTAGGACAACCTGTATATTTCCTTCCAGTCTCCGAGGTAGTATTTATTACCATACCTTCTAGCCGAATACCCCTGCCCTCCACGAATATACAGCAATTATAGCCATTAGTATACTATTTTGGTTTTAATAGCCGTTTATTAATGGTTATGTTTTTAATTTTTGTAATTATCTATGTTTCTGTGGGCATGCTTCAGTATTGGGGAGCTTTAGGTCGAGCGGTATTAGGAATTAGCTATCTCTGATCCTGCCTTTCTTTCCTTTTCTCTCATATAACAGGATATTTGGTTTAACCCTTTGTTATAAGCAACATAATTCAGCATGAAAGCAGGGAACAATAAATGTTATGTACCTATAATAAACATAAACAAAATTTATAATTTTGAACACCTAGTTAGAATCTCCTTTCTAGTTATTGATAGGTGTGTATTGCTCCTATGTACTAATAAATGGGGTAAACGTAAAGCCCTCGTCTAACCCATTGGGAGCCAAGGTGTCAAACTTATGAATCCAAAAACCCCTTTTGCCCATATGGATTTTTTCAATTCCGGCAAATTTCATTCCTTCGGTGGAATCTTTGTGATGCAGTCTGACATGTCTAGCAACAGGGGTGTCTTTAAAGGTAGTTACTGAGTGAACATGTTCAATAATCCTTCTTTTGAAGGTATGTATGGTTTTGCCCACGTGTTGAAGGCCACACTCACATATCACCAAAGGTGTTACAGTTGAAAAACGGTTTGATGGGGATATCCAGAGTGCTGGAAAAATAGGTTAATACCCCTTTTATTTAAGCTTCATCTCTATCCAATTAATTCCACTTTTTGCCTTGTTGGACGTTCAGAATATCGGACTTAGTTTTGCTTACCCAATATTTTTAGGCCATATTAAAGTAAATCAAGTCCATATTTAGATATAGGGTATTTTGTAAGTCCCATTTATTAACAAAAACACGTCACCTTCGTTTAGACGATCATTTATCTGCCCTTAAAACATCTTTAACCTCTCTCTCCTTTAAGGATAAAGTCTGTTTTTTTTTTATATATATAATCCATACCTCTTGGGAGGTGAATAACTTTATCATTTATTTTTCACCTCTGTAATATACATGAAAAGGGCTCCCTTTTCAATACGCATCTAACAGTACCACACCCATTAAAATGAGGAGTATCTAATAAACAATGTTTTTTGTTTAGGCTCGTTTAAATCTAAGAAAGGAATATTGAATATGTGAAATGTTATAACTAATTTAAAGTGTTTACATATTTACAATAATAATTTTTCTCCAAAGTAATAATGAGAATTCTAATACTCATGTTATGTCCTTGAGACAGGTTCCCTGTAGTGGGTGTAATACATTCACTAAGCTCTACTGTTTTAGATTACTTCATAATGCTATATACAAATAAGAGTTTATCCTCTAAATTCTGCTGCAGGGATCATTCCAATAAGGATACATAGGGATTTACTTTATCAAACACAATGTACTCTGGATATTAGTGCAATTTGTTTTCATATTGAAAAAGTACGTGCTGGGTTAAGGGTTTCCCTTTAAGGAGCTGATTAGTAGATAACGGCCGTTTAATACGGCATCTGATTAATCTGTGATGTCCCAATGATGGATTGGACGCATGACCTCACTTATGGGTGGGCTTACACCATATTTAAACGAAGAGACTTGAGAGTGCTCTGTTCATATCTCTTGAGAAAGGTGCGATTTGTGCCTAGTTGACAGCACTCCAGAGCACTATTCACTGATGTGCACTTAGTTTGTTTCACGGTGTGGCTAGGTTGTTTGGCTATTTTAGCTATAGGAAAAGGGCTCCTTAGTGGGTACTGGGAACTACCTCGAAGCAGTTCAAGGGAGTTATTAGTTTATCTAGCATTAAGATTTATTCATAATCTAATTTTATTAGGAGACATAGGCAGAGTACATTTGATGTTTTGTTCATCTAACTTAGCACTGCCGTATCATTACTCCTCTTTCTAAGTATCTATCTAATTATGCCATTATGACTTAAGCGGTTTATTTAATGTGTATATCTTATCTAATATAACTGCATCTATACTTACTCCCTGCCTACTACTACATGAGTAAATTGATTACTTAAAGGGACACTCCAGGCACCCAGACCACTTCTGCCCATTGGAGTGGTCTGGGTGCCAGCTCCCACTCCTCTTAACCCTGCAAGTGTAATTATAGCAGTTTTTTATACACTGCAATAATTAGCTTGCATGGTTAACTCCACCTCTAGTGGCTGTCTACTAGACAGCCACTATAGGGCACTTCCTGGTTCCTAGCACAGAAAACCTGTGCTAGAGCGTTGCTGGACGTCCTCACGCTGTGTGAGGAACTCCAGCGTTGCTCATTTCCCCATAGGAAAACATTTTCAATGCTTTTTTATGGGGAGCGGAATTGTCGCACATGCGCATTAGGTCTCCCCGGCCGGTGGGCGGGATCAGTCTCGCCCACCGGCCGACGCAGTCAGAAGGAGGAGCGGCGCGGAGTGAGAAGCATCGAAGTGGGACATTGTCGCTGCCTCTCGTAAGTTACTGAAGGGGTTTTCACCCCTTCAGCAACCGGGGATTGGGGTGTGGGAGGGACAGGGGACCTGCAGTGCCAGGAAAACTGATTGTTTTCCTGGCACTGGAGTTTCCCTTTAATTTCAACCTCTCCTAAGCAAGAGCTCTTAAATAATAATACAAACTATCTGATATATTGTGGCAACGTTGCCTAGACACAGAGTGTCCAGTTTTCTGACACTCCTCTTCTATGTGATCTAAATGTATTAACTAGTTCTTTACTGACCTATCTAACACTAGTTAATCCTCTTTTTTTCTGCTGAAGAATATCTGTTGTTACAATATTTACAGCCCACTAACCACACTAGTTTGTTCACGTTTGTAGACCCGTTTTTTCCTTTTTAATCTTAGCTAATAAAGTTCTATGTTTTTATCCTAATGAAGTGGCTTCTACCCATTTATAGTAATCTTGTAGTGAAACTTCCACTCTGCTGGGTTTCTAGAACTTTTATTTTGCTTCCAAATTGGTTAATACTTTAGATCCCTTGGCTATGTCCCGCTAATTGTAATTAATTAAGATACCTAATTATGTAAAAATATTACATAAATATATATATATATGTAGAATTAATATATGTGTATATATACGTATGTGAATCTATATGTGTGTGTATATATATATATATATATATATATATATATATATATATATATATATATTTTTATATTTTTTTTTATATATAGGTATATATATATATAGTGATATATACGTATATATTTATGTATGTAGATATATATTATTTCGTTCTACGTGTATTTTTATATATATATTAATATCACAATACAGTTACAACGAAATAACACACATCTATATATTTTGTAATTATTTTTTTAATTTTATTTTTTGACGTATTTACATATTTAATATTTTTATATTATATATAAATATATATAACAATAATTATATATATATATATATATATATATTTATTTAATCAGTATCAGTCTACGTGTAATTTGATATTAATATATATATATATATATATATATATATTAATAGTAAAATACACCTAGACAGTGTATGTATATGTGTGTGTGTATATATATATATATATATATATACTTAGATCATATATATATAAATATATATATATATATATATATAATCTAAGTATATATATATTTTTTTTTACACTTTACTTTTTAATTAATTTATTTTAATTTTATTTTCAGCCAGCAGGGAGACCACCTGTCATTACAGGCAGCCCCCCTGCTGGCAATGCAGGAGGCAGCTACCCCCGGCCATGTGATTGTGGGGTCCTCGCAAGGACCTCACTCTCACATGGCCGGGGGGCACCGGACGAGGAGGATCTACTGCAGGGGGGCTCCCTGGGAGTCCCCCCCCCCACCGCAATCGCCGTCGTTGGACCGCCGGCGACCTGGTAAGTAAAGAAAGACCGGAGGGCGTACAATTACGCCCAGCGGCACTTAGAGCCGCCTAAAATAGGGCGTAATTGTACTCCCTCCGGTCTTAAGGGGTTAAGGATTTCTACAAAGAGTTCCCTGGTGCCCGTCCAGACGATGAGGACGTCATCTAAGTATCGCCTCAATAGAAAGACATGATCAGTGTATTGTCTAAGGGTCGCAGACAAAGTTTTCTTGCTCTCCCACCAACCCAGGTGCAGGTTGACATATGACGGTACACAAGATGTCCCTATCGCAACCTCTGTAGAGTGGAACCCAGAATACAAAGAAACCATTATACACACAAATAAGTGTATTGATATTTAAGAAAGGCAGTTAAATAAAATACAAACACAGATAACTGAGTGCAGCAGAAGGGCCTCTGGATGCAGGACAGGCCTTGGCAGGCCTCTGGATACAGGACAGGCAGCTAGCACAGGAACACAGGGGGGCAGCCAGCTAGCACAGGAACTCAGGATAAAAGGACCAGACCAACAACATTAACATTAATGAACTAGCATACAAGAAAGGGCTCATCAACTAAATAGGGAGATGTTAAAAAGTAAGGTCAAGTAAGGTCAACTGGGAACAGAGAGAGATCTGAACAGGTAGTGGTACTGCACCAGACTGAGAATAAACCAAATCGTGACAGTGGAAGGCAAGATAGATTCATTGAAATGTCAGAAAATCCTAGTAGAAAATGTAATGCCGTCTTTGAGGAAGCTGAAGCTTGGGCATAATTGGATGCTCAAGAAGTCCTGGAAAATTCTACAGTGGCCATTACAGTCACCTGATTTGAACCCCATAAAAAATCTCTGAAGATTAATTTCAATACTGGAGAAGTCATTATAAGTTGCCTTTGCAGGTGAATTTGGATAGACTATTGAAGCATTTGTTGTGTTGTGCTATTTCAATTGCTTTTGTTTGATTTGTTCATTGCAAACAGCCGTGAGTCTGTACATGTTGACAATAATCCAGATTTTTCAATGGTAGTTGAATAATATTGATTACAACTGTACTGTCACCCAGCTATGTGCCTGTTCCTCAGCTATCTTCTTCCACTCCACTAGTGGTACACCAGTAACCTGTACTCTGTGAGCAGGAGACCTATTTTTTTCCCCTGATTGTCCCTACTGGATCTTTTTGGTTTTGAACACAAGCTCTACTCTGGTTACTTACACCTTTCTGATGATCTGGGTACTCTCCTCTATGCAAACTATGACACTGTAGGGATTCAGTGTTAAGCCTATGTGTATGGATTTTATCGATTGAAGTGTCCTCGTCAATTTTATTGTTGGTGCGCTTGCAGTTTAGATTGCATATCCTTTATTGTGCTTAGAAGGCCTCAGGGTGTTAATGCTATATATTAGTGTAGTTTCTTTGATTGACACAGTACCTCCCCATGATACTTACTGCCTTATAGCTATGCCACAGATACTGAGGTAGTTTCACCAATTTGTAATTTTTCTTTTTGGCTCATTGGCTAATATCCATTTGTATATACTTTATCTTTTGCAGGGTTGCTTGCAGTCTGGACTGTGCTGTAACTTCTAATTTGCAATATGCCTATTTGGCACAGAATTTTCTCAGCATAACTACTGCCACCCATCTTACTCCATTTCATATCCAGAGGTGCATTTACTGATTTATGATTTCCATTATTGTTTTCTTGCCTGAAATCCCTATGTATGTACCTTAATGGGAAGTGCCCTCCCTCCCTCCTCCCTCTCCCACTCCCCCTCCACCCAACTTGCACATCTCTTACCTGATTTCAGCCCCAATGTCCCTCGGCGCTGGGTCGAGGCTCTGCCTCCTCTGATGTCATTCTACAGGCATTGCCTCAATTCATTCCTATGGGGCTTTTACTGATACTGGATGTCATTTAGACAACCTGGAGTCTGTTAACATCCAGGAAATGCCTCTAGTGGCTGTCTCATTGACAGCCACTTGAGGCAGTCTTAGTCCTGAAAGGTAATCATTACAGTTTCTCTGAAACTGCAATGATTTATATTGCAAGACTAGTGAGACAGTAATACTGCACCCATACCATTTCAATGAACTCATGTGATCTTAGTGACTATAGTCTCCCTTTAATTTTTGTGGTAGTTCTCACAACCTTGTTGGTGATCCCAAGAAAGAAATTGCAGGGTTTTAGTGTTATCTTTCTCTTGTTGGTCTTTTCTCAAAACACATCTTGCCACCCAGCATTGCCACACTTGTATAATGATGCTATTTTACTGATTTCAAATTTTACCAATTTACTTGTAAAAATGTCTTTGTATACACTTTAGTTATTGTCTTGTTTTGTTTTTTCAAGTCTGTATTAATACTAATTATCTTTCCTTTCTATCTTTTGGGGAGGGAAAAGGGGTATCGGGATTATTTGTGAACATCATCACGAGCCAGAAAGACATTATAGACATTATTTAAAAAAATAATAATTTCAGACTAATATAAATATTATCGAGTGTTATAATTTATTTATTTGTTTATATTATATAAGCCCTTTTTGTTACATTCTGGAACATATTTTGCGGAAGACCGAACCTTTCTTCCCACGTGTCCCATGACCCCATCAAAGTGTGTTGTCTATTGGAATTTAGGAAGGCAATCTTTTCATAAATTCCATTCATATTTACTTGCCAGATGACCTCTTCCCTCTTGAAGGCTAACTGAGACTTTAATCCAGTAGCTATCAATAGGTTCACCGCAATCAAAATATAAAAGGTTAAGATCCTTGTTCTCTGCTCTGGATCAATATTTGAGAAATCACCAGGAATGGTGTGAAATGCATCCAGGGCTTCTTTAATGTTCCTTTAGAATCTGCTTCTTTGGTGGTCTGCCCTTGTACAGCAGCTGGAGGTGGTCCTATGCTCAGGTTTTGGACTTTTTATACTTTGTTCACTCATAACCTTTTTCTTTTTTTTCATTTTTTCTTTTTCATTTTCACAATACAACAAACATGGGGACTGCTAGTTTAGTATCTTGCCATATGTAATATATGAAATATGTAATTTTTGGTGATTCCCTATGAATCGTGATCAACAAACTTGTCGTCCTGTGTGAAGTATCATTTGATTAATGGGAGGATTCCAGCACCGAGAAGGTAACCCTGTTATTGCACCTATTGTACTGCTATAAAGATGATGAAAACCAGTATATCCATGCTTATTTAATTTTGGAGTTACTGCCACATGTATTTTGTAAGTGAGGGATTCTCTTCACTTTTCTGCCTTTTTACTACAATGTATCAGTATCTTTCTGGAGATACGGTCTCCGGTATTGGGTGCAATACAGTGCTTTGTACAATGGCATGATTACTTCCCTCTTTCTACTGCTAGTACCTCTCCCTAAACAACCAACCATTCTGCTAGCATTTCCTGCTGCTCTATTACATTGTCTGCCTACCTTTTAAGTCATCTGAAATAATTACCCCTAAATCCCTTTCCTCGGATGTATTGATGCATTGTTTTGCACTTATCCACATCAATAATATTGTATATCATTGGAAAAAACACAAAAAAACTAATTTTACCTCTGAAACCTCATTGTAAGCCAAGTCATTTGTCCCATAATGGGCAAAAAAAACAAAAAAACAAGAAGATATAGCAGACTTAGAAACCATGCATAAACAGTCCTCAATGGATCCTAATTAAGGTTCCCTCATCACTATCCGCAGATAATTAAATTCTTTACGTACTCAGTTTCTCTACTAATTTAGATTTTCTAAACATCTCTTCTTTGAACACTCCAACAAATGTGGTCACTTACTGGCCAATACGTTTTGTGAATGCATAGATAGATTGATTTTGACTTTTAGATTAATTAGAACACAAACTATTTTGCACCCTCGTGAAGTAAAAAGCTAAACTACATTACCTAAGGCTGTGTTTTGAACATAAGAAAATATAAGATTTTTAATGAGAAACTCCCTTAAATAAGTAATGTCACATATTTTGGTTTCAGGATCATCTACAAACACTTTGATTTTATTCTGTCTTTGATCACAGAATTTTGCAACTGTGTTGCTTATTCAGAATAATATAAATATAAGACCTTTTTATGTGAATAATTTTCATATTCTTGTGTCATCAAAATATGACATTATGGTTACTGATATAATTAAAATTATTTGTAAATATCTAGATTTTGAGCAAAATTCTCTCTGCCCTCTTCCATATAGTTTATAAAATAGGGGATGTATGTAAAATATTTTTTCTTTTATCTATTGCTACAAATACATAGTTGACATGTGGCATATATTCATAAAGTAAGATTTTAGGAGAATATTTATGTTGAAGTTCTTGAAGTTATTTTGGTCATTAAAGTTGTCAAAAAGAAACCATTAATGTTCATCAAAGTTAGTGGAGTCAGAACAGGGGCTAATTCCTAAAATCAGTTCAGATACTTTAGATAGAATTAGAAAACTTAGATTTAAGTCAGTTTAATAATGCTAACATCATTGTTTTATTAGGTAAACATACAAAATCAGCACTGGTGCTGTGACATGGCAATATCTACTGGTTGTGTTAACATTTGTGTTAGATAGGTATCTATTGATATTAAAAAGGCATGTGGAGAAGGGAAGACAAAAGCTGGATAAAAACATAGAATTAGTGCACTGGGAAGAAGATTATTATTACTGGAATTTATAATGCACCAGCATATTCTGCAGCACTTTACAATCGGGGAAAAATACAGAAAATAAGTTCATACAAAGGTAAAGAGGGCCCTGTTTGTGAGCTGAAATCTAGCTACTGAAGCTCTTTTATACAAATCATTTAGCTAGGTAGAATATGAGCTTACAAAATAAAGGTTAAAATAGGGATTTGGGACAAGAGATAGCAGGGAGAATTTGGGGTTGATGGCCAGAGAGAATGAACGCATAATTGCATATATTGCTAACAAGTAAAAAGAATGAGAAGGTAATTGAGTGTGATCTCAAGCAGCTGGAGAGGCATGCTATAAAGTTAGCAGGAACTAGGGTGTACAGGAGGAGAGGAGGGAAGGTGGGTAGTGTGATAGTAGTCACCATCACTGGGAACATAAGATGGACACTTCAATTAGATTCCTGGGTGACCTCTATGTTTAGGTTACCCACTGCCCATTGTAGGTGCAGGGTGTGTGAAATGTGTGTGTATTATGTATTTATTGTGAATTGTTTGTGTGCTCTCCTCTCCTGCTGATGCTTGCTACCAATTAGGAGAATTTGGCTATGGAGCCTGTATTGGTAGCAGCAACCACTATATGCAGCTATATGCATATCTGAATAGCAAGGCTTGACAATTTGCATATTTGGGTAGATTTGCGTATTGCTAATTCTTTAGGCAGGAGAGATATTTTCTGTTAATTCTTGACTAATCCTTCCCTTTATAAATATGTTATTATCCTATTATAATCTCTGTATGGTTTGTGACATGTTTTCGTTATTTGAATTTTATTATGTTTGTCACAGCAATCTAAATGTAATGATCATATGGGCTAGTCTCAAGAGAAATAAAGTTTTGCATGTCTGTTCCTTTTGGAACTTGTGTCCTGTGTGGATTTTTAGATATCCCAGTAACAGAGTCATCAGACCTGTTTGCTGGTTGCAGGATTCCTCTATCCTTGGGATAAATCAAAAGAGCAATGCCTGAGAGCCACAGTTGCCTTGGTAAAGGCAATAACTATAATCACTATAAGCAGAGCTGCTGCGGAATAAGCAGAGGGGAAGATAACTGCCTGGAAGAGGGGCTGCTATTCTGGTCAGGTGCCAATGCTCCAGAAAGACCCCAGTCAAGCAGTGGCGACTGGTAGAAGTGTTCCAGGGTCCATGCAAGATGCAAGGAAGCAGACTTGGCAGAGGTACCGAGCCGGGGTACTGGGAGCTCCATCACAGTCTAACTATCACCGATTCCGGTGTCTCCAGGATGCTGTTCCTCTCACTAGGAAGCCATCCCACCACTTGCCACCAATGTGACGGATCACCTGGCACCCCGACTGGGCACCTCCGCCAACAGATGCTTCCTAGCTGATGCTGAGGACCATAAGCACTGCACCGGACACCACAAGCACCACAGACTCCACAACCGCCGTATCTTAGCTGGATCTCGACGACTTCCTCCCACCCTGGACTAACCATGAATATCCAGGACCATGTAGGAAAGACTTCTCCTACTCCAGAGAGTGTGGCAGGAACAGCTCTTACAAAAGCTAGTGATTAGAACCCAGGGAAGTATAAGGAGTATAGCAATCCATAGTGTGAATATAATAGTTCGCTTCCAATCACTAGAAGAGGCTACGTGTTGAGGGTTAAGCAGGAACTCTATTTTCATGGAGCCACACTGGCCTTTTTTATGCAAGTTTCCAAACAAGGGTGACTCCCACATGGACCTTGTTGGGCACAAGGACACAAGTTAACAAATCAATAAAAACAGTTATTAAACATACTTCCATAACAAGCATACAATCCCTCCACTCTGATGTGAGATAATTGAGTCAGATACTGTATTAACCCAATTATCTCCAGGCAGAAAAACACACATTTTTACAAAGTCTCATAAGTACCCAAAAACACAACATATCCTCATAAAATCACATCCCCAAAATCACACAGATCAGAGCAGAGGTTCAGGAAATTCCTGGAAGTCTCTTTTTGACCGACTGCAGGCATGGTCCCATACCCAAAACAGTTCCAGAGAATCAGGGCTTGCGTCCGGTCTAGTTCGGTAATTTGCAATCGAACAAATTACAGAACAGAGTCAATAGTCTTTCCCTGGAGCTTGTTCCCTTCATCCAGATGAATGATCTCACCGAACAGTGCCCTTCTAAGCTGAATAGAAACAAACACAGGCGATGATGAAAGTCCAGCTGTGTTCGGGAGTTTCTGTATCTGATTTCAGTTCTATGAGATTCATGCCCAAACACCACTGCCTGCGTTCATGTGAACAAGATGGCCGCCACATTGTAGTTGTTCATAGGAATCGCGTCCACCCAGGCGAACAATTAGAACACTGCAGTGAGAAACATTCCAAGTTGTTAATAGGTGTTAACAAGCCCCAAGGTGGTCTCTGTTCGTGCGGTTGTTCGGTAAACGAACCATATAGTCCCAAATACCGCGGTTACATCGGAGTTTTAAAAAGTAAATTTTTTTGGGGTGCTAAAAATTACATCAGTGGGGTGCACTCAATATCTGAGAGTCAAATAGAAGCGTGAAATACTGCTGTCACATTGCAGTTTTAAAACTTACAATTTTTCGGGTGCTAAACTGCTAAATAGTATTTTAGTGGGGTGCACTTCATATCTGAGAGTCAAAAAGTGAGCTTACAGCGCAGTTGTAAACATTGTAATTGTTTTGGTGCTAAACTGCTAAATAGTACATTTTGGGGTATGCTCTTCATATCTGAGAGTCAAAGCTAAGCGTCTATTAGTGCGCTTAAAGCGCAGTTGAAAACATTCTTATTTTCTGGGTATTAAACTGCTAAATAGTACATTTTGGGGCCTGCTCTTCATATCTGAGAGTCAAATCAAAGCGTCTAATACTGCACTTACAGCGCAGTTGAAAACATTCTTATTTTCTGGGTGCTAATCTGCTAAATAGTTCATTTTGGGGCGTGCATTTCATATCTGAGAGTCAAATAAAAGCGTCAAATACTGCGGTTACAGCGCAATTGTAAACATTCTTATTTTCTGGCTGCTAATCTGCTAAATAGTACATTTTGGGGCATGCACTTCATATCTGAGAGTCAAATACAAGTGTCTAATAGTGCGCTTACAGTGCAGTTGTAAACATTCTAATTTTCTGGCTGCGAATCTGCTAAATAGTACTTTTTGGGGCCTGCTCTTCATATCTGAGAGTCAAAACGAAGCGTCTAATAGTGCGCTTACAGCGCAGTTGTAAACATTTTAATTTTCTGGGTGCTAAATAGTACATTTGGGGGGTGCACTTCATATCTGGTGTATGTGTGCAACACTGGTTAGTTACCGCTTCTCAAGAAAGTCTAAAGACAAATAAATGTTGCCTATGGTGCAGGTATATATACGGCAAGACTGAGACAAATCATTCGGGTTACGTTTGCCTGTTGACATGTTAATTATCTTAGACCATTAAAATTCAATAATCAATGAAAAAATACACTGTGTCATACAACAATATGTATTATAGACAAGTTAAAAACAAGACTACAAGTCATGCTATAACACAATTAAACAAGTTTTAAAATATGTATGGGCCAACCAGTGGCTGTAAAAACTAAGTTTTACTGGTTACATTCATGACTACACACTCTAGTGAACAGGACCTTCATGTAGTGTGTTCTTTTTAAAAAAAAAAATCATACAGCATCCTTTCATGTGCTTTTCAGATGTCATATTGTTAATTACCAATTTTTGTTTAGCCGGCACCTAAGCACCCTAAAACGGGTGGAAGCTTCTTAGACACACACCCCAGGAAACAGAAAAGGTTACGTTCATGACACCATGACATGTACAGATGGTTAGGTTGGCCTCCCGGCCGTGCTTCACCATCTTCACTCGCTCGAGCTTATATGGAGTTATTAACGGGACCTGTGGGTCTTCTCTACTCTGATAAGTTACTAGGCAGCCTACTCTATAACTTCTATGGCGACAATTTATTATTAGACACCCTAGGTCATGTTTGAGGCTGATGGGTCTCGTCCTCTCGCTGTGTTAATACCAAGAGTTGCTGTATTTTGCGAGTACACACATATACATACTCATATACACTGATACATCACTCTAGGGCAAAGCTCGCATACAACACTTCCAACTATGGAAAGGGAACACAGAACTTATACACTCACCAGTCATTGGAGCTTACGATCCTAGCGTGAATTGTTACGTTGTTATTATATTAGATTTACGAACCTTCTTGTTTTTTATGTTTATGTTGTTAACTTTGTACTTTTTTCTGGCTAGCGAGCCTAATTATTGCTGACTTTCATGACTCAATAAACAAGATTTACAAAAAAAAAATAAAAAAAAATTTGTTTAGCCTAATTTTTTTAAATAAAAGTGAAAAATAAGTTTTATTGTGATCGCTTCATATACAGAAGCATTAATATACATTTCTATATTGTGTAGACACAACTACAAAGTTAAAAACCAAACACCAAAACAACGTGCCAAACAATCTAATGGTGCATGGCTAGTGTGATACAATAAGTCTACATTTTAAAAATGCAATAACCCACAGAAGATGGGCGAGAATTTTTTGTGCAAATGGAACTTTGATTTGAATTTACTACATCGGTCACTTCTAATATTGTTTCACACCTACAACACTTGTTACACAGATCTAAGTGATAGAAAACATATTGTAATGTTGGGGCAATACCCTCACAAGTCAAACTGAGAGGTCAGTTTATAAGGAAAACTGTTGCCTGGATACAATTCTAAAACAATTTCCATATGTCCTTTGCAGACTTAACATGCTGGAAAAACACAGGTGCCAACTGCTGTGGCTTTCTGCAGTGTGCATACCGGCAAGGAGGGCAGGGTTGAGGAGTGGGTGGAAGATGATGTGGAGGATGACGAGGTCCTAGAACCAACATGGAATCAAGGTCATGCGAGTGACGTGTGCAGTTTGGAGGAAGAGGCGCTGGTAGCACAGAGGCATCAGCAAAGCATAAGAGGGAGCAGGGTGCAAAAGCGGAGTGGCCATACCCTAGCGCTCGTCGGCATGTATTATCTTTAGAATTCCAACAGTTATCCAAGTAAGAGTTGAAGCGATAAAAAGAACCATAACAGATTTAACAAGCCATTCGCAGTTTCACAGTCCGGTGACCGGGACCCTGACACTGTCTGGGCGGCGGTCGGATGACCGGGACCCAGTATGCCTGATGTTAAAGTTAGGAGTCACAGTGTGGAATGGATTAGCAGGGTCTGGTGCAGGGTAACCACACGCCCCCTGGTGTTGAGCACCAGTGTTTGTGCGGCCACATACCAGGACCATGATGCAGCTTCAGTAAAAAGAGTACTGGATACCAGAAGCCATCACCAGACTGATCCGCAACTTGGAACAGGATTTGACATTCCCTGTAGCGGCTGTGCGCGTTTTCGGCATTCTCACCCTGCTGCTGCTCGCCTGTCTGTGCTGCAGCGTAACTTTGGCCTACCTGCACACTGCCTCATATGCGACGTGCCCACAAGGTGGAACTCCACCTTGCACATGCTGGATAGACTGTTTGAGCAGCAGCAGGCGATAGTGGAGTTTCAGCTGCAGCACGCACGGGTCAGTGGCTCTGCACCAGACTTCCCTCCAATTGATCAGAGTTAAAGGATTTCAAGTGGACTCATTACAATTACAGGGCCTCTAAAGAGTCCTGTATTTTTATTTGTTGTCACTACTTCGCGCATCGGGAGTGGGTCATTTGCGCGCCTGCTGCCTTCCTTGCATGTGGTAGCCATTTGTCAGTGTCCCTGGACAGAATCGAACCCTGATTCCCCATTACCTGTGGTCACAATGGTAGGCGCAGTCAATGGCATCTAAAGTTGAAATGGATTGACATACGAATTCGTTGTCGCCTTCTCATTGGGGAGCACATAGAAAAAGTGCTCTATCATGACAAGCTGGGTAAACTCCTCCAGGAAGTTGGCTTGATGGGAGTTGAGCCAGTTCTGGGTGGCCCTTGTGATGCCACGGTGTATACCCAGATATATCAGAGCTGCTGCAGAAAGTGCGGGTCGTCTGTGCGCGCTTTTGGCGTTCTCACCCTGCTGCTGCTCGCCTGTCAGCGTAACTTCGGCCTTCCCGCTCACTGCCTCATGAGACTGTGTGAGCAGCAGCAGGCGATAGTGGAGTTTCAGATGCAGCATGCACCGGTCAGTTGCTCTGCGGAACAGTTTTCTTTTTTTATATGTCCCAATATTTTGGGGACTACCCCAATAAAAAAAATAAAAAAAAATATTATATATATATATATATATATATATATATATAAACAGTGTTGGCTACCTCCTCCTCCTCCACCCCTGCTTCCACCTATACCGCCACGGTCACTACCTCCTCAACCTATGGGTCACTTAGTATAAACTATGTACACAAAGCAGAGGCTTGTGAATGCCTTTTCTCCATGCATCAGGAGTTGAGCTCAGTTTGAACAATGAAAGAGAATACCTTGCACTCCAACCTGCTCTCAAATGGATAATAATGTTGATCCTCCTGACAGCCATGCTTTAGATTTTGATTTATGTTCTTCCAAAGCTAAAATCAAAGATTCCATCTAATGCTATTTTATGGCTCAGCTGTATTTTTAATTTTTATGTTATTTTAAGTGATTTCCCTATCTACATTTGTTTGCAGGGCACTTGTCCTACTCTTACTCCCATTTTACTTCCTTTTGCAGCACTCTAGCCCTTTCCAGGACTTTTTTAGAGGCATTTTTGTGGCCAAAAGTTCGGGTCCCCTATGACTTCAATGGGGTTCGGGGTCAAGTTCGATCACGAACCCAGACTTTTTTTCAAAGTTTGGCTGAACCCGCCGGACCCGAACATCCAGGTGTCCGCTCAACTCTAGAATCGAACTTCTAGTATGAATGAGCACATCACCCTTAGCATCTATGTAGATATAATGCTAAGGGTGATGTGCTCATTCATACTAGCGATATTGCAGGAAAAATTAGACAAAGGTAATGTCTGCTAGAATATTCCTACTAAATGTCTCTGTGTCTCATAATTATGGTATTAATGGGATATTTGAAATGTCTCCCAATATGGACTCTATTTTAGTGAAGACCATTTGTGCACAAAGATATTGTAGGATTAAAGTGCTCTGTCCTTGATACAAAAAGTATTTTAAGGATCAGTATAACGTGTTATCTAGAGCAGCAGGAATGCCGTTGGTAACCATGTCACTGAGCTTGCTTGCGATGTATCATAGATACAATGTTGCATATAACTTATTTAGATATCAAGGTTATTGAATTGAGCAATTGACATGCTAAGAGCTATGCATGGTGGATGCAGAATAGTGTTATTAGATACTCTATTAATCTAAGAGGGTGAATACCAAAGTGGATGAAGTGGGTGCTAGATAAAACAAGATAGATGCTGGCTATATACTGTCTCACCCTGTTGTGCCTTAAAGGGCACCCCTTAAACCCACCAAAAAAACCCTTGCCCTATACTAATAATAGACAGACAACCCCCTCCCAAAAATGCAGAGGGTGGTGGATACCCATTTGATCAAAATGGCTAGTTAGCCAATATGTGTGATATCATTGTAGATAGCGAGTAATGGCTCATATGAAGCCGTTATGAAATATAATGATCCATGGTAAGTAACTTCAATAGCCTAAATAACGCTAAATAATAAAAAATAAATATAAGTAGCACAGAAATTATATGTATACATATAATATTGTCTTTAGAATGCCTGGTAGCAATATACTAAACATGCTAGTACCCCTACACTCCCTGACGCGTGTTTCGCTGTTTAGCTCAACAGAAGGAAACCGGGAGACTGACATTTCCTGGTTTAAATAGGGGATGCAGTGATTCCATTGGTTAGAAGATATTTGAGTGTACCAATGTTATCGCTATGTGCCAAGAGAAGTAGTTATGCTTGTTGGATGGGAGATCGTGAATACACGCTAATGATAAAGGTAAGTATGTTAGAAAGATGCTGAAAATTGTAAGGATATTATACAAAAATCTTTGTTAAATTGTGTGATAAAAAAAGAAGAAAAAGGAAAGAAAAATCGAAACAAATAATAAACACTTGATAAACATATATTGCTTAATGTGGTTTTTCAGTATGGGACTTGAATGTTAAATATTGTATAAACTAGTAAGTGATAAATATAGTTACTAATAAAGCCTTCCCTAATTGGCTGATGGTGTCAAAGAATAAATAGTATATGGACCAATTTTATATGAAGAACGTGCAGTGACTCACTATACTATTTCATCACTTATATTACTGGATATGGTCCTTGCTTTATAAACTTAAAATAATAGATAATTACTGAATAGTGGAAACATTGTTCTAGTTGATAGGGACTTTATTCTTAAAAGATAATAAATTAGTTGTTCGGGCTAAGGGTGATAACTTATTGTAGATGAGAACTGCATACAGGATAAGCAGAATTCAGTAAAGAAACCTATGGTGATACTTTGTTTATGCAAAAAATGCTGATATGCATCCCGTTAAGTAAGATGATAGGTACCCGGTCATGAAGGCTGAGAAGACGATAAGAATATGACCATTTTGCTTTAGTCGTAACCTACTCAGGGTACCCATATTTTTAGTGCTACTAGTCGAACATTTGAATGCTTCACGCTAATAGTTATGACTATATGGGTGTAGCGGAGAGCTGCTCTTACACAGCTTATCTCCACTTTAGATCCCAGTAAGGCTCAGGAACAAGTATTATAAATCCAGCAGGCAAAACACTCTAACCATATCCCAACCTCAACCTGACTGGACGACACACAGCATCAGGAGCAGAACTGAACTAATCACACAGATTCCTTATAAAGACTTCTCCCATGCAAGGGAGGGATTTACAATAATTGGGACAGTAGCCAGTAGTACAGTAGTTACCTCCCATACATCTCCTCCCCTCAGTGTGACACTTAATCCACTTATCTCTGTTATAGTTTTCCCCGGTTTCTGGATGTACCCCAAAACTGTGGGGTACAATGGTCTACGTGGTACCCCCTGGTAGCCCTGATGACAGTCCAGTGCCATCCACTACAATGGGGGACCAGGATTATGGCACAATCCAGATTTAGTCTGCACACTGACCATTCTTAGATTTATGGAGTAATAATTTAAATTAAGATAGTACTGGGAAATTGTATATATACAATTACGGCATAAAGTATACATTCCCAGACCATAAGTCTGATTGTGGGTTGAACAATAAGCCATTATATAGGTCAAATTCTACTTGATATGGTACTAAAATATTGGGACATGTATTACAGTATAAGATAGACAATTGTCAACTGTGTGAGTAGCTTTAGAAAGCTTGAGGATTCTGCTAAATTTGAAAATTAATCGTGAATGAAAGGAGTGAAATTAAACTCCTCATTCAGACCTCGGGGTGCTAATGTCTGGAATAGGTGTATCTATTTTGATTCTTGTCTCAGCAGTTTCAAATTAAAGTTGCCCTTCCTGGAGTTGAAAGTGATAAATTCAAGTGGCTGAAATTTCAGATTGAAAACATCACTATTATCTACTCTCCTGATTTGGTTGGCTACTGGGGTAGTAATGTTCAAATTAGTGACTGTATTGGCATGCTATAGAATTTGTCTTCTAAATTGCTAATATGTTTTGCCCACATATTGTATTCCACAACTCCAGGTGATCACATACACCACTTTGGCAGAACTGCAGTTTACGAATTGTTTGATGGGAAATTGTGTTTTAGTTTGGGTACATTCAACGATTTTGAATCGTTTGACAAAATCATATGCCTTACAGTGTCCACATCTATAGGTGCCATTGGTGGTGGTAAGCCACGTTCAAGGGGCCGAGACAAGTTCCATATGGCTGTGTACCAACATGTATTTTACATTTTTAGGTCTGCGTGCTGTAATACTGGGAAAAGGTGATAAATGATTAGCCAGATCAGTATAGTGTGAAAGATTGGCCAATGATCACAGTAAATCTGTTTTATTGGATCCCACAGTTGATCGAGTGTGCCGATGCATCGTATAGGTGTTTTTTCTTGTTCAGGTTGACTAGTTCTCAAACATACAGTTCTCTCCATAGAGACCACCCTTTGGAATGCTCTTTTCAGTACTTTATTTGGGTGGCCCTGGGCCTTATATTTTCAATTCTCTGGCTTACTTAAAGAAAGATTCATCATTAGAGCAGTTTCTTCTTGCTCTGAGGTATTGACCATATGGGATTCCTGTCTTTAAATTATGTGGATGGTGGGTGTGCCAGTGGAGCAAGTTGTTGGTTGCAATGGTGTTTCTAAACAATTCTGTTTCCACTGAGCTGTCTAGTTCCAGAAATTCTAACTCTTTGTCATCAGTAACGTAAGTAAGTTTGAGCCCTATATCATTCTGATTTAAGGTCTGTACAAGTTCTTGAAACCTACCAATGGATCCTGTCTAAAATAAGAGGACATCATCAATATATCTATGCCATTGAAGAATATGATCTTTGTGAATAGTGGCAATTACCTGATGTAAAGTGGTCTCTTCCCACCACCCTAGATATAAGTTGGCATAGCTCGGAGCGCATGCAGTGCCCATGGCCGTCCCCCTGATTTGAAGGTAATATAACCCATTGTACACAAAATAGTTGTGTGTTCGTACGAAACAAAGTAGTCTCATAATAAATTCTTTTTGACAAAGTGCAAGCTTGTCATGTGTGTTAAAGAAGTATTCAGTTGCTTTCAGACCCATCTCATGGGGAATATTGTTATAGAGGGACACCACATCTAAGCTTGCCAGCAGGGTGTAGGGTGGAACCACCAGGTCTTCAATAATTAGTAATGCCTGCTTAGTGTCCTGAACATAAGATGCTAATTTTGTTACATACAGATGTAGCAATTTTTCAATGAATCTACTTGCGTTTTCGGTTAGTGAGCTATTTCCAGATACAATAGGTCTCCCCGGTGGATGTTGTTTATTTTTGTGCACTTTGGGGAGGCAGTAAAATGTCGCAATTGTTGGATTGTGGTTAGGTAAAATATATTTAAATTCCTCATTGGTAATTATGTTGTTTTCTAAAGCCTTGTTTAGAATCTGTTTCAGTTCTTCCATATATCCCATGGTATGGTCTTTTGAAAGTTGCTCATAACAGGAAGAGTCAGTGAGATGATCCATACACATGGATATATACATGTCTCGAATAAGAAGGATGGTGTTGCCACCTTTATCAGATGGTTTTATAATGAGATTTTTGTTCTTGCGTTATTCGGATAGGGCTCTTTGTTCGTTAAGGGATAAATTGTGGTTTTGTATTGCCGGTATTTTTAGTTGTTCAATCTTATTGGTATAGTCTCAACAACACCACTACACTGTGCCTGAGCTTGTCTCCATAACACCACTACCCTTGGTGCCTCAGCCTGTCTCCATAACACCACTACCCTTGGTGCTTGAGCCTGTCTCCATAACACCACTACCCTTGGTGCCTGAGCCATTCTGCATAACACCATTACACTCTGAAAGAGCTGAAAATTAATTATGTAGAGCAACAAACTGTGCAATATGCCTTTTACCCACAACTCTAAGTCTACCAGAGGCTACAGTAATGCATCTGCCATTCCTAGGATGTCTCTGCAGCAGTGGCTCTGCAACAGTTCCAGCCTGAGTTTGTTTACCAGATAATTTACAAATCTCAGACTTCAAAAATACAATCCCCTGCCGCCATGTAGAGAACTATCTACAAATTAGACAGCATCCAATAGAAATGAAAACAGCAACTACCCCCAAGTGCCAAATAAATCACCAAAGGCACTATATATGTACATCAAAAGTGAAAAAGAAAGGAAAGAAGGGGGGTGCTAAAAAAGTGATATCACAATATTATACTTATATCTGTACATCGGTTTTTCAGTCAGTATCTTACTGGATCAATCTACAAGAGATACACAAAATGTACATAGCATAAGACTGTTTAAAGAAATATTTTCGGCAGTGTTAAGGTAATGGGTCACTCACGATCTTTAGAGCCTTTAAATAGCAGGCTCTAACTGTAATTGCTCCTCAAATAATGTCAGGCAAACTGCTTTATCCAGCGGAGTCAACTTCCAACTCTTCCGGATACTCTTTCAACCACACCACAACTCGGATAGCCAAGTGGGTAGATGTATGAAGAGATTTATTATAATTAAAATACAAAACAAAATGTTTTTTTGTTTTTGTTTTGTATTTTAATTATAATAAATCTCTTCATACATAATTAAAATACAAAACAAAATGTTTTTTTGTTTTTGTTTTGTTTTTTAATTATAATAAATCTCTTCATACATCTACCCACTTGGCTATCCGAGTTGTGGTGTGGTTGAAAGAGTATCCAGAAGAGTTGGAAGTTGACTCCGCTGGATAAAGCAGTTTGCCTGACATTATTTGAGGAGCAATTACAGTTAGAGCCTGCTATTTAAAGGCTCTAAAGATCGTGAGTGACCCATTACCTTAACACTGCTGAGAATATTTCTTTAAACAGTATTATGCTATGTACATTTTGTGTATCTCTTGTAGATTGATCCAGTAAGATACTGACTGAAAAACCGATGTACTGATATAAGTATAATTTTGTGATATCACTTTTTTAGCACCCCCCTTCTTTCCTTTCTTTTTCACTTTTGATGTACAACCTTTATATCACTCATAAAAGCACCACCCACTAGGAATAGTCTTGTCTGAAGATCCAAGTGATGGTGACTACCATCATAGATCTAAAATAAAATGCATAGTAGTGAAGTGTTATGACTGATATGGCTCACAAGCATGCATTTTGGCCTGTTTTTCCTTTAGGGACAAGAGTAGTTTTTCTTGATCCCTAATGGTGACATTTCCGCTTATTACAGGAATGTGAAAAGTGGACAAATGGTAGGCCGAATTATCTGACCTGGAAAAATCTCCAGATGAACTAGTTTGCCTCCTTAGCCATTTTGGCCTAAATGTGTACTTTACATACCAGTATTCTCCATTTTCAGTTATTTTATTTGCTTAGCTTTGAATAAAGATACCTACTCCTGACAACAGCTACATAAATCTCCATTTATTTGTATAACTGAGATACGGACAATTATTTTTAACTCTCTGTGAGGAAATAGTTCTACCACATCCATGCATTAAATCTGAATTGATTGCAAAACCCATTAAGGTATTTACCTACAGTTTTTATTACTCAGAAATCATTCAATCTATATTTGCTTAGGTAAGGCAAAGATCAGTGGTGTTCCCACAACCTTGTGGGAACACAACATGACAGTGTGAAAGATGATTTTTGTTAGGTGTTTGTAGAAAGAAAATAATTTTTTTTTGGTGAGTGTGTTGTTCAGTTACAAGTAAAAAGAAAACAAAGAAAACATCAAACTTTTTCTTGCTTAATGACTGCCACAGTGGCACTCAAATTGTGAGTGGGAGATAGCCTGTTTGATTAATCATAGTGTGATACTGGTTGTTACAGTGAGTGTTGTGCCAGGTCTCTTTTTGGTAGGTGTTTGTGGAAAGAAAATCTCTCTTTTTTTTCTTTTAGTTCAGTGTGTGCTGTGCTAGTGTTTTGTGTAGTGTTAAAATCAAACACAATAATATTACAGTAGTAAATCGACCCAACAGTAACCCATTTTGCAGCACAAACACCTATATTTGCTGAAAAACGTTTTGCTAGTTTACACAATTGTTTATTTCCCATTTCTTTTTTAGAAATGAAAAACAAACCCACTGACATCCTAAGTAGCAAATGAGGGAGAGTAGAGGAAGGATTTCCCAAATACACAATTAGCACTAGTGACATGGCCTCTGAAAGCCTGAACACCATTTTCTCAGCCATGAAGACTGCCTCCACCTCCACCAGCACGGCCTCCACCTCTACCGCCACAAGCACTATCAGAAGTATTCAGCCTCAAGATTGAGGGATTAGCAGCATGTCCATCACGTCTGAGTTTTTCTTTCTCAGCCTTTTTATGCTACAATAACTTGTGCTGCTGTTCCCACTGGCACTCTAGCTCCTTCTACCACCGCTAATTCAAGCATTATAACTTCTTATGAATTTAATAAATTATTGTGATGTCATGTGTGACATAGCTTTGTTGCACCCGACACTACTTTTGATATTACTTGTTTTACACTATATATCATTCTATTGTCAGAGTATTGTTAGCTTGATTAAAGCTGTTCTAGGGCCAAAATGCTGCAACACATCCGAACAGTTCTGCTTTGGATCTTACTTAGTACCCAGTCCTCTCTTTTCTCATATATATGTTCCTGAGAGTTTGATCATTTCTAGGTTGGTAGATCTCACCACTGTCCTGTAAAGCTGCTGGAGTGCTCAGCAGTTCTGATGCTATATCAGTGCTGGCTTTGCTGTTTTCGCAGCAATTGCAAACAAAATTTTTTGCAAAAAATTTATTTCCTCTGCAATTGTTAAAATTGTGTATAAATGATTCCAAGGTATAGGTCCCCTATTGAAGGCGTTGAATGGAGTGTGAGTTAACCCTCACAGAGATTTTAGCACAGTCTTCTAGGGTTATACACCACAGAATCTGGTATCAGTTATTTAAATATAATGTATTGTACAGTCCAATATGGGTATTTTTCCAGCAATTCCAAATACAAATAAAAAGAAAATAACTACAGCTCTCATTCATTATATAGAAAGACAGGAGGCTTCATATTTGATTTACTTTCTTTACTCAAACCTCGAAGCAGCAAAGAAATGGTTAACAAAATAGGTAAAAAACAACCAATCACAGTACAGGTATCTATAACAAGAGGTCGTGAAGCTCCATCCACTTCCTCTTTCTTTGCTGCTTGCCTCCCAGGTGAGTAAATTCTAATTATACTGTCTTTTGGGACCCCTGGGGTGGTTGACCGCGGTCTAGCGGCTCCAGGATCCAGTCTGGGATCTCTGTGAGCGGCAGTTCTAAGTGTTGCAAGAAACACAGTATCTCTTCCGGCCAGCGTGTGCGATCCATTTGTCATGGTGCCTAACCTGGATACTGAATGGAAATCCCCACTTGTATTTCTCTCCTGCAGGGCTGAGGTGATGGGTCTGAGTGCTCTTCTGGCTTCTAGCATGACCGGGTCATTGTAGATTGCCACTTCAGACCCCTGGTATCGCCATGTAGCTCGTGCCCTGGCTGCTATTCGACATTTGAACACGTGGTGGTGGCCATCTTGTTCGTATGGACCAAAACCACAAATAGATTTCAGGGGGACTTAGCCGCAAATGCCCTGGAACTTTTTGCGGCCTGAAAACCTTGCAGTTCCTGTTCGGTCCTCCAGCAGCCCTTAGCCGCGATTCTATGGAACTGTTTTGGGCATGGGACCATGCCCGTGCCTGGGCAAAACTATGACTTTCATAAAATTTCTGAACCCCTAATCTGATCTGGGTGATTTTTGGATATGTTGTTCACCCTGATCAGGGCTATTAGGGGGTGTAGTGTTGTGTTTTGGGGTACTTATGGGACTTTATAAAAAAATGTTTTTTCTGCCTGGAGATAATTAAGTTAATGCATTATCTGCCTTAATTATCTCCCAGGCAGAGGGGAGGGATTGTGTATACTGTATGGGAGTGTCTCACTGTATAACTCTGTTTGTTTTTATTGGTTTGTTAACTTTGTGTCCCTGTGCCCAACAAGGTCCACATGGGTGGCTCCCTTTTGGGAAACTTGCATAAAAGGCTGGTGTGCCTCCATTAAAATAGAGTTCCTGCTTACCCTCAACATAGTCTCATCTTATGTGTGGGAGAAACAGCTGTATCTACGCTGGGGATTGCTATATCACTATACTCACCTGGGATTATAATCACTAGATTTTTTAAGAGCTGTTCTTGCTATGTTATCTGGAGTAGGATAGGTTCACCCAGTGGAAGCTGAATCCTGGTCTTGGGTCCAGAGTGGGTGGAGGATGGCGAGTTCCCACCCAAGCTGAAACGCTGGACATGGGGACTACAGTGCTGGTGGAGTGCTTGGAGCCCTCATTGAGCACTAGGAGCACCGACTGAAGGAGGCACCCGGTTGGGGTGCCAGGCAGTCCATCACAGCTGGATAGACTACAGAGATACCCATACAACAGGTAGAGCTGAGTACAATACAGAGACATAACTATTCAATTCAGTCAGGATCACTGTGATGGATTACACAGAGCTGCAATACAGAGATACCCACACAGTACAATGTATCTGTATAAAGCTTTAGCATTCTCTTTATATAACTTCCTAGCGCTCTCTTAGCTCTCCCTTATATTCAGGGCCGTCTTTAACGCGGGGCAAACGGGGCAGCTGCCCCGGGCCCAGTTTCTCTTGGGGGGCCCGAGGCACCTGCCCCGTAGGCCCTGCTGACCCCGGCGGGCGGGTGGCCGGTCGGGCAGGCTGGCGAGTGAGGGAGCACTCACTGCTTCCTCTTCAGCTCCCTCACGCACCGCACTGATGCCGGAGCCGGAAGATGACGTCATCTTCCGGCGCCGGCATCCCTACGCGGCGCGCGAGGGAGCTGAAGAGGAAGCAGTGGGTGCTCCCTCGCGCACCCGCCTTCCTGCCCGACCCGCCAGGAGCCCAGCAGCACCACTGGACCCCAGGGAATCCCCCCAGCGCACTCCAATAGGTAAGGAGGCTGGGGATTACATTTAAAAAAAATGTGTGTGTTTGTGTGTGTGTGTGTGTTGGTGTGTGTGTGTTGGTGTGTGTGTTAGTGTATGTGTATGTGTGTTTGTGTGTTAGTGTATCTGTGTGTTAGTGTATGTGTGTGTTAGTGTATGTGTGTGTGTCAGCATGTCTGTGTGTGTGTCAGTATGTCTGTGTGTGTGTGTCAGTATGTCTGTCTGTCTGTGTGTCAGTATATATGTGTGTGTATATCTGTGTGTGTCAATATGTGTATGTGTCGGTATGTCTGTCAGTGCGTCAGTATGTCTGTTAGTGCATGTGTATGCATGTGTCAGTATATCTGTCTGTGTGCCGGTATGTCTGTGTGTGTGTGTCAGTATATCAGTCTGTGTGTGTCAGTGTATGTGCCTGTGTGTGTCAGTATTTCTCAGTGTATGTGGGTGTCAGTATATCTGTCAGTGTGTGGGTGTCAGTATTTCTGTCAGTGTATGTGTGTCAGTATGTTGATCAGTGTATGTGTGTGTGTGTCAGTATGTCGGTATATGTGTCTGTGTCAGTATGTCGGTATATGTGTCTGTGTCAGTATGTCTATATGTGCCTGTGTCAGTATGTCTGTCAGTATGTCTACCAGTGTATGTGTCTGTGTGTGTGTCAATATATGTACCTGTGTCAGTGTGTCTGTCAGTGTATGTGCCTGTTTATCTGTATGTAGTCAGTGTATGTATCTGTGTATCTGCTTGTGCGTCAGAGTGTGTACCTGTGCATCTGAGCCGCAACTTTAAATACAAATACACCCCTCCATTCAAACTTCAACACTACATATAAAACACACTCCTGCATTGAAACGTCAACAGGGCCGGACTGGGGAAAAAATTAGGCCCGGGCATTTTTCAATCAGAGCGGCCCCCTAAGAAGGGGGCGAGGCCAGAGAGTGTGTGTTTTGTCATCACTAATGACAACACGCCCCCTCTCAAAGTGAGCATGTTGGTTCAATGCCCAGAGCCCTGCTGAAGAGCTCTGGCATTAGAAAAGGCCCTGAATTTGTTCTGCGCAGTGCAAGCAAATTTAATAACATGCTTGCGCTGTGTTTGCTTTTAAATTGTCTCTGGTGTCTCCACAAGTGGGATACCAGAGGACAAAAGGGCCAGGAAAGTGCATGGTGCATATGTTTGTAGCCTGCTTGTGGGATTGCGTGTGTGTAGAGTGTGGTGTGGTGTGGTATTGTATAAATAGGTCAATTTAATTTGTGTTTGTGGTGTTATATGTGTGGCTAGGGGCTGTAGAGAGTGTGTGTATAGGGGGCATAGTGTTATAGGGGATGCAGCGAGTGTGTGCATACGGGCTGAAGTGTGTGTGTATAGGTGGCGTAGTGTGTGTAGGGGTTGCAGAGAGGGTGTGTTTAGAGAATGTTGTGTTTGCTGACAAGGAATGTAGTGTGTGTGTGTAGGAGATCTACTGTGTAAATGACCCAGTGTGTGTGTGTAGAGGATTAAGAGTGCATATAGGGTAAGGGATCTAGTGTGTATCTGGAGCGTAATGTGTGTAGTGGTGCAGTGTGAGGGGTGCTGTAGTGTGTGTGTGTGTGTGTGTGTGTGTATATGTATATATGTATTTATTTGGACTTATTGTATGTGTGAGGGGCGCAGTGTGTGTATGTAAGAGGGGTGCTGTGTGTGAGGGTGTTTTTATCTGCTGTCACATTCTAGGTTTCTAATTTTCTTTGTCTGTTAACTCACTGAGGGTTATTTTATATATATATATATGTATATGTGTGTGCTGTGTCTGGGGGCGCTGTGTCTGGGGGCGCTGTGTCTGGGGGCGCTGTGTGTGTCTGAGGGATGCTGTGTCTGGGGGCTGTGTCTGGGGGT
>OW240915.1:176356233-176371616 GCA_933207985.1 Pelobates cultripes | reverse complement strand
GCAATGGTCTCTGCTTACACTTTTTGTGAAGCTGGCATTTGGACCTCTTTGGATACGTCTGTCAGGCATTACATACTAGACGTTAAAGCAGTCAATGATGCACAATTTGGACGTCAAGTCCTTAACTCCCTAATCTAAGATGAATTGTTCTGATTATTTGATTGGCAGTTATTTATGTTTCTATTCCTCCCTTTGAAGCCTGGGTATTCCCATTTATATATGCTGCCATGATTAGCCAGGAAAGTGGAAAATGTATTCATACTTACCGTAATTTTCTTTTCCTGAGTATTATTCATGGCAGCATATACTACCCACCCATCAATGTCTATTTATCTACTGTAGAGCTTCTTACTGACTGAGGACCTTAGGAATGGAGCCTCCTTTTAAAGCCTTTGGTGTTTTTTCTGTCCTATTGGCTGTTAAGGGCGGAGATAACCCATTTGTATATGCTGCCATGAATAATAGCCAGGAAAAGAAAATTATGGTAAGTATGAATACATTTTCCACTATATATACAATATTATATATAAAAATATAAAAATATTGAGATATAACAAAAATAAAGAGTCCCAGCAAAAAAAGTATTTTATTGGAGAGAAGTACCTTTTGAAGATGGTGCTTTTTTAGAGGTCAGGTAATCCAGCATATACAATGTCTTAAGTTAAATTAAGATAAAATACGCACACAAGGAGAGAGCTTCCAATCAGCTCTTAGATAGGGCTCTGAGCAGTACAATACCCACTCAAGGGTACATCTGGAGCTGTCCCCTTCAAATGTTCATAATGTAAACGGCATATTAAAGGAACAAAACGAGATATAGTGCTCACCGTTTTAAACAGTACTTTATAAAAAAAAATATAAAATCTACTTACAATTTCAGGAGCACCTTTTTCTCAATTATATCAGCTTGGGTGGTGTGATCCCCACCAATGATATATGTAGGTAGATGTAGAGGTTCCTTTAGTTTAATAAAATAAAATGCAGGATCACAAAATACATAAGAAAGAAACATAACATTTTGGGTGCAAAACCAATGTTTATCGTAATATACCACACAAAATAAAGATAGATTTAAAAAAAAAAAATCTTTATAATCACAAGACTTTTCACCCATGGGCTTTTTCAAGTGATAATAAAATCAGGTCCTGCACGTAGCTCTATTTATAGGGCTTTAAAATAAATGATCGTTTTCAATAAAAATCGCAGAAATATGACATCATTAGGTCACATGACCTTCATTTACATTTATATTACATTTATCAATGATTGCATATCATAAAAAAACACAGTTGTTGTCCAAACATCTATTGTGTATTTCATAATACAGAATATAAGCTTTAACCCCTTAAGGACTGAGCCAAATGTACACGTTTTGATCAAAATAAGACGTAAACAAAACTTGGAATTTGACTATATGTCTGTTCAACCGTAATTCACCTATTTCATATTAAGTGCACCCACACTTATTATATATCTTTTTATTCAGGAGAAATAAGGCTTTCATTCCCCATCAAATATTTAGCTATGAAACATAATTTAATATGAATAAAATATAAAAAAAAAGTGAGAAATTAAGAAATGTTATTTTTTTAATTCTGCATGACATTTTAACTGTGAATGTCATAATACTGTTTGCTTTTACTGCAATAAAATACACATATTTGTATTCAGCGATGTCGTACGTGTACAGGTTATATGGTGTTTTGGGAAGTTAAAAGGTCAAATATAGCATATTAAACTTTTCAGTTTTTTCACATTGAAATTCACCAGATTGGTTGTGTTGCCTTTTAGACCAAAAGATTTACCCCCATGATGGCATACCATTTGAAATAGTAGACAACCCAAGGTATTGCAAATGGGGTGTGTCCAGTCTTTCTTAGTAGCCACTTAGTCACAAATGCTGGCCAAAGTTAGTGTTGATATTTTTTGTGTGTGAAAAATGCAAAAAACTAATTTGAACACCAATTTTGGCCAGTGTTTTTCCCAAGTAAGTGGGTTAATCTCATAAGAGCATACATTAGACTGTTAGAGTAGGACCTGCCAAAGATGGGGTACATTAACGTTGTGGCAGGCTTACGCAATATATGATCATATAATGTAACTAAACCCCCATTATTTTTGCCTAGATTAGGTGTTTTTAAAAAAACTAATAAAATCTGACAACATTGAAGTTGCTGTTTAGTGGATAGGTGAGTGCGCCGGATCTTGTGTATTGTGTGTATATATATATATATATTTATATATATATATATATATATATATATATATATAACAAAATACAGTTAGAACAAAATTACACATGTATATATTTAATAATTTTTTCATCTTTTTTCCATTTTTAACATATTTATATATTTTATTTATTTTACATTTTTATGTGTCCTGATGAAAGGTCCGATCGGGAGCTGAAACGTTGACATCTCTGGATTAACCAAGAATAAATTGGATAAACAAATTCTAGGAGTGCCGGTATTTTTTGATATTTCTATACTATTGGGACTTGGCACTGGGTATTCAAAACTTTTTCTGTAGTAGGAGTGCAAGAGGTCCATTTTTTAGTTTTATTTATATATATATATTTAATTAATATAATTCTGTGTGTATTTTGATATTAATGTATATATATATATATATATATATATATATATATATATATAATTATATATTAATATTAAAATACACTTAGACAGTGTATGTGTATGTATGTGTAAGTGTGTATATATATATATATATATATATACTTAGATCATATATATAATATATAAATATATGATCTAAGTATATATTACAGCATTTTACACAGTTTTTTAACTTTATTAAACTTTATTACAGGCAGCAGGGGGACTACTCGCCGTGCTGGCACTGCTATGGACGGCTATTCTGTCCATATGATCATGAGGTCCTCATAAGGACCTCGTGATCACTTGGCACAGGAGGGCCGGATTGGAAGCAGGTTGACTTGCTGGGATGCCAGGTAAGTCCCCCATCGTGATCATCGCCAAGCGGGACGGCATGGACATGCTATGCCGCCCGCCGGCGTTTAGAGCCGGGTCCCCAAGGACGGCATAACACGCCCACCATCCATAAGGGGTTAATTTGAATGAAATAACCTTAAAATCATCAAAAACATTAAAAAGACATTGATATATGGGGGAAAACTACATTTCCCAAGGTGCATTTAGACATCATGATCGCGATCGCTTGGTCATAGTTGACATGTAGTCATGTCAATCACAATTATGTGATCGCAATCATGATGCCTAAATGCACCTTGGAAAATTTAGTTTTCCCCCTATATGACATGGAGGTGATTCACAGGTGCTCACAGTACATGAATATGTATCAAATGTTTTGAAAACCTTTTGTACCAGGACACTCTTGGAATTATGACCAGTACAGTGCATTGTAGTGGTTATAGTGCTTAGAATTTCCTTCAAAGCAGGGTTTCATAATGTTGATATTTGCCATGATTATTTATATATATATATATATATATATATATATATATTTATTTGGTATCAAGCAAGCAGATTAATTTCAGGGACTTCAGCCTTAACAGGGGAGCTCGGTCTAGGGTCGACAAACTTAAAAAATATTAATAACAGAAATATTGATACTCTGAGTAATCAATTTATCTTATGCCTCTCTCATTACACACCAGATCAAGATATTGTCTAAGGGCTTACATATACTATATATAAAAGCTGTGTGATCATTTTCAATCCAGAAATAAACCATTTTTTTCTTTTTTTTGTTCTGGGTTTAACTAAAAACGTAATTAAAAAAAAGTTTGGATGCTTCATTTGTCCTTTTAGTGTGACATCTAATGATTTTCTATGAAACACAATGAACTTGGCATTCAGTTGGCAACTTTTAATTTTAAATCCCAGCAGGTATTATTTTTCTTGTTTTTTTTATCTATTTTTTTCTTTTTTTTACAGAAAGCTGATTTTAGTCACGTCAATTATTCCTTTGGGCTTCTTCTAGACATTCCTTTTTCTACTTCAAAAAGCAAACCAAACAGTGTAGAGTATAGTGTCAAGGTAACCCCACTGAGATATGAAAATAGAGACATCTCAAAATTGTCAGACTACAGTGTACTAGTTTTACATACTAATTCCATATGATTTCAACCCCAGGCAGACTGTCAGAAAATCATGCTTTTTTTTTTCTCCAAATGCTATTGTATTACACACAAAGTCATTAGTTTTGAATTTAAAACCACCTCTTAAAGGATACTGCGGAGTACTATTGCATGCATTGTCTTAGCATAGATTAAGCTAGATAAATTGATATGATGGGCAGTTATCCATTTAAAGAGGAACTTTTACTTCCAAGCTATTTTAATATTATGTAAACATGTACCTAAATTTACCAACTATGCATCTCTGAAGTGTGAAATATAAAATTAAACATAGGAATCAACACCTCTTTATCCTGCACATGAGACCCCACTTTAGCTCCCTGTTAAATATTATTATATGCTTTGTCCTTTACATGTGGTAGTCAGCATCTAGAACAGGGGTGTTAAACTCATGGATTCAGGAGCAACAAATTGACCACTTAAATAGATATTGAAGGCTGCAAGCATAAAGCTATTTAACATAGACATATGCAAAAGAACAACTTCACATTATGCTGTAAATATAATTTATTACTTCTTACAACAAGAAAAAAGGTATATTTGCGTGTAGTCAACAACAAATAAAGTGCACCGTGCAATACAAGGTGCTTAAAAATTAATGTAATACACAGAATATTTAATTAATATTAGCAGCTACAACACACCTCTAACTGTTGTAGCTGCCAATAGCACTTCTAACTTAACACACTGTCATGCAAAAATGTGGAGTGCACTGAGTGGAAAAATAAACCACTTTAAGTAAACACAGTGAAGTGCTAAAATCTAGTTTACATAAACACTTACCCTCCACAGCAAGCATGTCAAACTCACGGCCCTCGAGCCGCATGCGGCCCACAAGGACCATCTTTGCAGCCCGGTGAGCCACAAGTACATGCTGGTGTTATAGCAGAGTAGGCACCTGCTTTCCCCACATTGCAGGTGCCTTCTCTGCTAACACTTATCCGACCGGGGAGGAGGGCCAGCGAGGGAGCTCAGTGTTCTTTCTCCTCACTGCTCCCTCGCGAGCACCTTCTGTAGTGAAACCGGGCGCCATAATATGACATCAAATTCCGGCACCTTACATCACTAAACCACACGGGGGAGCAGTGAGGAGCAGGAAGGAGATCTCCAGACAGAAGATCCCCACACCAGCTCCCAAAGGTAGGGAACAATAAATTAAATGATGTGAGTGCAATAATGTTTAAATGCGTGTGTGTGTCTGTCAGTGTGTGTGTGTGTGTGTGTGTCTGTCAGTGAATATGTCTGTGTGTGTGTCTGTCAGTGAGTATGTGTGCCTGTCTGTGTGTGTCTGTATATGTCTGTCAGTGAGTATGTGTGTCTGTATGTGTGCGTCTGTCAGTGAGTATGTGTGTGTCTGTGTGTGTCTGTCAGTGAGTCTCTGTGTGTGTGTGTCTGTGTGTGTCTGTGTGTGTGTCTCTCTGTCAGTGTGTCTGTATGTGTGTTTGTCTGTCTGTCAGTGAGTATGTGTGTCTGTGTGTGTGTGTCTGTGTGTGTGTGTCTGTGTGTGTCTGTCTGTGAGTGTGTCTGTGAGTGTAAGTGTGTGTGTTGGTCATTGTTGCATTGGCTGCGACTGGACAGTGGAGTACCTGGAGGTGCATGGAGGCACGCAACGCCACATGACATAGACGTGCTCCACCTTGATAGGCTCAGATCACATTCAGAGGGGTATGTTAAGGCAATACCAAACTCTAGCAAAAGGAAAGGCTTAGTAAAAAATATATATTTGTCATTAGATATGTAACGGATCCCCTATACTCTGACTGAGTATATCCGTTGTAAATTTCCCAAGGTGAAGAAATGATTATAGCTCAGGTGTACCCAAACATCAGCCAAGACTTAATGAAGGTTACAAGAGGAATGTTTTATTATGGCCCAGTGGCCAGCTTATATACAAAGATCCCCAGCATCTCCATTCACTTGTGCAGGAAGCCTGCCCAGGTGCCTCTGTGTCTGGGAGATAAAAGAGCTAGCTTTTGCTTAATCTTAATATTATACAAAACCCTCAAAATACACAACACATATATGAACCCCCACAAGCATTATATCCCTGGATAACCTGAATCTGAGCGCCCAACATATCCAAATAGCGCTCAGATCCCATGAACACAGCCGAATCACCACCGGGGTAAAGTTTTGACCGACCGCACATGTGGCACCTGCCCAAATTAGTTCAAGAGAAATAGTGGTAGCGTTCGGTCACTTTCGGGAGTTAAGAAATTAATAAAATGTTGAACGGTCCCCCTACCAAACAGCGCTCTCCTGTTTCGTTGGGAAATGAAGCAGGCATCGACGCAAGATTACAGAGGTTCACATGAGGATGTATCCGACTTTAAGTCCCATACGCTTGGCGACCAAGTGCCGCTGCCTGCGTTCGTGCGACAAGATGGCAGCACGTATTGTTCGGTTATACGAACAGCAGCCACACAGGGAGAGCACTTAAGTTTGTGGTTAGTTTGTAGTTAATTAGCCAGGGAGGTGGTCGGTGTTCAGTAGATTGAAGCTCCCGAACTGGGTGAATGGGGTTCGGGGAACATAATACACAAAATTAGAAGGGAAATGTCTTGAACACAGGGACAATAGTGAGTTTGTCACAGCAGGATCACTATTATGATTTTAAAATGGTGTGATAAACTATGTTTATTGAAGCCATTCCTAACATTCCTAATGTGTTCTTGTATCCTTACTTGAAGTGAGTGAGTAGTTCGTCCTATATATACTAATCCACATGGACAAATGTATCCCTTCATTTTAAAAACTATCATAATGGTGACCCCACTAAATTACAATTTTTAGGAATTCAAAAAGTTAAAATTAACTGGAGGGGCGAGTATATAAATAGGAAGATGGGACAATCTGAGATGAAGTGGATTTTGAACTCTGCCACTTTCTGTAGCTGACATTATTATTTTATGGATATTTGTGAAAAAAAATTATTAGTATAATGGTAAATATTTAATTTTTTTGTAATACTCTTAATTTTAAATTGTTGGGAATGTTATAAATTATGCTCTTGACTTTCGTGTATTAGATACAAGTCCAATGGCCACTATTTACTATTTATCTTTATTAAGATATGATATATATCTTTAATATCACTGCTATATTGCCTTTAGAACGATATTTTAAAATATTATTATATTAATACAAGTAGGGTCACAAGTAATTGTTTATATCTAATGATAAAATATATATTTTTTACTGATTCCTTTCCTTTGCTATTTATTTTTTATGTAATTAACTTTTATCACTGAGATTTTTGCCAGACAAACTTCCAGCATGTAATATGGACACTGGCCGTTATGCTACGGTGTTTCCCCTGAAGATAAGAAAAAGGCACTGTCTGTATTATAAGTGGTGGATTAGACGCGGAAGTGACGTTACGAATGCTCCGATATGTCACTTCTGCATATATACGTAAGTTAGGAGGACAACATGCAGCGGTGCGGCTACACACCTCCCCTCATCGCCTCTATGATTGGATGGCAAATGGATACGATGACCTATCACACGGCAGCCTTCAGGTATAAACACACGAAGCAGTTGGAAAGCAGAAATCTGATTGAGAAAGCCTTAGGACAAGGCGAAACGCATCTTGGACGATCAGGACAACTTTTTGGGACAGTATTTTACTGTTATCTGGCTTGCTTTTTATAAATGTTTAATTATGTTGTGTATTTTTGTTTAATAAAGTATACTAACCATTCAATAAGTCTAGTGAGTTCCTGTATATTCCTGCTTTGAATTTAAAGAAACGTTGTGTCCTCTTAAAGGCACAGTGCATATCATACTGAGAGCCCAGCATTTTTGGCTCTCAAAAAGGTGAGCAGTAATTTGCACCATTTTACAATTATATGTGTACTGGAGGTAATATTCTAAGAGAATTAGCTTCATTTTTATATTTTTTCTGACCATCCAGGTCCATATACAGAAGAGGTTTGGTACTGCTTTAACATACCCCTGCGAATGTGATCTAAGCCTATCCACCCAAGGCTCTATGCCATGTGAGTGAGTTATATACAGATCTTTCACCACTCCGATCATCCTTATATACTATACCATATTTTGTCATTTTATTTAGTTTCAGCTATTTTTCCCTATTACATAATTATCCCTGTAGAAGGTAAGTGTGTATGTAAACTAGATTTAAGCACTCTGCTGGGTTTACTAGAAATGGTTTATTTTCCCACTCAGTGCACTCCACATATTTGTTGAGGGCTGCTTTCCCAAAAGTCCCTATTACATTGTGGTATACTTCAAAGCAAATAAAAACAAATTAAAACAAATCTAAGTTTTTTTTTATCTAAAAATGTATCTAAATGGAGATTTATTGCACACGGAGGTTGAATAGACATATACCATACTTTATGTAGAATGATATAAGGCAAGTTGTAATTATATAAGTATGTAGATAAATAAACCACCTATCAGAATTAAATATAAAAACATTGAAACAGATGGATGAGTAGGCATGTTAATACAGTAAAAATCCTATGTATTTAATCCCTGTGTTGGTGAAGTTTGCAAAATCAAAGGGAGGATCTGAAACTCCAAATGATTGACCGATATAGCAAGTAGAAACTATTAGTGAAAAATTGATGAAAAATTGATGAAAAATAGAAAAATGAACAATTAATAGAAAATGAAAATTTAAATAAATAAAATTCAATACATTGAAAAACCAGTAAATTGAAAAAAAACAAAAAAAACTATATATTTGAATGAAAATAATAAAAATTTTAAAAATTTAAAATTATCTCTCAGGCACAGAGGATCTTGGGAATAAAAGCCCTGTAATTGTGACTGAGAAACCCCATGCTAGAGGCAATGTATAAAAGAGATGTGTGGCAGGATAAAACCAATTGTACTCCCAGAACTGTGTGTCGTCCAGTTGCTGGGGAGGAGGTGGGATATTTCTTTGGCATTTTTCTTGTTCCTGATTGTACTTTTGTGGATCCAGCAGAGAAGAGTCATTGCTAGGACTAGGGCTCAGCTACAGATATATATCTCTCAAACAATGTAGATGTGTAGATATACTTCCTCTCAAAAAAATTAAAAATCCTTGAAAAAATTGAGTAAAAAAAAATAGTTTTTATGTAACACAATCAGGAGTAGATGCAGAATGAATTGGAAATGAGATGGGCCCAAACCTGCACCTGCCAAATACTCACTAACCACCTATACCCGCCCGTCACTAGGATGGAGGTGTACAGGCTGTTAACATCGATCGTGTAGAGTTTAGTCACATCCTCAATAATTGACAAAGATTCAAATTTGTTCAAAAAATATGTTGTCCTTAATAAATGATCTTGTAAACAATGGGTTGTAAGACACGGTCCAGAAATATGAAGATGAACTGGAAAATATAATCTGTCCCAGCTACAATGGGTGGCCGGGTGGACTATTCAGGTTGTGGTGCATCTTTGGTAATATGTAGAATAGGGTAGTAATGAGTTGTTCCTTAAAAAAATGTCTTGGTGACATTTGGAATTTATACATTTAAACTTGCCTCATTTACTGGTACACTAATTTTGGTGCTAATTGAGTCCATTGAACCCTTAGAGATTCTTCAGTGGGTGTCATTTAATTGACATGCTTATACATGGATAGATCCATTATCACAGAGGCACTTCCTGTATCCACTGACTTGATGACAATGAATACATCCTTCCTAAGTTAGACAATAGCCACCTTCTCCACCCTAGTGAGGTTTTCCTCATCCCTCCTGTAACTTTTCCAATTAATTTTAGAAACCTCTTGTTCAACCAATTTGATAAACATTTCTATTGTCACATTACTTTACAGAAAAATAAAATGGCTTTATGGTTTACATTTAGGGAAATTCAACATTGACCCTCTTTTATTTGTGAAGATTCAAATTTATTAGAATGAAAAAAATGTCTTAATCCTACGGTTCCAAAAGAATTTAGAATCTAAAGTCAATTTTTCAAAATGAATTGTTGGAGTAAAACAAATACATTTATTTAGAACCTACTCTTCTATCTCTATCAGATTTCTTGAAGAAATGTTAGTCATCATCTCCTTTGTATTTTTGTCCTGTTTGCACACCTCCTCGGGTTAAACCCTTGTGGGATGCTCATTTTGGGAGGCTTTCATAAAAGCTGGAAAACACCCTCTCCCTGTGTCAGGGATCCGCGGGCGGCTAGGAGGGGAGGCTGCACGCCACTTGCAGCACTCACCCTCAGTCCATCGCCGCCTGCAGACTCCCCTCCTCTTACCTGTCGGCGAGCGGCATCTCCTCTCTGCCGCTCGCCGCTTGCGTCCTCCACGCCCCCCAGTGGCAGAATGTATAACGCTGCACGCTGGGAGGTCACTGAATTATGCAAACGCCGGGGTCACGTGAGTGACCCGGCGTTAAAGAAATAGTACCACAATCACAGTGGGAGGTATAGATATCCCCACGTGTGATTGTTAATTCTGATTGGAAGTTATCCAATCAGAATTAAACCAAGGGTATTTATACTTACCTTTCCTGTCCCTCAGTGCCCTGTTGTGGTCTTGTGATACCTGTAGTGCTGTTCTCTGGTGTTGCTCTCTGGTTTCCGATTATTTGGCTCGTTATTCCGATTATCCTGTCTTCTCCACTCCTTTGACCTTGGCTTGTTTCTCGTTCTCCCGTTTTCTGGCTCCCTTTACTTGGCTTGTCTCCTGACCATTCTTAGTGTGCTTAGCCCGGCCACTCTAAGGACCGGTATAGCACCCTTCCTCTCTGTGACCTGTTAGCGTGTTAGGTTCCGGAATCGTGACATTACAACAGGGCCACCATGGAACCTGCTGACATTCCACAGCTGTTAGTAAATCAGGAGGCTAGAATGGATGGTTTAGACCACCGTATGGATCAGTTTGCCCAGGCTTTACAAACCATACTGGCTCGTACTGCCCACTTGCAACCTGCTGTCCAAGAAGCTGTTGCTGCTGTGCCAGAAACCATTCCTGATCCAGTACCCGCTCCTGCTCACGTGGTTCACATGACGCCACCTCAGCGCTATAGCGGTGATCCAGCATTGTGCCGTGGTTTCCTCAACCAAATTGATATTCATTTGGTGATGAATCCTCGTTCCTACCCCACTGACAGAACCAAAATTGCTTTTTTGATCAACCATTTGTCCGAGAAAGCTCTAGCATGGGCTAATCCCATGTGGGAGAATACATCCCCAATGTCCTTCACAGACTTTTTAACAGCTTTTAAACGTACATTTGATCAACCCGGCTGGGTTGCTTCTGCGGGCAAAGCTCTGCTTAGGGTCCGACAGGGTAATAGATCTGTGGCGGATTATACCATTGAATTCCGCACTCTGGCAGCTGAAGTGGTTTGGAATAACGACGCTCTTGTAACAGCTTTTCAGGAGGGTTTGGCCGCTTACATATTAGACGAAATAGCATCCAGTGAATTGCCTGTTCTTCTGGATGATGTAATAGATTATATCATTCTTATTGACAACCGTATTAGAGAGAGGCGTAGTCAAAGAAGGATGAATACACAGGGGTTACCTGCTTTACCCAGTACTGCATTACTAGCATTACCTCCCCCTAATCAACCACCTCCCGAACCCATGCAATTAGGTGCTGTAGGCTTATCTGAAGCTGAAAGAACGTACCGCAGAAGGGAGGGTTTGTGCCTTTATTGTGGTAAGAGGGGGCATCTCCGAAGAAACTGTCCTAGTTTGCAGGGAAACTCCAGCACCTAAGGCCTAGAGAGGGGTCGGCCTCGGGTGCTATGGTTTTTTCCCCTCATGTGTCCATCTCCAGACCATTTATTACGGTAAAACCACGATAACAACTAAAGCCTTGATCGATTCAGGTGCTGCAGACAGCTTTATGGATGAGAACTTTGCTAAAACCGCAGCCTTGAATCTGATCCAAAAGGCCACACCCTTGGCCATTGAGGCCATAGATGGTAGACCACTTGATAAACCTCTGGTGACCCATGAAACCCAAGAAATGGTTATGGTCATGGGTGCCTTACACAAAGAAAGGATAACCTTCCAAATAATTGACTCCCCTACAGCTTCCATCGTTCTGGGCTTCCCCTGGTTAGTTAAGCATAACCCGGTACTTGATTGGGGTTGTCTAGATATACTCTCCCGGGGGGTATCTTGTCAACAAGACTGTATGGCCCGTTTACGTCCCGTTTGTTTACTTAATAAGCCTACAGCTAAACCACTTTCTGTTTCTGTCCCTCCTGTGTATGCAGACCTCGCATTGGTCTTTGAAAAGAGGGAAGCTGATAAACTACCCCCACACCGGGATTATGATTGTGCCATAAACCTGTTACCTGGAACGATGCCTCCTAGGGGTAAGGTCTACCCGCTTTCCGAGAAAGAAAACCAGGTCATGGAGGAGTACATACAGGAATCCTTATGTAAAGGTTTTATCAGAAGGTCCTCCTCTCCAGCTGGTGCTGGTTTCTTTTTTGTTGCCAAGAAAGAGGGCGATTTGAGGCCATGTATAGACAATAGGGGCCTGAATAATATAACAGTTAGAAACGCTTATCCTATCCCTCTCATTACTGAGTTGTTTGACCGTGTTAAAGGTTCTCGATATTTTACTAAACTAGACCTCAGGGGGGCTTACAACTTGGTTCGTATAAAAGAAAATGATGAATGGAAGACAGCGTTCAATACACGCAGTGGGCATTACGAGTATCTAGTCATGCCTTTTGGACTGTGTAATGCTCCTGCTGTCTTTCAGGACCTCATAAATGATGTCCTTAGAGATTTACTGCATGTCTGTGCCGTGGTTTATCTCGATGATATACTTGTATATTCTCCTGATTTGGACTCACATCATGCCCATGTGAGGAAGGTACTTAAGAGATTGCTACAGAACGGTCTTTATTGTAAATTGGAGAAATGTTTATTTGACCAGAAATCAGTACAATTCCTAGGGTACATCATTTCTGAACAGGGGTTCAGCATGGATCCTTCTAAATTAGAAGCCATATTGTCTTGGCCTATTTCTCAAGGCCTTAAGGCAATACAGCGATTTATAGGCTTTGCCAATTATTATCGCAGGTTTATTAAAAACTTTTCATCAGTCATTTCTCCTATCACGAAACTAACTAAAAAGGGGTTGCACCCCAAGGTTTGGACTCCTGAAGCCATTAAAGCCTTCAAAACTCTCAAAAAGGCATTTGCCACTGCCCCTGTGCTACACCATCATGATCCTTCCCTTCCCTTTATAATGGAAGTAGACGCTTCAGAATCAGGTATAGGAGCTGTATTATCACAAAGACTATCCTATAACGAACCCCTCCATCCCTGTTGTTACTTTTCTAAAAAACTGTCTGATTCGGAAAAGAATTACGTCGTCGGGAACAGGGAACTATTAGCTATTGTGATGGCTTTTAAAGAGTGGAGGTACTTATTAGAAGGAGCTAGACACAAAATCCTGGTTATAACTGATCATAAGAATCTCTCCTATATAGCTGATGCTAAAAGGTTGTTCTCACGTCAAGCCAGATGGTCCTTATTTCTTTCACACTTTCAGTTCACATATAGGCCTGGGTACCGTAATGTCAAGGCTGATGCTATCTCCCGACAATACGAACCTTTGGAGTCTATTGCCCCCGCTCCTGAACGCATTGTACCCACGTCTAAGATAATAGCTGCTACCCGTTTGGTTATTTCGTCTCTTTTCCTTGATGGTATCAAGGCATACCAAACCCAAGCACCCTCTGAGACACCTGTTGGTAGATTATAGTGAAAGAAAAAGATAGAAAGTGTTAGCTTTATTTCACACCGCCAAAACGGCTGGTCACCCAGGGGTTACCAAAACATACAAGGGTCTCCTTCAACAGTTTTGGTGGCCTTCACTTAAGCAAGATGTAGTGGATTATGTGCAGGCTTGTCGTGTTTGTGCACAGTGTAAGTCCCCTAATATCAAACCCCCGGGACTCCTATTGCCTCTATCCGTACCCAAGAAACCATGGACCCACTTATCCATGGACTTTATTGTGGATCTTCCTTCATCCGATGGAATGACAGTAATTTTGACTGTGACTGATAGGTTCTCTAAAATGGCACACTTTATTCCACTTAAAAAACTACCTTCTGCGGTTCAGTTGGCTCAGGTATTTGCCAAAGAGGTTTTCCGCTTGCATGGTATACCACAGGATACCGTATCCGACAGGGGTCCTCAATTTGTCTCTCGGTTTTGGAGGGGCTTTTGTGCTGAGATGGGGATTTCCTTGTCGTTTACTTCCTCCTATCATCCACAATCTAATGGAGCGGCCGAACGGGCGAATCAATCTGTGGAGTTATATTTACGTTGCTTCACAAATGCACACCAGGACAACTGGTCTCACCTCCTTCCTTGGGCTGAATTCGCCAGGAACACTGTGACTCATTCGTCCACTGGCTTAAGTCCTTTTATGGTTGCTTATGGGTTCCAACCCTCTGTCCTTCCCGGCGTGTTCTCCGACAAGGGAATACCCGCTTTGGACGAGCACCTCACCTCCTTACAGAAGATGTGGGATCAGGTCCATGCTACTCTTTCTCGTGCGACTGCTATCGTTGTAGGGGTGCTGCTCCCTCTTATGTCCCGGGTGATAGGGTTTGATGGCCCTCTAAGAATCTCCGCCTCAGAGTCCCCTCGATGAAATTCGCGCCCAGGTTCCTTGGCCCCTATAAGGTATTGCGTAGGGTCAATCCTGTGTCCTACTCCCTGGCCTTGCCTCCTTCCATGCGTATACCTAACACTTTTCACACCTCCCTTTTGAAGCCCCTGCACTGTAATCGATTCTCTGGTCCTCTCAGGCATCCAGATTCCCTCCGCGCTGTCTCTAGTGACGTGTACGAAGTGGCTGCTCTGCTTTTCTCGGGGTCGGTTGCAGTACCTGGTTGATTGGAAGGGTTACGGCCCTGAGGAGCGGTCCTGGGTTTCTGCCTCTGACTTGAATGCGCCCTCTTTGATCCGCTCCTTTCATGCGCGGTCTCCTTTGAAGCCTTCGGCTTCCCGCCCATTGGGCGGGCCTCGAGGGGAGGGTTATGTCACATTACATTTTCAGAATCAGTGTCAGAGATCCGCGGGCGGCTAGGAGGGGAGGCTGCACGCCACTTGCAGCACTCACCCTCAGTCCATCGCCGCCCACGGTCTCCCCTCCTCTTACCTGTCGGTGAGCGGCGTCTCCTCTCTGCCGCTCGCCGCTTGAGTCCTCCATGCCCCCCAGCGGCAGCATGTATAACGCTGCACGCTGGGAGGTCACTGAATTATGCAAACG
>OW240915.1:176340929-176356133 GCA_933207985.1 Pelobates cultripes | reverse complement strand
CCGGGGTCACGTGAGTGGCCCGGCATTAAAGAAACAGTACCACAATCACAGTAGGAGGTATAGATATCCCCCACGTGTGATTGTTAATTCTGATTGGAAGTTATCCAGAATTAAACCAAGGGTATTTATACTTACCTTTCCTGTCCCTCAGTGCCCTGTTGTGGTCTTGTGATACCTGTAGTGCTGTTCTCTCGTGTTGCTCTCTGGTTTCCGATTATTTGGCTCGTTATTCCGATTATCCTGTCTTCTCCACTCCTTTGACCTCGGCTTGTTTCTCGTTCTCCCGTTTTCTGGCTCCCTTTACTTGGCTTGTCTCCTGACCATTCTTAGTGTGCTTAGCCCGGCCACTCTAAGGACCGGTATAGCACCCTTCCTCTCTGTGACCTGTTAGCGTGTTAGGTTCCGGAATCGTGACAATCAGCATACTTCAAATACAAACATACGTCAAAATCATCCAAATTGGTCCAGTGGTTCAAAAGATAGATCGTAGTCCTTTGTGACCAAAGGAAGCATGGATTTTCTGCCCAAAACCAGTTCCACAGAGTCTTCTATCCTGGAGATAATTGGGAAGTAATCCAATTATCTCCAAGGATAGAGGCAAAACTCCATTGAACACATGGCAGCAAAAGACAATAAAACACATAAAAACATATAACTGTGCAGCCATTGCACAAAACAGGTACATTCAACATATCCCCAGATAGCTCAGATCTGAGCGCACATTATTACTGAATGGCGCTCAGAGCACACACATACAGTTCAATTGCCATGGAGCCAAAGTCTTTCCCATAGTCTTTCATTATACGAATGGGCTCCATGGCATAGCTATCTTGGGTATCACCGCTCAAACAGGACCAGCACTGAATGACCTGGCTTTCGTGTCTCCGCAGGGGAAAATCAAGCGTTTCAACATGGGGCCATAGTCTAAAGGCAGCAGGCGGGCAACCAGGCTCCTCCAATGCACAGTGACGAGATTGGTCTTGTCACACTTACGTTTAATCTTTTGTGTGCAGCAATTTTTTTCAAAACCTGTATGTTATTTGGTCTGAGAATAGTTGCTGAAATATGCAGTAGGAAATTTACAGTTTTGTAATTGAGGCGCCGCATTCTTGCAAAAGTGTGTTATTTTTTAACAAAAGCGATATCCGCCTTCAGTTTATAACGTTTTGTCAATAGTAGGGAGGATTTTTCTGGTTGATTAAGATCCCTTGTGTTTAGGGTGACCAGACGAAGGGTAGCCACAGGGCTGTCTTTAATATTGATTCGCCCTCGACAAGCATTTGCTTGGGCCCCCCTGGACCATGCCCCTCCCTACTTTCTAAAGCAGAAAGGACACTGGTGAAATAATATTTTTGGGAACCCCTATTTTTGCAAGGGTGGCCAAAAAGTAGATCCCTATCTGTCGTGTAACTCCAACAATGCTTTGACAGCTGGAGATTTATAATTTCCCCATGCTTGCAGGGTGCTATGTAGCACTGATCTGGATATGTTGTTCACCCAGATCGGGGCTATCAGGGGGTGTAACTTATGGGGATGTGTTGTATTTTGAGGTACTTATTTGTCTTTATAAAAATTTGTGTTGTTTCTGCCTGGGGATAATTAAGTTAATGCATTATCTGCCTTAATTATATCACAGGCAGAGGGGAGGGTTTGTGTACTGTATGGGGGAGTGTCATTCATTGTCACATTGTTTCTATTGGCTTGTACACTTTGTGTCCCTGTGCCCAACAAGTTCCACCTGGGCATCACCTTTGTTGGGAAACCTGCATAAAAGGCCGGTGTTCCTCCATTAAATTTGAGTTCCTGTTCTACCCTCAACATAGAGCCTCATCTCGTGTGGGGGAAAAGGCTGTACCTACCCTTGGGATTGCTATATCACTATACTCCCCTGGGATTATAATCACTAGCTCTTTTAAGAGCTGTCCCTGCTACGCTCTCTGGAGTAAGAGAGGTTCACCCACTGGAAGCTGGATCCTGGTCATGGGTCCAGGGTGGGTGAAGGACGGTGAGTTCCCAGCAAAGCTGTAACACTGGAAGTTGGGACTGCAGTGATGATGGTGTCAGGTGAAGTGCTTTGAGTCCTCGGTGAGCAATAGGAGCATCTGTCGGCAGAGGTACCTAAACGGGGTACAGGAAGCTCCATTACAGGAAGTGACTCACGGCAGTCACTTCCTCCCAGTGCTGCTGAAAAGCAAGGGAGCCTGGTCATGCTGTTAAAGTGCTATAGCGCCCGCCCCGGCCCCTGCTGATACAAGGTGGCCGTAAGTACATGGGCCACCTGGTGGGCCTGCTTGGTGTGTTGGCCCCCGGCTGCGGTATGGAGAGCAAAAAAAACAGGTTGCAAGAGTATACTGAGACCGGACAGCAGTTGAAATAGCCGGCCGTTCGATGGGTTCCCGCTCAGAAATCAAGCTGGTTTTAGCTCATCTTGTGCCATTACAGAGAGAACATCTCTGAAACATATCAGACTGGTCCCACACATACGGGCAGTCCAGATCCAAAATGCAAGCAAGTTCAATCTGCACGAGAGACACAGCAACCCCAGACTATCGTTTCAGCCTTGTTAGGCTTCATCAGTGAGGCATAGCTGATATCTCTGTAGACACCGTGAGCAAGGGGTCCATGTCTGGATTACCCTTTAAACTTATGGAGAGCAAAAATAAACAGGTGGCAAGAGTATACTGAGAACGGACAGCAGCTGAAATAGCCTGCTCTTCGGTGGGTCCTCACTCAGAACTTAAGCTTGTTTTAGCTCATCTTGTGCCATTACAGAGAGAACATATCTGAAGCATGAGAGCAAAAAAGCAGATGGAACTTGCTGGCATTTCAGATCTGGACTGCCCGTATGGGTGGGACCAGTCTGATATGTTTCAGAGATGTTCTCTCTGTAATGGCACAAGATGAGCTAAAACCAGCTTGAGATCTCAACGGGGACCCACTGAAGGGCAGGCTATTTCAGCTGCTGTTCGTTCTCAGTATACTCATGTGCCCCGTTTTTTTGGGGGGGGTTGCTCTCCTACTTGAGTTACTTCGTGACGTGTTGTAATGCAGCACTAAATAGGGGTGTGGATGTGTAAACTTGGAAGGTTTACGTTACCAGTGGGTACTCTGGCCTTGATGAAGTGAACTTTAGGGGGGATACTCAGCCACCGCTCTAGGACACCCAATAAAGCCTGAGTATGATATAGGGGGCATTTATCTTTTTCATTATTTTTTTAATTTATATATATATATTTTTTTTTTTTTTGTAAAGATGTTTTCTTCCTTCTCCCCCCACTTACACCTGCACCTTAACACCTTGTCACTTGTTTACATTGAGTTGCCCATAAAAGTGTAGGAGATTATCCTATCTTCATGTACCAAATCCGAGGTCATAAAGGGGACTGTAATAGTTGGCCAATAGTCTAATATATAGGGGTATCATTAGTACAAGTGGGAGCGTAGGTGTGTTTGAAACCGTTTTAATGTGGTAATAAGAATAAGCATAATGGGACTGTAATAAGGTTAAGGTGTTGGGAAGGAATACCTGGAGGTGAGTGTATGGACCAAGCAGGTCCAGTCTATCCTATGTTCTAGGCTATTTATGAGTGCACATAGTATTATTAAAGGGACACTCCAGGCACCCAGACCACTTCTGCCTATTGGAGTGGTCTGGGTACCAACTCCCACTACCCTTAACCCTGCAAGTGTAATTATTGCAGTTTTCATAAATTGAAATATTTACCTTGCATGGCTAACTCCTCCTTTAGTGGCTGTCTACTAGACAGCCACTAGAGGGCACTTCCTTGTTTATAGCACACAAGTGTGCTATAGCATTGCTGGACGTTCTCACGCTATGTTAGGACCTCCAGCGTCGCTGAAATCCCCATAGGAAAGCATTCCCCATAAGAAATCCCTATAGGAAAGCATTGAAAGCATGCAATGCTATACGTCGGCAGGGGAGGAGCGAGGACGGACCCTGAACCAGCGCTGAGGGACATCGGCGCTGGATACAGGTAAGTCACTGAAGGGGTTTTAAAGGACCACTCTAGGCACCCAGACCACTTCAGCTTAATGAAGTGGTCTGGGTGCCAGGTCCTTCTAGGGTTAACCCATTTTTTCATAAACATAGCAGTTTCAGAGAAACTGCTATGTTTATGAATGGGTTAAGCCTTCCCCCTAATCCTCTAGTGGCTGTCTCATTGACAGCCACTAGAGGCGCTTGCGTGCTTCTCACTGTGATTTTCACAGTGAGAGCACGCAAGCGTCCATAGGAAAGCATTATGAATGCTTTCCTATGCGACGGGCTGAATGCGCGCGCAGCTCTTGCCGCGCGTGCGCATTCAGCCCAGGAGGAGGAACGGAGGAGGATCGGAGGAGGAGAGCTCCCCGCCCAGTGCTGGAAAAAGGTAAGTTTTAACCCCTTTCCCCTTTCCAGAGCCGGGTGGGAGGGGGACCCTGAAGGTGGGGGCACCCTCAGGGCACTATAGTGCCATGAAAACGAGTATGTTTTCCTGGCACTATAGTGGTCCTTTAACACCTTCAGCAACTTGGGAGAGGGGGCGGGATGGAGAGGGGACCTGCAGTGCCAGGAAAACAGTTTAAGGAAAACCATGTGCACCTTGCCATGTGATGTAAGAACTGACAAGACATATATGAAACAATATTACAGTCCGTCGAATCCAAGAGTTCCTTTGCATTTAGGATTTGTGCAGGGGGTGCAGTGACCTTGTACTGGCCGACTCTGTTCTCCTACCATTGCTCAAAGCAGGTGAGACTATCCAGTGTAGAGGTAGAAGAGAAAGTCAGGTGTCTCCATTGATGGCAATGTTGGAATGTATAAGATTATTATTTCCTGTTGGTGGTACCATGTTGGGTGATACAGTAGAGTTTGGTTAGTGGTCTTTGGTCTTCCATTAGTCCTGCACTATGTTTGTGCAAGAATTTTAGTTCCATGGGTCAAGTTATAGACTGGAGTGTGGTGATGGTGCTGGTCCATAGCTGTGGGGTGTACTCACCCGGCTGCAACTCTTTGTGGTCATTTCTCCCCTTTTCAACATTGTTTGCCACATTTGACATTGGGGCAGTTGTGAAGCAGGAGCTACCTGTACTATTCTGTACCATTCTTGGATGTTGATGTCTGAAATCTCCAAGGCTTGAATAAACCATTTAACATCTTTTGCTGAGGACATGGAGTGCGTCCTGCCTTTGTGTCTTGCGATCAAGGCAAAGGGATATCCCCTCCTGTAGCTGATGTTCCTTGTATGGAGAATGTCTGTCAGTGGTCTCAGTGACCTCCTGGCTTGGAGGGTTGACCATGACAAGTCGGGGTATACCTGAACCTGGTTGTTATGGAATAGTAGTGGATGGGTTGATTGCCAAAGTTTGCGCATGTGGTGAAAATAACCTCGCCACTGACTTTTGGAGGAGCCTGTTTGCCAGCCTCCTGCACTGTGACTATAGCCCCTGTGATAAAACTTGGTTAAAACCACTGTTTGTGCCTTTTGGACTTCTGACATTACTCACTCAGTGACACTTCGAACTCCTGAAGCGGTCCAAAGAGGCATTGGAACAACCGCACAGAGGGGAGTGATTGTGTACTGTGTTTGGGAGTGTCGTGCCTTGTAACATTATTGTTATTGGTCTGTGACGTTGTAAATCAGTCTACCATCAGGTCCATGTGGGTGTACCCCTTGCATGGGGATTGTCATAGAAGGCCAAGTGTGGCACCATTAAAATCAGTTCTCTTCACCCTTAACATGCAGCCTCATCTCGTGATTGTAGGGAACAGCTATACCAGCTATAATCCCTGCTCCTGGGATTGCTCTTTGGATTACTATACTGGCTATAATCACTATGTCTTTTAAGAGCTACACAGGCAGACCTGCTATACTCTCTGGAGGAGGAGAGGTCCTTGTCTTAGGTCCAGGGTGGGTGGAGGACAGCGAGACCCCATCCAAGCTGCGGTGGCTAAGGGGTTACAGTGCTTATGGTGTCTGTGGTAGTGCTTATAGTACTCAAGGCAACTAGGAAGCAGCGATTGGCAGAGGCACCCAGTCGGGGTGCCAGACGGTCCATCGCAGCGCATTATGTCGTCTTTTACATTAAAGTTATGTATTCTGCATATAACATCCCTTGGTTGTTCTGTGGGAGCCCCTCTAGTACATAATGCTCTGTGAGCTCTGTCTAATAGTAATGGAATGTCTGGACAGAACTAGATTAAATAGTTCCTGGAGAGTGGTAAATAGGTGTTCTTGCTCCTGTTCAGGCATACCTTTGATACGGAGGTATCAAAGGGAATGATGATGTAATTTAGGTGATGGAGACACAGGTAGCAATGGAATTACTTTTGGGCTATTTGATGCTGGAGGTGACGAGACAGTCTTCATAGTAGTGTTAGGGTTGGTAGTAGCATATGTACCATATATCACTTGCAAACAATGAAAGATATAAACAATTATGGACTATTTTAAATAGTTTAAAAAATTTAAAAAATATCTCAAAATAAAAGATAAAAAGGGTTAGGTGACGAAAAATAAAATGTGAATCAAATTTGTGGATCTGATATTTGCAATATGTACACAATCAATCCAATCATTAGAACAATCTAAAAACCTCCAATGGAAATAATCTCTTCTGTCTTTTACTCTGCTACTAACCTATTAGGTTTAGCTTTGTGTCCTAGCTCTCATGAACAAAACATGTGAAAATAATAATGAACTATACTTAATTTTTCTGTTTATTTGTTAGGTTGAGAGAGTGTGAGTGCGTCAACTCTACCTTATTGTATGCAAGTTAACAATTTGTACATTATATTATTGAGCTGAGAAAAGTGGCCTTCAAACATAATGGAGCCTGGATCGTGATTTATTATATTGCAGTATTATATTGCAGTATAAAGACAGGAAATGTACTGCCTGTATTGATAAGCATAGTTTGCAATGATTTAATTACTTATGAGAAAATCAAGACGGCTAACACTACAATTTGATTCACCGTTCAATTCTTTTTTTTTTTTTTTTTTATCTAAAATCATAGTTCCATCACTAATTTTGCACTAAATAAGGGACATCACTACACCTACTGGGATAAATGGATTAAAAAATTGGACCCTGAATAAACCTCTTCTTTACCCTCTCTTTTCTTAGTGGGTTTTTCCTGTTTCTCTTTTCTAGCCATATGGTTTCCATCCGTTTATGGAAATATATGTGCCCCTCTCCTCGAGCCTGATATGGGAATTTTTTTTTCTTTCTTTTCTTTGTTGCACTGCGAACTGAGCAAATGTCTGTCCAAATGTCTCTATATTTGTTACTCAGTCTGTTTTGTATTTGATTGTTTAATAAAATTGTAATAGTGTCAAATAAACAAAAGAATGAAACAGAAATTAAGTAGATAAGGATAGAGAGAAAAATAGAAACTGGATAAAACATATGATAATTTGGTATTTGATAATTTCATCTATGATTACTCAAGAAATGAAACAACAAATACCATATTCTGAAAAAAAAAAAACACAAAAAAAAAAAAATCAGTTCCATACAGTTTTATTGAACTGTTTGCTTGTAGGTTGTATCTATACATTCAGATTCAGGTTGTAATTGCAACTATATTATTTAGCTGTCTTTAACTACATTATTATCATGCATTCTGCAGGAATGGTGCTGCAGTAGTGACCAATATTCATACATGATACAAATTAAGTTACTGCGCACACATAAAAATACACTTATTTTATCAGGCTACTTAAAATGGCCCATCTTAGAAAACAAATATGGGGATTCAGTTCTACCATGTGGCCATATCGTGTTAAGCCCACCACTACGTCACAGTACCCCAATATCAGTGAGTCCTACACTAATTTCAAATGTGGGAGACAAAGTAAATAGTGCTAAATAAGCTAAAGTGTATTCAGTTAATCTATTGTAAGAGCATTGTGAGTATACAAAATGAATGTGATAAAAGCAATTAAAGCCAGTGTCAAAACAAAACAATTAATTTGTTTTGTGATTTAGTTAGTGATTAGATTAATATACTCACAATGCAAATGATTTATGTGCTAAATAGCTGACTTCATTATTATTGTTATAATTTATAAAGCAACAGCTTATTCAAAAACAAGACAATGTAGATGTACAAGTAAATAAGGTGGTGAGTGCTGAGCTCAAACAAGATTGCATTCTAAAATAAGTGAGGTATACCTACACAGAAGATTAAAAATACCTTACATACAGAGAGAAGTTGGTTTCTAGGATAATTTATAATAAAATTAAATCTTAAATGTTAGATGCTCCAAATGGAGGAGTGAGCATTAAATGTTAAGTTTGTTTTTATCTGACATTGTGTACAGAAATTCCAAGATTTTGCACATTTTATGCAGTGAAGTATATATTTAATTAGCAACAGGGTGCAGGCATTATGCTATTCTCTCTTTACTGTCCCAAATAGCAGCAAAGAAAGCATAAATGCATTTTAAAACTATGTAAAAGCAAAGAGTTAAGCTATATCGCACAACTTTATTAAGCTCTAGAATGCAAGGCCCTCATCAATCTATTGTTCCTGTAAAATTTAGCAATTGCCTCAATTGATAAATCCCCCCTTTATAATATTGTTAAGTGCTATGGCATAAGTTGGCCCTATATAAATGCCATAAAAATAGTAATAATTATGCACTGCCATTAGTTATACACTGATCAGCCACAAGAATAAAACTACCGACAGGTGAATTGAATAATATTGATTATATCTTTACAATGGCACCTGCTAAGGGGGGAGGGGGGATGTATTAGGCAGTATGTGAACAAACAGATTGCAAAATTCATGTGTTGGAAGTGGGAAAAAATTAGCAAGCAAAACGATCTGAGTGACTATGACAGGGGCCAAATAGTGATAACTAGACGGCCGGGTTAGGGCATTTCCAAAACAGCATGTCTTGTAGTGTATGTTCCCAGTATGCAGTGGTAAGCACCTACCAAAAGTGGTGCAAGGAAGGATGACTGGTGAACTCGCGTCAGGGTCATGGGTACCCAAGGCTCACTGATGCGCATGGAGAGCGAAGGCTAGCCCACCTGGTCTGTTCACATAGATGAGCTGCTGTAGCGTACATTGCTGAAAAAAGGTAGGAATGCTCATGATAACCTCTGAAAGTGCCTTCAATGGAAATCTGCAGAACTGGAAAAACCTATTTAGTTTAGAAAAACGTCGCCTGAGAGGGGATATGATAACATTATACTAATATATTTGGGGCATATACAAACCACTGTGTGGAAATCTATTAACAAACCGGACTTTACATAGGACACAAGTACCTGCGTTTAGACTGGAAGAAAGAAGATTTTGTCTAAGGCAAAGGAAAGTCTTTTTTACTGTAAGAACAATAAGGATGTAGAATTCTCTGCCTGAAGAAGTGGTTTTATCAGAGTCCATACATATGTTCAAACAGCTACTAGATGCATACTTGCAAAAACAGAATATCCAAGGATATAATCTTTCAATGTAGGGTAATAACTGCTTAATCCAAGGATAAATCTGACTGCCATGCTGGGGTCAAGAAGGAATTTTTTTTCCTAGCTTGTTGCAAAATTGGAAGTGCTTAAAACTGTTTTTTTTTGCCTTCTTTTGGATGAACAGCAAAAAACAAATGTGAGGAAGGCTGAACTTGATGGATGCAAGTCTCTTTTCAGCTATGTAACTATATGGACCATGGAGCAATGAAAAAAGGTTGCCTGGTCTGGTTTTTTTTATATTATTTTTTTTATTTAGTTTAGGTGTGTGTGTGTGTGTATGCTGTTTACCTGTGGATGAACTGGCAGCAGGATGCACTATGGGAAGAAGACGGAGGTAGTATTACGATCAGTGGAATGTTCTTTTAGGAAACCTTGGATCCTGGCAGTCATGTGGATTTTACTTTGACACATACCACCTACTTAGAGATTGTTTTACTCCTCTTAAATACATAAAGGGAATCAACATAGTAAATGAGGAGACTATTTAAAAGAAGACAAACTACCATAACAAGAGAACATAGTCCTAAATTAGAGGGGCAAAGGTTTAAAAATAATATCAGGAAGTATTACTTTACTGAGAGTGTAGTGGATTTATGGAATAGCTTTCCAGCTAAAGTGATAGAGGTTAACACAGTGGAGCAGTTTAAGCATGTGTGGGATAGGCATAAAGCTATCCTAACTATACAATAAGGCCAGGGACCTAATAAGAGTATTTAAGTATTTAGAAAATTGGGCAGACTAGATGGGCTGAATGGTTCTTACCTGCTGTCACATTGTATGTTTCTATGTACACCTGTTCATGGAAATGGTGTTACCAAATGGCAGTGGCCTATTTCTGTAGGATAATGCACTGTGCCACAGTGCAAAAATTCTTCAGGAATGGTTTGAGAAACATGATAAAGAGTTCAAGGTGTTGTCTTGGTCTCCAAATTACCAGATCTCAAGCTGATTGAGAATATGTGGGATGTGAAGGAACAAGAAATCTGATCAATAGAGGCCACAACTCACAACTTGCAGGACTTAAAGAACCTGGTGCTAATGTCTTTGTGCCAGATACCACAGGACACATTCACAGGTCTTGTGGAGTTCATGCCTTTATGCATCAGAGCTGTGTTCGCAGCACGAGAAGAAACTACAAGAAGTATGGTGGAAGAATGTAAAGTAGAAAGGTCACAAGACTTCCAAACATAGAGCAAATTTAATGGTCCAATGGTTCTCATTTAATATACATTTCATCATCTTTAAACTGAAAAAAAAAGCAAAAACCAAAAAAATAAGTGATAGGGATAGTGGGTTAGTAGTCACATGTCATATAAATTAAATATAATACAGAAAAATTTAGGAAAATCTTAGAATTGTATTACAGATGAGGGATTCATGCTAGCTTCAATCTATACAAAGAAATACAGGAAAAGGGCTGTGCCAGTAGTTAAAAGGTACAATAGTTTGTCTGACTGGGTAGGGCAATATCATCTTGTTGGTCTCACTGATATGGTGGAACTAAAGTTTTGATGGAGTAACTGAAGGTAAAGTCCAATTATAGTGAGGTCTCACTCAGAAGTAAGTATCTTTATAAGGTGCCTGTTTTTGGGTGTAGAGTCCTCAATGTCCCTAGTGGTCCAACCGTCCCACTTATATGCAAGACAAAAACAAGGAGATCCAATGGTGCAGTATATAAAAGCCAATATGGGTAAAATAAACAAATATATGCAATAAACTCACATTTAAAAGGGCAATAGCCAGCTCTGGTGTGAAGGGTGTACAGCGGTATAAACCCCGCTCTAAAGGATATGTGATGGGAGTCCTCCAGAGGGATGGTATCCAACACTCAGGAGAGGGATATATAAAAGACAACCAATAGTGCTCTCAGTAGAATAAAATATGCAGTAAACATAAATAAAAATGTGAATACAAATACGGAAAGAAAAGTCCTGTGCTCACTCCCATCACTCCTGGGTGGCAGCAATGACTACATTACACATCAGCTAATACATAGAGTAATTTCCCCCCCCCCCCAAAAAAAAAGATAAAAAGTTACCTGCGCTCTTTCCTTAATCCCTATGTATATTTAAACATTTAGTTACTCCAAGGGCCACTGGAGGGAATGCCCGCCTGCCAACGTCAAGGCAGACGTTAGGGGGGCCTAGATGGGTCCTACTCTGACCCTTTACCTTGCTTCCTTGAGCTTCTGGCAAAAATATCTCTAATGAGACAGAGGGGTATTTTTTATATACACCCCTATATACACCGCTATATACTTGTTAACCCTTAATAAGGAACACATGGGATGGGCGGCAGCATTGTAACCTAGCTGTGTGATACAAAAAGTGAATACAAATACAGAAAGAAAAGTCCTGCGCTCACTCCCATCACTCCTGGGAGGCAGCAATGACTACTAAATAAAAATGTACTCTCAAGTGAAGTGCAGGCAAACTGCACTGTGATGTCAGCGTTGGTGGTATGATCCCTACCTCAGATATACTTGGCGTCACATGAAGGTAAAAGGAAGCCAGGTATAAAATTCTAAATAAAAAAGTGTATTAACCCCTTAAGGACTAAGCCAAATGTACATGTTGTGATCAAAACCTGGCATTTGCGTTATCCAATCGTAATTCACCTCTTTCATATTAAGTGCACCCACACTTATTATATATCATTTTATTCAGGGGAAACAGGACTTTCATTTAACATCAAATATTTAGGTATGGATCATACTTTAATATGAAAAGAATATTTAAAAAAATGGGAGAAAATAAGATTTTTTTAAATTTTCTTAGTTCTACGTGACATTTTAACTGGGATTGTCAAAATACTGTTTGCTTTTACTGCAATAAAATACACATATTTGTATTCAGCGATGTCTCACGTGTAAAGAAGTACCCCCTATGTACAGGTTTTATGGTGTTTTGGGAAGTTACAGGGTCAAATATAGCACATTACATTTTTCAGTTTTTTTACATTGAAATTCGCCAGATTGGTTACGTTGCCTTTGAGACCGTATGATAGCCCAGGAAGGAGAATTACCCCATGATGGCATACCATTTGCAACAGTAGACAACCCAAGGTATAGCAAATGGGGTATGTCCTATCTTTTTTAGCAGCCACTTGGTCACAAATAGAGTTGAGCGAACCCGAACATTATGTTTTTTGGACCCCGGACCCGAACAAGGACATATCACTGTATGTTCGGTTTGGAGTTCGGTGATTTAATGGCGCGTTTTCAAAGGCTGCAGGGCAGCCAATCAACAAGTGTTTGACTCGTGTGCCCTTAGTAGCCATCACAACCATGCCTACTAATGGCATGGCTGTGATTGGACAGTGTAGCATGTGACCCAGCCTCTATAAATAAGCTGGAGTCGCGTAGCGCCGCACGCACATGAGGTCTTATTAGTGTAGGAAGAGGATGCTGCCGCTGATAGGGACAGCTTAGGAAAGAATTCTGCAAACGAGTACATTAGTGGGGTGCACTTCATATCTGAGAGTCAAATTGAAGCTTCAAATACCGCGTTTACTTCGGAGTTTTAAAAAGTAAATTTTTTCTGGTGCTAAATAGTCCATTAGTGGGATAGTACATTAGTGGGGTGCACTTCATATCTGAGAGTCAAATAGACGTGTCAAATACTGCTGTCACATTGCAGTTTTAAAACTTTAATTTTTTTGGGTGCTAAGCTGCTAAATAGTATTTTAGTGGAGTGCACTTCATATCTGAGTGTCAAATAGAAGCGTCTAATAGTGTGCTTACAGCGCAGTGGTAAACATTCTTATTTTCTGGGTGCTAATCTGCTAAATAGTACATTTTGGGGCGTGCACTTCATATCTGAGAGTCAAATAGAAGCATCTAATAGTGCGCTTACAGCACAGTGGTAAACATTCTTATTTTCTGGGTGCTAATCTGCTAAATAGTACATTTGTGGACTGCACTTCATATCTGAGAGTCAAATAGAATCATCTAATAGTGTGCTTACAGAGCAGTGGTAAATATTCTTATTTTCTGGGTGCTAATCTGCTAAATAGTACATTTGCGGACTGCACTTCATATCTGAGAGTCAAATAGAAGCGTCTAATAGTGTGCTTACAGCGCAGTGGTAAACATTCTTATTTTCTGGGTGCTAATCTGCTAAATAGTACATTTTGGGGCGTGCACTTCGTATCTGACAGTCAAATCGAAGCGTCGAATAGTGTGCTTACAGCGCAGTTGTAAAAATTCGAATTTTCTGGGTGCTAATCTGCTAAATAGTACATTTTGGGGCGTGCACTTAATATCTGAGTGTCAAATCGAAGCGTCGAATAGTGTGCTTACAGTGCAGTTGTAAAAATTTGAATTTTCTGGGTGCTAATCTGCTAAATAGTACATTTTGGGGCGTGCACTTCATATCTGAGAGTCAAAGAGAAGCGTCTAATAGTGTGGTTACATCACACTTTCGAAAATTATAATTTTTTGGGTGCTAAATAGTACATTTGCGGCCTGCGGTGCATTTCTTGCAGTCCAATAAACTAAAAAAATATATATATTTTGACTGTTGGCGGTTACATTGACATAAACATCTGTTAGTTTGGTGGGTGAACGCAAAGAATGAGGAGAGCATCAAATAAAGGACGTGGCCCTGGTCGTGGTGCTTCTGGTGTTGGTGGAATCCCTGTTGCATGGAGAGGACGTGGTTAATCTGTGCCAGCTACACGCACAAGTGAAACACCTTCCTCATGTGCGAGTACAAGACAGAACCTTCAGCGTTATTTGGTAGGCTCGAATACTGCTCTACGAATGGTGAGTACCAGCGATAGTAGGTTGGATGGCTGACAGTGCCTCCAGTTCCTGCACATTGTCTCCCACCCGGTGCCCTGCTAAAAGCTCAGAGTTGGCACCTGCAGCCCATGGTCATCTGTCTATCACCTCACCCCCTTGCAAATCACCCAAGCAGTCTGAGCCACAAGTCATGCAGCAGTCTCTTATGCTTTTTGATGACTCTGCTGGTGGGGTTTCCATGGGCCATCCACCTAGCCCTGCCCCAGGAGTGGAAGGGATTGAGTGCACTGATGCACAACCACTTATGTGTGAGGATGTGGACATGCAAGGACCACCGCAGCACCTCTCTGATTATGACAAAACACAGGTGCCAACTGCTGTGGCTTTCGGCAGTGTGCAGACCGGCAAGGAGGGCAGGGTTGAGGAGTTGGTGGAAGATGATGTGGAGGATGATGAGGTCCTACACCCCACATGAAATGAAGGTCATGCGAGTGACATGTCCAGTTTGGAGGAAGAGGCGGTGATTGCACAGAGGCACCAGCACAGCATAAGAGGGAGCAGGGTGCAAAAGCCGAGCGGCCGTCCCCTAGACGGTACGCCTGTTACTGCCCACTGCACCCAAGGACCGAGCACACCAAAGCCAGCTCCAAGGAGTTCCCTGGCGTGGCCGTTATTCAGAAAATGTGCTGACGACAAGACACGAGTGGTTTGCACGCTGTGCAATCAGAGCCTGAAGCGAGGCATAAACATGCTACATCTGAACACAACCTACATGACCAGGCATCTACATGCAAAGCACGAGCTGCAGTGGAGTAAGCACATCAAAAACCAAGAAAGGTCTCAGGCTCCTCCTGCTTCCTCTTCTGCTGCTGTCTTGGTCTCTTCCTTCACCTCTGGAGTGACAGTGGCACCTGCCACCCCGCAAACAGAGGATGTGGCAGCAACGCCACCAGGTCTGCCACCGTCCCCAAGCATCTT
>OW240915.1:176241514-176335888 GCA_933207985.1 Pelobates cultripes | reverse complement strand
AAAACAATTTTGCCTCCGTTTATTCCGTGAACCATCAAGAGGTCTTTGCACTTGTACCATTGTTTGACCCATTGTATCTGTTATGTTATAAGGACCTTCCCAGTTTGCCTCCCAAGGTCCAGTTTTCCTAAAAGTTTTTATCATGACCATACCCCCCTTTAAAAACTTTGAAAAATCAGGAGGTGCCATTTTGCACATACGAGTAGCTGCATGTGGAAGAATTTGCTCCAAATTTTCCTGCAGCATTTGCAACCATTTATTTTTAGCAATTGCATCTTTCTGTGGAGTAGACAAATATGGTTCATTAGGAAAATTTAACTGCATTTTCCTACCTGTCATCAATTCAAATGGAGTGTATTGTGTAGCTGAAGACATGGTGCCTCTAATACCCATAAGTACAGCAGGAAGTGCCTGTACCCATGTGTTGCCTTTCTCAAGTAACATTTTTGAAAGTCTAGATTTCAATGTTCGATTCATACGTTCCACAATCCCAGCAGATTGAGGATGATATGGAACATGAAATCTCTGCTCTATGCCTAGAATAGCACACAGTGCTTGCATGATTTTCCCTGTGAAATGGGTACCTCTGTCTGACTCTAGAAGTCTAGGAAATACCCATCTTGAGAAAATGTGTGTCCATAATGCTTCAGCCGTTTTTTGTGAATCATCTTTAGTCAGAGGAATTACTTCCAACCATTTAGAGAATACATCCACAACTACTAACGCATATTTTAATCCATTCTTACCTGTTGGTAATGGCCCAATAAAATCAATTTGTAAAGTAGTCCAAGGACCATTTGCAGGTGCTATACGTTGTATAGGCGGTTTTGTCCTTTAGGTCTGGGATTTATTTGTGCACATATCAAACATGATTGCACTACCTGTTGTACAGTCTTTTCCATGTTATCCCAATAAAACTTATCTCTGAGTACCTCTAACAATTTCTGCTGTCCAATGTGACCTAAACTTTCATGATTGTATTGTGTAAATAACACTTTTAGATGTTCAGGCATGACCGGACACAGTTCTCCGTTTTGGTCATGACACAAAACCCCGTTCTCATGAACAAATGGAGGTTTTGGATCAACCCGAGAAGCCGCAATGGACGAATCCTTTGCCTGTTCTTCTGCAAAAGATGGAGGCTGTGTGTTAGTCTTTCTAACCACTGCTACTGACATAGGTTCTGTCTGCAATGCATTTTCACCAGTTAAAGCTGCTCTTTTTGCAAATTTATCAGCTATTTCATTTTCTTCACTAAGTAAATCTTTACCTTTTTGATGGGCAGGAACTTTAACTATAGCATGTAAACATGGCTCTTGAGACGCAATTCCAAATATGGTCTCTAGTGTCTCTTTGTGTGCTAACACTTTATTTGAGGCATCTACGAACCCTCTTCTTTTCCATATAGCTAAATGTTCTGTTAGTGATCTAACCACATATGAACTATCACTATATATCACTAGGGGACGCCCTTCTTTTTCCTCAAGTGTCAGTACTGTTTTTAATGCTTCTAGTTCTGCTCTCTGTGCTGACAAATGACCTGGCAATTTATGCTCTACTGAATATCCTCGTTTTGGATACCATATAGCATAACCTGTATAGTACTTCCCATCTGAACAGAATCTGGACCCGTCAACAAACACAGGTTCATCAGATTCACTTGCTTCCTTTCTGAAAAGAGAAAGAATATTCTCTTCAACTTCTGCTAAACATTCATGGGGTTTACCCTCATATTGCATTAGTTGTGGAAGTACATACTTTGCCTTATGTTCTACCTTAATTTGCTTTGGTGATAGAGCTATTAACCATCGTGAAAATCTCTGATGTGACACACCTGGAATTCCTTTTTCAAGAAGTAATTTCAAAGGTGTGTGTGGTGTTTGCAGAATTATGTCCTTGAATCCCACTATGTGTTCAGTTGCCATTACCGCAAAATGTACTCCTACCAAATGTCTGGCACAAATTTCTAGCCCTCTTTCCACTGGGGAAAGAATTTTAGAAAAATATCCCACTATTCTCCATATCTCTTGCTGCAATTGTAATAGTACTGCGGAGACAGCTGTCTCTGAAGTATGTACTTGAATTGCAAAAGATGCAGTTGGATGTATTGTCGCTAAAGCAGGTGCAACCTGTAAGTCTCTTTTAAGTACCTCAAATGCATTCTGATGTTCATCTGTCCATGGTCCAAATGAAGATTCACTATTTTTCAAGAGATCATATAAAGGTTTAGCTTTTTCAGCGAACCCTTCAATGAATTCTCTGGAAAAATTCATTAATCCTAGGAACTGGCGTAAGGCCTTGTGTGAAGTCGGTACAGGAAGAGAAGAAATTGTTTTGATTCTTTCCTGCACTGGCTTCTTGTGTCCTGGACCAATTTGTACACCCAAGTATTGTACTTCTGGTTGCATCAGTGTTACTTTGCGTGTATTCAGTTTTAAACCAGAATCCTGCAAAAGGAAAAATAATTCATTTAACAGAATCAGGTGTTCTTCCTCAGTTTCAGTCTGCAAAAGCATATCATCAACATATTGTAACAAGCATTCTGGCCTAGAAAACTTAGACAAAACTTTTGCTAATGCCTGATGAAAATATGTTGGAGAACTGTGAAAACCCTGGGGTAACACAGTAAACACATATTGCTGATTTTGAAATGTAAAAGCAAATTTATACTGACAACTATGCTTTAGTGGTACAGAGAAAAACCCATTACTTACATCTAGTACTGAGTATACCTTAGCCGTTGACGTCAATCGTGACATTATATCTGGGGTTTCTGCCACCACATGTGTAGAAGGTGGTGTGTATTTATTTAATGTACGTAAATCAATTGTTAATCTCCAGCAATTCGATTCTTTTTTCAAAATTGGCCACAAATTATGGTTGCATGGACTATTTGCTTTTCTAATTATTCCTCTCTGTTCCAAATCATTAATGACACTTGCAATAGAATCAATTGAATCTGGGGGTAATCTATACTGCCTCTGTGGGAGTGGATCAGGACCTTGAATGTCAATCAGCACATTTTTAAATCTTCCACATTCATTTTTACTTTGTGCCCATAAATCTGGATAACTCTGTACAATCTCTTTAAGTTGAAGGTTATCCCTAGTATTAGGCCATTGCATTTCTGTAGACACTACATCTACGGGACAAACAATTCCTAGCTCCCCATATTCAGTAGGATCCAATAGCACTGGTTTCCTACCCTTAGCATCTTTCCAAATAGCTTTGTTTCCCAAATCTACAATCCAACCTCTTTTTTGCATAACATCTGTGCCTATGATATTATCAACATTTTTGCAGTACCAGATATCAATTTTTGTTTTTAAACACTGAGGTATTTCTAAAGTGACATTATTTACTAATGTTGCCATAGATCCTCCACTTCTGTCAAAACCTACAATTGTACATATAGGTGCACTTGGTGATAAAGGTAGTTGCAAACTAGTTATACTTAACTGAGCTCCTGTATCAACAAGAAATTCCGTGTCATAACCTTTTAAAGAACATTTAATGTATGGTCTACCACATCCATCTAAATTTAATGGAGCCAAAAATTCAAGTGGACGTGGCCTGATTCCTTTAGATTGTCATTGTGAATTTAAAATTTGGTCAGCCTGATTAGACATGTTAGAAATCACACCCTGTCTGTCTCCTGTGTTTGAGGAAGCTACAATTTCTCTCACTTGCCTTATCAGAGGAGTATATGGTGAATCTCTGGTGTTTTCTATATTAGGATTATTTTGAATAAATCCATTTGATTTGCCATAATCCCTTGATTGCAAATCATAAATATAACTCCTGCAGTTTCTCTTTATATGACCTGGCTTGTTACAATAGAAACAGACCAGACTATGTGTCGAGTTTCTTTCATAGTGTGAGTGGGGCATATTAAAACTTGGAGCTTCTCTCCTCTTTGTCTGAGTTCTAACAGCTGCAGGAGGCGAGGGTGGGGGGGACTTCCTGTATCTGGGTTTGTCCTCTCCCCTTTCTCTCCTAACTGCACAGACAGATTTTTTTATATTTTGTTGTCTGGATTCCCTTCTCACCCTATCTAGAAATGATGCAGCATCTTCAATATTTTGACACTGGAGAGCGCATGCAATTGATATTGGATCAAGATATTTAAATTTTTTTACAAATGCATTTACCATAGATTTTGGTGTCTGATCATCAGGAATACTCATTACCAATCTGTATGCACGCTCAAATTTTGAAAGGAAACTGAAGACATCTTCATTTATATTTGGTTTTAAATTTTCTAAAATCTCGATATCCACATGCTCATTTCCTGTTGTTAATCTTATTAATTGTGTCAATCTATCTCGCTCATTCCCATGGACTATTTCACCATCTTCATCATTAGGGGTACTAATGGGTGGGGTCAGTCTACGTGCAATGTATGTTGGCAGCCATATTTTAAACAATCTGTTCCTTTGTTCGTCATTCAAATTATGTTTCGATAAATTAGACTCAAATATGTCTGCATTACCAAAGGCATCCATTGATGGATTATATGGGGGAATATCTTTGGTAACTTTCATCAGCTGCTCTTGAATTTTTAATTTAAGTTTTGCAGCCTTATCTAACAATTTTCTACGTTGCAAATCAGCCTGGGATGATATTTCTGTGACATCAACTTGCTCTGGTATCAAATTATGATCACTTCTTGTAATCACACACAACTGTTTAGCTTCAGTTCTAAGTTTACAAATTAATTCAGATTTAAGATCCAGTTGTTCTCCCAAATCATAAATACTTGCCTGTAGTCTATCACAGTTAGTACATTTCATTTCTGTTACACATACAGATTTCTCTTTACTGTCTGTCTGTGTACTTTTTAAATCTTGCACTTTTACTTGTGCTGGTACTTGTAATTTTGTTGGAGCCACTCCTGTTCCAAGGATCATTGTGTCAAATGTTTCTACCAATTTTAAAACATTTCTAATTTTCTTTTTTGTTTTATTTAAACATAACAATTTATTATCAATAGCTGCATTTGCTTGTTTACATTGTTCATACAAACTTGCCCACAATTGACTATCTGTATGGCATCTATCAAACACAAAATCAAGTTTACTTTTCTCTGCAATATCAGTAACAAAATCCATTATTACTCACCAGACAAGATGATCTTTAATGCACGACACCGTCTGCTTTTACTCGTACAGCTGCGCAGTGTGGATTTGCTTCTGGAAACTTGCCAAGTTCAGCCACGTGCTTACTTCTAAATTTCACGTTGTATCTTGTGCTGCTTTCTTTATAACACGTGCTTTTGTCTGTTGTAGAATATAATCTTGGAACAGTCTTTGTGATTTAAAAAAACCTTTGTCTTCTAATAAGCACACACAACTCTTAACACAGCTTTAAACACGTTCTTTTTCTGTTTCTGCCTGCACACACTTCTATTCAACACAAAAAGTAATTCGATATCCGTGCTCTCTCTGCTCACCTCCCCCTCTGAATAGAAGTTTGTAACAGCAGAAAACAGTCTGGCTGGCTCGTCAATGTAATAACTGGCTGTGTTTTTCTATAGTTGAATAAGTCTTGTATGTATATATATATAGATATTTCTTCTTGTCTTCAGTTGATTGATATATATACGTCTTGGGCCAAATGCTCGCCACAATAATATATGTCTATATTATTGAAAATTAGTAATACGCAATCTGACGTTCTTTATAAAAAATGAGTATTTATTCTACATTCAACAGGAAACAGTTATATATACTTAACAGATGGTAATTCTTAACGATGTTACAGAGAGTCGTCTTGACATCAGAGAGGAGAGCAAACGGATCGTAGCAGGAAGAGAGCCTGTAATCCTTTGTCCTTGACTCTATATACCCCAAATTACGTCATAATGTTTAGTTTAGACCCTGCCATATAAGGAAGTTCCCTATATAAAGACCGCCTCAAATCTCTTATACAGGAAATTCCAGAGACCTCATATTACAGAGTAGCAAACACCATCTGTTCTGTTTAACCCATTAGACAGCCACACCTTAATATGTATTTGAATAGGAACATACAGAATATGCAATATTCTACACACTTACACCGCCACGGTGTATACCCAGCCAGATATATCAGAGCTGCTGCAGAAAGTGCGGGATGTCTGTGCGCGCTTTTGGCGTTCTCACCCTGCTGCTGTTTGCCTGTCTGCGCTGCAGCGTAACTTCGGCCTTCCCGCTCACAGCCTCATGAGACTGTGCGGGAAGCAGCAGGCTATAGTGGAGTTTCAGCTGCAGCACGCATGGGTCAGTCGCTCTGCGGAACAGAGTTTTCTTTTTTTATATGTCCCAATATTTTGGGGGCTACCCCAATTAAAAAAAAAAAAAAATGTGTTGGCTACCTCCTCCTCCACCGCTGCTTCCACCTACACTGCCACCGTCACCACCACCTCAACCTATGGGTCACTTAGTATAAACTATGTACACATTAACAGAGGCTTGTGAAGGACTTTTCTCCATGCATCAGGAGTTGAGCATTTCTCCATGCATCAGGACTGCAAGAAATGCACTGCAGGCCGCAAATGTTCCTTTTTTTAGATGTCTCAATATTTTGGGGGCTACCCCAATAAAAAAAAAATAAAAAAATAAAAAAATATATATATATATATATATATAAAACAGTGTTGACTATCTCCTCCTCCTCCACCGTCTCTTCCACCACCTACACCGCCACGGTCACCGCCTCCTCAACCTATGGATCACTTAGTATAAACTATGTACACAATAGCAGAGGCTTGTGAAGGCCTTTTCTCCATGCATCAGGAGTTGAGCTCAGTTTGAACAATGAAAGAGAATACCCAGCACTCCAACCCTCTCTCAAATGGATAATTCTGGTGATCCTCCTGACAGCCATGCTTTATATTTTGATTTATGTTCTTCCAGCTGTATTTTTAATTTTTATGTTATTTTAAGTGATTTCCCTATCCACATTTGTTTGCAGGGCACTTGTCCTATTCTTACCCCATTTTACTTCCTTTTTCAGCTCTCTAGCCCTTTCCAGGAGCTCTTTAGAAGCATTTTTGTTGCCAAAAGTTTGGGTCCCCATTGACTTCAATGGGGTTCTGGGTCAAGTTTCGAGCCTGAACCCGGACTTTTTTTCAAAGTTTGGCCGAACCCGCTGGACCCGAACATCCAGGTGTCCACTCAACTCTAGTCACAAACATTATAAATCTCCAATTTTCAAGAGAAAAACTTGTGCTTACTTTTCATCTTGGTTGAGTGTTTTTTTTTTTTTTTTTGTGATATACAAGAAGGCTGAGCCATAGGCTTTGCCTGTAGTTGTGGGAGAGGTAGCCAGCCTATAAATTCTCAGGACTCCCCTTCCTATGGGCTGATCCATTCTGGTTCAGCCCACCCATGCCTCACTTTACTTGGTTGCCCCTCTTTTTACAGGCCTAGACGAACGTTGATTTCGGCACACTACAACCGACTTACACCACCACTATTATAACTAGACTTATTGTTTCTACGAATATATATATATATGTATGTATGTATGTATGTGTGTGTGTGTATATATATATATACGTATATATATATATATATATATATATATATAGATCGATAGATAGATAGATATATCCAAAAGCTTGGCACTCACCTTTCTTTGTACTAAGGCAATTTTTGCACCCTGGTGCTAACCTCGTTTAGTAGATAATTCCAAAAAAGAGGTGGGTGCACTCAAGGGATTTTCTTGAATTTTTTTTTTTTTTTAAATGGTATATTTTATTGCATGTTAGCAAAAAATTAACACTCTGTCCTGATCAACGTTTCGACCCCAAACTGGGTCTTTCTCAAGATCAACAAGTGATAAAACCACATAAGCAATATATACTGTACAAAATAAAGTGACTTACCAATCCAAGTGAAACTCCGGTGTGTACCCGAATCCAGATGTGCTCATGCGGGACACGTGACCCTCTGTGACATAGAGGTGTGTAACATAGAGGCGTGTAACGCCGTAACGCGTGCAGTTGGTTGCTAAGAGACATCTAAACAACCGACGGGTGAAGACCTGATGCTAAGTGAAATCTTAGTGTGCATATTTAAATAAGATCCATTACTATATATGAAATGTTGCTAAGATAAGAATACAAATATGGAGGACGAAGGCAATATTATAGTAATTATAGTAAATGAAGAACTGAGGATAGACCTATGCTACAATAAATAACTTCTGCCACCTTGATGGGAGAGGATGCAGGAACAAAAAAAGTGTAGTGAACAAACAGTGATAACTATGATAGCGTGATGTGAATGCAAAATTAAGAAAAACGTGAACTGCTGTCCCATCATGCAGACGCAGTGTTGCATGTAGTTGAAAAAATAGTTAAAACATACTGATACCAAGAATGAAATACACAGGCATATGTCTGGCTCATCCGAAGCAGTGTTCCTGCTGATATATCAATCCTTTGCTAACACAAGTAGCAAAGGAATACTGTGTGATACAAATAATAAATCATACTACTACTGTACAATAAACGCAAAGAGCAGGTTTCTGAGGATAATGTGTAAATGTAGATGCTGAGCAAACCTAGCCTTGCAGCTCTTTGCCTTTATTGTACAGTAGTATTATTATTTATTTGTATAATGCACCCACCTCATTTTTGGAATTATATATATATATATATATATATATATATGAAAAAACTTGCAGACAGGGTGACCCTGGTGCTGTAATTGTAAATGCCGGATGCCAGACTGTAGTCACATTAGTATACAAAAATAGAAGGGATGGTCCGCACTCTCTGTCTTCATAAAACATAGCTTTTAATATTTACATTATTAAAAAACAATGAATGTAATGCCAAACAGCGTGAAACGCTCTTTAGCATCACCTTCATTGTGTTTTTTAATAATGTAAACATTGAAAGCTAAGTTTTATGAAGACTGAGAGTGCAGACCATCCCTTCTATTTTTTATTATATATATATATATATATATATATATATATATATTTGTGCTCGGAATTTAAATACGTAAAGGATAGTATCTGTGAGCAAAGTTGGTTGTGGTGTGCCGAAACCAACGTACGAGTGGGCCTGTAAATAAAAGAGGGCCCACCAAGGATAATGTATTTAAAACAGGGTGTAGGTGGGTGGGGACAATCAGCTGAGCGGCAGCAGTGAGTAGGGGCTGGGCGTTTAAGTAGGGGACTTACTCCTCCCACAAATTCAGGCCTAATGGCCTTTCTACTTGTGCTTGGAATTTAAATACGTAAAGGATAGTATCTGTGAGCAAAGTTGGTTGTGGTGTGCCGAAACCAACGTACGAGTGGGCCTGTAAATAAAAGAGGGCAAAAGATAAATTCGAGAAAATACACACTTTATTGCATTTTACAAGACCAGGTTCCTGAAAGCTTGGCGAAGTTCTTTCTCCGGTTGTGGAATATATGCGTTATATATGGAGGATTTCCATCGCCCCAGCCTTTTGATGATGTGGACCGGTGCGTTTGTGCTAGAGGCGGCTCCTATGTGGAAGGAGTGCCCGGAGAATGCAGCCGGGTTGTGTCCGAGCTTAGATAACAGGGTTCTCACGTGTAACATAAATTTTGCCGTGGTAAGCGGGTGCCCTTGTAATGTTAAGAGCGGAGAGTCTGGCAGGTGAGCGTGAAGAGTTGACCGAAGTTGGTCAAGAACTTTCACCGGACACCAGGCGTTATCAGTAGGGAAGAGAGGAATTATTGTAGGGTGTATTGACCGGTTGGTTTTAGTGGTAGGGATAGAAAGTAGGTAGTGATCCTCTATCTTGGTGAGGTGTGAAGTTTTAAGGCTTAGCGCGATATCTCCTTGACAAACCACGGTGAACTCTCTAGGTCTGAGAAAACCATAGAAAGCGAGATATATAGCAGATTTGATCACCGTATTGGTGTTGCTATCAAATGGGGCTGTGTCAAGGAGATTGCTAAGTGACCTGAAGATAGGCCCGTCTATGGGTAATCTAGTGCTTGCGAGTGGAGATGAAACCTTTGATATACCTTTCAAGACCTTTTTAATGGGGTATGAAGACAAAAAAGGAGTGCTGTTAGGAAAATTGGTGAGGCTGTGGTGCTGAACCCCGGTGAGGTAACGTTTAATGGTGTTGTGCGATAGATTAAGGTGTAGGTGGCAGAAAGAGGCAAAAGACACCATGGTTTGGATAGAAAAGTCACCTTGTAGCCCGAATTCTGCAGTGAATTTGTTAAATATGTTAAGTGCCCTATTGTAAGTGATAGCAGTGTTGGGTGATAATGCTTGGTGAGTGAGTGATCTAGCGTGAAGCAAGAGTGTGCTTAATCCAAGATTAGTTTGTGAAACCGTGGTGTCCTGGATGGCTGTTGGTGAGCCGTTGGGAGTGCCTGAGAAAATGCCTGGAATCGAGAACGAGAAAGAGCGTCAGCGGCGGTGTTGTGAATACCCGGGATGTGAGAACATACTAAGTGAAACTGACCGGATGCTGCCAGCCAGGTCAACTTGCGAATCAGCCGCATGATGGTCAGGGATGATGAGCGCCCTTTGTCAATGATATCGCAAGCTGCCGAGTTATCTGAGTAGCATTTTACTGCCTTGCCGGACCAGAGATGACCCCAGGTGTGTGCGGCCGCCACAATGGGGTAAATCTCAAATAGGGCTGAGGTCTCCCTGAATCCTGGCAAGGCATCTGTCTCAGTGAGCCAGTGGCCCCTAAACCAGTGGTTACCGAAAATGGCTGCGAAACCGGTGTTGGCTGCTGTGTCTGTGTGGATGATGGGTGAAGAGGTGGAGAGAGGGGGAATAAACATGGAGATACCATTACAGTCTTTCAAAAACTTCCCCCACATAGCTAAGTCAGCCTTGGCGTGGGGGTCCAGAGAAACTGTGCCGGAGTCCGGGACTCCGTGGAGCAGGCAAAGAAGTTTGGATATGAAAGACCTTCCCTGCGGAATGATGCGCATGGCGAAGTTCAGAGATCCGAGAAGGGACTGAAGTTCTCTCCTGGTGCAAACGTCATTCCGCAGGAACGTGTCTATCTCCCCTCTCTATCGTGAAAGTTTGTCATCGGGAAGGCTAGCTCTGAGTTTGACAGAGTTGAGCTCTAATCCTAAAAAGGTCAACTTTGTTGTGGGTCCTATAGTTTTGGCTGGGGACAAAGGGATTCCAAGTGTGGAAAATAGTGCAGTAGTACTTTTGATTGCTGTGGGTGTTGATGACCCTGGCTCTATAAGTAGAAAGTCGTCTAGATAGTGAATAATGGAGTGACACCTGATGACGTTCAGAAGCAGCCAGCATAGTGATTCTGCGAAAATGTCGAAAAGTTTGGGGCTGCTTCGAGAACTGAAAGTGAGTCGTGTTGAGAAGTAATAATTCCCTCGCCTTTTAACACCGTGTAAGTGCCAGAGTGAGGGGTGTATGGGCAGTAATTTAAATGCGTTAGTGATGTCTGTTTTGCTGAGCCAGGGTCGATTACCAGATGTAATGATGGACTGTATGGCGTCGTCGATGGTAACGTACTGAAGTGAGAATTCGTCTGCTGGAATGAGTGCGTTTATGCTTGGAACAAAAGAGGAGTGCGGTGCCGATAAATCGATAATAAGACGTTTTTTATTAGAATATTTGTGAATAGCAATACCAATAGGGTTAGTGCGCCAGGAGGAAAACGGTGAAGAGGTGAAGGGACCGATCATGAAACCGTTAGTGGTTTCTGCGGAAATGAGAGTGTCTACAGCGACTGGGTCTAAACGTGCCGACTGGAGATTGGGACATTCTAGTGTACCTGGGGGAATGGCTACTACGCCTGTGTGAAACCCTTGTGAGAAACCTGTGGTGAGAAAATCCACCAAGTGCCCGCTGGGGTGAGACCTTAGATAAAAAACCAGGTTGTCGATATTAACGTCGGTTAGTCATTTGTTTGGTGACAACCTGGCTGGACACATGGTCTTGGTATGTGCCCTGAAACATATGGAGCAGATGTGCAATAATCTACAGGCGCTGAAACTGCAGGAGCCTGTGTTGAAGTTATTGCACACCTGCGCCTTACCTAAAAAGGAGATGGGCCTACCCAGCTTATCCCGAAGACCACCCGCTGGTTTGTTGTGAGGGGTGAAAGTAGAGTGAGGTGTGAACGTGGGGTGAGGGGTGGGAGTGGAGTTGGTGGGATCTGATTCAACGCGACATAAGTCCACCATGTGGGATGTCGAATTACAAATGGCACAAGCTGGGGGCCTGAGTCCAGCGAAGTGGCGACAGAAAAGTTCTGTGTCCATCTGACCCCAGTTCATTCTAATGTTGAACTGCTTGAGATGGGTCGCCGCCTTCGCTGAAACTGACTTGTGGTAGTCATAGAAGGAAGAGCCCCCGTACTTGATGCCTAGATCCACTACCTTGTGGAGATAGAGATCTAGCTCTTCTCTCCTATGGGGATACACCGTGCAAATGACGTCGCGGTATATCCCGAAAGCTATCACGAACTGGGGGATAGACAATTTTTTATTGAGCCTGGGATCCCTTGTTTTGAGCACGACTGAAATGTCACCATAGTTGTATGCCTTATTCTCGAGTATATCCTGAGAGGCTATGAGTAAAGACACCAGACACACATCCTTCCCATCTAGGATATCTTTCCTGATAGAGTCTGGGACGGAGTGTGCTGGTGACTCGAAAGGTGTTATGGCTGTGCCAGGTGCTGGAGGGGGGAGTATAGGGGGGCATGTAGGTATGGCAGGTACAGCCGTGGTAGAGACTGGGACTTCGGTGTTAGTACCTGAGGAGGAGATGGCGCTCTCCACCTTAGACAGCCTGCTATTGAGGGTCTGGAGATTGGCCAAGATATCTGCCAGGGTATCCTGGGTGGCCGTGCTGTTTCTTGGTGGTTGTCCTTGAGAGCTAGTTCCCGGCCTAGGCTCGGGGACTTGGTGGGTAAGCAGCCTGTAAAGTTCTGCCTTTCTAGCTGTGGCTGGAAAGGGGATTCCCCTGAGCCTAAGCTCGGCCGTGATTTTGGGAATAGTCCATGCTCTCAAGGACGTGGGGGTTGAAAGAGTGAGTGATTCGCCTGGAGACACGGGTCTGATTGGCGTGAATGGTGTTTCTTCTGACAGTTCTTCGGTTGGAATTGGTTCTTGGGACATTCTAAAATGGAATGATTATGTGAAAGATATATTAGAAGGGGAGTGAGGTAAGTAGGGGGGGTATGGGGAGTGGTGTATCTGGAAGAACTGAACTGTAATGCTAGATGCCGAGGCAAAAAACTTAACTATTGAATAACTGGATAGGTGAGGCCCTGCTAATGCCAAGTGGCGGTGAGAGGCTCTACCTATGATTTGGCTTATGACGTAGGTGCCACAGACGTGGTGGCGGGATGTTGGCCTCTCGGTGACGATAAGAGAAATCAAAACGTGTGGCCGTGACAGGTGAGGCCCTACCTAGAGCCCTGTAGTAGGGCATGCGAGGCTTATAACTATGGTTTGGGCGTGGGGCCGTACCTCCGTGTTGAGGTGGGGTGGGGGTGATAGGCCTCGCGGGATCGGATTTCCTGATAGGGTGGGCTAAGGCATAAGCCTGTGCCCTATAGCCAGTTCGATAGTATGCTAAAGGGTAAAGTGAGAGGACTGGAGTGGTGTGTGGATACTAACCTTGACTGGTCGCAAATGGCATCTGGAGCCTCCTGATAAGTGTAGAGAGTCTTGACTTAATGCTGTCTTTGAGGAAGAATCCTGGGGGTTTAAGACAGATGTTGATGTATTTAAACGTATCGCGATGTCGTATGAATAGTATTGGGAGAAGGTTTGTTAGGGGCGCCACGTGAGATCCTGCATTGAGGGATCTGGGAGGTTTGGGTGTAGGAATGGGACGATTTTAGATATAAGTGAGAAGGCAGAGTGAGGCCTTGGGGTAGCGAATGGACGTACTTGAGTAAGGACGTAAGTACCTGAAGGTATGGCTGAGTACCGGGTCAGGTTTTTGGTGTTTTCTGAGCCTGATGGCCGTACGACCGAATGTCTGTGTAGACAAGTAGTAAAGAGATAACGTATCCTGGGCGTAAGCCTGAGGAAAGGTAGTAATGGAGTTGAGACCGCGAGAGGTCTAGTATTGAAAAGAGAGTGCACTATACCTTGGTTTTGAAGTACAGAGTTTATGTTAAATCGTGGCAGGTTAACTGCGTAGAATCGGTGGAAGCTGAGACTAATACAGGATCTAAGGGTTTAACCAAAGACAATTTCCATATTAAGCGATAGATGTGAAGATAATTGATAAAACCTGATAACTCAAAGTGATAATATACCATACCTGTTCCTGTAATAAAAGGACCTTGAAGTAACAACTTTAGCGTAGAAAAGCAAGAGACCGATGCAGTCTGTAAAAGCCAAAATATGTGACAGCGTGATTTATGTGAAAGGAAATAGTACGGATTATGTGTAATGGGTATCGCTTGTATGTAGTGTTTAAATGACTTATAACTGAATGTTTTTTGGAAAGAATGGTATTGCATGTATTAGACACGAATGAAGGTATAAACCATGGTTAACACAATATGTATATTACAGAAAAAATATGTTAATCGGATATCAAAGGTAGGAAAAACACAAGGCTGGTAGTTAAACCAGATAGTATAACCCCATACTGATGTGAAGGTATAAGTAATAGTAGGATTCGTGTGATTAGAACTTATGCATGCTTTAGCTTGTAAGATTAGAAATATAACCAAATGTAAATTAGTAAGATGGTGTATTTAACCATACGAATAGGTTGGTACTGAAATGACCGAACGGAAAAAGGGAATACAGATAATAATGAGCTTAATACATTAAATATATATTCGGTAGTTTCCGTACGAAAATGCTTAAATGATTAGTGAAATGAGCCGAACGTTCGTGCGTTTTGGCGCGAATGGAGATTTTAACGAAAAGCATGTATTCGTGTAAATGCGAAAGAGGGAGCCTACCCCTACGTTTTTAGGCCCGAACGGCGGGGAATAGGCGAATGCTAATTCCCACGCCTTGCTTACGTGAACGTGCTGGTCTCGTGACCGGAAGTCGGGTACCTCGACCGGGGAAAAAAACAAGTGGAACGGACCTCGGACGGACGGAGGATTGAGCAGGACGTCTGACTGCTGGAAACAGGTACAGTTCTGGCGGGAAGCTGGACCGGAAGTGCTGGTTGCTAAGGACAATCAGCTGAGCGGCAGCGGTGAGTAGGGGCTGGGCGTTTAAGTAGGGGACTTACTCCTCCCACAAATTCAGGCCTAATGGCCTTTCTACATATATACACACACACATCACAGAGAATTATGAGATAATGTATATGTGAGAGGATTTTAGACTACATAGGATAGATACATACTGAAGAACCAACATTTTCATTTTTTTTCCAATAAATAATATACTATCTATGCATATTGAACTTAAAAATATACTTTCTCTGTATTCTTTGGGTGTTATATTAATTTTTTTGCAAACCGATTGGCAGTGATGGGGTTAAAAATAATGGAGTAAAAAGGGAAATGCATTATTGGGTAGTGAATGCTTAGAAGAACATTCTATCTGCAATGTTTTTAATAGTCATTTTGAACAAACTGAAGGAGGACAGTGAAGTCATGATATTATACCAGGAGGAGTCAAAATATATAATTGTGTGATAGATCCTTATGAAGATTTGCCATTTATTGATAAGCTGACTTTTTATGATGTTACTAGACTATTACCATTTACCTGTCTATTAAAAATATATATTGGGTTCATAAACATGCCCCCTTATTAAATGTTTACTTCCTTTTTAAGCTGGTATAAATAATAATATTGATTTGAATGAACTAGTTTAAACAAGGGAAACAGAGGTTTGCATAACTATACATTATACTACAACTGGGAAAAAAAAAGGTTTTAATTAAAACTAAATATAGTTTTATGTTTCTTTTCTAGCTACATACAGACCACGATAAAGGAGAAGGAAATCTAAAGTACATATTAACAGGTGATGGAGCAGGCAGCTTGTTTGTTATTGATGAAAATACGGGAGATATTCAAGCAGCAAAGAAATTGGATAGAGAAGAAAGGTCTGTGTATGTGCTTCGTGCAAAGGCGATAGACAGAAAGACGGGAAGACAAGTAGAACCTGAATCAGAATTCATCATAAAAATTCATGACATTAATGATAATGAACCAAAGTTTACAAAAGATGTGTATACTGCCAGTGTCCCTGAAATGTCTGACGTTGGTAAGTACATTGTTGGTAGTAAATCAGAGGGTATAAAATATGGTAGCCAGAAATTTGTGAACAGAGATGTATAACCAATATTTTGTTATAAAGATTCTTAAAGGTACGATACAATGAAAATATATGTAATAGATAAACCCCCAATGAAAATATGCATGCAATTATGGTTGCATTTTTATTAATGGGGGGGGTTTGTCTAAAAACAGCTTGTGCAACCAGGCTGTCTGCAGCCTCTGCAAGCCCTTCCCTTCTTTCTCCACCACAGTTCATTGAGAATCCTCTGATTTTGAGCCTGGGATCTCACACACTTTTACTTGGGGGAGAATGACCGCTCTCTCTATCATAGTATGCCTGACACTTCCATTTTAAGAAAACTAACAAATTGTCAATGCTATTGCTATGGAAGCCAACTAAATGTTATTGCAGAATGCTCCACATTTAATACTTTGCAAATATGATAAATATGACACATGAAATGAAATGGTAACACACTGATTAAATATTGTTAAAGCATACCTTACAACCTTTCCTTACTTTCTACCTTGCTTTTTATTAGACAAGTAGATTACTTTTTGACCGAATAAAGATTTGTCCAAATTTGGGCCAACTGGCTGTTCGGTCAAAAAAAAACCAAAACAATCATGAAGCAACCAAAACAGCAAGTAATAGCCATTTCAGCTGTTCTGAGATTGCAGCTTTACTACTTGACAACACTAGCAGCCTGCAGGCAAATAAATATAAAAAAAACCCTTGGCATTGCAAAGGTTAATCATGAGGCAGTTGTCCAGCCCTTGCTACATTAACTGAATTAAATGTAATAAAAAAAAAAACCCCTATGAGGGTCAATATGACAACCATATTTAGTAGACGTGTTCCCATGCTTCCTGGCTGGTGGTGAGTTCAGCAGAATGCACTCTTTTTAAAAAGGACATTGGAACCATCATGGTAATGGCGCTAATACAATACAAAAACTAAGGAAGGACAGTCATTTTAATTGATTCTATTCTGCCTAACCATGATATTTCAAGTCTGGCCCATCTTTCTAGATTAACCTTGAATGCAGGTCATAACCTGGTCAAATTAAAAAAATGCTTTGACAGGTTCTTGGTTAAATGTATACCTAAATACAAGATATAATACGAGTATCTCCAGTCAAACTGGTATCTTGCCTTCAAATCAACAAACACAGGCCTTGGAATATTAAATGGTAGTGCTTGTGTTTTGTGAGACTGTGTAGAATATAATTTAGTGGGTCCATGGAGGATTCAGGGTTCCTGAAAGACAGGATCACGTAGTCTGCGAACAAACCTATTTTGTGTATACTATTTCTAATCCTGATTCCTTCAATCTCATCCATACCTCCTATGGTCTCAGCCAGCAGTTCCATAGCTAGAATAAACAATATTGGTGACAAAGGACAACCTTGTCTGGTACTATTCAACAGTTGAAACGTATCAGAGATAAAATCTGAGGCAAAAACTTCTGCAGTAGGATTGCAATAATAAAAATGTAAGGCATAAAGTGAAAGCTTTTATTGATCACAGAATCAGTAGTGAAGAAAAGCTGAAATCTCACTGCACTCGGAGCACTCAGAGCAAACCAAAGTCCTGGATGTTATAAACCATATAGCACGAGCATCCTCGCTGTATTCTTCAGTCAGTCTCCATCTCTCCACATGGTGGTGAGTTCATCTGAAAACCTGTGTTAGGATCCAACGATCTCTAGGGTCTGATAGTCCGGAGTGGTACTATAACCACTCCACAATTGTGAGTGTATTTCTTTTAGAGCACTACATTTTTTACTGTATCCTGGCTTTATTGCACTAGGTCTGTGTTTGTTTATGTATTTTATTTTTCTGAGACCTGCCTCATAAGGAGAGTGCAAGTATACAATTCTGTTTTAATACATAAGACTCTGTACTCTTTCACAGTGTGATATTGACAGAATGTTTTCCTCACAAATAGATATTTATTTGTATATCTCTGGGGAATTCCATTTAATCTGCCACTTTTCTTGCACTGACACTTATTAAAGGAATTGTTTGCGCACCTCCATCTTTTATTTCATATGTAGAGTTAGGCACTTTATAGATCATATGAGAGAATATATTTACCAGATAACATATAATAAAAGATTAATGCTGAATAGATTGATAAAATCACAGGTTTTGAATATGTGCAGTAATGTGCACCTACTGAAGCCATATCTCCAGCTCAAATTGGCAGAGGTATGGTAGATTGTGCTATTCAACTTGGGGCCATGTGGAGTAGTAGCTTTCTACTAGATTTCCAAAGACACATACATTTAGAAATGCGATTCAAAGTATATATTGCTTTGTGTCATACAGGGAGAGTATAAGACTTGCCTAATTCTTTCTTCCATTGTTTCCTATGTGAGCTTTTAATATTAGAGTTCAACTCAAGACTTATGAAACAGTTTTTATTGCACAAACCACGTCCAAGATTAATTGGACACTATGGGCACCTAGACCACTTCATCTCATTGAAGTGGTCTGGGCGCAGGGCCATGTTCCCTTAACCCTGCAACGTAAAACACAGCAGTTTTATTAGAAACTAATGTTTACATTGCAGTGTTAAGTGCTTCTAGTGGCTGTCTTTCAGCCACTTGAGGTGCTTCCTGATGTTTCACCTAGTTTAACTCCATGAAATGACACTGGGTGTTCTCATGCTTTCTATGAGGTCATCCAATCTTCAAAATAGGAAAAGCAATGCTGGATGACATAATGATGTTGAAGGCAGTGGAAAGTAAAAAAAAAAGTGGGATTCTTTTTAACTGCTGGTGGAGGGACACCAAATTGCTGCTGGTGGAGGGACACCAAAGTGTTAGGATTACAGTTTTTCTAACACTATAGTGTTCCTTTAATGCTACAAACAGAGTTGCGTATGGTGAACAATTGGGAATCTTTGACAGCTTGATGTACTGCACATGTCTAATTTCATGTATTCATTCCATTGCATTCTGTTGTTCTGAAAAATGATATTACTTAATGTAATTGCTTGAACACAATTTAGAACATAAATCAATACAACAAAATGGATTTAACAATACCACTTAACTACAGCAGGTTGTTAGGCTGAACATTTAGCTACTTTATTATATGTAAGATAAACAATTTAGTATTTTTGTTAAATAGATGGTCTATTTCTGATTCTGTGTAGTGTTTATCTAGAGAAAAGTAACATTGGATTTCATTTTTGTCCCAAATATTAAAAGTGATTTTCAACATAAATAAGGTTATTCGTCAAACCCCAAAACGTTGGAACTTTCTATGGATCTCCAAAAAAAAAGAAAAAAAGAAAAACACATCTGAACGATGAAAAACTGTCTTTAACATTTTTTCCAATTTTGCTATTCTGTACTGGTCACTGGTGCTTTATCTCTGTGTTGGAGGACTGACTGTGTGCTCTGTGGTCTCTGTAGTGCTGGACACATGCTGTCTTGTCTTTCTTTCCTCCTCTTCTTTTCCTGCTCTGCAACCATTTCAATTTTTTTTGACTACTTTGCTACTACTGTAGCTAAAGCAATTTTGCTGGATCTCAGTATTTGGCTTAGGGGCCCAGAGTTGAAGCTACAATAATGGCCATATACTCAGTAGCTGTAAATATTATAGGAGTTGTTGGTTCTGTTCTCACATATACAAATTACCTGGTATGGAAGTTCAGAAGGCAGAATGAGTTTGTGAGGAAATATCTTTGGGATACAGTGGATTATTCCCCATGAGCACCTAATGCAGAAATAATCCAGTGGCAGAAGGACAAAAAAGTAATCCACAGATCTCCACTGATTTAAAGGGACACTGTAGGCACCCAGACCACTTCAGCTCATTGAAGTGGTCTGGGTGCTGTATCCCTATTGCAGTTAGTGCTACAATATAAACATTGAAGTTCCAGACAGCCACTGGTGGTGCTTCAGGAATGGAAATGGACCTTTGGTCCATTATCTGATGCTGGACGTCCTCACAATGGACGTCCTCATGCTCTGCATGAGGATCTCCAGTATCAGGTTTTCCCCATAGAAAAGCATTGAATAGAATTAGGTCTCCCCCGCTGACTGACGTTGGTGGGGGAGGGGCGTTTTAACTCCTTCAACACCGTGGGAGGAGGAGCTTGAGGAAGGTGGGACCTTTGCCACCTATAGTGCCAGGAAAATGGCTTTGTTTTCCTGGCACCATAGGAACCCTTTAAGTCACATAAAAAAATTTAAAGCAGCACTGTCACTGTCTGGGGATTGCAAAATTTGCAAAGACCTCTGACAGTTACATTGCTGCTGGGAGTTCAGCAGCCAGAAGGGCCTGCAATCCTCTGCTTGTCATTTCTCTTCATATTCTGGAGCTTAAGCTTCCAAGAGCTGTACTCTGGCGCATGTTCGAGAGTACAGCAGATAGATCTATAGAGGATCCTGTCTCTATAGAGAGAACAGAAAAGATTGTGTCTTGGAACACACCAGTACATATGCACGTGAGTGCGTGTAACTGTATGTATGTCCCCTATCACCGGGTCTCCAGGAGTGTCTCAGGGCTTAACCCCTATTGTATTCTAAAAGAAAAAAAACGGGCAGGATTGTTGTGAGAACAAAGCCCCCTGGATATTTGGCAGTATCGTAACTGAGTAAGTGGTAGATGGCTAATGTAGAAGCAACTGTAACAAAACTAAAAAAAGTAACAAAGACGGCTATTAAATGATGTGCAATAACACCCTAGCCTTAAAAGGCTGTTGCTTTACTTCCCACTACTGTGCAAAACATAATAAAACTACATGCGCACAGCTTGGTTTATTGTAAGATCTGTCAATATGAGCATTGTTAAATCAATTGGTAAATCCTAAATAGTGGGTAGTGAGGTTCTGTCTATAGGGGTTAAACCTCTGGTACTTGAGGAATTGTAATATCTTAAGTAGCATGGGATACCAGTGGTTATATCAAAAAGAGTTTGATCAAACCTTCTAAAGGTAGCGCCATAAATTTTAAAAACAGAGGTGTGTTATAATATACCTCAAATAGTCAGGGTAGTTCCTCTGGAATGGGGTCAGATCAGAGTATTCTTGGCAGCCATTTATGCAACAGAAAGAGAGAACTAATGGTGCAGAAAATCCCAGAATAACATAAAAGTAAATAAAAGGTCTATGGTCCTACTTACAAGTGATAGAGCTTAACCTAGTTGTAGTCTGAATGGCGTACAGTATAAAAGGTACCAGGAGTATAAAATAACAAATTGGTACTCACATTTAATTGGGAAGACTAACTGCTAAATGTATAGGTGTGAGTGGAATAATCCCCACCATGGATTCTTTTGGAGTAGCCCTCACTGGAACTTAAAATCAGATGCCAGGTAGAAAATATTAAAAAAGTAAAATGGATTCACACTTGGACTTATATTTGAACTTTCTTTTGCTTTTTATTTGTTTGTCTGTCTGTCTATATATATATATATATGTATATATATATATATATATGCTAAGATACTGCGCAGAACCCTCAAACTCCCAGGCCTCTGGTAGAGGACCCGAGAATGAGGAATACACATACCACCCAGGAGGAGGTGAGAAAATCTATTATATTATATATATATATATATATATATATATATATATATATATATATTTATTATAACACACGTCTGTTTTTATAATTTCCTTTATCCCCCCTGTTTGACTTATCTCTGTTGTTTATAAGGTTTAGAGGGAGCCTTATGTTTTAAGGTGTGTCGCCTACTCTAATTTTTATATATATATTTTAGTTTGGTGTATTAGCGCTGATCCTTTTTTTCCCCTTTTGTCTACCAGTGGTTATTTGTCCGTATCCTCTAAATACTATATACGAGAAGCCGATATAGCCAAGAATGTATCCGTAGGCTCATAAGTATATAAATATAAAAAATAGTATTACCAAGCCCAAATAGGACCGCCTTTGGGAAGAAAAAGGATAAAACAAGCCATCTACCACTCAGTTAGGATACTACCAAATATCCAGTGGGTTTCGCTCTCACCGTTGTCAAGAAAAGGAAAAACATTGCGACAAAGTAGTCCCTATTTTGTCTCAGCATATCTTTTGACTTGACTGGAATTTCAGTAAAGTTCTAACACAATCAACATGAGTACTTCGTAAAGATTATAACCTTATGAAATACTTATTTTGCATGGAGGTGGCGTGACAGTGCCGCGACTGTGCCGCTTGAAGACAGCCAAGGATCTATGGGAATGCTTAGAAGAATTGTATGGAAATTGGAGTCTAAATTAAATACTTTTATTTCTCATGAAAAATATTTAATATGAAGCTGTTTGAGATGCACACAAAAAGGACAAAATAAAGAATTTCTATTTGTAGACATACATTTTATCTTGCTAGAAAACGCATCTACATGGCAGAAGAGAATTAAGTAAAATAATTTTATTTCTCAAAAAAAAAAGGCAGATACTGTTTAAAAAAAAATCTTTGACAATTTTACAAAAATGGAGAGCATTGTTGATGGCAACAAACTGTCTATAGATGGTTTCTTTAAATGTGCTGCACTAAAACACTGAAACATGCTCATTGCATGGTCTGACCTGGCTTGTTTGATTTGCAGGCAGCCTGGTATGATATGCTTGCCAGGCTGACCTGTCAATTCATTGGGCAGCCCATTCTGGGCAGGTCTGCTCCCACAAATCTGAGAGAATGGAAATGTTGGGAATTTATTTGCAAGTTTGGACCTTTGTACTTTACCAAGCTAGCTGAGACATTTAAGGTGTGATCAATGTGCTCCTGTTTCTAGGTAATATTTTTTCTATGAATTTTAAGGAGGCGGGACAGTAATGTGATTCACATCAGTGGCCCACCACCTTTGACCTTATCTACCTGTGTTCTTATTCATGGGGTGCCAGTATTGGGACAGTTATGGCTTGGATCCATTTAGCCTGTAAAACTCACCTTGAAAAAAAAAAATTTGGAAAATATAATAATAGAATATAATCACACTTGCTGTGGAAAGTAATATAAGCAAAAAGCTTTTTCTCTTTCTTCTAATTTTTCTTAAATATTTTGTTAATAAGTCATTGTGTACTACACATATATGTAAGGTATCAGAAAAAGGCCCTAGCTGTTCTTTTCAAAACAATATATAATAATAATAGGGGCTGAATGGGAATGTAGGAAAGTATGTTGAAATAAACATAGGAAAAGTGTAAAACAGGCTTTGTTAAAAATGTGCAGTTTCTGAAAAGCCTCAATCACAAAGGGGTTAAATGATACAATTTTTTTTAGAAACTAACAGTGGTGTATAGAAAAAGTGCAGAACAATATAACTTTACTACAAATATACATAAGGATTATCTACTTTGAAGTCGTTTTACGTGGCATGTGTATAGGCAACCACCCTGATCCAAATTACAGATGTTTAATGATTTGTAAATATTTGTTCTATAAAATAAAAAATAAATAAAATTGGTCTACCATGACATGATGTGGTGTTTTGCAGGGGTGTGTGGTTGAGGGGAGCAGTGTGGGGGCAAAGCCACTTTACTCCAAGATGTAAAAATGTAATTCTGCAAAAAATATTTATTTAAAAAAACAAAAACAAAAAACGATTTTACATTAAATGCCAGGCATTTTTCCATAAATAGGCAGGAATGTACTTTTAACAACAATGTATCTATTAATAAATCTCTATTACAATCTGAATTGGTATATGTTAACATTTTAATTGGATTTCGGATTCCTCTAATTGCACACTTCTATACTACATTTATGTTCCTTTCAAGATTGCTTAAAAGAATAATGAAAAGCTATCACAAGCTATAAATAGTCCCTGTCTTGCTTTGAGTCTTGGCAGAAATGTTATACTGGTCTCTAATAGCTTCTGTGGCCAATCTTATAGAGATCTAAAATATAGAGCTCACCTAAAAAAAGGTTGCAGATAAATATTAAAACAGAGGGCCGGATTTACACCATGAGCACCTGTAGGCATAGCGTTCTCAAGTGACTCCAATTTCCCACTCCAAACAAATAAACATTTGATGTTTAAATATGATACAAATTGTTGTATATAATCACACATATAGATTGGGGTATGTGAGCTATGTGGCTACACAGGGCGCCATGACAACAGGGGTGCTGTACGGCCGACACAGCTCACCGTCAGTCTCTCACAAGCCGGCCCAAGTGAAGTATTAAAAGTGCAGAGCAAGTCAAGTGCATAGTGTTGCCATGCACTTGACTTGCAAATTATAAGGAGAGAGTTGTGGCCGGTCACTGGGAATCCACTAAGGGAGGAAGAGATCTGGAGTGTAGATGAGGAGAGTGGAGGGGCGCAACGATGTCTACTTGCATGACGTCGACGTGCTCCACCTTAACAGGGAGCCACGGTAGGATCTGCTCAGATAATGTGAGGGCGGCTGGTGCTCTTCAGTTGGCGGAGTGGTAAACTGACAGCTGGGTCCAGGGAGCAGCATCCTTTAATGTAAGTGCTTGTTCTTTGTATTTTTATTAAGAGGTGCAGGAGTGCATGAGATTGATGAAGGTGGCAGGGGATTGATGAAGGGGAGTAGGAAATTGATTAAGGGGAAAAGGGGACACATGAAGGGGTGGCCAGGGGATTGATGAAGGGGGCAGGATGCCGATGAAGGGGGCAGGGGAATGATAAAGGGGCAGGAAGAAGGAGATTGATGAAAGGGGGCAGGAAATTCATTCAGGAGGTAGGTGATTGAAGAAGGGGGCAGGAGGGCAGGGAATTGATGAAGGGGTCAGGGAATTGATGAATGGGAGCAAAGAGCTGATGAAGGGGGCAGTGGATTGTTGGAGGGGGCAGGGGATTGACAAATGTGAGCAGGGGGATGATGAAGGGGGCAGGAGATTGTTGGAGAGGGTCAGGGGGATAATGAAGGGGTAGTCAGGGGATTGATGAAGGGGCCAGGGGTTTAATGAATGTGAGCATGGGTTTGATGAAGGGGTGGCCAGGGGTTTGATGAATGGTGGGCAGGAGTTTGATGAAGGGGTGGCCAGGGGTTTTAGTGAAGGGGTGGCCAGGTGTTTGATGAAGGGGGTAGGGGATTGATGAAGGGGGGGCAGGGGAGTGATGTAGGGGTGACCATGGATTTGGTGTAAGGGGTGGCAGGGCCAGATTAAGAGCCCAGTGGGCCTGGTGCTGACAATTATGACGGGCCTAAGTACAGAATCATATCGACCAAAAACAGTAAAACACTCCAAAGCATCATGTATCTGATGGTGCTGGAGAGAAAGAAAACAGCAGCTATAAGAAAACACATACCCTAGGCTAATCTCTCTCTAATTTATGTTTTCATCTTTCAAGTAAATCCATAACCCCTAACAGCAGTGTCCAGTCAGGCAGGAAGTCAATGGGCATGGTAAAAGGGTGTGCCACTGACACAAATCACGTAACCTGCCAAAAGGGGCAAACATGCCCAAAAAGAGGACATGTCTGCTCAAAGAATTAGAAGGCCAGCCTGGCATGAATGCATGTCAGGCTGTCTGCCAATCATGCAGCTGGCCAACTAAGGGCATACTATGCAGACAGCACCCTGAGCTTGACATAAATGCATCTAATGATGCGCTCACTCAACGCTTTCTAAGGACTGTCCCCTAGCACTCGCTGGTCCACTTGTCTCCTTACCTTCTTACTAGCAGGCAGAAGCTCCTGGTATATGGTCTGGGACAGAGAAAAGCTGTATGTAGTGAGTGTAGAAGCACATTGTTAGAGAGACCAAAGTCAGCATTACCTTAAAGGATCACTATAGGGTCAGGAACACAAACATGAATTCATGACCCTATAGTGTCAACACCACCATCTAGCCCCCCTGGGCCCCTCATGCCTCCATAAATATAGCAAAATCTTACTATATTCAAGCCTCAAGCTGTAACTCTGCATGCTGTTAGACTCATAAAAACAAGCAGTCTGCTGACATCATTAGAAGTGGTGGCCTGATCCAATCACAGTGCTTCCCCATAGGATTGGCTGAGACTGACAAAGAGGCAGATCAGGGTCAGAGCCAGCATGATTCAAACACAGCCCTGGCCAATCAGCATCTCCTTATATAGATGAATTTAATGAATGAATCTCTATGAGGAAAGTTCAGTGTCTGCATGCAGAGGGAGGAGACACTGAATGTTTGGATGCATTTTAGGCAGCCATGACCCAGGAAGGATCTCTAACAGTCATCTAAGGAGTGGCCAGTGAAGTTATCACTATGATGTAATGTAAACACTGCATTTTGTCTGAAAAGACAGTGTTTACAGCAAAAAAACCTGACAGTAATGATTCTACTCACCAGAACAAATTCAATAAGCTGTAGTTGTTCTGGTGACTATAGTGTTCCTTTAACTATATTCATTGTCAGCCAGTCCACACAAGTTTTGTTCCCACATATCCCTCTTAAGTTTCCATACTTAAGTAAGAGTATGTGAAAAATAGTTAGGGTTGCCACCTTTCTTGGAAAAACATACCAGCCTTGCTAATTTGCATAATTAAATATGTATGGGTGACATCACATATTGTAAATCACAAGGAGTGACAAAACTTGTGTGGACTGGCTCACCAAAAAACTACTTAGTTTGATTCTGCTGTACAGATGGATTCCTCCCAGTGCCCCCATGTCTCCCAGTGCCCTCATGACTCAGTGCCCCCCATGTGTCGATTACTCCAGGTCTCATTGTTCCTATGTATCAGTGTCTCGATACCCCATGTCTCCCAATGTCCCTTAGTGTCTCAGTGTCTGCCATAATGTCTCCCAATGTCCCTTAGTGTCTCAGTGTATTTCTCCTTGCAGCCTTTCCCCCCATCCCTTACTTCCCTGAGCTGTAGGCTGTCTCTGCAGGATGGGAGTTGCTGTCTGGACTCTCTGTAGCTGCATCCCTGCAGATCAGTGAGTATAGATAGGCAGGGAGGGATATGCTGGAACTTCCAATCCCTGCCTCTCTCTACACATAGTGACCCCTACTGGCCAGTGCTGGTATTGCAGAGTAATCTCTTGTTTATACTGAGAAAAATACCAGCATTTGTATTGCCAGTATCACTGCAATATTGGCACCAGCCAGGCAGCCTCAAATACTGGCTGTGCCAATAAAATAAAAGCCAGGTGGAATCCCTAAGATGGGCCTATTCCATGGGCCTGGGCCTGGAGCTGCAGCTCCATCAGCCCCTATGTTAATCTGGCCCTGAGGGGTGGGGGAATGATGTAGGGGTTGCCAGGGGATTGGTAATGGGGGTCAGGGGTTTTGTAAATGGGGGTGGAGATGGCAGATTGGGAATGTGCCCGAAATTGTCTAATGGGGGACAAACTGGGTGGGGGGGGGCGCACAGAGTATCTGACCACCTAATGCTGACCCTGCATATGCACATTTGTAGCAGTGTGTGTAAATGTCTGATTACATGTCTAAGCATGCATTTATGTGTGTGTAAAGTGTGCCTGCCCTATAGACTCACCTACTCCAATCAATCATGTTTGCAGTTTCAGTTAAACCACATTCAGCCATATCTCAGGTACTTCTCCAATCCACCTCAGGTAGCCAATCTCCAGACCTTATTCTTGGGATAGCAATTGACTATGCTCCAAGCTGCCTTTTCCCTTTATGTTAGCCATGTATCCAGCCCCCTTCCCTTTACCAGTTAGCCATGTTTGAAGCCCCCATTCCCCCTCTCCCTTTCAATTATCATTGTTTCCAGCCACTATCCCCATTTTCCATTAGCAATGTGTCCAGCCAAATTTCTCATTAGCAGTTAGACATGTTTGTAGCCCCCATGCCTCCTCTGCCTTTGTATTAGCCATGTTTTCAGCAAGATTGAGCCACAAATTCTGGCAGCAGTTAACAGAGAGGAGCCCCAGATATTGAGTGATGCCTTGGGTTACCTTGATACCATCAGAGAAACAGTCTGTCTTGGGTCCATAAGAGAAGGACATCTATGAAGCAATAGTGCCACCATACATTCCACTTCAGCGCATTGAAGTGGTCTGGGTATAGTGTCCCCATTGCACTTAGTGCTGCAATGTTTACATTGCAGCTCTAAGTCTGCCTTAATTGGCTGTCTTCCAGACAGCCACTGGAGGTGCTTACTGGATCCTAACGGACCTTTGATCCGGTGACTGAGCCTGGACGACCTCACACTCTGCATGAGGACATCCAGTGTCAGATTTTTCCCCATAGGAAAGAATTGATTTAATGCTTTCAGATGGGGCGGTCTAATGTGCGGCATTTGCCAGCAATTGAGGTTGGTGGCTTATGATCTATATACCAAAAACACTTCATTGGACAACCAAATTCTGTTAGCCTTTTTTCATTATTTTTCATTTTGTAACTGGTGTGGATTTTCATATCTTGTCCGACACATACTATTGTAATTTGTAATATTTTACATCATGATTCTTGATCTGACCATTGGTTTTCCATACAAGCTAGGTTCTCCAGCTTTAATTTTATTGCAATAGATAATCCTTGTACTGCAGAGTTTATGTTTTGCCCAAAACTATTAATGTGCTTTTTACTGTCTTATAAATTCAGTTCACAGTTTAAAGACTATCAGAAAATGCACAGCACTCTCCACTCTCCATAAAATGCTCCACTGCTGATCAAGGGGATAGATATAAGTACTGACAAGAAATGTACACAATGCATTTTTTACCTAAATAGGTTATTTTACTAAGATAAGGCATTTTTACATTATATAGGCAGATTTTCCTGGTTTTCGGTTAAATATACATCTTCATTTATAATAGGTTTTTCTGAAAGTAAATATTTTATTTTACATTAAAAGGCTTTAGTATTTGTGCTGATAATTGCATTGTCATGAAATAGTGGTAAAAGCTAAAGAAGTGCAATTCAGAAATATTTTGGTGGTGTACAAGAGATTACCCTAAAGAAAAATTCAAGGACCAAATGGCTCTTATTTGTGTCATTATCAAGTGAAAAATATAAATGGGAAAATAAGATATTCAATTACTTATTTTACATTACATGAAATAATGAAGAGCTTATAAACCCATTTCCGTATTCAAGCTGAAGCTTCACATAATTCCAGGTTTGATTAATAAGTTTGTTACATTCATCAACAAATTATATGCATCAACAGACTTTGTGAAACCTTTTAAATTAACTAACAAGGTATGTGCCATTAGCAAGCTTTAAAAGAGTATCCTCCCTTTTAATTACAGTTAATGTACCTGTCTAAAACTGTTCATTTATAACAACCCCTTTTTATTGTACAATAAACCAGGTTTATAACCATTTTTGTGAATACAAGGATTGGAATGTGTGTACATCTATCAATTTAAGGTCTTTACAAACACACAAATTGTACTTAAATTAGTTCTATTATTTAATACTTCATATCAACATTGCTAATTAAAATTAGGGGTTCAGAACAAGCAAATAATGAACATATGTAAAGACTTTTTATACTCAATTAAAGGACATTTAGTCTTTAAAATATTTTAAACTAATATTATTTAGTCCAAAACCAGAAAATGGTGTTGCGCTACAATATTATCACATACACATGATTAATTGTATATTTCACACAAAAAAATTCCATAAAACTATCTGAAAAACATATATAGGCAAATATAGTGCAGACCATTTGATATCAAGGTTATAGTTGTGCACACTTATTATCAGCCCTGGCTCTCGGTGAGAAAGTCTCCTATGGAGAGGGAAAAATCCCAAAACTGGATATTCCAGTTGAACCAAGCATGATCTGCAACACTGTGTGGGAGACACAAACCAGGAACAACCAATACACAGTATAAAAGATTAATACCAAAATGAAAAGTGCTTACTCATATCAATGTGAGTTTGTATTGCACAAAATCTCACCACAAACGCTTTTTTTGCAAAATCTGACTGCTATCGGATCCTGGCTCCGCCCCCTCATGACTTCACGCGTTTCACCCACATATCCTGGGCTTCTTCAGACGTCGTCACAGTGTCCATCTCCTATTTATAGCCGCAGCTACGCCTAAACTTGTTCCTGATTGGCAGAGCTTCCAAGACGAATCAGAGTTTATTAGAATTGTAAACTCTGCCAATCAATGGCCGCGCTCGCATTAGTATTTCCCCGGAGTTAAGCATTATTCAATGCTTTCCTATGGGATTTTCGGTAACGCTGGATGTCCCCATGAATTGTGTGAGTACGTCTAGTGTCAGTTTGTTGACCAAGAGTTGCCTAATAGCCTGGAAGTCCCTCTACTGGCTGTCTGGTAACGGAGTTAGCCTTGTTTTTTTTTAAAGTGTGATAATTACCTGCTCAGGATTAAAGGACCTGGCACAGTACACCAAGACCACTTAAATGAACTGAAGTGGTCTGGGTGCCTATAGTGTCCCTTTAAAAGAATATTCTGAACATAAAAATTACTTTAATGTTGTAATGCTGTATTCTTTTGCACGCTCATATCTTTATAGTTTTTGCATACAATAAATTAATGTTTTGCAGAATGTAGCCTGCCTCTTTAGCCATATATGTTCACTCCAGAAAAAGACTTCTGGACTTCACTCCAGAAAGATTTTTTATCAAAGGTATGCACAGAGCTCATATTTTTGATTTTTGATGTCTTTCTGGCGTGAGGAGGCAGGTTTATGATGCAGATTTTTGCAAAACATTTTTTTTGTGTGTGTGTGTGTGTGCAAAAACTAAGCATGCAAAATTTACAGCATATTAAAACCTGTCAAATGCGTTAAAGATGTATTGGTGCCCAGAGTGTCCCTTTAAGCGTCCCTTTAAGTAATAAAATAAATAAGTTATTTATGGGATATATTTACTGGCTTAGAATGCAATGTATGTAAAATTAAGCTGTCATGAGACTCTCATGTTAAAAAGCTCAACATTCTGCAATATGTAAAATAAAATCACTCTAATTACAGTAATTGACATGTTAAAAAGTAAATGGTAATGTGAAATATGTTAAACAAATGACTGTACTGTTTTTTTCTTTTGTCATTTGCAGTAAAAAAAGGTTGACATTAGTTTTATCACTTTGTGATCCAATTGTAAATACAATAAAAAGAAAAGAAAAATATTGTGAGCGAGTTATGATACTAATAGTTGAATAGTACAGCTGAGATCTATAAGGCCAGCTGGCTTAAAGTAGCAATGGGCCCATTTGCTAGATGAGTCTGAAACCGTTTCATTAGCTCTCATCTAAATCCACTCTTGCAGAGATTATGTGGGAAATCAGAAAACAAAATCCCTGAAAAGATTTGTACGTAGAAATACTGTTCTATCAACATGGTAACAATTGCCAAACTATTCTTTTTTTGTTTTCCTTACAGCTGATTTGATCATTGGTCAGACCTTTTACTAAGGAATAGTGCAAAAAATCAGCTGATAGAGCATTATGTAAAATATTGTCAAGATCATAAAAAGCACCTAAACGTTTTTAAAAGCTTAAAAGGGATTTATCTTTCTGGGGAAAAAAATATGAAAAACATTAAGAAGGTTTTACTTTTTTTTTCCATAAAATATGTATCAATTATAACACTTTATAAATGAGTGGAAATCCACCCTTTTAAGTAAAATCATCTAAATCATTAACAAAAGCCCAACAGATTGTTACCTTCCCATACACATAACAGACATAATGAAATTTTTCAGTCATGCTTGTTTTGGACTTTAATTGAACACTGTAGGTACTTTGTCAACTTCATATTAATACAGTTGTTATAGTGCCTGCAGTCCTGTCCCCCTCTTCTACCCAAAAGCCCTCTAGGTAACTAATTTGAGGATTTAGAAGCGCAGCCTCAAGACACACCATCAAGCCCTCTTGGTATGAGAGACAGGAATCTCACTTCCTGGTTATCATACAGTAACATACTGTGACATCATGCACACATGTGCGGTGACATCACGATTGACCATAGAAAATATTTTATTCAATGATTCTGTGTGGCAGAGTATTAGGTGCATTGCGGCGAGTGCTGTGCAGGCGCCTGAGGTGCCCAATGCACCTCTATGAGCAGGTGTTGGTCACTGAAGGAGTAAGTGGTGGTAGCACTGGAGGAGACTCAATGTTGGAGGAGGGGGAAGGGGAAAATAATTTATTAAGTGGCATCAGGACTGTAGCATTAGGAATACACATCTGTATTTCTAATGCTACAGTCCTGATGCCCCTTAATAAATAGTTTTACCCCCCCACCCCCCCTTCCCCCTCCAGCATTGAGAATCCTCCGGTAAAAAAATAAAACAAAAATTTATGAATATATATATATATATATATATATATATATATATATATATATATTCGTTATTTTTTTTGTTTTATTTTTATTTGTAGCTACAATATTATCTTGCATCATATTCAAATTGTTTGTTTAAATATTTAAAACCAAGAGGGTTGCACTCACCTGAACATACATACATTATAGGGTGCTGCTGGGGCCAATTTATACAACATACAAAATCCAGCGCACTCGCTCATTCACATCACGGAAATGAGGCTTGGAATGCAGCACACTCCCAGCATAATGGGAGAAGGCACATATTTCCAAACCTGAACTTCATTATCCCCCTATTAAGGGGTTATATTAGCGGGACAGAGTACCTTCTCTCTCTCTCACTACCAGCTGATGAAGTCCTATATGTCAGTGGTGAAATGCGTTCTGGCGAAAGTGAGAGTATTCAGTTGCCATTTGTTATATTATATTTTATTTGTTTTAATATTTCTTAATAAATATATATATATATATATATATATATATATATATATATATATAAATACTATCGTTGATAGTAGTAACGAGATACCATTGATGTATTTACCTTGCTATGGAACTTAACTTGACATTTTCTAACATTTTAGATCATGTCTTTTTTAATTTTAAAAACTGAATTAAAATTTTAAACACAAATGCTGTTTGATGTTTGATATGCTTCATAACCATTTCAACAAAGCTCTGATCAACCCGTGACCTTTCATTGATTCAATAGAAATGGACATGTCTCTAATGCATCCCTCAATGGACTAACCTTGATTATTTATTTATTTATAAAGGCCAAGATATTTAGATATATAAAGCATATTCTCACTAGAAACTTTTATAGGTTCAACATTTAAAATGCAGTTAAGAGTGTATAAAATTCTGGCAACAGTATGTTGCTGACCTGAATGAACTATGACACGGCACACCCTCACCCTCTCCATTCAGTATAAGAGGAAAATCTAAAACAGCAAACAGTACTCAATATTACTGTAAAAGTATGCAACCTCATACACAGTACAAAATATAGAGGTATTTAAGTGCATACTTATATTGTATGTATTTATGCACTTGTATTCCCCTTGCCCATTATGTAGTGACCCTTTTTCAATTGTCTCATTACTTGCTCTCTCTTGGTTCCCTTTTCTCGCTTCTGCTGTTGTCTTCATGTTAGCTGCACTTTGTGCTTTGGAAGTGTTTCTATATTAGTGCAAATGCCTCAACCACTGAGTTCTTGCAACTGGATATGTGTTATGGACATTCAGACAACACTAAATGTTACTGTCTTTTTAGGATTGATCATATTTTGCAATACAAGCTATAAAGTGCATCTGTTAACACTATATCCAATTTGTATACTATTTGATAACACTGTAAAATTGTACATATACAGTATATGTGCAGCTGATAATGCATGTTCTAATACTTAAAAAAAATAATATGAAGAAAGAGAGTCATAATGGCTGAGATGTATTTCGAAACTATGTGTTGTTAAAAGACCATGAGCTATATTAACACCAAAACAGCTAGTTGTACAAAGTTTGAATACGGTCAGAAGACAATTGGTGTCAGAATTGGACATTTTGAAGACTACACTCATATACCCACATCTACACTTACAATTTTCACTTGTGCCACAAAATGCAAGAGCTGTAGATATAAGAGGGAAGTTTAGTAAGGTAAGCATAGCAATGATTAAAACCTGGCCAGGAGAAGAACTAGGCACTGTGGATATTAATAACTAGACAAATGTATGAGGTACAGGATGAAGCAAACAGGCTTTCAAAAATTATAAGGGAATGCCTGAAACAACAACAGAAGAAAAGGGTGTGGATAAGGAGGGGGTTCCATGAAAAGACAGATCCATCTATGGGATGTGGCTGGTAGATGAGAATGTGATGGCTAATATCCTGTGGGACTTGCAGATGCAGCTAGTCAGGCAAGTGCTGACCAGCGTTGATTTAATAAGCTTTCTAAATTATTCAATACTGGTAGAAAAAACTCTCCTGATTTATATACAGACATCACCATCAAAGTCTGTGGGATTTTTGTATATAAATCATTTTAAAAATGTTTTCTTAAAATATTAAATAATTTGGAAAGCTTATTAAATTGAGGCTATCATGGTGGATGTTGCAATACCAAGTTACCAATTCGGCAATATAATAAATAAATTAATTCAGGCCTCATAGTTCCTCAGCGCTTTAATAATACAAGTAAAAAAAGTAAAAATATAATAGACAATACAAAACCTGACAAACAAACAGAAAAAGAGGGAACTTAGATTAGATGTACAGAAGTGGTAAGAAACAGGAGGTGGGGTCAGCAAAGGTTAGGATCTGTTACTACAGAGGGAGATTAGGGCAGTTATTGAGGTATGTGAGTTATTGAGTTCAGTGGTAGGTTTCTTTGAACAAGAATATCTTTATAGAGCTCTTATAGGAAGGCAAACTAGGGGGAAGTTTGACAGTTTGTGGAAGTACAGGGCTGGTATCTCATGAGAGAAGTTCTGCTGTCCAGCATGGAAAGAGGAGAATTGGTAGAAAGGTATAGGCTGAAAAGGTAAGGGATAGTGGTAATGAAGGTTTAAGAGATGTCTGCATTTGTGATGTGAATAAGGATAGTAGTATCCCACATCTTATCCAATGTTAGTGAGGGTTAGGGAGTACATATGCATGGAACTACCTGCTTTGAAGCCGTGCTACCACACCAGCGACTGAGTAGGCTTACCAATTTCTCTCGTGGCTGTTATAGGACACTTCTTGGCTATGCTGTTGCAGCTTGAGGTTTCTAATACAAGATAAAGAAAGCTAAAGCTGCAGGAAAGCTTATCAGGCTTGCAGAAAACATTGTAAGTGTTCGCAGCAGGATCAATGTATATGAAAACATGAATTTGCATACAAACACAGCCTTACATTTAAATAACAACACTATAACAAAACACACCTGCTTACAAACACCAACACTGTGCACAAACAAACATCTGCATTAACATGCCAGCCATGAACACAAAAATAGCCTTGCTTTCAAATATTACATATAAACTCACACCTGCAGTCAAACACTGACACTACAAAAAAAACACCCCCCTGCTGCACTGTACACAAAAGCAACCTAGTGTACAAACATTACACACAAACATACACCTGCAAACAAATACACTACAAAAACACATCTCACATTAAAAATACCAACGCTACACACAAATACATCTCTGCAATCAAACTTCAGTTATATATGGAAATACACAAATACACACACACACACACACACACTCCATACAAAGACATACACATAGGCACTGCACACAAATACAATCCTGCAAAAAGGGGCAAATGGTAGAACAGCTGGCAAAGCAATTGCATTGTAGTTGAGATCTACCTTTTAGCCATCCCTGCTCTATGGAGGGGTCCAATTTGTTTTTATCAGGGCTTCCTCTACATCAGTGCTATTACTAGTTTTGTGGCAGGTCTGTGAGATGTGTGATCATGTACTGTTATTAAATCCCCATTGTTTTTGTCTAGGGCAGGGTTAAAAATGGTTAACTATTACATTTGTATGAGCTTTGAAGCTGGCATTTAGTGAGTTAATGTGCTGGTATATGTATGATAATATATGTATACACATTATATGGACAAATGTATTGGGATGTATGACCACCAACAGTGACTTGACATTGCATTCATGGAATGCTGTAACTGCTTTCAGCACTAGAGCGCACAGTATACTCCCCTTCCTGGCTTTTAAATACAGTTGTACATTTGTGTGTAGTATTGGTTTTTGAGTGAAGATAATTTTGGATCTTGAATGCAAGGTTGTGTTTGCATGTAATGTTAGTGTTAGATTGCAGGAGTGTGTTTGCATGTTGTGTTAGTGTTTCATTGCTTGGATGTAGGCACATACACTGCCACATACATACATATTTACACAGATATATATATATATATATATATATATACACATTAACCCACAAATGCACACATATAAACACACTCACACACACATGGACCCTGACACGCAGATGCACACACACAGACAGGGCTGGTGCAAGGATTTTTGCCGCCCTAAGCAAAAGTAAAGTTTGCCACCCCCCCATGTGACATCACCCATATGACCTGCCATGTTAGCGTGCCAGTGCTGCCGTGTTTACATTAAAAGGCCTGCAGGGACAGGCTATAGACACCAGAACCACTACATTAAGCTGCACTGGTTCTGGGAACTATAGTGTTTCTTTAATGTGAGGTAAATCAGAGATTAGTGCCACGAAGAATATACTAGATTGCCTACTTACAACCAGATGAGGATAATGATGGGCTCTAGCTGCAGTCTGGCTCCACTGGTCTGGTGTAGAACAGGCTCTCTGGAGTCTGTTTGTAACTGTGGTCACAAAAATCAATGTTCTGGGAGAACGGGAAGCAGCTCCATTTTTTTTGGACCCTTTACACAGCTCAAGGTGTGGGTCCCATGGTCCACTTTCATGTTCCACCAATGAGTTTGTTCACAGGGGGTGGAGTGTGTAGGGAATGTCCTGATATCTGTGTAAGGAATGCATTTTGTGAATCTGTTTGTATGTGTAAGGGCTGCAAGGTGTGTTTCTGTGTATGTTCGGGATGCAGTGTGTGCGTCTGTAAGGGGTGCATTGAGTGTGTGTAAGGAATGCATTGTGTGTTTCTGTGTGTGTAAGGGATGCATTATGTGTAAGGGTTGCATTGCTTGTGTGTGTGTGTGTCTGTGTGTGTAATGCATTGTGTGTGTAATGCATTGTGTGTTTTTCTGTGTGCAAGGGGTGCATTGTCTTTGTGTGTAAGGGGTGCATTGTGTGTGATTGTGTGTGTGTGTGATGGATGGATGTCAATCTCTCCCCCCTCCCTTGTCACTCTCTTCTCCCCTCTCTCCCTCCCTTGTCACTCTCTTCTCCCCCTCCCTTGTTATTCTCTTCTCCCCCCTCCCTTGTCCCTCTCTTCTTCCCCCTCCCTTGTCACTCTCTTCTCCCCCCTGTGTCCCTCTCTTCTCCCTCCTCCCTTGTTACTCTCTTCTCCCCTTACATCCTCTTCTTTCCCCTCCCCTCCTTTCACTCTCACCCCCTGTCAATTTCTTTCTCTACCCCATCAATTCCCCTCCCTGTCATTTCTTTCTCCCCCATGTCAATTTATTTCTCCCCCCTGTCAATTTCTTTCTTTTCTCCCCTCCCTGTCAATTTCTTTCTCTCCTCCCTCCCTGTCAATTTCTTTCTTTCCCCCTCCCTGTCAATTTCTTTCTCCCCCCCCTGTCAATTCTTTCTCCCCTCCTGTCTCCCCGTCATTTATTTGTTTGGAATTTATTTCTCCCCCCTCCTGTCAATTTCTTCTCCCCCCCCGTCTATTTCTCCCCATTCCTCTGTTGTAGCGTGGCCGAGCTCTGTATGGTCCGCGGGTACAGGGAGCTTTTATTTCCTGTACCCGGCCGGACTAAAAGGAAGTGCACACTCAGTGTGCTCTTCCTGTTAGTCTGGCCGGGTACAGGAGACAGATGCTCCCTGTACTCGCGGACCATACAGGGCTCGACTATGCTACAGTGAGGGAGTGACAGGCTGATCACTGAGCACTTCCCTCCTGTCAGCCCCTCTCCTCATGCTGGGCCTGGGCGGTGTGCCCTCATGGATGCACCAGCCCGGGCAAAGCTGCAGCCGCCTGAGGCTCTCTGCAGAGCGCTTGGGCGGCTGCAGCATGAGGGGGGCCGGCTCTCCTGGTGGCGCCCCTTCCCAAGGGGTGCCCTAGGTGGCTGCCTAGTCCGCCTAACAGGTAGCGCCGGCGCTGCACACAGACACGTATACACATACACAGATGCACAGCCTGACACACACACTGACCTACATATTTACACACTGACACATGATACATATGTAGCACACAGATACATATGTACACACTGACACATGCACACACCTTGATACATGCACACACCCTGACACACAGATACACACTGACATATAAACACATGCAGATGCACAACCTGACACACAGATATACGCACACTGACTTGCACACTGACATGTATACACACACAGATGCACATCCTGACACACCGGTACACACACGGTGACACATACACGTACCCTGACAGGCAGATGCTCAAACATTGACATGTATAAACATATACAGATGAACACCTTAGCACACTGACCTATATACTTACATACACATTAACACACCTACACATGGAAACACAGACAGACACACACACTGTGACCGATACACACACACACACAATGTGACATAATGACATAATTGTCAATGTTTATATTTGCAGCCACCCTCCTGTTAGCTTACCTTTCGTTTCCAGGAGTGTGGCTGCATAAAGTCTTGCTGTTGCTGGTTGAGGGGAGAGTGTGTAGTAGTGTGCTGCAGCTCATGTCTCTCTCCCCTCATGCTGCCTGTGTGTGTCTCTTTCACCTCCTCTTTCCCTCCAGCGTGGAATGCTGAGTAAGAGGCTAGGACGAAGTGATCGGCTGTCACTTCCTCTCAGTTGGCAGATACTGCAGGGGCCTGATCAGGCTCTTTAAAGACCACGGCACCTGACCAGGCCCCTGTTAAAAAATAAGGCAATATTACCCATCTGGTGGCCCTAAGTGCATGGGCCACCTAATTGGCCCCCTGAGCTGGCGGGCACCGGTGCAACCACACTGGCGGTAGTTCTGCCACTGTGCATCAGTATGAATAAGTTCTGTGTGCTCAGACATATATGTGTATCGGTCAAATTCATGTGTCCCAGGTGTCCCTACTTGAGAGGTAAAGCCCCTGTTTTGCGGACCGGGTCCTTTTTTTTATTAAGATGCCTTTTTTTTCTAGAAACTCAATATTCTTGACTTGTCTGGGTTTATCACAGAGTGCCACTGCAGTAATATTTAGAGTGCTTTTGAACTGCAATGGGTGTGTTTAGATTTGAGCCTGTGTAAACAGGATACATTGTACTTGTTTTAAGATTTTATTTGCGGTTCTTAAATTCCACAATGCGACCTGCCTTGGCCATAACTCCAATAACTCCACTGGAATTAGTGTCCCTCTGTCTGTTTTAAATGTTGGGAGGTACCACCCACCTCTGCCCACCTACCAACTCACTCTCTGAAAATTAAAGTGTCCTTCTTTGTCCATTTGGATGGAATGCAAATGTAAGTGCATATGCAAACATACAATCTAGAAAAAAATGAATGAGCATCACAAAGACATTTATTTATCGCAAGTAAATGATTATTGTTTTAGTTTATAAAAAAAAAAAAAATCCCCTTACTGAAAGAACATCATTATTTATATAATTTGTTATTTTATTCCTGAGTATTAAAGGAAATACTAAGGATTCTGACTACTGTAGCATACAATCACGCTTTCTCTATTATATTAAATTGGTATACGCATTATGCACTGCATTTAGTTGCACAGTTAAGAGACTTGCGTCCATCAAGTTCAGCCTTCCTCACATTTGTTTTTGCTGTTGATCCAAAAGAAGGCAAAAACCCCAATTTGAAGCACTTCCAATTTTGCAACAAACTAGGAAAAAATTCCATCTTGACCCCAGAATGGCAGTCAGATTTATCCTTGGATCAGGCAGCTATTACCCTACATTGAAAAATTATATCCGTGAATATTCTGTTTTTGCAAGTATGCATCTAGTTGCTGCTTGAACATATTTTATATGTTCATTTACTATTTATACATTGTTGCTTGTGTATAAAGTAGTTTATTCAGCATTATAGATGCTGTTTTGCACGAAAAAGGTCAGGAGTTGGTCCTGTTCAATGGTGGTTTGGGAGTTTGTTTTTCAGTGCCATTGTGGGGCTTTCTTTTGATATCCATACATATACTCAACAATATTGACCCCTTCAGGATTGGCCTGTTTTTGCGATGTTGTACGTTAAGGACCAAGCCTCTTTTTACACTTTTGTGGTGTTTGTGTTTAGCTGTAATTTTCCGCTCTCTCATTTACTGTTCCCATACAAATTATATATTGTTTTTTTCAGGACAAAGGGGCTTTCTTTACATACCATCATTTGTATCATGTCATATAATTTTCTTTAAAAAAAAAAATATGGTGAAAAATTAAAAAAAAAACATGTTTTTCACTTTTTCTTGAAAAATCTTTTACTTACCTATGAAAGCTAATGAAAAAAACTGCTAAATAGATTCAAAATGTTGTCCTGAGTTTAAAAACACCCAGTGTTTATGTGCTTTTTTGCTTTTTTTTGCAAATTATAGGGCAGTGATGGCGAACCTTTTTGAGCCCGAGTGCCCAAACCGTAATACATGCCAATTTTTTTTCCCTCATAGTGCCAAAACGGCAATTAAACCTGAATACTGAGGTTTAAGTTTAGAAAAAAACAACTCATACAGTTGTCCGAACTAATTAACATCTCTGTGTGTGTATTTAGCAGACTGCTGAGTACACAGTCTGCTGAATACACACAGACTACTAAATACACACACACACACACACTGCCGAGTGTACACCCACACAGACTGCTGAGTGTACACACACACACAGACTGCTGAGTGTACACACACAGACAGACTGCTGAGTGTACACACACACACAGACTGCTGAGTGTACACACAGACAGACTGCTGAGTGTACACACACAGACAGACTGCTGAGTGTACACACACTGCATTGAGGGGTACAGTGTATGTGTTTGTGTGTGTGTGTGAGTGGGTGGGGTGATGTGATGTGTGGGTAGGGTGATGTGTGGGTGTCTTTGTGTGGGGTGATATGTGTAGGGCAGGAGTGCTGTATGTATGTAGCCCCCCCTTGCCCCCGTCCCACACAGTTTTCTCCCCCCATCTTTCCCTCAGTTTCCCCACCATCTCTCCCTCAGTTTCCCCCCCCATATCTCCCTCAGTTCCCCCCCATATCTCTCCCCATATCTCTCCACTCAGTTACAGCCCCTTCAGTCCTCTCCCACTCAGTATTCCCCCCCATCTCTCTCCCACTCAGTTTCCCCCATCTCCCCTCAGTTCCCCATCTCTCTCCCACTCAGTTCCCCCCTCTCCCCACTCAGTCCCCCCTCCATATCTCTCCCACTCAGCAGACTGGCATCTCTGCCTCAGTTGGCTTTCCCCCTCCTTGAGCTCCTACCTTGTAGTGTGGCCGAGCGCAGCGGAGCTCAGTTTCCTGTACCCGGCGGACAGAAAGTGCTCTCTCTGTAAGCACTTCATTTCCGTCCGCCCGGGTAAGTACCGCGGCACGCTCAGCCACGCTAGACAGAGTGCCTGGCAGGAGGGAGCGCTCTGCGCTATGCGCTCACCTCCTTCCGGTCACTCTGGTTTTGCGCCCGCTGGGCCGGTGCACCCTAAGACGGCCACTTGTGCCGCCTTATGGATGCGCAGGCGGAGTGCACCCTCCCTCCCTCCGGCGACCTATGGACGCGTGCCCACAGAGGGGGCTCGGCGTGCCACCTGTGGCACGCGTGCCATAGGTTCACCATCACTGCGTTTGAGGATTTACCGCAGCCTGTTGTATGTCCAGTAACCTTTAATCTGAACTGATTCATAAAATAAATCTTATATCCTGAATTGATGAAACAATATAAATATGGTTTTTTTTTTACTATTCATTCTGTATTATTTAAAGGACCACTATAGTGCCAGGAAAACATACTCGTTTTCCTGGCACTATAGTGCCCTGAGAGTGCCCCCACCCTCAGGGTCCCCCACCCGCAGGGCTCTGGGGAGAGGAAGGGGTTAAAATCTTACCTTTCTCCAGCGCCGGGCAGGGAGCTCTCCTCCTCCTCTCCTCCTTCATAGCAAGGTCATCGGCAGGACGCTGGCGTCTTCTCACTGTGATTTTCACAGTGAGAAGCATGCAAGCGCCTCTAGCGGCTGTCAATGAGACAGCCACTAGAGGCTCTAGAGGCTGGATTAACCCTATTATAAACATAGCAGTTTCTCTGAAACTGCTATGTTTATAAAAAAAAAGGGTAAACCCTAGCTGAACCAGGCACCCAGACCACTTCATTAAGCTGAAGTGGTCTGGGTGTCTATAGTGGTCCTTTAAGTCACAGTTATTACAATATAAACAACAAATCATACTGAACTCATATTTACATACACCTACCTTATCTGCAATTGTTACAATTTGTCAGCAATCTTTACCTTCCACTTATAGTATGCACTTATACTGCCTCACCTATACAGTGTTCACAATTCAATATTGCATTACAAAGCTCCCTTATGGCACAATCCAGTTATAGATCTTAGGAACTGAACCCCGGTACACCTGCATACGCACCAGATTTATATTCACTTATATATTTTGTTTAATGAAAAGTCTTTTGCACTCATCTATTTTATTTCATACCTCAATATTTTATTGCATACCTAAATCATTCAGTAAAAACATGGTGTAAAGTGCAAATTTTCAAACTAAAAGGTAATGCTATGTAGGGTGCATTCATTTAAAATATGTTTATTATTCCACTCAGGCCCAGACTGGCCATCGCGCACACCAGGCAAATACCTGGTGGGCTGCGATGGCTATGGGCCGAGGCTGGCAGGGGAGGTCACAGGATCTCCCAGGCAGGTCCATGCAGGGCCCGTGCTATCTGAGCGCCAGCCCCGATGTGTTCCATGACGGACTGGTGGGGAGATCAAAGATCTCCCTCACTGACCAACATGCAGCGTATTGCGGCCGCCGGCTGGGGAGGGAGTGAGACAGTTCACTCACCACTAGGACCACCAGGGATGGCAGCACTTTCCCCTCTCCCAGGCAAGAAGGGAGGGGTGATATAATTTTTTATTTTTTTTTAATGTATTAATAAAAAATAAAATAAAAAAATACATATATATTGGCATTAACCTGCCTCCCCCAACACACAATCTCTCCAAACACACACAGCACCCTCACTCACACACATACACAGCATCCTTTCACACACATCACCCTCACACAGCACCCTAACACACACTGCGCCTCACTCACACACACTTCACAACTCACACACACACTGCACCACCTACACACACACTACATTTCTGATATACACACTCTATATCCCTTATGCATACACTAGATTTCCTGTAAGCAAACACATACTACATTTAATAAACACACACTTTCTACAACCCCTACACACACTACATCACCTATACACACAGACACACACTACAGCCTGTTTGCATGCACTCACTACATCCCCTATACACACAATAAGCCCCCTAAACGCACATACTCTCTACTGCACCTAGACATATATACATTACATTACACCACAAACACAACATGACTGAAACCAACCTATTAACACAAAACCACACCACAATCGGCTCACTCTACACACACGCAATCCCATAAGCAGGCTCCAAACACATGCACAGTACTCTCTCCTGGCATTTTTGTCTCCTGGAATCCCATGGAGACACCAGAGACAAGTTTCAAGCAAACACAATGCAAGCATGCTATTTGAGTAGATTTTAAGTATTTAAGCTGCTATTTAAACCAGGCTGATTGATATGTAAGGTGGGCCAAGCAGCTTATTAGATTCTTTTTTATTATTTCTTGCCTTAGAAATACTAATTATTTGTTTTGGCATTAAGGCCAACCAATGCTGATGTGCCTATAGTTTTAGAATATATAGACCAACCAATATTTTCCAACATGTGTCATTTAATATAAATTTGCAGTGGCTGAAATTGTGTAAATACATTGTTATAAAGTCAAAGTTCAGGTATTAACCCCTTAAGGACCGAGGATGGTTCAGGACCGTCATCGACATTTTCCCATTGCCGACCGCTGACGGTCCTGAACCGTCCTAACGGTCCTAGCTACTTACTTGATCGGCAGCCCAGACAGTCTCCCCACACTGGATTAGGACCCCTGTGGCCATGTGATCGCTTAACACAGCGATCACATGGTCACAATAGGTGTCCATGTGTCTGCCTGCAGGGGGACTGCCTGTGCTGACAGGCAGTCTCCCTGCATGTGTAAAATCATTAAAAAAAATAAAGTTAGTGTTAATAAAAAATAAAAAAACAGTGAAACATATCACAGCGATGATATTGTCAGTGAAAGTGACTTTTTTTGCATTTTTCACACACAAACAGCACTTTTACTGATGATATAATTGTTGTGATATGTTTTCCAGTTTTTAAACACTAATACTTGTGTTCAGCGATGTCTCCCGAGTAAAACAGTACCCCCCATGTACAGGTTTTATAGTATTTTTGAAAGTTACATGGTCAAATATATGGGTCAAATATTTTTACATTGAAAGTGGCCAGGTTGGTTATGTTGCCTTTGAGAGCGTATGGTAGCCCAGGAATGAGAATTACCCCCATGATGGCATACCATCTGCAAAAGAAGACAACCCAAGGTATTGGAAATGGGGTATGTCCAGTCTTTTTTAGTAACCACTTAGTCACAAACACTGGCCAAAATTAGCGTTCCATTTAGTTTTTTTACTTTTTTCACACACAAACAAATATGAATGCTTACTTTGGCCAGTGTTTTCGACTAAGTGGCTACTAAAAAAGACTGGACATACCTCATATTGAATACCCTGGGTTGTCTACTTTAAAAAAAAATATGTACATGTGGGGTGTTATTCAGAGATTTATGACAGATAATTGTGTTACAATGTCACTAATGATAAATTTTAAAAATGTATGTTTTGAAACCGCAATATCCTACTTGTACCCATAGCCCTATAACATGCAAAAAAAAGCAAAAAAGCTCATAAACACTGGGTATTTTTAAACTCAGGACAAAATTTAGAATCTATTGAGCAGTTTTTTTCATTCGCTTTTGTAGATGAGTAAAAGATTTTTCAAGTAAAAGTAAAAAAACTGGGATTTTTTTCAATTTTTCATCATATTTTTTTATTTTTTTTTAAATTAAAATACAAGAGATTATATAAATAATGGTATGTAAAGAAAGCCCCTTTTGTCCTGAAAAAAACAATATATAATTTGTATGGGAACAGTAAATGAGAGAGCAGAAAATTACAGCCAAACACAAACACCACAAAAGTGTCAAAATATGCCTGGTCGCAAATGTACAACATTGCAAAAACAGTCCAGTCCTTAAGGGGTTAAAGAGAAAAAAAAAATGAGCAAAGGGGTATTTCTTTTGTGACTAAAAGTAGTGCTGCCACCTATTGGTAAATGCTAATTTACATTATATATGTCTATCACCATCTTTTAGATAAAAAGAAACTGCATTACGTTATATTGTTATCTTTTTATGTCAACGAATCAATATACGTATACTATGTAATTTAGTTTTGAGTGCTAACCCAGTAGAGTCAAATGCTTATTATAGCGCACTAATTGTATTATCAAGTCCTTACTTCCATTTTAAAATGTTTTTTTGTTATGCTTGATTATTGATTACCTGCTCTTATCAATATTGCACTGTCTCATTGTTCCTTCATGCCTCCCTGTCTCTTATACCTAAAAATTTTACGTGAAAAGCCTGTTTAAAATGTGTCAATTTTATTTGTAGGAGTAAAAGGTTACTGAGAGAACTATCTACAAAATATCCTATGCTCTGTCAAAATGTCTTGTAGTTTTATTATAAAGACTTCTGTCCAGTGTAGGAGAATGGAAGGTAGCAGTCATTTTCAGTTCCTCTGCAAAGAATGACAGAGGCAATTGTTTCTCTTTCTACTGAAGACTGATATTGATGTACAAGGGGCAGTAATGTGTTTGTTTAAACTAAAGTAAACATGTGTATATAAGATACAGAGATAGAAGGGGTTAATGTTTACTCTTTTTTCATATTGTGTATTTTAACTGTAATCTGATTCCAGAGATGGGTATAGCACTTTATAAATAAAATATATATTGTACAGAACACATCCTAAAACACAGAGTCCAAAATGAGAAAATAGATTTCACATCTGTTATTTAATATATGGCTGTTTCCACTTCAGCCAGTAGTGCACAGTCAAGTAGTGCACAGTAGTGATGAAGAAATATTATACTCATGATTTATAATAGCTTGCAAGGAATGTTAGCTGAGAAGTTGAGAGCTGATAGCTGGCAGAGGTCAACCAGGAAGTCCTAATGCACTGAATCCATCTATTATATTCCAAATTATATTTCACAGTTCTGGTTCCCTGCAACAATTGTGTAATTGCAATCTCAATTCCTAAACCACAATTTGAGATCTGATTTCTCTTTTTGGAATTATAGCTCTTTTTCCATTTGCTGTGGATATATCCACTAATTCAGTAGCATTGTGTAAGACAGGGCTCGACAAATCCCAGGCACCAGGTCACCATGGTGCTTAGGAATTTTGCCTTTGCACCTGGGATATGTGAGACGCCTGCCTCCACGATCCCCCTCAGCATGCCGCCTGCCTCCATATTGCCCCAGCCATATGCCCACTGGACCCGACAGGTATTTAAACAAGCAATAATGTGTGTCTATGTCAGTTTGTGTAAGTCTGTCTGTCAGTGTGCGTGGATGTCTGTCAGTCTGAGAGTATCTCGGTCATAGTGGGAGTGTATGGTTCTGTCTATCTTGGTGTGTGTCTGTCTGTCATAGTGTGTGCTGTCTGTCATAGTGTGTGTGTGTGTGTGCGTGTGTGTGTGTGTGTGTGTATCTGTCATGGTATGCATGTGTGTGTGACTGTCATGGTGTGTGCCATGATGTGTGTGTTTAGGTGACCAGACCTCTTCTGTTCACAAGGGAATGGTGTTTTTACTCACCTTTTTTGCCATGTCGTGTTGGTCTCCCCTTGACTGGCCCTGCCTCTATGGCTGAGATTATCAAGCTTGATGATCTCAGCCAATCCAATCCAAATGCTGCCCCAATCAGCAGCTCCTCATAGAAATGTATCTGAAAAGGCAGTGTTTACATTGAAAAGCATACAGGGACAAGCTATAGACACAAGAACCACTATATTAAGCTGTAGAAGCCCTGGTGACTATAGTGTCCCTTTAAGGATTTTATTTTTGTCATTAAATATAAAGCTTTGTACGTTTTAAAAAAAGCTGGCTCCTAGATTTAAAGCAAATTTGTCAAACCCTGGTGTAAGCTATAATTCTCATTTATTTTTCAAATATATTTTGTATATATTATGCATTATATACTTCCTGTTTTGTTCTATTGTCCATTTGTGACTTTTCCTATTTGGAAATCTAGGAAGGCTCCCATATTTTATTGTTGATTTAGATTATGCCCTGGCATTTTTTTCTGATTACACCACTTCACATTCAAATTCAAATTTGCATTTTATTTTCAGTTACCTATTTTATGCGTTGATGCTTGTTTGAACCTAGTGTGGATTTTCACCATCAAATGTCATTTCTATTAAAATTGTTATTTGATCTATGATCTGTTTTGCAAATAGGATAAATTCTGTAATTTACAGCTTTTTTATTTTTTTATTTTTTTTATTCTTTATTTTTCTTGTGCATATGATTACATAACATAGAGACCTGTAGCGCCACAACAGCATGTACAGGCATTTTGATGGAAAACATTGTCATGGCAGGAATAAAAAGCACATTTTTTGTTTGTGAGAAACAACAGGGTAGTAATACTTGTTGCTAGGATATGTGCATCAGATTTTTGCATGCTGTGGTCTAAGAGTTTGTGACACACACTGATTATTGAGATAGGTACATCTGAAAGTTTACAGGCTATGTTCAACTAAAATTATAATTATAGACACGACTATACAGGCTAGTCCGACAACTCACTGCTGCATATAGATCAACATTTATCCTACATGTTAAGCAGATTATAAAATAACATATTTATGTATGGAGGAATGCATAGTTCCACGTTTATAGTACATGCTAGGCAGATCAGGCAGGTGAAAAGGGCATCGTTTGTGCATGAATAGGCTAAAGACCTTTTTTAGTGCAGGCAGGTTGATTGCCTGAGGTGTCATTGCATTATTAGTGAAAATGTGATAGTGACACAAGCTTACAGGGTATGGCTTGGGTTCAATGGCAAACAAGGTAGCGAAAGTAATGCATTAAACAGGGTGTTATTGGTAATCTAGTCCAATTGTATATACTTAGTGTTCTGGAGAGGATCAAACTTTAAATCGCCTGAGATTGCCAGGAGGACTCCAGATGGTGTGATTACCGCAGGCGTTGCATGCTTGCAGAGTGTCCTTGTGGGTTGTTTAAGCGATGCCCCGCAACGGGAGGCTCCAGGCACGTATTTGCCATAGTCTCATGTGTGTCTGGCCTCTTGGTGTTGGGCCCCCGTTATCAGGCTGGCGTGAGAGTGGGCCGATGTGCATCCGCACTGTTACCCGCTGGTTCCCAGGGGCAATCGGTATGCTCCTGTTGCCACCTGACTGATCTCCAGTCCCCTGCTGCCTTGGATTGTCCCGCTGCTTTTGGCCTTTTGGGGTGTCTGTGTTTGAGGTGTCTGTGCCTTCTTCTGTTTGACCCTGCTTGGGTGAGCATGTGGCCGGGTGTCAGGTACAATCGCCGAGTTCGCCGGGAACATAAGAGCCTCCAGTTTGTCCCAGAAGATTTGGAAGGCCTTGTCTAGCCTGTGCTCGACCTCTGGCTGCTCTCTGTGAGTGCTGGAGGAGCATGCTGCCTCCGCCATTTTAGGTGCAGTGTCGTCGCTTGTTGCAGGCTCCTGTGTCGCTGCGGCATTCTTACCGGGTTGTACCAGGATCTCCCGAGAGTGGACCGGGATAACCCCCACCGGTCCATGGGGGGGAACGAGGGGCTGGTCTCTGCTTGTCAGCCGTAGATGTCGGCGGGGGAGCGGCCATCTCCCTCACGCCGACCACGTGTGTAGGCCTAATGGGTAGGGCAGGTGTAGTATGCCGAAGTGTAGTATGTCACTTGTGTGGCATCATTGTCTGCCCCTGGTTGTCACCTTCCGCTTGGTGTCCTTTTTGGGCTGTTTTGATGGTCGAATTCCACTTAATTAGAGCTGCAGAGCAGGAGCTATACAAGTTTGCTTCCTCTGCTCTCAGTGGTTAGGCCCCGCCCCTAATTTACAGCTTTTAACCACTTCATTACCAAACTGTTTGCTGGAAAAAAAAAAAACACTACCAGAATCCAATTATTTCCTGGAAAGTATTGTTTAAATGTATTTTTCATTTCAATATGTATATAAAAAAAATGTAAAAAAAAAATTTGATTGACTGGAAACTTTTAAAATACAATTTACTAAATAATGAAGTTATAGATAAGAAAAACAGTGTTGTAAATATATAACCTGTTAATATATTATTGATATTTTTTCTCCACATATATTATATTCCTTCCACTTATATATTATCCCATGTACATTGTACATGGGATCCAATTATTTCCTGGAAAGTATTGTTTAAATGCATTTTTCATTTCAATATGTATATAAAAAAAATGTAAAAAAAATTTGACTGGAAACTTTTAAAATACAATTTACTAAATAATGAAGTTATAGATAAGAAAAACAGTGTTGTAAATAAATAACCTGTAAATATATTATTGATATTTTTTCTCCACATATATTATATTCCTTCCACTTATATATTGTCCCATGTACATTGTATACATTAAACACATTTGAGCCATGTTGCCGCTTTGGATACACACATACACACACATACTGATATACAGACACACACATATTGAAAGATATAGACAAACAGTCACATGATGTGTCTGGCAGTGTGTTAATGGCTGTGTGTATTTCTGACATTGAATATCTGTGTTTATACCGGAGTGTGTGTCTGGTTTTGAATACTATTTTTGTATTTGTGTCTATGAGTGTATATTTATGTGTATGTGTTTCAGTGAGTCTGTCTGCAAAGTATATCTATGTGTCTGTGAATATATACATCTGTGTCTTTGAGTTTGAATGTGTGTTAGTTTTCTTGTGGCTTGTTATATGTGTAGGAGAGCTGCTTATGGTTTGATGTATGTGACTGTGTAAGAGCATAAAAGTGTGTTTGAGGGAATCATTGAACATGTATAAAGTTAACTGATTTGTAGGTGATTTTGAATGCATGAGGTACATGTGTGGGGGTAATTGTGTGCTCATGAAAGTAACTGTGTAAGATTTTACTGTATGAAGGGTTACTGAGGTGGATGTCTCTGGGGATGACTGTAGGAGTCACTGTAAGAGAGAACTGTGGGATAACTATTTGGCTCATTGTTATGGGAACTGTGGGATAAAAGTGAGGTTGACTTTGTGTGGGAATTTTGAATTTGTGTATCCAGCCTCATTGCACATAATAATCTCCATAAAATTATTGTTACCTCCCTCCTGCTTCCTTGTTGGGCACGGAGGGGAATAATTACTTTTCCTTGTAGTCCAGTGGACTTTGCTGCCTGTCTGTACCTCCAACTGGGTGCACTCTCCTCTGAATGCTCCCTTCCAGTCTCTGAACAGGAGGAGGGAACATTGGCAGCACTCTTCACCCAGTCGTAGGTGTAGACCTGCACTCAGAGCAGTGCAGAACTGGGCTGTGAGATCTGTAGATTTTCCCACTTGCCTGTACAGCTGCAGAATGGGTTAAAATGTAAGTTATTATTGCATTAGTGAAGGGATTAAAATGCACAATTTACTCCTAGCTTTAGTTGATATCAATGTACATGTTTTGTCCTGCCTTGGAAACACGCAGAAGGTATACTACAGCTCTGCAATTTTATTTGAAATTAGCACTTAGAATCAGTAATATTTTGCTGTAAGAGGCTTGCTTATCCTTTAGCTAAAGCTTGGCATGCTGCACTGTGCACTAATATAAAGCAAGCAGCTCCAAGACATGAAAATGCAATATATAGTGTTTGTCCAGCTAGGGGAGATAAGAATGATACAACATAGTGCAACACTGTCTAACCCAATTTGGTGTATATTTTGGTGTCAATTGACCACTTACACTTTGGAGACAAATAAAAAACCTTCAGAAATCTTTGGATATATATCTTCTCAATTCATGGATTTTAATGATGTAGGTCTCATTCATGTAAAATAGATAAACATAAATTAAGATAACTACAGTATATGGATAAAGTGCACAATGCAAAATTGACTTACTTAAGCAGAAGTAAAGGACAACTGACATCAAGAGATTCACAAGATAAAATCAAATCCTACGCATTTCATCCCTCTCAGGGACTGTTTCTCAATTAAAGATAGGTACAAAGTGCATACAAATCTCCCTCCCGTCTCTCCCACATATATTCACCCCACAATCAGTCCAAATCTTCTTCCCATAGGTTCCTTCATTCTTCTCTGGCTAATCTCGATCTTCACATGATTACTTCCTGGTTCTGTCCATCTGGCGTCATCGCATCCAGTGCGCGATGACGTCATGCATTCCACGCATGAGTTTCAGCATTGTCATTATTTCCACCGAAGTCTCATGGTGGCGCATGCGTTCCACCGTGCGTTCCAATTCTAGGGAGTCCGATATGTCATACAAAGAGTTCTTGAAATGAGTGGATGGGCAGGCAAAACATATTGGAAGGGGGGAGGGAAAAAAAAGGTTAATGACTGCTAATGACAGTTTACATAAAAAATACTTTATTAAACACCAAATTTTAAAATATATCAATTAATAAAACAATCCTGTTAGGGATAGATCAATATTGATAATTGAGCACTGAATACTTCTATTCACTACTTTTGTAAAATGTTTTAACACACAAAAACAGTTCTTTCACAAATGAAGATACAAAAGCTAAAACAAAAAAAGGGCAAGGAAAATAACTTCTCTAAAAAGCACCGTAGGTCTATATCCACATTTAGTTCCCCTGGTTGGAGGTTTTTTAACGTGTTAATCTAATAAATTTCACATTATGCTAATTTCTTTTTATTATGTTTCCACCTTTCCAATCATTTTCAATTTTTTCAGACCCACTTAATAAAAATCTTTCCAACTAAATTTAGCACATGCGTTACAATGGATGGGGACTATATGTTTATTAAAATGTTTCCTAATGATATTTTTGTGTTCTAAAATACGCTCTTTTAGCCTTCTGCAAGTGCGGCCCACATACTGCAGGACAGTAGAGTAAGTTTACAAAACATAGGTTTCTTGGACTTGGAAACTGTAATCTTGTACAATTCCCACTTATAGGGTATGATGGAAAATATCCATAGTGATGGAAATGTCCTGACACTCAGGAAAAGATAGAAAGGCAACAGATAGTGCTCTCAATAAGATAATAAGACTTAGTTAAAATAAATAAAACAATGGTATTTACAGACTCCCTTCTCTATGATGTCAGCGATGGTGGTATGATCCCCACCTGGGATTTCTTTGGAGTAGGTTTTGTAGAATAGAAAAATATGTAAAATGCCAGGAAGTATAGACTAGTATAAAATAAGGTAATTGGCACAGTACAGGAGTGCGGTTACCAAAAAACCTTTATTGATTAAAATACAAAATAATAACATCCATAACACGTTTCATCTGTATGGCTTTTTCAAATTGAGTAAAAACTCTATTTGAAAAAGCAATACAGGTGAAATGTGTTATGGATGTTATTACTTTGTATTTTAATCAATAAAGGTTTTTTTTGTTCACTGCAATCGCATACTGTGCCAATTACCTTTTTTATACTATTCTATACTTCCTGGCATTTTATATATTTTTACTGCTTCCAAGTTCAAGAAACCTACGTTTTATCAAACATTCACAGCTACACTTACCTCTTAACTAAAGGCATCTTTTTATGTGAGGACTTTTATTTTGGACTATATAGTATGTATTTTCTCTAGTGACTTGCATTTAATTTTGTCAATTGTCTTAGAAATTCTGTTGTATACGTGGCACAGCACTTTTTGTGCTTTTTTTGTGTCATTCTTTTATATATTGTTAAATATATTTTATATGGGATATAGTTCTAATGTTTAAAAAAGTACATCATATCAAATGTTTATCCAAAAATATGAGATTATTTGAAAAACTCATTCAAATATATTAAATTGAGACTTTTATTGTTTAGGGAATACACTTTCATGTCTTCTAGTGTTAGTGGGCAGATCTCTGTTTATGTCAGTTCAACAATCTGTAATAGTCTTTTTGTTTATATACATATGTAACGGCCTCCTGGTACTCCAGCTGAATACCTTTGTTACTTCTCGGTTTCCTCTGCTATTTTAGGACCATTTGCTATTGCCTTGCCGAGTTGAAACACTGTGCCATCGGAAGAGTTCAGATGGAGTGATCTGTTAACGTTCACATATGAAATACAGTCAGTGATTATAGCAGTAATTATAGCAAGTAAATATAGCCATTACCCTACACCATGAGGCTCCTGAAGCAGCCATGTTTTTAGCATCATATATCACTCAAGTGGGAATGTGCGAATCAGAAGATCTTGTCATGCCATTCTCACATTTGCGGTTCAGGTTCCCGTATGTGCAGTATGGTTTTTAGATAGTTCCAGCAGGAACCCATATCCATCATCAAACCATATTGCCCTTGCAATAATTAGATCTTGGAACAGGGGGGCGGTTGTAGCTAGATGTGAGACAATAGGTAGGGTTTCTCGGAATGCATGGAATTGAAAACAAGACAATTGATCAGTTGCGGTATTGAAAACTTCTGGGACATGACAATAAACCAAGTAAAATTGATTACAGGCCACTAACCAAGTCAGTTTCCTGATAAATCTCATGATAGTCAGTAAAGATGAACGTCCTTTGTTTATAATATGGCAAACTACTTGGTTGTTGGAAAAACATTGTACTAAACAGCTGGCCCACAAATGGCCCCAAACCACTGCTGCAGCTACTATAGAGTACACCTCAAACAAGGCTTAGTTGAAAGAGACTCCTTCTATGTCCATCACCTCCTCTGGCTAACTACCCCAGAGCCAATTGGTAGCTGCAGCATATGTCCAGATGACAGGGGAATGTAGAGATAACTGTAGGAGAAACAGACATTTCCCATTCCATTTTAACAGAAATTTGTGCCACATAAGAAGGTCAGTGGTAGCTTGTGAGTTGAGGGAGATACGACTGCTGTCATTTGAAAATTCTGGGAGTAGGCTAAGGAGTCTAGATAGAAGGCTCTACCTTTTGGGATGATTCTCATTGCAAATTAAAGGGAGCCTAGCAGAGATTGTAACTCCTTAAGGTTACAGGATCTGATTTGAATATATTAATTGATGATTTTAAGGATATTATTGACCGTATCTTGTGGGAGGCTGGCTACCATGGCCACAGAATCAAGGTGAATGCCCAGGAAATTAATGATGGTGTCAAGACCTTTTGTTTTTTTGGGAGAGACTGGTACCCCTAATGTCTGGAATAGGTTAATCACTTTATTTAAATTGCTTGGGGTGGTCAAGTATTCCGGATCCCACATATATTTTAGTGGATTTTGTTGAGAATCTTGTGTGTCCTACACTTTATTAGAGCCTCAAGTGAGGGTATGTTCTCTTATTGTATATTCTCGAAGAAAGAATGAAATGTGAGTACAATTTACCCGGAGTATCTCCATTTCCAAACAAAAATATTGACAGATTATGGGCATTCAGCAGCAGAAATACCTTAAGAATAGCACTCTCAAAGAGAAAACATTAATTGTACAAATGAGTAAATTAGAAAATAACACACGTTAGATGTCATTGTTAATATCAGTTACTCTCAAACACATGTAACAGCACATTGGTCAAAATGATTATACATTGAACTTGTTCCTTTCAGTGCAATGATTATTCTGATTAATATAGACATGACAAGAGAAAACAAGTGGGGGAAATAATTCTCTCTGTTAACAATATTTTTCCTGTTTATATATGGCTCAATAACATATGCCTAAAGGTCATTTTCTATGAGTTAATAGAAATTGAACTGATAAAAACACACAATGTAACAGTCAAAATACTGTAGATTTCTTATTTTTCAGGGATACATATCCAATATTTCTTTTAGATTTAATGGTCGAGGCATAAATATATATCAACAGAGAAGATAATTCAAAAGTATTATATTATTATAGTAAAGACTTTTTCTAATAGTGTGCTTATTATCTTGGATTTGCTCAAGCGAGGTCAGCGTTTGAAAACTAATTAGAAGGTCTTGATTATATAAAACATATACTTCTTGAAAAACCCAGAACTGAGCTCTGAAAATAGTTAGTGCTACTTCAGTACATGACCATTTCTGCTTTTAGAGGTGGTCATGGTGGTTGGAATCTGTATGTGCAATTTTTCTGCTTGAAATGCTGCACATTCAGAAATATTTGCACTTTTGTTCCAGGGACTATTTGCACCCCCAGCAACTAACTTAATTAAATGGCCTTGGTGCAGTGGCCCTATCATTTTAACCCTTCAAGGTAAAACATTGCCATCTTCAGAAAGGACAATAATTGCCCTGAATGGCTAAACACGCCTCTAGTGGCTGTCATACTGACGCACATGATGCTGAAGCTTATAGGAAAGCACTGGGTTCAATGCTTTCCTGTGAGAAGTATTGGATGTGCATGCTGCACTCACTGCACAATCACATGAGGTCCCTCAATCCTCCTATGATCATCTCCCGAGAGAGCCATGTCTTCTCGATGATGTTGTGTGAGGTAGAGCAGTGAGCAGTGAGCGGCAAAGGGGAGGGAGTTTCAGCACTGGAAAAAAGGGAATAAAATCTTTATGTCCAAGTCAGATTTCTCCATATTAAATAGCTCAAGTTGTCTTCTTTAAGAAATTATAAACGATCATAAGGGTTGAAATGTAGTTGGGGCTGCTATGTGCCATTTAATATATAATATATAATAAGTAAGTAAAGCTTTCAATTTTGGTGGAACAAACATACTGCAAAAGTGCCAAAAAAGCATCAGTCATAAACACACAGAAATGTGGATAGATTCACTTGTGAAGAGATTAATAGGAGTTTGTAATCCTTAAGTATCACATGACTTCTATTATCCATAGACAGTGCCAATTTCCTGCAGCCGTCACTGATGAAGGCTGGGGGGGATTGACACTTTAGATGGTGGTATCGCCGCCCAGTGTCTAGAACTGCCAGGTCTAGGAAAAATACATAACTTGTATTTTTACCTTTAGATAAAAGGGCACAAGTTTTAGACAGATAGCAACAGACAGTAATTTGTATTATTTTAAAGCTGCACTGTCATGCCGTACTTATCTTTTTCCAATCTTTTCCTCTTTCCTACTCTATCTTACTTTTTCTTATGTTTTTAGTGAGAAATAGATGAAAAATTAAAAAAAAGAAAGATAGAGTAGGAAAGAGGAAAAGATTGGAAAAAGATAAGTACGGCATGACAGTGCAGCTTTAAAATAATACAAATTACTGTCTGTTGCTATCTGTCTAAAACTTGTGCCCTTTTATCTAAAGGTAAAAATACAAGTTAACAACTGCAAACAATCCCTACATATTACATTTCATTTATTAATTACATATGAGCATTACATTTTCAATAAATGTGTGTGAAAGTTGGCAAGTAAGATTTATGGAAACACCAAAGGCAACTTGTTTAGATGATCGAAGGTGCACAGGTTATTTTTCATCAGAAGTTAGCAAAGTTTTGACCCTTCATGGTCTTTATCAAGATAACAAACAAGAGAATGCATTACAGTTTATAGATATTCTGGTGTGGTTGCTATGGCAATAAACTAAAAAAATTTAATTTATCACGATGTACATTCATGTTTCAACACAGCAAATGCTAAGTGTGTGCGAGATGCGCAGAAGTTGACTATGTAAACCTGTTAATAAAATGAAACCTTAATCACTAAGGGACTGAATTTATGCATTCATAGATAAACATTTCCATAATCAATCTGCACATAGAAATTAGCCCATTGTTGGGTAGAAAAATTTTGCTATGAAAGTAACTCGTTGGAGGACCATTAAGAGAAAATAAGTTTTGTTTTCATGCTTCTCTTAATAGTGTGACAGTTATTGGTATCTAAGAGGAATAATTTTTTTCAGTGTGAGGTTTAAGGTGTTTTACATTTATTGGTCTGGCGACTAAAATCTAGATAGGTGAGCATGGAGGTGAAACATTTCTACTTAACGATCATAATATTACTAGACTTGCACATTAATGCTTTTTAACTCGCATGAATGAATCAAATTCCTTTTAATCTACTCCTGAATTAATTGATTGTCCACAATTTATCTGCAAAGTCTTATATAAAGAATAAGACTCCACAGGTAAATCCTGGTTGGAACAATTCATTCTGGTGTAGAATAAAAGGAAATTAATTTGTTCGTATCAGCTAAAAGCAATTATTAGTTGAGTGAATTCCCCATATGTGGAATTATGGGGAAACAGAATGAAGAGACTTGCTGACTGCAGATATTGATCATTTCGGTGGTGACATCCAATATGGTATGACATACAAGATATGTATAGGAGGATGTTAAAAAGTAGGTACATCCCATTTTATTTAGTGCCACTGTCAATGAGTGCATAAAATGCAAAAATATATGATTTAATGAATAATGTATAGTATAAAGCATTGAAGTGGATTCATGCCCATGGTATGCTTCCTCACTAATGCTCATATGAGCTCACAGACCAATCATTAAAATTGATCGTAAATGGATCTAGGGTTATAAAATAATGTTCAGATTGAATTGTAAGATGCATTATGATAAGGTGAACAATTCACTCATTCACTCAACCTTAATTCAGTGAACCTATTGTCCCGAAAATAATAATCATTTTTTGGAGACTATAAGTTCCCTTCTGTTGATGTGATTTCTGTCCACTACCCTCTGGTGTATAAAAGTTCAGTATAATAAAGATTACCTTTTTTTCATCTCTGAGATATCTCCACTGCAGCATCCTGCTATGCTTCCATCCTAGTTAGCACGCTTCCTGCCTCTCCTGTGATCTTGTCAATTCTAATGCTTCTCATAGAGAAGCATTGGGGATGAGATACGCATGGGTGGCAAACACAGTGATCTATCAACCACATTCTGCGAAGAGCAGCATTTGATTGAAGAATTGTGCTTGACCTAGTTCTGGAGGTAGAAGGGCTTCTAGTGGATGTCAAGAATACAGCCACTGGAACTGTATTTAAACTCTCAATGTAAAATGGCAAAGTTTTATGAAGTGCTAAAATGACAGGAACACTGTACCAAGATCATTTCATTGAGATGAACTGCTCTGGTTGTCTTTAGTGGTCTTTTATCAATTATTATGTGTGAGTTTATATGTATGTGTGATGTGTTTTTGTTTAGATATTTTCTTAAGGTGCACCATTTCAACTGCCTTAAGTATATCTGAAATATAGTGAAGTGCAATATTTGCAAAAGGCAAATCAAATATCCATAACAGATGTAAATTATGGGAATTTTACAAAGCACACATTTTGTTTTTAAAATATGTAAATTGGCAGGCTTAATATTGTCTCTATTTCAGTTTGAGGCCTATAGATTAGCCTGGAAGTTTTATATATTTGTGGCCTAGTATTACTATAATACTAGTGGCCTAGTATTTTAGAAATTTAAATCATAACTTGCTAACATACTTTTTGATAAAAAAATTATATCTATGTTAGCAAGTTATGATTTAAATTATTTATTACTTATTCACCTGTTTCTTTCAATGTGGGGCTTCTCAACATCACTTTACAAAAACTAGTAGCAATATCTCCCAAGTGATTTAAATTAATTGTAAAATACTGTAAAATTAATTGTAAATTACGTCTGCACATGTAATGTATCTACATGAAAGTCAGCTATATGTCTTCTTTCAATTGGCATTTGACATTGTTTTCACATTCTCTATATGCCATAATGTGTGTTTAGATCCCAATGCAAACTCCTTTAGCTCTTGCATGCAAATAAGGCAAACCCACTACAAAGCACTGTGTGTGTTCTGACACCATTCTATAATGGCCAGCACAAAGTTTTTTTTCAGCAATTTGAGCTACAGTAGCTCTTCTTTGTTATCAGAAAAAATAGGCTAACCTTCACTCACCACACTCATCAATGAGCCTTGGGTGCCTATGAACTTGATGCTGGTACACTGTTGTCCTTCCTTGCACCACTTTTGGTAGGTACTAACCACTGCATAGCGGGAACAACCCACAAGAGTTTCCATTTTGAAGATGCTCTAATACAGTTGTCTAGCTATCGCTATGTGGCCCTTCTCAAAGTTACTCAGATCTATTCGCTTGCCTATTCTTGCTGCTTCCCACACTTGAAATTCAAGAACCGACTGTTCGATTAAAAAATATTATATGTTTGACACACAAAAATATATATTTTTTTCTATCTGAGTTGTTTCTTTAGCAGCATTCTGTACACAAATATGTTTTTTTTTAAATAAATAGACTTATTATTTTTTTTCCTTATAACAAACATATTTCATAAGTTAAAACGTTATAAAATATAAACGATAATGATAATTGCACTTTCAAGACTGGCACATGCATTTCAAGTGTAATTTGTGGCATCCTCATTAAATTTACTTTACATAAGAAAGCTTCAAAGAAACAAATATCAAGATAATAACAGCATTTGATAAAATGTTAGAAAGATTTTAGGACAGTATGAAAAATGCTTAAATGGAAATTATAATGATCTTTTTTTCTTTTACCTGTATTTTTCCTTATTTTAAATGTGCTTTTTTATTTTTATTGTCAATTTTACAAAAATATATTCGCTAACACATATCATGTAGTAAGATACAGAGTATAAAAGTAACAGCTGTCACAAATTCACCACTCTTGGAGCAAAAAGTCCTAAGTACATATTTCTTTCACAATACACAATGCATAATTTAAGTGTTGCTCTGTATACTGGAGTGTAAGTAAAGTACTGAGAAAGTTATTCATACAAAATGCACCAAATATATTAAGGACCGAAGACCATTTAAATAAATAAGTACATGGAACTTGGACTAGCAGGTTATTGCAAAAGAGAGGATGACTTTCTTATGTGCCCTTTGCTCAAGGATTCTTTGATGTATTCCTCCATTATTTTACTCTCCTGGGGAGATAAGGCATAAACTGCCCCCTTAGGTGGCATAGCGCCTGGAAACAGGTTAATGGCACAGTCATATGCTCTGTGGGGAGGCAATACATCAGATTGAGCCTTGTTAAACACCTCCTGAAGTTCTCCGTATTGTATGGGAACTCCAGGAGTTTGGGGAGTGGTAGTGGGAAGGTCAATAGTATCCAATCTCTTTAGTACTGGTTTTATACATCTCCCCATACACTCTTTACCCCATTCTAATATCTCCCCATTAGCCCAGTCAATATAGGATTGTGCTTACTCAGCCACGGAAACCCTAATATGATAGGACATGATGGAGAAGTAATAACCTGAAACGTCATCTCCTCCCTATGGGAGGCCCCAGTGGAGATCGTAATAGGGACAGTTTCGTGGGTTATAAGCGGTTGTGTGAGTGGTCTACCATCAATAGCCTCTACAGCTAGCGGCGTAGGTCTCTCCCTGACCGGTATCTCATTACCCCTAATAAACTGGATATCAATAAAATTTCCAGCAGCACCTGAGTCCATTAGGGCACTGCAAGAAAACTTCTTGTTATCAAGGGAAATAGATACCTCAAGGAGGAATCTACTTTTGTTTTTGTTAGAGGACAACTCCATCACACCTAAGATCTGTCCCCTTAAGGTTCTTAGGTGCGAAAGTTTTCCGGACGCACTGGACAATTAGTTATCATATGTCCCTTTCTACCGCAATATAGGCATAACCCCTCCCTTCTCCTATACTGTTTTTCGGCCTCTGACAGTCTAGTGACCCCCAACTGCATAGGTTCGGGTTCGGACTGTACAGGGAGGTTAGACAAACAGGTTTAGAGAATTGAGGTGCTAGGGACATAGCCGTACGTCTGGTCTTGCTTCTGGTGACTTCTCTGAGTCTTAACCTATTATCAATATGCATGACAAACGTAATAAATTCGTTAAGACTCTTAGGTAATTCTTTAGCGGCCATCTCATCTAGTATAGTCTCTGAGAGACCCTTTTTGAATGCTGAGATTAACCCATTGTTAGTCCAGTCTACCTCGGAAGCTAAGGTACGGAATTCAATAGCATAATCCGAGATAGACCGGTTACCTTGTCTGATGTGTATTAGGGCAGTGGAGGCGTCATCCTCTCTATCCAATGGCTCAAACGTGAGCTTGAATTCGGCAAGGAATTCCTGGTAATTATGAGCTATGCTCCGATTACTCTCCCACAACGGATTAGCCCAGGCAAGGGCCTTGCCCTTTAATTGATTCATTAGATAACCAATTTTTGCTCTGTCTGTGGGGAACAACCCTGGTGAGGCCTCAAAATGGTACTCCACCTGATTAGGAAAACCCCTGCATTCCTGAATATTGCCATCAAACTGTAGGGATGGCGATAAGGAGATGCTAGGAGTCCTATTAACAGTGGGTGGAGGTACACAGGGTAGAGGTGCTAAAGGGGGAGACGCTGCAGGCTGCAGATGCGCAGTTCTAGCGAGAAGCGTACTGAAAGCCTGAGCTAATTGATCAATGCGGTGATCATTCTCCTCTAATTTCCTCTCGCAAGCAGCTATGTGCTGACACAGTTCTACAGGATCTATGGCCATGTTGTAATGTCAGGATTATTGTTTGATCCAGCATGTAGAACTGTACAGCACGGATGACAAATAAGTAACGCATTACCGGTCCTTAAAAAGGCCGGATTTAACGTACATAGGATAGTCAAAAATACTAGCCGAGGTCAGGGAACACAGAAAGGAATGCAGTGATGAGGAAAGCCAGGAGTCAGGATACCAGAATATAGAGAAGCCAAAGTCAATAACCAGGTAGAAAACTATAAACAGGAACGCACTCTCGGACAACCACAAGGGAAACCACGACAGAGCACTGAGTAGGATGAGAACTGGGCCTAAATACCCCTTCTCTAGATCTCATAGGCTGTAACCGGCCTTTGACCCCAAAGTCAGTTACCAGGTTTCATTTGCATAATTGCTGCTCAGCATTAACCCTTCTGTGGATTAGGTTGCTGCTCGGCACAACTTTTCCTGTGTGGACAGTAAATGTCATTAACCACATTTGTATAAGCGGATGAATACGTGACAGTTTGTGACTAAGTGGCTACTTAAAAAGACTGGACATACCCCGTTTGCAATACCTTGGGTTGTCTACTATTGCAAATGGTATGCCATCATAGGGGTAATTTTCATTCTTGGGCTACCATAGGGTCTCAAAGGCAACGTACCCAATCTGGCAAATTTTAATGTGAAAAAAATGAAACACAAGCCTTATATTTAACGCTGTAACTTTTGAAAACACCATAAAACCTTTACATGAGGGGTACTGTTGTACTCGGGAGACTTCGCTGAACACAAATATTTGTGTTTCAAAACAGTAAAAAGTATCACAGTAATAATATCTGTTTGTGCGTGAAAAAATGCAAAAAAATTCACTTTTTCTGGTGATATCATCATTGTAATACATTTTACTGTTTTGAAACACTAATATTTGTGTTCAGCGAAGTCTCCCGAGTAGAACAGTACCTCCCATGTACAAGTTTTTTGAATGCAGCAGGCAGCTATCCTTGCCATGTGATTGTGAGGTACTCGCAAGGACCTCACTCTCACATGGTCGGGGGGGCTGCAAGAGGGAAGATCTGCCGCAGGGGGGGCTCCCTGGTAGTCCCCCCAACCGCGATCGCCGGCGTGGGTCCACCGGTGACCGGGTAAGTAAAGAAAGACCGGAGGGCGTACTATTACGCCCGTCGGCATTCAGAGCCGCCTAAAATAGGGCGTGATAGTACGCCCTCCGGTCTTAAAGGGTTAATGTGTACACAATTGCATAAAAACCCATAACACCTCCTCCAGTGTGTACTAAAATCCAAGTGCAACAGCTTGCAGTTAGGGCTAGACCACCCGATCAAACACCTATTCAGAATCAGTCCGAAACACACCTGGGAGGCAGACAATATAGCTCCTGCAAAACATTTACCAACCTTGTGCTGTTTATTAATCTCTTAGTGACCGTTTTTTAATTTTCTTACCGTTAAGAACCAGGGCTGTTTTTGCATTTCTGCTGTGTTTGTGTTTAGCTGTAATTTTCCTCTTACTCATTTACTGTACCCAACATATTATATACAGTGTTTCTCACCATTAAATGGTCTTTCTAAAGATACCATTATTTTCATCATATCATGTAATTTACTATTAAAAAATTATAAAATATGATAAAAACAATTTAAACACACATTTTTAAACTTTGTCCCCTAAAATCTGTTACGCTTCTACAACTGCCAAACTACACCCATGCTAAATCGTTTTTAAATTATGTGCGCAGTTCAGAAATACCCAATGTTAACATGTTCTTAGTTTTTTTTTTCTGCAAGGGATGGGGACATTGCTGTTTCAAAATATATATTTTTAAAATGTATCAATATAGACATTGTAGCACTGTTATCTGTCACAAATATCTCAATCACACCTCACATGTACACATTTTTTTTAAAACTAGACAACCCAGTGTATTCAATATGGGGTATCTCCAGTCATTTTTAGTAGCCACTTAGTCACAAACACTGACCAAATTTAGCATTTATATTTGTTTGCAAAAAAACTATTATGAATGCTAACTCAGTGTTTCTGTTTAGTGGCTACTCAAAAAAGACTGAACATACCCCATTTGCAATACCTTGCGTTGTCTTCTTTTGCAAATGGTATGCAACCATGGGGGTAATTCTCATTCCTGGGCTACCATACGCTCGCAAAGGCAAAATCTAGCAAATTTTAATGTAAAAAAAAAGAAAAGAAAAAGAAGCCTTATATTTGACACTGTAACTTTCAAAAACACTATAAAACCTGTACATGGGGGGTACTGTTATACTCATCCTTCATTCAAATTTTGGAAATATCCTAGAGAAATATAGAGCCCGATAGGAATTAAGGTCATGATAACCAAACCTAGAGAAGGAACAAAGCTAGACTAATACAAGACAAACTCTTGTAAGAAATAAAAAAAAAAAAACATCTTATTATGGATAATAAAAAAATTAGATAACCTCCAAAAGACCAAGACACGGTCTAGAAAGTATAGATCTATTATGTCAAAAACAGAAGATAATATCCTTCTCTAATACAAATTAAAAATCAAATGGATAGCAGTATCAAATTAGAACACTGACAAAGGCATAACTTCCAGAGATCAGACTGGAACAAGCAGATACTGTTGGACGAGGACAGTCATACCCTGCTATAAAACAGGGGGAGAAATAAAGTGAGAATTCTACTATTTTTTGGATGTATTTATTAAAGACAATTCACACTGCTTCATCTTGCTTAGTGAACTACTTACCTGTAAATACAGGAAACATAACAATATCTGACTGTAAGAAAAAAGGCAGAGCCTAGTTGAGAAATAAAAGTGTTATTAAAAACACTGCAACAGTGATTGCAAAATCAGACTTTCAACTATAACTCACATTGTGAATGAATTGTTTCATACAGCAATGGTCAATTACAGGAGAGGAAGAAACCAATAACAAAAATGGCTTTTACTAGGCAAAGAAGAATCATATCATTCAGATTTGTTAAAAAAATATCAGTATGCATCGTAGAAATTGTGGCAACTACTAAATTATAAGTAGGTAATGTAGGATTTACATTTAAAGATAAAACATATGGTAAACAGTACAAATTATGCCAAACAGTAGAATAAAAATGAGTAGAGAGACTGTTGTGCAATATAAGTAGGCAGGACACTGATGAAAAGGTGATAACCAGAGGCACAGGATCCATTGTGACACACACATAATAAGCAGAATAGAAGATATCAGTTGTCCTTATGAGAACAAGCAACCGCATACTTACTCTGACCTTACCTTCCGATAGTGATGAAGTACTTATGGCAGAGCCTATGGTGATAATAATATCATTCTGCAAAGATATCAACACCAGTCCAAGCATATAATCCACAAGCATTACATCAATACAATGTTAGGAGTGACCATCACTTACACAGATCTAGATAAAGACACCATGTAAAACATATCAGACTGCCTGATGGGAAGGGGAAGGATCTATTTATACCAATTTCAGCGTTCTATTTCCTGTCCTTTCTGCTGTGAGGGGAGGAGCTAACCCATGATTACATGTTGCCATGATTGATCAGGAAATATATATTAATATCAAAATACAGTTACAATAAAATTACATATATGTATATTATATAATTTTATTATAATATATATATATATATATATATATATACACATAAATAATTGACATTTTTTACACATTATTTTTACTTTTTTTAAATTTATTTTTATTTACTTATTTATATTTTATAATATATATATATATATATATATATATATATATTATATATAGTTATTCTATATATTGTACATTTTATATATATATATATATATATATATATATATACGTGTGTAATTTAATTATAAGTGTATTTTTATATTAATATATGTATATATTAATATTAAAAAAACAGTATGACATAATATATATATATATTATATATACAAAGTGCTGCCTGCACTATATTTATGTTTGTGTGTGTGTAATGTAATTATAAGTGTATTTTTATATTAATATATGTATATATCAATATTAAAAAAGTATCTAAATATATGTATATATATCTTATATACACATTTTTTTTTTTTGCTAAACTTTTTTTATTTATTTTACAGATGCAGGGAGACTGCCTGACAGCCCAGGCAGTCTCCCTGCAGACAGCACTTTGGACGCCTATTGCGGCCATGTGGTTGCTCTTTCAGAGTGATCACATGGCCCGCTGGGGCCTAATTTGTTGAGGGGGGACTGTCTGGGCAGTCAGGCAGTCCCCCAGACCGGGGGCAAAACCTATCAAAGTAATCTATTTGCAGCTACGCACTAGGTACATCCGCGGTCATTAAGGACCATTTTTGTACGTCTGCAGTCCTTAAGGAGTTTAATGTGCATGCACTTTCCCAACTCCATTCAAATGGACAAGAATGCTGGATAAACTCAACTCTATTTTTTTTCTGTGCATCATCTATACATTGAAATTATTATGTGGCTCAGCCATTGCCTAAAACAATGCACCATTAAAAAGGCAGCTTCAAATGTGCAGTCAATATTTCTAGTGGCTCTATGATAGCATCAGAAATACAGTGGATTACTTTTTAAAATAAACATATAACCTGGAGAAAGAATAGTGCATGTTAAAGGACATATTTTAAAATAAAAGAAAACACACCAGAAATTGAAAAAAAAAAAGATTATAATTCACCTTTAATGAAACTAAAATTGATCCTTCTATACAATGCACTGTTTTATTTATATTTTTTTATTTCTATATAATTATGTTACAGGCACCTCTGTGATTAAAGTGATTGCTGTTGATGCCGATGATCCTTCGTATGGAAACAGTGCCAGAGTTGTATATAGCATTATTCAAGGCCAGCCATACTTTTCCATTGATCCTGAAACAGGTCTGCTATATTTATTAAGAGATAAAACATATTTTTGTATGTGTATATTTGTATGTAGCATGTAAAACTGACTGCAACCACAGGTCTTAATCAGACATGTATTTTATATATATATATATATATATATATATATATATATATATATATATATATATATATATATATATATATATATATATGTATTTTTTATATCACATTGATACAGTGCAGGATATATATATTTCTGCCATGAAGTTTCTTATTTATAAAAATAACAAAAGAGAGCAATAGTGAAAATGTACAGATAAAAACCATGTGTGCTCACTAATCAGTTTGGTTTTCCTATTCTCCTATTAACAACTGTAATTGATGTGATCCTCTACATAATAGCATAAAAGTGTATAACATTACCATTGAAACCTACTACATTGTTACTAGGTAGCATAATCAGAGAGTAAAGTGAAAAACTGCAAAGTTACACATCATTAACAAATGAACCCATGAAAAATTGTGTGAAATGTTATGAATATTTATGTGTTGATTAATGGCTGATTATCAATCTTATAAATTGCTACAACCAAGTGTCATTATTTAAATTAAGACTATTGCTTTTAATTTTTAAGATTATTTGTTGTGAAAAATTAAGTGATGTGCATAACAGCAAAATAAGTAGTTGTAACCAGACAAGTTGTACACACAGGAACAGAGGGGTTGAGGGCCCTGCTCAATGAGCTTACATGCTAGAGGGAGTAGGGTAAAGTGACACAAAAGGTAAGGATAGTATTAGACTAATGATAGTTGCAAGAGAGGAATTGATACGCTTTTATGAAGAAGTGGGTTTTTTAATGATTTTTTGAAAGAGTGGAGACTAGGTGAGCATCTAACGGAGGAGGGAAGTGAATTCCACAGGAATGGTGCAGCCCTTGAGAAGTCTTGAAGGCGAGCATCAGAGGTGGGAGTACGGACAGAAGATAGACGTAAGCCTTCAGCAAAGCGTAAGGGCCTAGATGGGACATACTTGTGTATTAGGGAGGATAGATAGGTGGGAGCAGCAATATGTAGAGATTTGAAAGCTAGAACCAGAATTTTAAATTGAGCCCTATATCTTACAGGAAGCCAATGTAGGGACTGACATAATGGTGAGGCGTGGGCAGTGCTGAAACGATCGTCTGAGGTTGCTGTGTCTCTCGTGCAGAGAGACCTTGCTGGCATTTTGGATCTGGACTGCCCGTATGGGTGGGACCAGTCTGATATGCTTCAGATATGTTCTCTCTGTAATGGCACAAGATGAGCTAAAACCAGCTTGAGTTCTGAGCGGGACCCACCGAAGGGCAGGCTATTTTAGCTGCTGTCTGTTCTCAGAATACTCTTGCGACCCATTTTTGCTCTCCATTAGTTTAAAGGGTAATCCAGACATGGACCCCTTGCTCACGGTGCCTAGAGAGATATCAGTTATGCCTCACTGATGATGCCTAACAAGGCTGAAACAATCGTCTGGGGTTGCTGTGTCTCTCGTGCAGAGAGATCTTGCTGGCATTTTGGATCTGGACTGCCCATATGGGTGGGACCAGTCTGATATGCTTCAGATATGTTCTCTCTGTAATGGCACAAGATGAGCAAAAGCCAGCTTGAGATCTGAGCGGGGAACTACCGAAGGGCAGGCTACTTCAGCTGCTGCCCGTTCACAGTATACTCTTGCGACCCATTTTTTTTTTCTGTCAGAGACACTAGTCAAGGGACGGGGAGAGATCAGGAGAGGGCAGATAGATTTGCGTGTCATCCGCATAGAAATAATATTGGAAGCCAAAGGAGCTAATGAGTTTACCAAGGGAGGCAGTATAGATGGAGAACAGTAGGGGACCAAGGACTGAACCTTGGGAGACATGAACAGAGAGGAGTTGGGGAGAAAAAGCAGAGCCAGAGAAAGAAACACTGAAAGTGCGCTGGGAGATGTAGGAGGAATACCAGGAAAGAGCAATATCTTGTAGACCGATATTGTGGAGGATGAGAAGAAGCTGTTGATGATCAACAGTGTCAAAAGCCGCAGACAGGTCAAGGACAATTAGGATAGAGTAGTGACCATGAGATTTTGCAGCAAGTAGATCATTGGATACTTTGGTCAGTGCCGTTTCTACAGAGTGCTTAGTACGGAACCCAGACTGAAGTGGGTCTAGCAGAGAGCGGGACTCAAGCAAGTCTGTCAACCTCACATACACAACTCTTTCAAGGATGCAAAAGGCAGTAGCGAGATAGGACAGTAGTTGGATGGGGAGTTAGGGTCAAGGTTGGGCTTCCTTAGAAGTGGGGTTATAGTTGCATGTTTGAAGGGTGATGGAAATGTGCCAGAGGAGAGAGAGAAATTGAGAATTTTAGTGAGAGGTAGAGAAAGAGAAGAAGACAGAGTACGAATGAGAAGCGAGGGAATTGGATCTAGGTAGCAGGTGGTGGGGAAGGAGGAATGGAGCAGAGCAGAAACCTCTTCAGCTGTAGCGGGTGCAAATGAACATAGAACGGCAGAGGGAGTGAGGTTAGGGGAAATATTGTAAGGGGTAGAAGAAAGATGAGAGATCTCTTCCCTGATTGTAGACATCTTGTCAGTGAAGTTGCAAAGTCTGAGGTGGTCAAGTTAGTAGGTGAGGGAGGAACACTAGGGCAAAGAAGAGCATTAAATGTGTGAAATAGTCGCTTGAGTCCACAGGAGAGTGTGATATTGAAGTAATTTACTTTTGTAGAGGGAAGAGCCAAGCTGTATGAGCGCAGCATACATTTATAGTGGAGAAAGTTGGTGTGTGGATCTGTGTATCTTTGTATCTGCTGTATTTCAGTATGTGTATATATAGATATACACACATGGGGCAGAAGAAAAGCATGGGAGCCTGTAGAAGTGGGGTGGGGGGCTTGGGCATAGGTAAAACAGGGGAACCTGGGGCAGAGGAAGAGCAGGAAGACCATGGGACAAAGAAGAGGCAGAAAGAGCCTGGGGCAGAGAAAAGGGGGAAATGCAGAAGAGAAAAACATATACATTTAAAATAACAGCAACTATAATAATTAAGAGGGATACAATTTATGGAAATGGGCTGCCAATGTGTATTCAAGTGAAAAAAGGATGGAGACTACTGTTTTAGAGGATGCCTGGTTATAAAGCTATTTGGAAAAAAAAAATCTCACTTGTCTTACCCACCGTCTAGAGCAGGGGTAGGCAACCTATGGCAGGTATGCCATGCATGGCACTCGAGGAGTCTTTGTACGGCACTCAAGGCTGCCCGCCAAACACACTCTGGCCTATCAGGAGTCCTAGTGAAACTTCAGATATCTGCTAATACAAAAAGGTGGTGAAGGACAATCCTCAATTTATGCATTAAAGCACACAGAGGAAGTGATCTCAGATCACTTCATTCCAACACTTGTGAACGGGAATCCACACTGGAGTAGATTGGCCGGCAGCTGCTATTGTTGCTCCTGTCCTTGACTTGTACCTGGCCAGCCTGATCCACTGGAACTCAGGGAAGCCACCCACACTGCTAGATGTACACAGAAATGCATAATAACCCTCCTCTCATACAAACAATACGAACAGCCCACACACAAACACAACACACAATCCACACAAACTCAACACCACTAACAATCCACATATATGCACACAACCCCACATGCAGCCTCATATGCAATACCCCGAACAGCCCCACACATACACACACCACCAAACACACACACATAATTCCACAAGCAGCACCCATATACAGCCCACATTCATAGGTATCATACACGATACCACAAACTACTCATGAACATATACAAAATAATAGCTCATATATACATAAATAGAACGATACAAAGCAACTGCAGTATAACTAAGACAAGCAGACTACGGCAACATACAAACCACAATTTAAGAAAATAAGACCAGCTCGCTACGGGACACCACAATCCTAGTTCGGCACAGTTGCCTACCCCTGATCAAGAGTGTCATCTGTATTATATTGCTATATCTTTAAAACCGGTATACTTTATATCTGTAACATTTGCTTATGAAATTGTGGAAGTATCGTATATCCCACAATGGCCACAATTTTGAAATAATTCATTTATTCTATAAAAAAAAATATCAATGTATAAAAAATATCAAACTATTCAAATATTTATATTTTATTTTAAAAGTTTATCTGAAAATATTAAATACTTTGAAAACTGAAGGCTTTAAAATGATGACATTGTAAAAGGCTTTAAATTGATGACATTCTACCATTGTTCTCATGCAAAATATTTTAGTTGTTGCTTTTATGCAGAACAATAACGCACTTGCAAATATAAATGACTACACAACCTTACAGAGTACAATTTATAGATGGGCAATAATTGTATAAGGACACCAAGTGATGACAAAACTACCAAAACCAGTCTACTTACTTGGAGTATGAAGACAACAATGTTTTAATTCAAAGCATGTAGGCCTGTTTTTATGTTGCTTCTCCATATAATTTATCTTGAATTTAAAGTATAAGCCACAATACAGTTTCCTTTTTACATCTAAAAAGTATAACCAAAATTCATAATTTACCTAGAGATATTCCTATATCAGTAAGCACATTTGTGTCTTCAACTTTAGTTGGACATAAAACTCTAAAGCATTTTCAGCTCATCCATGAGAATGTGGCTATATAAATCATTGTTATACATTATATATTATAGAAATGTGCTAAGGTTACTGTACAGTCAAAGCAAAAAATAGTCTTCATACATATCACACAAAACAAATAGAAATCCATAGAGACAATATCTCATTCAGGAATACAATATTGCAACAGCCAATATTTGAAACAAATTCAAGGTATATAACTACAAAGCAGTCATACATCACCTCTGCAAGCAACAAAAATAAAAGAATCTCTGTATAATAATAGCAACGCTACCTAGCAAAATAGGGATTATTCCCAGCATGAATAAATGCTTTTAGCAATATTTTTCTCAGCAAAATGTCCGTTTATATCAACTGTGTAGCTTTTCAAACATTTTTGCCATGAGGATTAGCTTTCCCATCAAAGAATGGAAGAATATACTTTTCAATGCTGTGATATATTTTAGAAAGGATACTTTTATATATATTTGAGTTTTTCAGCCCACTGTCACTACTTGCTAGCATTTCACATCACTATATATATATATATACATAGAGAGAGAGAGAGATTATTGTTTGAAAAATAGTCTTCATGTATTCTAAGGGTATCATCATGATGCCCTTCTTGTACACATTTTAATAAATAACCTTTAACACTATATTTGTATGTTGTATCTTAAATTAAATAATTACTCTATTATTTCCAGTTTAGTGACTACTTCTTCATTTATAGAATCCTGTACATTCTTCTTGAATTCCATTCCATCTGCATGCAATTTGTGATGATCTATTATGTAGTTTTGTTATAATCCTTCACTTACTCTATTTTCAAGAAATATATTTATATCCCTTGTTAAAATTTATCAATAACATCCAGTTAACAAGAGGTTCATATTTTATAGTGCTTAATAAAAAAAATCATATGCATTTAAGAAACATGAAGCTTTTCATCAGCTAAATGCTATCAAGTGCATAATAATTACACATCAGAATGCCAGTTAACTTGTCTTTTGTATGTAACTTGAAATAGCCACAATGGAGAGGGTCAAAAACTTGTATTATAAATGTAATTATTCTTAACATCTAACTTATTAACCAGGGAGATGTATGATTTGGTTATGACCATACATTATTAATGCATTATTATGCATTATTTCCAAAAGTACCTACATGTCTCAGATTAAAATGTGCTATACACTATAAATAATGTGTATATATGCGGTATATATATATATATATATACAGTTGCAAGAAAAAGTATGTGAACCCTTTGGAATGATATGGATTTCTGCACAAATTGGTCATAAAATGTGATCTGATCATCATCTAAGTCACAACAATAGACAATCACAGTCTGCTTAAACTAATAACACACAAAGAATGAAATGTTGCCATTTTTATTTATACACCATGTAAATCACAGTGCAGGTGGAAAAAGTATGTGAACCCCTAGACTATTGACATCTCCAAGAGCTAATTGGAGTGAGATGTCTCAACTGGAGTCCAATCAATGAGATGAGATTGGAGGTTTTGGTTACAGCTGCCCTGCCCTATAAAAAAAAAAACCACACACACCAGTTCTGGGTTTGCTTTTCACAAGAAGCATTGGCTGATGTGAATGATGCCTCGCACAAAAGAGCTCTCAGAAGACCTACGATTAAGAATTGTTGACTTGCATAAAGCTGGAAAGGGTTATAAAATTATCTCCAAAAGCCTTGCTGTTCATCAGTCCACGGTAAGACAAATTGTGTATAAATGGAGAAAGTTCAGCACAGCTGCTACTCTCCCTAGGAGTGGCCGGCCTGTAAAGATGACTGCATGAGCACAGCACAGACTGCTCAATGAGGTGAAGAAGAATCCTAGAGTGTCAGCTAAAGACTTACAAAAGTCACTGGCAAATGCTAACATCCCTGTTAGCGAATGTACAATACGTAAAACACTAAACAAGAATGGATTTCATGGGAGGATACCACAGAGGAAGCCACTGCTGGCCAAACAAAACATTGCTGCACATTTACAGTTTGCACAAGAGCACTTGGATGTTCCACAGCAGTACTGGCAAAATATTCGGTGGACAGATGAAACCAAAGTTGAGTTGTTTGGAAGAAACACACAACACTATGTGTGGCGAAAAAAAGGCACAGCACACCAACATCAAACCTCATCCCAACTGTGAAGTATGGTGGTGGGGGCATCATGGTTTGGGGCTGCTTTGCTGCGTCAGGGTCTGGACGGATTGCTATCATCGAAGGAAAAATGAATTCCTAAGTTTATCAAGCCATTTTGCAGGAGAACTTAAAGGACCACTCTAGGCACCCAGACCACTTCAGCTTAATGAAGTGGTCTGGGTGCCAGGTCCTTCTAGGGTTAACCCATTTTTTCATAATTATAGCAGTTTCAGAGAAACTGCTATAATTATGAATGGGTTAAGCCTTCCCCCTAATCCTCTAGTGGCTGTCTCATTGACAGCTACTAGAGGCGCTTGCGTGCTTCTCACTGTGATTTTCACAGTGAGAGCACGCAAGCGTCCATAGGAAAGCATTGTAAATGCTTTCCTATGCGACGGGCTGAATGCGCGCGCAGCTCTTGCCGCGCGTGCGCATTCAGCCCAGGAGGAGGAACGGAGGAGGAGAGGAGGCAGAGAGCTCCCCGCCCAGCGCTGGAAAAGGTAAGTTTTAACCCCTTTCCCCTTTCCAGAGCCAGGCGGGAGTGGGACCCTGAGGGTGGGGGCACCCTCAGGGCACTATAGTGCCAGGAAAACGAGTATGTTTTCCTGGCACTATAGTGGTCCTTTAAGGCCATCTGTCTACAAGCTGAAGCTCAACAGAAGATGGGTGTTGCAACAGGACAATGACCAAAAGCATAGAAGTAAATCAACAACAGAATGGTTTAAACAGAAGAAAATACGCCTTCTGAAGTGGCCCAGTCAGAGTCCTGACCTCAAACCGATTGAGATGTTGTGGCATGACCTCAAGAAAACGATTCACACCAGACATCCCAAGAATATTGCTAAACTGAAACAGTTCTGTAAAGAGGAATGGTCAAGAATTACTCCTGACTGTTGTGCACGTCTGATCTGCAACTACAGGAAACATTTGAACTGGTTCATGGATTGCGGGGTAAAATTTGCCAGGAAAGGTTAAAGGATCTTAACATGTATAGCTTGGAAGAAAGACGAGACAGGGGGGATATGATAGAAACATTTAAATATATAAAGGGAATCAACACAGTAAAGGAGGAGACTATATTTAAAAGAAGAAAAACTACCACAACAAGAGGACATAGTCTTAAATTAGAGGGACAAGGTTTAAAAATAATATCAGGAAGTATTACTTTACTGAGAGGGTAGTGGATGCATGGAATAGCCTCCCAGCTGAAGTGGTAGAGGTTAACACAGTGAGGGAGTTTAAGCATGCGTGGGATAGGCATAAGGCTATCCTAACTATAAGATAAGGCTAGGGACTAATGAAAGTATTTAGAAAATTGGGCAGACTAGATGGGCCGAATGGTTCTTATCTGCCGTCACATTCTATGTTTCTATGTTTCTATGTTTCTATTTGGTTGAAGTTATTGCTGCCAAAGGAGGTTCAACCAATTATTAAATCCAAGGGTTCACATACTTTTTCTACCTGCACTGTGAATGTTTACATGGTGTGTTCAATAAAAACATGGCAACATTTCATTCTTTGTGTATTATTAGTTTAAGCAGACTGTGATTGTTTATTGTTGTGACTTAGATGATGATCAGATCACATTTTATGACCAATTTGTGCAGAAATCCATATCATTCCAAAGGGTTCACATACTTTTTCTTGCAACTGTATATATATGTATATATATGTATATGTATTAAGGCTGTTTGGCCTGTAATTGTGAGAGGGGCTTAAGTTAATTCACTTACATATATAAGGTACCCTTACCTGACTCCATACCGCTCGAGGTCAGCTTCTGAATGAACTTCCGGTTCATCCAGTCGCCATTTTGGAATACTTTCGTTTTCTCACGAGGTCTTCTACGCTGAGCTGTGTCCAGGAATCCTGCCACAGTCTTTTCCATCCGATCAGTTTCTTGCTTCTTTCATCGCCGCAGATCACATCCTAGTGACTTGCAAACCGTAAGTTGACCTATCCGTTACGCCAGGCAACAGTCCCATGGCATCAGTCATGGGTTCAGGTCCTCACTTACGGTTAAGTTCGGTTATTTCATGCAACATTACATGTACAATCTATTGGTTCGTTTTTAAACCATTCGTTTAAACGTTCATTTCGTGCAAATCACTTATGTATTTCCCCGTTCGGGCTTCACGCATGTATTCATATGTATTTTCCTACTCCCGAACGGATATCAGGCGGTATTAGGCATAGTAACAGTTAAACAAAACGGTTAAATGCACGATCGGGATACACTAAAACCAATTCTTTCCCTACAATCCATCTTCACATGCTTCTGTACGGCTACACATTGTACATTTGCACACACATACTTATCCAGGTTTGTGCGGTTAAACACACAAACAGGATGCATTAAAACCGATTTTCCCTGCTACTTCTGTACGGTCACACAGTGTACATTTCCACATATACTAGTTATCAAGGTTCGTGCGGTTAAATGCATGAATGTGCAGCTTAAGTTATAAGCTTATTTGGCCTTGTGTATTACCTTCTATGGACAGCGGGTTCTTTATTACCTAAATTAATCACATACCAATCCAAAGCTCAGAGAACTTCATTACAACTGTTCAATGTATTATCTAATAAAAACCATATTGTTGTTAGCATGATACATCATGTGACAACTTTCTCAGCTAAAACACTCAGTACGGTGTAAAATGGCATGGTTATTAATGTTATTTATAAAATATTTATTCACACATGGTTATTCATATATAACAAACGGTGGCTCTACTAACATTGCCACCTACCGGTCGACAAATTCATAGCTATTCTGAGATATTTCAAACATTATCTTCACTGACCTCTACAGGTCTACAATCAAACTACGACTTTCAAATTAAATAAAGATACGTACACATATTCTCATACAAGTAACCATAACATGGCACATATGTACCCTGTATACCAGACATACACAAGTACATTCCACACAATGACTTACCTACACACATCTCCATAAGTACACATACAAGGGTATAGCATACTTCTACATACAGGTAACAAAGTGTTAATTAAGGACTCATGTTATACGGTAGTACGTCCACCGTGCTACAAACATTTTGCCTAAGCAAACTCAGTACGGGCCCAATTGCATGTTTAATGTATAAATATTACACTACACCAAGACCAACGGGGGCCTACCAACACTGACAACTATAGGCCTGCAAGTACATTAATAATTTACAGAGATTTTACAAACATCATCTCCACTGACCTCTACAGGTCAACAGCCAAACATAATCAAGGAAACTTGGTTTTGTGCCAGATTTTGTTTATTTCATACTGTCTCCATCTATTTAGTTTACAGGTACTACTGAGACCTATATGGATTCTCAGGTTTCAAAACCATACTTTCAGGTACATACACCTGCTTACACGGTATATACATACCGTATCTCCCCCGGAATAGAAATAGCGTACTGGCAATTAGGTTGATAGGGGCCAATAGGTATTACCCCTCTCTCTCTGCACTATGCTTCGGATTAGTGGTCCTGCGAGGCCAACACCCTGCCTCACACTCGGAGGCATACACCCCTCTGGCCACTCGTGAGCTAGCCGCCTCACATCGTATCATAGAGAGGGCATCACCTGTCACTCCCTTTCCTATTCTCCAACATCCTGCCACTACGTTTGGTAAAAAACCCTTGCGCCAACGCATAGATAGAGCCTCTCAAGCCACTTGGCAACTAGCAGGGCCTCACCAGCCACCAAAAACACCAAGCCTAATTGTTTCGTCTCACGGCTTAGCTAGCAAGCCAGTGCAAAACCCCTGGGTACAAATAATAATTGCAATCTTTATTGTTAATTTTCAAGAAGGTGGCGAAGAATTATCTCTTCCTAGCACCTAGACTAGAATCGATACACTTTCACGCAGAGGCCCAGCAACACCAATTCAGGTGACACCCAGGCCATGCTAACCTCATTCACAATCTCATGAGAAAATTAACGACAGACTGGCAATCTCAAGTCGGTCACCACAGCCCTCACAAGGACGGGCCTCCCGCTACTGTACAACCAGCACCAACCAAAACTCGGTTACCTGGTACAATCAATTCTCCTGACACTCAGGACGTTAACCCTGCACATATGATCCCAGCACACAGTAACAGATATCCTGGAAGGTAAAAGATGTCAACTTAACATCTCTACCAATGACCATTCTAGGCCATGCTAACCTCACTCATGAACTCCATGAGTAAAAAATTAATGACAGACTGGCAAATCTCGAGTCACTCACCACAGCACTCACAAAGGCTGGGCCTCCCGCTACCATACAACCAGCACCAACCGATACTCAGTTACCTGGTACATCAATTCTTATGACACTCAGGACATTAACCCTGCACATATGATCCCAGCACAATGGGAACCAAAGCATATATATGTATGATGATGTATCTCCGGGGGTCTGATCCAGGGATTCCAGGTAAACGGAATCTGACCATCCCTGAGTTGTTTTGACATTTGGCATATATAAAGATGTTATTTGTGCATTTACCCTAACTCTTTCAGACCCACAATAAACTTTTCTCCCAACCAAAGGTACCATCACCTCTGGTACTACGGAGCGAACTACCAGAGACAAATTGGGTTGTCCCATTTTATTTTTGGCAAATCCCAGGTTTCAACAATTCTATATTGGTATGTATAGCTGCAGTGCATATAGACTGTTGCATACATGTTCAAATGGTTCAGGGCACATTTTTAACACTACTGACTCATCACCCTTCCAGACTTTTAGTAGATTTACTAAGCTCTGGATTTCAGAGGATTCCCATACAGGTATCATACGTATACCTTCAGGGAATCTAGAATGGCCTAACTTGCAGTCAGCACAACAGAACCCAACGCCTGTAAACACACTCATAGCCTAGACATTGCAGAGGGGTTTCTACTTGGGCTCCCCCAATCTCCACCATATACAGCATGGCGCACAAACCAGTGGGATTGTCACAAGGAAATCTTCCCTTAAACACAGACTAACCATAGACTTAAACACACCACACACCTCTGCTACCCCAAGTCTCAACTCCCTCATTTCCCTCCGAGGTGTTTTCCCTGCAATGCCACCATAGATCATGCCATTACAGCCATAACCAAGCAGGTGTCGGAGCCTGGTTAAGTAAGACGGACCTCACTAATGCGTTCAAACCTCTACCAATTCACCACACTCTGGCACTTACATGACATCAAGTGAGCAGACAACTACTATTTCTTCTCCCGCTTAACCTTTGGGTCCTAGGTAGCCCCAAAATCTTTGACATTTTACTGGCTGTTACTAAACATCTCCAGATGCCCCACAGTCATACATTATCTAGATTACTTCTGCTGGTCGAAGGAAACACCTTTACCCCAGAAGCCTGAAATAAGCCATTAGTCTGTTCGACCACTTGGGTGTCCCAGTATCCCCTAAGAAACCAAAGGCCCAGACTCCAGCATTACATTCCTGGGCTACAACTCTACTTAGCATCCATGCAAGCAAGCTTACCACAAGGGAAAATAACAAACATTCTCAACAGTATCAATCACTACATCGTGCTGGGTACTTGCAACCGCAAGGAACTACAATCTCTTCTAGGTTCCTTATACTTTACCCTGCGCATCAAACCACAAGGTCGGCCTTTCATATCCAGACTTCTTTGCCTTTTCCACACTTCCGACACAACAACCATAGACTGTCCCTAGATATTCAAGCCACAGCAGACCTGCACATGTGGAAGAAATTCTTAACCACATGGAATGGTAAAAGCTTGTTCCTCCCAGGATTGTCTGACACGTCACATACCATATGGTCAGACTTGGCGTCTACCACGGGTTTCGCAACAATCTTTGGGAACGAATGGTTTTGGGGTAGGCTGCCTGAAGAAGTCCAGGTTTTGGAAGGTTCACTACCTCAGCTATTTTAAGATCTACCCTATTGTAGCAGCTGCTATGGCATGGGGGCATTTATGGTCAGGGTCGTCAGTTCGTAGATACTTAGACAACATCACATGCTAAACCTCTGGCCTAACACACATAGCTTCATGTCATGATATCAGATAAAGTAGATACTCATATTCAGTAATCCGTTCCTCCACGTCCCCGGCAGAGATTACCTATAGACAACACACTTTCCAATCACTATCTGACCTATTAGACTGCAAACCTTTCCAGTCAACCACCAATGCAGTCATCAAAGCAGCTATGTACAAAGCCTTCTACGGTTTCCTCAGACCAAGGAAATTTACGACTATCACCACCACTCAGACAGACAGATGTCTTCTAAGTACACACCTATGCAAACATATGGACCATTACATACGGGCACTACCCCAGTCCAAAACAAGCCAACACACACCTCCAGTGGAAATCACTTGTTATCCTACCCACAACAAATGGTGTCCAGTGGCGGCCCTAGATTCCTACCTTCTACATACTACACCACTCCCATCACAACATTTATTCACACTAATAGGCTCTGTACTCACTACCACTACTTTTATGAAATTCATCAGATCCCTGTTAACCATGCTAGGTTTTAACCCTTGTACCTACTCAGGTCACTCCTTTCGTATACGGGCAGCCTCCACAGCCTCCAGCGCTAACATATCAGTGCATATCACAAAATCACTGGGGCAATGGAAATCACCCGCTTACACAACTTACATACCCAAACCAACACAAGAATTAAGAAATGCATTTAAAGAAATGTCTGGTTAATTTGCATATAATTGTTGACTGTATTAAATCTTTGGCTATTCACTTTTTGCCCTCTTTATTTACAGGCCTACTGTATCGTCAGTCTCAGCACACCACAACCGACTTGTTCTCTCATACTATCCTACGCTTATACTAACACCTTACTCCATATACGGCTATTTGCCCCTTACACAAGTATTAAGGCATTTGGCCTGTAATTGTGGGAGGGGCTTAAGTTAATTCACTTACCTATATAAGGGACACCCCTTACCTGACTCCATACCGCTCGAGGTCAGCTTCTGAATGACCCTCCCACCCACTCATTCTCAACACTTTTATTTTCTTTCTATTTCTTTACGATTCTTACTCCTCGGTGGGCCCTCTTTATTTACAGGCCTACTGTATCGTCGGGCTCGGCACACCACAACCGACTTGTTCTCTTATACTATCCTACGCTTATACTAACACCTTGCTCCATATACAGCTATTTGCCCCTTACACAAATATATGTATATATATATATTGTATTTGTTTATTTTTTCCTTAACATAATTAACTTTTTTATCTAATATATAAAACTGACCGTTTATGGGTTTATTTAGTAAAGACTAAATTGTGTCCTTGATGGACAAAATCTGATAAAAATTACTGAATTTCGACTGCAATGAAAAATCTCATATTTACTAAGGCCATATATGGTTGGAATTTGGTCAGTCCGAGCGAATCTGCAGCAATTGCCGGATGTATTCAGTGCCCATATTAAAATCATTGCTTTTGCATCAAAATCCTATATAAAATATAGGACTTGCAATGTTCACAACACATAGGTTGATAGGATGTACATTCACAAAGAATTGCGCACTTACTTTGTTGCAAGTACATTATAATGTTAAGCACCATAAAAATTTAGCAAATACTTACAAAATCCTTGTCAATGTAATGTATAATTATGTGGTGGCTGGCTAGCACATGCAAACCAGCCTCCACATTACAGAAAAGTAAAGGGACACTTCAGCTCATTTAAATTGACTGGGTGCAATGTCCCTGTCCCCCTTAGTACTGCAATGTAAATCAGTTCTAGAGAAATCAATCAGACAGCCACTAGAGGCACTTCCTGCTTGCTATGCTAATTTTTTTCACCTGATGCTGCACATTCTCATATTCTTCAGTGAAATCCCCATTGCTTTCTACTAATGGTTTAACCCCTTAAGGACCATGGACATATCAGGTATGTCCAACAAAAAACGGTCCTTAAGGACCGAGGACGTACCTGATACGTCCTAGGGGAATTAGATTGCTGGAAGCGATCATGATCACTTCCAGCAGCTCCAATGGTATTGCAGCGATGCCTCGATGTTGAGGCATCGCTGCAATACCCCCTCACTTCCGATGCTCTGCCTGTACTGAGTGCCTCATGGGGTTAAAGTAAAAAAAAAAAATTACATTAACCCCTACCCTCCCTCCCTCCCCATGTATTTACCATTTACCATGTATTTACCTATCGCCGCTGTTTCCCCGCTGGCGATCGGTCTTCTTCCTAGGGGTGACTGACTGGGCTGAGCCCAGACGGTCCACCATCTCCAATTTAGGACCTCCAGCAACCATGTGACCACTTTAGAAGAGCGGTCACATGGCCCCCATAGGTGTCCACAGTGCTGCCAGCAGGGGGACTGGCTGAACTGACAGGCAGTCCCCCTGCTGGTGAAAAAGTTAAGAGAAAGTTACAAAAAAAAGTTACAAAAAATAACAATTTAGTTAATAAATAAAATATATATATATATCTATGTATAGATGATATATATATATATATATATATATATATATATATATATATGATATCTATATATAATATGTATGTATATATATCTTATATATAACATCATACTAAGTGTATTTTTTTATTAATATATACATATATTAATATAAAAATACACTTAGAGTAAAATTACACATATGTGTATATATTTATATGTTTTAAGGCCATTTGGCCTGTATTTGTGGGAGGGGCTTAAATTAATTCACTCCCCTATATAAGGGACACCCCTTACCTAACTCATATCGCTTGAGGTCAGCATCAGAATGATTTCCACTTCCGGGTCATCCAGACGCCATTTTACCTGATTACTCCATGAGGTTTTCTAAGCTGAGCTGTGTCAGGAATTCAGCCACAGGCTTTTCCGGCCTACCACCTTCTTTCTTCAATCTATTGCTGTGGATGGTGTCCAAGTGACTCACAAACCGTAAGTCGACCTACCCGTTACGCCAGGCATCAGTCCCACGGCACCATGCACGGGTCAGGTCCTCACTTTACGGCTGCATTTGGTCTAAATCTGTCCTAAAACCATTGCATGTTCATGCATATCATTCGTTTAAACTCACTTGTTTATATCTGTCACTGGCTCATTTCGAGCATTAGCATACTCCCAAACGGGAACACATTCTGTTTCAATTGCCTAAACATACTAGGCAATTCTGTGCGTGCATTTCGAATCTCACTGCTCGTTTCGTTTTGTTTCCCTGACATACCAGGCTCACGGTTCGTGCAATTTTCTACCAAACGGGTACTAGTTCATGCATTTACTATTGTACTACACACACGTTTCATGTGTTTACAACCCATGAACAGAACTTTGGTTTGTTACAATGACTGTTATTAAGCTATTATGTTCACTTATTGTATATTGTCAAACGGGCACTGTTTGTTTCACAACTATAATGCTGGGGCATAGCTCACAAACAATGTTTCACATAAACCACACTGACCCCTACAGGTCACTCTCAAAATCTCACGTTAACCTTGCATTTGGATTAACCCCTTAAGGACCAAACTCTGGAATAAATGATGTCACACATGTCATGTATCCTTCAGGGGTTAAAGGGTATTTTACCATACAATCAGCATTTCTGACCCCTACTGGTCAACAGCAAAACTGTCTTCACATGTCATATACAATTACCAGCCAATATAAATTACACATAAGATTGTTTTAAACATAACCATAAACCATGAATTAAACTCCAACACGGGCTCAACTTCAGGTTTAATTCACAATAATTTACATTTCACATTAAGACTAACAGTGGTTCTATCAACACTGCCACCTACAGGTCTGTCAAGTACATTGACAATTTTCATGGGGTTTTACAAACACCAAAACACTGACCCCTATAGGTCAACAGACAAACAACATTTCACATACCAATCAGTATCAACTACACTGCTACCTATAGGGCACTCAGCAGATCTCCAGTGCACTTGCATTTTGCAACTCCATGTTCACTTGCCATTCAATAAGGCATACAACAATTCACATAGCAAGCAGTATATCAATATCTGTTATAAATACACATATTATTACACAGTAGCACACGCATCTGTATATACGTAACTGGTAATATGGTTCACATACATACGGCACTTAATGGGTTAAGATTGATACATATTTAACCAGTATGGATATGATGTTTAATATTTACATATCACGGCACTTTACTTTCACATATACTGTATGTTTTAAGATAAGCTTGGTCTATGCCATATTTCCTTATGCCATACGATTTTATCCATTCAGGTTACAGTTACTACTAAAAAACCTATACGGATTGTCAGGTTCAATACCATACTACCAGGTACGTACACCTGCTCACGTAGTTATCCATCTCTTACCTTCCCTGGAATAGTAATAGTGTACCGGCAATTAGGGTTCTAGGGCCCAATAGGTATTACCCCCTTTTTTCTCTGCATTATGCTTCAGTTAGTGGTCCCGCGAGGCCAACACCCCGCCTCACACTCGGAGGCATACACCCCTCGGGCCACTCGTGAGCTAGCCGCCTCGCATTGTATCATAGAGAGGGCCTCACCTGTCACTCCCCTTCCTATTTTTCTGGTTACTGTCACCGAGAGGCCAACATCCTGCCACAACTTTCGGTGGCCACACAAAATCCCCTCGCGCCAAGCATAGATAGAGCCTCTCAAGCCACTTGGCAACTAGCAGGGCCTCACCAGTCACCAAAAAAAAAAAAACACCAAGCCTAATCGTTTCGCCTTACGGCTTAGCTAGCAAGCCGGTACAAGACCCCTGGGTACAAATATATAATTGCAATCTTTATTGTTATTTAAGTATTTCTCAAAAAGATGGTAAAGAATCACCTCTTCCTAGCACCACGGCTAGAAGTGATACACCTTCATCTCTTACCTTCCCTGGAATAGTAGTAATGTACTGGCAATTAGGGTTCTATGGCCCAATAGGTATTACCCCCTGTTTCTCTGCTTTACGCTTTGGTTAGTGGTCCCGCGAGGCCAACACCCCGCCTCACACTCGGAGGCATACACCCCTCGGGCCACTCGTGAGCTAGCCGCCTCGCATTGTATCATAGAGAGGGCCTCACCTGTCACTCCCCCTCCTATTTTCTGGTTACTGTCACCGAGAGGCCAACATCCTGCCACAACGTTCGGTGGCCACAAAAAAATCCCCTCGCGCCAAGCATAGATAGAGCCTCTCAAGCCACTTGGCAACTAGCAGGGCCTCACCAGTCACCAAAAAACACCAAGCCTAATCGTTTCGCCTTACGGCTTAGCTAGCAAGCCAGTACAAGACCCTGGGTACAAATAATAATTGCAATCTTTATTGTTATTTAAGTATTTCTCAAAAAGATGGTGAAGAATCACCTCTTCCTGGCACCCCGGCTAGAAGTGATACACCTTCAAGCAGAGGAGATGTGGCTCCGACCTAAGGAGGCGACAAATCCCCTACCCTGCCACAGCAAGGAAAGCAGAGTTATTCAAACTCCTCCATACATCAACGGACAACACGGAGGCAGGGGAAGGCCCAGCAACACCAACTCAGGTGACACCCAGGCCATGCTAGCCTCACTCATAAACTCATGAGCCAAAAAATTTACGACAGACTGGCAATTTCGAGTCAGTCACAGCCCTCACAAGGCTGGGCCTCACGCTACTGTACAACCAGCACCAACCGAAACTCGGTTACTTGGTACAAGACGTTAACCCTGCACATATGATCCCGGCACATTGGGGAAACAAGGCATATATATGTATGATGATGTATCTATGATGGTCAGACCCAGGGATTCTAGGTAAATCGGGAACTGACCATCCCTTGGTTGTGTTGGCATTTGGAATATGTAGAGATGCTTATTTGTGCAGGTACCCATACAGAAGGGATTTTCTCCCAAACAAACGGGTGAGCACTCTCAGGCTCCAGGTACCAGCACCTCTGAACTACCAGAGACAATTGGTATTAGTAGTTGCATTGCATATAGACTGTTGCATATATGTTCAAATCATTCAGGGCACATGACAAACCATGTGTCCCAATACAACTTACAAATAACGTACTCACCATCTGTACACACCAATGCATTTTCAACACTACTGACTCATCACCCTTCCAGACTTGTAGTGGAGTTACTAAGGCTTTGGAGCTTCAAAGGGCTCCCATACAGGTATCATAAATAAACTCTCAAGGAATATAGCATGCCCTCACTTACAGTCAGCACAACAGAACCGTCGGCTGTAAACACACTCATAGCCAAGATTTGCAGAGGGGTTTTTACTTGGGTTTTCCAATCTCCACCATTTACAGCATGGCACCAAACACAAACACATTGGTATTGTCACAAGGGAATCTTCCCTTAAACAAGACTAACCATAGACTTATTGGCACCACACACCTTCGCTACCCCAAGTCTCAACTCCCTCATACCCTCCGAGGAGTTTCCTTACTATACACACCATTGATCTTCCTTTACAGCTATCACTCAAGCAGGGGTTGAAGCTTCGTTAAGTAAGACCAATATCATCAACACAGTAAACGGCTACCATCTACCCTACAAACTGGCACTTACATGGCATAAAATGGGCAATCCTTTCCCCGCTAAAAGCAGCTGCTGTGGCATGGGGTAAATCATGGTCAGGGTCATCAATCCGTTGTTACTCAGACAACTAAGCACATGTCATATCATCAACAAATGCCACTCATCATCCATACGATCATGGTATTGCTGGGGAACTCACTTGGTTGGCCACTTACCACATTTCTTTTACTTTCATGTACCAGGCGGTGGTATACATCCTTGCCGACAATTGTCTCATTTATATTCCAGACACGTTCAAACATACGCTTCCTACAGCCACCCATACAGTCACAGCCACTCTTTCGTTCCAGAGACAAAATCATGGATTAGACATACTCATGCAGCATAGCATGCACTATCCCACCTAGCACTTTCATCCCATACTTGTAGAACGCATAACACAGCTATTCACCTGGCTTTAAAGAATCTCATTGGAACACGACATAGCTCAACCTGTGTCATAACATTTCTCCTAGGTTTTGCTTCATTTTTTGCCACCTTAAACTAAAACCATCTCACACACCATTAATTATATATTTTACAGGCATTCAACAACACAGGATAACCTATGGCCAAAACTACCATAACTTCATGCTATCATACCAGACAAGAATATACTCAGAGGTTTTCAGGAATCCATCCCCCCACGTTCCTCTCAGATATTACCAATAGCCATCCAATTTTTCCATCCTTATCGGACCTATTAGAGCTACAACCTTTCAATTATACTACCAAGTTGGCCATTACCAGCCATGCACACTGCCTTTTATGCCTTTCTCAGGCCAGAGAATCCACTACCATAACCACCACTCAGACAGATCATTGTCTTCAACGATCCCACGTATGTAAACACATATATCATTACCTATTGGCCCTACCACATTCCGAAACGAGTCAACATGCACCAACAGTAGAGATAACATACTATTCTACCCACAACAAATGGTGTCCAGTTGCGGTCCTAGATTCCTACCTTCAAAAATCCTTCAAGGAATTAAATACCGTAATGCATTTAAGGAAATGTCTGGTTAATTTGTATATATTGTTGACTGTATTAAATCTTTGATTATTCTTTTTGCCCTCTTTATTTACAGGCCTACCGTATCGTCGGTCTCGGCACACCACAACCGACTTGCTCCCTTTATACTATCCTACGCTTATGCTGGAACCTTACTCCATATACGGCTATTTGCCCCGAACACAATATATATATATATATATATATATATATATATATATATATATATATATATATATATATATAATTTTATTCTAACTGTATTTTGATATTAATATATTCTCCCTGACCACCTATATAGTGAAATATATGTATATGTATGTATGTAAATACCCTTAACATAAGTCTGACAAAAATATATATATATATATATATATATATATATATATATATATATATATATATATATATATATATATATATATATATATATATATATATATATATATATATATATATATATATATATATATATATATATATATATATATGTGTGTGTATATATATTATAAAAAATAATAATTAAAAATAAATAAGTAAAAATAATTTAAAAAAAATTATATATATATAATATTTATTCTAACTGTATTTTTGATATATATATATATATATAAATATATATATATATATATATATATATATATATATATATATATATATATATATATATATATATATATATATATATAATTTTATTCTAACTGTATTTTGATATTAATATATTCTCCCTGACCACCTATATAGTGAAATTATATATTCTCCCTGACCACCTATATAGTGAAATTATATATGTATATGTATATGTGTATGTAAATACCCTTAACATAAGTCTGACAAAAAAATGTTAATACAGAGAACGACCACAGCAAATAGGAGTCCTGGAATTACCTGGACCGGATATCCAAGGCTATCAAGGCCGGGCAGTCCCCCGGCAGCAGCTCTGGCCACCCCGGCCCTCCAGGGCCATGTGATCACCATGATCACATCACCGCATTAGGAGTCTAGGAGCCGCCAGCAAGGAGACTGTCTGAGCTGTCAGCTAGTCCCCCAGGCTGCTAAATATATCTGCTAAATATATTATAAAATAATTAAAGCATTTTATAATATATTATACATATATAATGCATACATATGATTTCATTACAAGTGTACTTTAAAATCTATACACATATATCTGAAAATACATTTATATTGAATCATGGAATACCCTGGGTTGTTTACATTTGAAAATGGTATGCCATGATGGGGTTATTTCACATTCCTGGTAATATGGTCTCAAAAGGCAACACATACCCAGCAAACCAATCTGGCAAACTGAATTGGGCAAGCCCTATATTGACCATGTACTTTTTCAAAACACCATAAAACCTGTACATGGGGGGTATTGTTATACTCGTGAAACTAAGTTGAACACAAATATGAGTGTTTACAACAGTAAACTTATCACGACCAGTAAAAGTGCAATTTTTGTTTAACCCCCTTAAGGACACATGACATGTGTGACATGCCATGATTCTCTTTTATTCCAGAAGTTTGGTCCTTAAGAGGTTAAAAAAAAATGCAAAAAACAAATATGAATGCTAAATTTGGCAAGTGTTTGTGGCTAAGTGACTACTAAAAAAAGACTAGACATACCCCATTTTGAATACTGTGGGTTGTCTACTTTTACAAATGGTTTGCCATGATGGGGTTAATTTTCATTCCTGGGCTGCTATACGGTCTCAAAGGCAACATAAGCCCAGCAACATAATCTGGCAAATTTCAATGTGCAAACATGGAAAAGGGGAAAGCCCTACATTTGACCCCTGTAAGTTTGCAAAAACCCATAAAACGATACATTGGGGGCACTGTTGTACTCAAGAGATGCTGCTGAACACATATTGGGGTCTTCTTTGTCAGTGACACATAACAGGAACTAAGACTCCATGCCTAAAGTACAATGTGAGAGAAAAATAACACAAAAAAATGACTACCCGAAAGTTTGACAAACACTGGTGGTAGAAATAGTGCATGAAAAGTATTAAAATACCACCATTTGAAATACCCTAGGGTGTCTACTTTTCAAAAATATATGGTTTGGGGGTTTAAATGTCCTAAATAGAACATGGGTGCAAGATGACCATCAGTGAAAATTCCAAGTTGGAAAACTGGAATGCACACCCTCTAAATAAGGTCTTTTATCCCCCAGAGAACATGACAGACCTATACATGGTGGGTATCACTGTACTCAGGAGATGTTGCTGAACACATATTGAGGTGTTCTTTGGCAGTAATCCTTAAAGTTCTCGGTACATGTATTCTTAAATTGATATGTGTGACAAAACTATCACCAATTATTATTATTTTTTAAAATTTGGCGTAGATTGGTGGTAAAATGGTTGCATGAAAAGAGCATAAAAAGAGTCAAAATACCCCAAGTTCAATACCTTAGGTTTTCTCCTTTAAAAAATGTATACATGTGAAGGGTTATTCAGGGATTTCCGACAGATATCAGTGTTACAATGTAACTTGCGCTAATTTTAAAAAAGTGGTTTGGAAATAGCAAAGTGCTACTTGTACTTATTGCCCTGTAACTTTCCCCAAAAACCTGAGAACACGTTAACATTGGGTATTTCTAAACTCAGGACAAAATGTTGGAACTATTTAGCATGGGTGTTTTTTGGCGGTTGTAGATGCGTAACAGATTTTGGGGTTCAAATCTCATATTTCATATTGTTTTTTTATAGTAAGTTATATAATATGATGAAAATAATGGTATCTTTAGAAAGACCATTTAATGGAGAGAAAAACAGTATATAATATGTGTGGGTACAGTAAATAAGTAAGAGAAAAATTACAACTAAACACAAACACAGCAGAAATGTAAAAAGAGCCTTGGTCCTTAATGGTAAGAAAATTGAAAAACGGTCTGGTCACTAAGGGGGTAAAATTAGAAACTGGACTGCCCAGTCACTGGAAAGGCTACATCCTGTAGGAAAGGAGCCTGTAATATAATGGGTAGGGGGAGAAATAGTCCCACTACACATGGGCATTTTCTGGGGGACAATGAAATAAATAATGGTGAGGTGGGGGCTAGTATAATAAAAGTGGGTGAACAAAGTGTCCTCCTCTTGCCCATGGATAACCCCTCCCCTTGGCAGTGGGTGAGACCTAGTTATTATTATAATGAGGCCCCCTCACCCACCACCAATGTATGGGGACCAGGCATAGGACATTAGGTCTCTCCCTGAATATTACATTTAGGTTCTTCGTCTGCTGCACTATAGGATGGGCCTCCTCTTCTTGTATTAGATAGCCCTAGTATTCTGCCCCCACCCAATTATTATTTTTTTAATGCCCCCATCTGATGCCCACAGATAGGTGGTCAGGGAGAATATCATGCCCACTGTTATTTAACAAGTCACATCCTATGAGATGGGGCCTTTCTTGTAACTGGGCAGCAACAGTTTTAAACTATAAGTAGACATGCACCCACATCCCTTTTAAACCACGCTTATAGTAATAAAAGGGTCCTATTGAATCCCAATATTTATGTATTTTATTTTTTTACTGTGGTATATAATTAAACCTCACACTGCCGTCCAGACTAAATTCACTCACATTTGGATGTTGAATAGGTTGAACTATGTACCAGTTGTGCAGACCAAATTGCCCTGTATGTAGCTGGATAGTTTTGGACATAAGGGGATATCCCTATAAGTATTAATAAATATAAATAAATTGACAAGTTGTGAACTAAGCTTTGTTTATATTATATTATTTTACTTACATATGAAACATAACTTAATATGACTAGAATCTAAGTCAGAACCTGAAGGACTCTGTTTCATTTTCTAAGAAGAATTAGCTTTGTGTTATTATTGCTGAAGTTAAAAGAACTTTGTTATATGTTCCTAATTAAGGAGTTGCCTTATTTAATTTACTTTTGCCAAACGTTATTCAGATTGAAGCAGTTACCTGCAAGATTATATTTGCTCATGCATTATCATTTTAGAATCCTATTACAACAGAAGATTGCCAAAGCAAAATTGCTTTATTTCAATAAATATTTTTTTCTTAAAGTGACAGTATTGATATCTCTTCATTCACCTGCGGTTGAGTTCCAAATAATTTTTCCACAAGTATTACAGTATGTTTTGATTATTTGTATTTTTATTGAATTGTCACCATAAATTACATGTAAGGAGCATTTGGGCCAACCCCAAGAAAAAAATAAAGTTTTGTATGTTAGTACCATTTGGAACAGTGTCCCTTGTAGATTTTTAGGGATCCCAGCCACAGAGTTGTCATACCGTTTGGCTGGCTGAATGATCCCTCTAGCCCTGGGATAAATCAAGAGATCTAGGCCTGAGAGCCACAAGTGCCTTTGTAAAGGCAATAAAAATCACATTGAGGGCATACCTGCCTGGAAGAAGGACAGCAGTGGAATAAGCAGAGGGGACGATACCTGCCTGGAAGGAGATCTGCAGCCTGGTCGGGTGGAAAAGCTCCAGAAGGACCCCAGTCAAACGACTGAGACTGGGGCAGAAAAGCAGCAGTTTTCCCCAGTTCCAGCTAGGAAGCGATACTGGGCAGAGATACCCAGCCAGGGGGTACAGGGAGCTCTGCTACACATAGCTCACAGTAAACATCTGTACATCTCAACATATGTATACATGTACACTTATCGCATAGAGAAAGCAACTGACAAAAAGTACCATTAAATTGTCACATGCAATCATGCCTCTGTTCCTTCATTTTTAAGTATTTTCTATAAAGAAAGGAATAAATAAAAAGAAAAAAAATAAGAAAAAAACCTATGGTCTCCTGTTATAACCAAGTCTTTCATGAATGTAAAACATTCTTGGATCCTCAAGTTGCTTTGACTTACATTTTGCATTATGTTTTTATAATCCTTTTAAACTAAGGGTTCTTTCGGAAAATCTTAGTGAACTTAACTAATTGCATGCAGCTACCCATATTACACAATATACATGTCTCACACATCATTGTGTCATTCCTAATTTTTAATTTTCTAATATAGAGATGGACATTACTAGAATATTACTAAAACAGCAAGGGCATATAAACATTATAGTGAGTTCTGAGGCAGGCTGGGACCATAAAAAAAGTTCTTGTGTGTTTAATTAGACAGCTTTATAGCTGGAAAATATATATATTTTAATTAAACACATTAAAAATGCACATTATTGTTACTCCATGTAGTTATCTAGCTTATTATATTGATATGTTTGTATGTGTGTTCTGGAGTTCATTTGTGGGTGAAAAAGCTAATTCTTTTTAATCAATTATATACGACAAAGTAAAAATAATCAGTGTTTACTATGATCAATAATTAAGCACTAGCATGTGTAGCTTCCATACTACCAAATTTAATAAGATAAAATATTAAAATAGATGTATTGTCTAATGTAAACACTTGTGCATCAGCATCAGCAATTGTCTCAATGATGTTAACAGTGAACATGGAAAAACAGCAACACAATCTAGTGTAGAATTGTGTGTGAAATTGATTTGTTCTGGTTTGGTTTGCTCAATTTAGACAGCTGTCAAATGTTATCCCAGGTTACAAGTCACATATTGTAGGGAAGAGGTAAATAAATACCACTACTCTTAAAAACGAATTCCTCCGATTATACACATGTAATAAAGAGAGGAAAAAACATGTAGTGTTAGACTGTGGGTACACCATATACAGGAGGATAGTTGATAATCTGCTCACACATACGTGACATTTTTGGACTAATTCTCAGTATTTTGTGCTTTTTTTAAAAAGGGATAATATTTTTTTTTAAGTCCCCCTCAAGATGGGGTGTTTAGGCACTGTGCGCATAGGTTGCAGATCTGAGATACAGAGATGCTGTCAGCTTACCCATTGGTTAATCCTTTCTAAGGTCTAAACTTATTTTTTGTTCACTAGTGCCACTAGAGAACCTTTACCATTTGCATAAAAGACTGATAGTGCCCACAAGGTCAGTCCATATCCAAAATGCTAGCAAGCTCCTTCTGCACAAGAGACACAGCAAACTCTGATGATCTTTTTGGCATTTTGGGGGATTTGTCAGCAAGGTGCAGCTAATACCCCTTTAAGCACGGTCCACATCCAGATTACCTATTTAAGAAAAAACAAGATTAAAAATGCTTTCTTTGCAAGTGATGAGTTCTCACCTAAGGTAACTCACAAAAACGCTAAATAAGGCATGCTGGCCCTGGTATTCACAGTCTCTTCCAGGTTCCAAAGTTCCCAATCACATGAGAATCCCTTGTCCACTTCTTTGGGACATGTTGTATGAAGCATTATGCCCACATCTTGAGTGCTTTCTGTGATCGGAAACTCTGGAACCCATAAGAGACTGTGAATACCAGGGCCAGTCTGACTCTTTAGCTTTTTTGTGAGTTACCTTAGTGGAAAACTCACTACTTGCAAAGTAAGCATTTTTAAACTTGTTTTTTAATAATGTTTTTAGGCATTGCACAATTGGATTTCCTGGTTTCTCTTATTCTCCCCTTTAAAGTGTGTCAGGCACGTCCTCCAAGCTGAAACAGACCTAGCGCATCGGGAGGGGAAAGCAATGAGGGGGGCAGAGAGGAGTAAGCGCCAAACTCCCCAGCCCCAACCAGCAAAAGCTGGAAACAGGAGGGTGGCTAAAACTTTAATCTGTGTGTCTATATCGGTATCAATAGCAAAAAATGATTGGTGGCACACCAGAAACATGCATTCTGCAGGAATGGTGCTGTCGTAGTGACCAATATTCACACATATTGCAGATTAAGTTACGGCGCACACATAAAAATACACTTGTAAATCTTTCAGGCTACTTAAAATCGTCGATTAAAATTTATAAGTGTATTTTTATGTCGGTGCCATTACTTAATCTTCAATTTGCATGAATATTGGTCACTACAGCAGCACCATTCTTGCAGGTGTGCCCCCAATAATTTTTTGTCTTTTCTATGAAAGTTTGGAATCCAGACCAGATTCCCTTTGGGGTTAAGCACCTCACACAGCCCCCCCCAGCTTCAGAGTTCCATTTGGAGGTGAAAACAGGTGTGTATGTATATGAGAAGTTTTTGAACAGTAATGTCACTTTTATTATAACCTTCATTTAGCACTAGTGATGTCGCGAACGTGAATTTTTCGGTTCGCGAATGTTCGCGAACCCGACGAACCCGGCGAACCGCCATAGACTTCAATGGGCAGGCGAATTTTAAAACCCACAGGGACTCTTACTGGTTGAAGGGGGGGAGGAGACCTACTCTCCTCCCCCCCCCGGCCCCCACCCCTGGGCGGCGGGTGGGGGCCATAAAGATAATGAGGGGGGACCTACTGTC
>OW240915.1:176157497-176241414 GCA_933207985.1 Pelobates cultripes | reverse complement strand
TACTGCAGTGCCTGTTTATAGCACTGTTAGGTAAAGAAATGCAGTCACTTGTTTAATGGGACTTACTTATTTGCTTTTTTGTTGTAAAAGACAAAAAGAAAATTACGCCTATCTGTTTTTTATAGTTTTTTTTTTTTTAATATACAATTTGGAACTGCTGTTTAATATGTATAAGCAGAGACAAGATTATTATTATTGTCATCTTTTATTTATACAGTACCAACATGTTCATTAGTGCTGTGTAAGATTATACTGACTACACATATAAAATTACATACAAACAATGAACTTTGATTTAAACTAGACATTTCTTAACTTGTAAAAGCACTATGTTACAAATACCATAGATATGGCTATGACAAATGTTTGTGAAATATATTTATTTTGATGCTCACCATTTATATTTGAACAGGCTGAAAATCATGGGAATAATTAAAAATATGGTATGGTTAATTTGTCTGGTTATATATATATGTCTGGGAATATATAAAACATACTGGGTGCATATATTCTTAATTTGTTAAATTAGAGCTGGTGCTCCATCTCAAAAGTCATGCTCTGTAATTTGGTAGTCTAGTGAAGGCCTGCCCAGTAATGTTTTTTCAAAGAGGCAGAAAGATCATTGCCACAGTGTATCTTACTGTAAAAAAAACCCTTTCAGTGCTGACCAGGGCCGGACTGGGCAAAAAATTCCGCCTGGACATTTTTTTTATCACAGCGGCCCACTAAGAAGGGGGCGGGTCAGAGAGGGTGTGTTTTGTCATCACCAATGACAAATCTCAAAGTGAGCATGTTGGTTCAATGCTCTTCCAGGGCAGACCATGCGCAAAACTCTGCTGAAGATCTCTAGCATGATAAAAAAATAAAAATAAAAACCTGTATTTGTTCTGCACTGTGCAAGCAAATGTAATAACATGCTTGCACTGTGTTTCCTTGCAACTTGTCTCTGGTGTCTCTATTAATGGGATACCAGGAGACAAAAGGGACAGGAAAGAGTATTGTGCATGTGCTTGGAGCCTGCTTGTGGGATTGCGTGTGTGTAGCGTGAGCTGATTGTGATGTGGTATTGTGTAATAAGGTCGGTTTTAGTCGTGTTGTGTTTGTGGTGTAATGTAATGCATATGTGGCTAGGGGCTGTAGAGAATGTGTTTATAGGGGATGTAGCAAGTGTGCATATGGGCTATAATGTGTGTGTGTGTATGTTTGTTTGTAGGGGTTGTAGAGAGTGTGTGTAGTATGTGTTTGCTTACAAGGAATCTAGTGTGTGTATAGGGGATCCAGAGTGTGTATATTAAGAATGTAGTGTGTGTGTATATATAGGAGTCTAGTGTGTTTGAAGGACCCAGAATGTGTATAGGAGATCTAGTGAGTGTGTGTATATAGCGGATTTAAAGTGTATATAGGGATCTAGTGTGTGTATGTGTGTAGATGATCCAGAGTTGGGTAAGGGATCTAGTGTGTGTCTTGAATGTAATGTGTTTAGGGGTGCAGTATGTGTGTGAGGGGTGCAGTGTGTATGAGGGGTGCTGTAATATATATGTTTAGAAGTATTGTGTGTGTGGTGCAGTGTGTTGGGGGGCTCCTGTGTGTATGTGTGAGGGGTGCAGTGGGTGTGTGTGACGGGTGTAATGTGTATGTGAGGGGTGTAGTGTGTATGTGAGAGCTGTAGTGTGTGTGTGTGAGGGTGCTGTGTGTGAGGGTGATGTGGGTGGTGTGTGTGAGGGTGCTGTGTGTTATGTGTGTGAGAGTGCTGTGTGTGAGCTTGCTGTGGGTTCTGTGTGTGAGGGTGATGTGTGTGTGTATATGTTAGAAGGGATTGTGTGTTGGGGGGTAAAAAAAAGGCTTTATATTCCCCCCTCCCTTTTTATCTTTAGCCTGGGAGGGGGGGACTGGCCCGGTGGTACCTGGGAGGGGGGGGCCGACACTCTCAAACCATCTCTGGTGGTGTTAGTGGTGAGTGAACTGCAAAACTAGAGTTCACTCTTGCAAGATTGAGGGTGTTGCCATGGCAATGCTCCGGAGTTCGCGAGAGGAACCCGGCAGAGCTGCAAGATCGAGCTCCGCCGGGTCCTCCTCTCCCTCCCAAGCTGCATGTCTATGCATCGGCCCATCATGGAAAACAGCGGGGCCAGTGCTCGGATAGTGCCGGCCCTGCATGGACCGGCTGGGGAGATCCTGTGACCTTCCCTACCGGCCTTGGCCCGTGGATATCACGGCCCACCTGGAAAACCGATGGACCACTGGTGTTGACCACTGTACTGTACAGTATCTTTGCCGTACAAAAAAAATATAATAATCACTTTAGTGCTGGTCACAGCTCTTTAATCTGTGATTTGTAATTTTGTTTTAATATCTGGGTTGGGTGTTGGGTTTTCTGTGTGTGGAAGTGGGAATTGGGAAGTGGGTGAGGTAGTAGGTATTAGGAGGGTAGGCAAATTAATTAAAAATAATGATGACATGCTGTTATACAGCAGAGGAAGCTTACTCCATTCTGGCAGGCTCAGACAGTGACACTCTTGCAGACAGTGACACTCTGAAAGCCTCTGACATTTAGACCCTAAGCAAATCCTACAGTGATTTTGATCCAGCACCATTTTAAGCATGATTGAGAAATAAATAACTAAGACAACATGTAGTTCAGAGCTTACTCTGCCTGTTTTATGGTGGACCAAAGGATTTATACAGAGAAGGTGTGTCTATGCAGATCCCAGGCACACCAGTAAAAACAATAACACTATCAATACATGCATACATTAATTATACTTAGTGAACCAATAGAAAGTAAATATGTAATGTAGATATGCATGTCAGGTTAATGCTTTCATTAGGTCAAATAATGTTTGAAACAGAGTAGGATAATGCACCTTGCCACTCTGCAAAAAATGTTCAAGAATGGTTTGAGGAACATTAATACCAAGCCAAGTTCAGCTAGACCAAGAAATATTTCAGCCACAACTGCCAAAAGAATTTTACAGGATACAAAGAAAAACCCACAGATAACCTCAGGAGAAATACAGCCTGCTCTGGAAAAAGACAATGTGGTTGTTTCAAGGAGCACAATACGGCAATACTTGAACAAAAATGAGCTGCATGGTCGAGTTGACAGAAAGAAGCCTTTACTGTGCCAATATGACACAAAAAAGCCTTGCAACAACACCTTGAGATGCCTCACAGCTTCTGGCACACTGTAATTTGGAGTGACAAAACCTAAATAAAGCTGTATGGTCACAACCATAAGCTCTATGTTTGGAGAAGGGTCAACAAGGCTTATAGTGAAAAGAATACCATCCCCACTGTGAAGCATGGTGGTGGCTCACTGATGTATTGGGAGTGTGTGAGCTCTAAAGGCATGAGAAATCTTGTGAAAATTGATGGCAAGATGAATGCAGCATGTTATCAGAAAATACTGGCAGCCAATTTGCATTCTTCTGCATTAAGGCTGCGCATGGAACACTCTTGGACTCTCCAGTATGACAATGACACTAAGCGCAACACCACGTTGACCCTCCAATGGTTACAGCAGAAAAAGGTGAAGATTCTGGAGTGCCCATTACAGTCTACTGACCTTAATATCAACAAAGCCACTATATGGAGATCTCAAATGTGCGGTTCATGCGAAACGACCAAAGACTTTGCATGGCATGGAGGCATTTTGCTGAATGAGCAGTTATACCACATGCAAGAATTAGGGGCCTCATAAACAACTATTCCAAAAGACTACACGGTGTGATTTATGCTAAAGGGTGAAATACACAGTACTAAGTACTAAGGGTATGCAAACTTTTGAATTAGGTCATTTCTTTTTTTTCTTTGTTGCCATATTTTGTTTTATGATTGTTCCATTATGTGAATCTGATGCATAGAGGCCTTATCTCACAACTTGTATGCCTTAAAAGATCTGCTGGTTATGTCTTGGTGCCATATACTACAGGCCATGTTTAGAGGGGAGTCTTGGGGAGTCCATGCCTTGTTGCATCAGAGCTGTTTTGGCAGAATGAGGGGGATCTGCACAATATTAATCAGATGGTTTTAATGTTGTGGCTGACCAGTGTAGTTAACATATGGAAAAAAGTATTATTTATTAGTTTCCTAAGTAAATATTTAGAACATTGACAAAAGATCCAAAACAACAGATATTCATAATGTATGTATTCTGCACTGGTCTATGCTTTAAAAGAAGAGTGGCAATCTTGGAAATAAGTAATTTTTACATTTAGATTTAAATATAATAAAGAGAGGGTAATCTGACAATGACATTGAAAATACCTTAACAACAAAGGGGATATCTTTTTACAGCAATAAAGTTAATGTAATCTGTTTCTATACACATGTAACATGATGCCAGACAATCTGGCAAACTATTGCTCTACAAATGATGGCTAAATCCAAAGTGCAACAATTGAAGGAACTTCATGCAGGAAACATTGTATGGCACACAAATGGGCTACATCTGTAGTAGTCAAATCATCTGTAACTATAAATAATTAATCCATGACAGCCTCGCTCTTTACTTTGACAAGAACATGTATATCTATTAGTAGATTTACTAGAAAGGAGCAGATGGCAGATAGCGGGCTACTCTGTAAGCAATTAAGACCTCTGTGGTACGAAGATAATTTCAGTACTTGGATCCTGCAAAGCATATACAGTGGCAATCAACAAACTCTGATGACCTACCCAGCTAACTATTATCTGTATTGATTGAATCATTCCAGGTCATTTAATGTATCCAGGTATATGTTGAAAAAAAAAATGGTGCTTATGTGTGAACAGATCTTTGGATAGTATGATGGAGACATTCATTACAAAGTATACTATAAATATTGTCATCTGTTTACTGTTCATCATTTTAAATAATGCAGTCAAGGAACATTATTGTATAAGGCTTATTAGATAATTTTGGTATTGTGTCAACAGACCTTTCAGACATGTAATACAGTATATGATGAATTGCCAGACATTGTTAAAAACTAAATGCTTACAGTCAGTAATGAGCCTTGGACTGTTGATTTAAAAAAATATATTTTTAATGAGTAAGAAGTGGGATGTTAAGGTAAATAGCTGGGATTTCCACTTTTAGGTGCTGTGGCTACTACTAAACTTAGGGGTCCAGGATTCTAAACTATGATCAAACGAAGAAAAACATGGTTTAAACATATTTCATAACATGTCACCATATCTGCCCACATATTTTGCTGTCATAGAGCATCATAACACTAACTGAATGCCTTATGATAGCTTAATGCATTTATACAGCAAATATTTTCCAATTCTTATTCTTTCATACTTTATTAAATCACTATGAATTAATGATATTCTGATATTATCACTACAAATGACTCTGTCCTGTTCTTCCTCAGACCAATTAACATGTTTTTTTTAGCCCATTCTAATCGCTTCCTCTTTTGTTTGGGCTTTCCCTATTGCGCTTTTAATTAGAGCAAAATTCTGTAGGCTGCATAGAGATGGGCTAATAAATTATGTAGGTGTTTGTACTTATTGCTCTTTGTCCTCCGTGCCCTCCCAGAAACTAGGTAAGAATAATCTACCACTTTGATTTTTTATTGATTAAGTCAAGGGTCAGATTTGCCATAAGGCCACCAGGGCCATGGCAGACAGGAGAGCGGCAAAATGGCTGGTGAAAAGATCAAAGATCTCTCTTACCGGCCTGCTGATTTTCCTGCTGTAAGGCAAAGCGAGAAAACAGCCAACAGGTTACATAGTTACATAGGCTTTTTGTCCATAAACAAGGCAAAAAAAAAAAAAAAAAACATAATGATTAGTGACATTAATGTTATAGGATATAAGTATGTACCTGTATTTATGTATGACTATTCCTGAAAATTTTATGATATCTAATGTATCTATGTCTTTTGTATTTATAAGAAATACAATAAAAAAATAAAAGTGGTAAAAGTGCGCAACAGCACTTAGTGACAGAACCATTTTTTTTTGCACAGCTGACACTTTAAGTATCACTCTAAGTTCCCCATTCATGAAGTTCGCCATTCATAAAAAGGTAAGTAATTTTTTATTTAGGAATGCGGAGATACCCGAAGACACTCAGAAGCCAAATGCTTATGGGGGAACTTGATATCCTGCAGCTAGAGGAAACTTTTGGGGTTAAACTGTTTAAGATCTCTTAAGGTACAAAAGTGCATGTGGGCCTCCAGGCACCATAACAACTCAATTAACAGTGTTAATTGTTCCTTTAAGGGTTTAAACCTACCCAAAAACTTGTCCTCTCACTTCCCTTGTAGAGACTGGTCCCCCACTATGAATAACTCAAACAGACAAATTAGTTTGGAAAGTGAAAATGTATATCCTCGCTACTTGTTAACTTTACAAGAGGAGGGGGGTGGGGGGAGGGGGCTTTACTTACCATTTAAAAACATTTGTCAATTAACAAAAATGACCAGAAAGCCAGTCACTCAGGTTTTCCTTCAGTGACCAAGTCCCACTGTGGTAGGCTTGCTGTTTTATCATAGTATCATCCTACAAACCAAGAACAATCATCTGCATTTTTGGGGGAGTGGTGGAATCCATTGCAAGACTATTAGGCTTAATTAAAGATTTGTAATCTTTAATTTATCTTTACAAGAACTTAAAGAAGGTCTGACTAAATAATTAGCCAATGTGTAGCTAATGATGAAATCATTTCTTACTCCTTGTTTCCGCTCCTTCTGTTGACCTTCTCTTGACATTCTCTTGTTCTTACCTAGTTTCTGGGAGGGAGCGGAGGACAAAGAGCAAAAAGTAATAATTACAAACACCTACAAAATTCATTAGCCCACCTCTATCAGGCCTACACAATTTTACTTTGACCAATCATAACTAATTAAAAGTGCAATAGGAAAAGCCCAAACAAAAAAGGAAGAGATTAGGATGGGCTAAAAAACATGTTACAGAGTCATTTGTTGTGGTAATATCAGGATATCAATAATTCATAGTGATTTAATATAGTATGTAAGAATAAGAATTTGAAAATATGTGCTGCATATATGCATTAAGCTATCATAAAGCATCCAGTTAGTGTTATGATCTGGGGCTCTATGACAGCAAAATATGTTGGCAGAAATGGTGAGATGTTATGAAATATGCTCAAACCATGTTTTTCTTAATTTTATCATAGTTTAGAATTCTGGACCCCTAAGTTTAGTAGTACCCACAACACCCAAAAGTGGAAATCCCAGCTAATTACCTTAGCAGCCCACTCCATACTCATTAAAAATATTTTTTTAAAAGCAACAGTCCAAGGCTCATTATTGATTGTAAGCATTTTTTTTTTTTTTTTTTTTTAACAATGCCTGGCATTTCATGTATTGTATTACATGTCTGGAAGATCTGTTGACATAATACCACAATTACCTAATAAACCTTAGACAGTTATGTTCCTTGACTGCATTATTTAAAATGATGAGCAGTAAACAGATGACAATATTCATAGTATACTTTGTAATGAATGTCTCCATCATACTATCCAAAGATCTGTTCACACATAAGCACCATTTTTTTTTCAACATATACCTGGATACATTAAATGACCTAGAATGATTCAATCAATACAGATAATAGTCAGCTGGGTAGGTCATAAGAGTTTGTTGATTGCCACTGTATATGCTTTGCAGGATCCAAGTACTGAAATTATCTTCATACCACAAAGGTCCTTATTTCTTACAAAGCAGAGAGGCTGTCATGGATTCATTATTTATAGTTGCAGATGATTTGACTACTACAGATGTAGCCCATTTGTGTGCCATACAATGTTTCCTGCATGAAGTTCCCTCAATTGTTGCACTTTGGATTTAGCCATTTGAAGAGCAATAATTTGCCAAATTGTCTGGCATCATGTTAAATGTGCATTGAAGCAGATTACATTAAAGGACCACTCTAGGCACCCAGACCACTTCAGCTTAATGAAGTGGTCTGGGTGCCAGGTCCAGCTAGGGTTAACCCATTTTTTCATAAACATAGCAGTTTCAGAGAAACTGCTTGGAATTTAAGCTCTAGTGGCTGTCTCACTGACAGAAGAGCAATAATTTGCCAAATTGTCTGGCATCATCGGAGGAGGAGAGGAGCAGAGAGCTCCCCGCCCAGCGCTGGAAAAAGGTAAGTTTTTAACCCTTTCCCCTTTCCAGAGCCGGGCGGGAGGGGGTCCCTGAGGGTGGGGGCACCCTCAGGGCACTATAGTGCCAGGAAAACGAATATGTTTTCCTGGCACTATAGTGGTCCTTTAACTTTATTGCTGTAAAAAGATATCCCCTTTGTTGTTAAGGTATTTTCACTGGCATTGTCAAATTACCCTCTCTATATTATAACCTAAACCTAAATGTAAAAATTACTTATTTCCAAGATTGTCACTCTTCTTTTAAAGGACCACTCTAGGCACCCAGACCACTTCAGCTTAATGAAGTGGTCTGGGTGCCAGGTCCAGCTAGGGTTAACCTATTCTTTTATAAACATAGCAGTTTCAGAGAAACTGCTATGTTTATGAATGGGTTAAGCCTTACCCCAAAGCCTCTAGTGGCTGTCTCATTGACAGCCGCTAGAGGCGCTTGCGTGCTTCTCACTGTGATTTTCACAGTGAGAGCACGCAAGCGTCCATAGGAAAGCATTGTAAATGCATTCCTATGCGACCAGCTGAATGCGCGCACAGCTCTTGCTATGCGTGCGCATTCAGCCGACGGGGAGGAGAGGAGGAGGATCGGAGGAGGAGAGCTCCCCGCCCAGTGCTGGAAAAAGGTACGTTTTAACACCTTTCCCCCTTCCAGAGCCGGGCGGGAGGGGGACCCTGAGGGTGGGGGCACCCTCAGGGCACTATAGTGCCAGGAAAACTAGTATGTTTTCCTGGCACTATAGTGGTCCTTTAAAGCATAGACCAGTGCAGAATACATACATTGTGAATATCTGTTGTTTTGGATCTTTTGTCAATGTTCTAAATATTTACTTAGGAAACTAATAAATAATACTTTTTTCACTCTTTCTTTTTTTTCATATGTAATCTACACTGGTCAGCCACATCAATAAAACCACCTGATTAATATCATGCAGATCCCCCTCGTGCTGCCAAAACAGCTCTGATGAAACAAGGCAACAAGAACTCTGAACATGGCCTGTAGTATCTGGCACCAAGACATTAACAGCAGAACGTTTAAGGCCTACAAGTTGTGAGATGAAGCGTCTATGCATCAGATTCACAGAATGGAACAATCATTAAACAAAACATGGCAACAAAGAAAAGAATGAAATGACCCCTTTTCAAAAGTCTGCATACTCTTAGTTCTTAATACTGTGTATTTCCCCCTTTAGCATAAATGACAGTGTGCAGTCTTTTGTAATATTGTCTTTGAGGCCCCTATTTCTTGCAATGTGGTATAGCTGACCATTCGGCAAATGCCTCCAGGTCATGCAAAGTCTTTGGTCGTCTTGCATGAACCACATGCTTGAGATCTCCATAGAGTGGCTCGATGATATTAAGGTCAGGAGACTGTTGCAAAATTGGAAGTACTTCAAACATTACAAACTAGGAAAAAAAATCCCTCTTGACCCCAGAATGGCAGTAAGATTTTTCCTTGGATCAAGAAGCTATTACCCTACAGTTGAAAAATTATATAATTGAATATCATGTTTTTGCAAGTATGTATCTACTTGCTGTTTAAACATCTGTACAGATTAAGATAAAATTACTTCTTCAGTCAGAGAATTCCACATCCTTATTGTTCTTACGGTAAAAAAAAAGTTTCCTTTACCTTATGTGAAAGACCCTCTGTCCCTGATTTTTAAACCTTGAAAAACTCTGTTCGTTTAAAACCATTCGTCTAAAATAAATGAACCTTTATTGGGCTAATAGCCGTTCGAATCACGAATTTCCTGCCGAACGACCGACCACCCAGAACAGGAGTGTGGCACCCATTAACCACCCTGACTTTATTAACACCTCCAAAACCATGAACACCCCAATGTTTTAATTGATCAACAGGGTGGTCAGCGTTCGTCTGTACAAACACGTGGCGGCGGTCATTTTGTTTAGTCGACCACACTCAGTGGTGTTTTGTCGTCGAACGCATGGAACTATTTTCAGCTACTATATCCACGAACATCGCTGAAACTTCTACCTTTCGTGCGTTCGGCTAAAATCATATGAACACAGCGCTTTTTCTGGAGCATAAACTCCCAAACAGGACGCATGTTCCCTAATTATGCTGGTTCCGACAGTATAAGTTTTATTGAAATTGCATGTGTAGTTTTGATGTTATAAAAACTGAGTAAAAAGTATATTTTTTCACTTGGAGATAATTGAACTGATACAGCAATTAACTCAATTATCTCCCAAGCAGAGGGGAGGAATGTACAGTAATGAATGGGATTGTTTAATTTTAACAGTGTAACAGTAAATGATTGGTTGTTAAGTTTGTGTCTTCAGTGCCCAACAAGGTTCACGTGGGTGGTAACCTTGTTGGAAAACTTGTATAAAAGAAATGCTTGTGTGCCCATTAAATCAGTTCTACTTCACCCTCAATCTAGAGTCTTGTCTCTTATTGGGGGAAACTGCTATACAGCTATAACACTAGCTCTTTTAAGAGCTTCTCAACTTGGATGACAACTGGATGCTGAGAATACCCCTCACTCATCAGGAGAAGGACACCTTCTAGCGGTGGGAACCCCTCTACTCATTGGGGTAACCGCTACACCTTGGACTAAATCTTCTTTCTTCCAGTCTAAATGCATGACCTTGTGTGCTATGTATAGTCCTGTTTGTGAATAGATTTCTACACAATGGTTTGTATTGGCCTCGGATATATTTGTATAATATCATATCCCTTCTGAGGCAAAAAAAAACTTCTAAACTGAAGAGGTTTAAATTTGTTAACTCTTCTCCATAGCTAAAATGTTCTATTCCTTTTATTAATTTTGTAGCCCGCCTCAGCACTCTTTCTAGTGCCATAATATCCTTCTTCAGAAGAGGTGCCCAAAATTGCACAGCATATTCAAGATTTGGTCTTACCAGTGATTTATAAAGAGGAAAAATTATACTCTCATCCTGAGAATGAATGCCACTTTTCATGCATGACAATAACTTACTGGCCTTAGCCACTACTGATTGATATTGCACATTGTTGCATAGCTTGTTGTCTGTAACAATTCCCACAGCCCTTCACCACTTGTGCCTGGAGAGGACTAATTGCCAGCCTCGTGCCATGTGACTATGGTCCCATGGAAACTTTGCCAGTTAAAAAACACTATTTGGACTTATTGGTGTTTAAAAGACTGTTCTGGTCCTTTAATTGGAACTGGCACAATTCTGCACAGTTGATTCCATGGGAGAATGTGCCTCTTCCCCTCCTCCCCTTTTCCTGTCTCATTGTTCCCCTGCAGGGTGTTGTCCCAGGGACACTGCCAGACCAGTTTAAACTGGCTGCTTTGTCCCTCCTCAAGCTCTCATCAGCCCTTGCAAAACTTTAACCCCATGGCAAATTTACTCTGTTCGTGAGATCTGAGCGCTGTTCACCTATATTGGGTGGGGGTTCAGTAAAAAATACATAAAAGTACATAATTCCTGTACTTTTATGTATTTTTTACTGTTAGTGTAAAATGGAGATATTTTCTTTACCTGGGGATAATTGAGTTTACTGCAGTGCCTTAAGCCAATTATCTCCAGGATAGAGGGGAGGGATTTTACTGTATATGTGGGAGTGTTATTTTGTTAATTAGTGTTCCCATTGGTTTGTGTCCCTTTTGTCACAGTTTACCACCATGTCCAGGGGGTGTGCCTCTGGCCTGAAAACTTGTATAAAAGAAAGTCCTTTTGTGTGCATTAAACAGACCTGCTTGACCCTTTCTTGAAGCATTGGCTCATGCTTGGGGGATGTGATAACCACACTATACTCCCCAGGGTAAGCACTTTTAAGAGCTGTTCTTGTTCCTGCTACGCTCCCTGGACGAAGAGAGGTCTGCCCACTGGAAGCTGGATCCTGGCCTTGGATCCAGGGTGGGTGAAGAGACCCCGGTGCAGCTGCATCTCTGGAAGTGGGGTCTGCAGTGCTGACGGTGTCAGTTGGAGTGCTTGGAGTCCTCGGGCAAGCACTAGGAGCATCAGTCGGAGTGCCAGCGTTCCATCACAGCTTCCATTTAGGGTATGTGTTTCTTTGCATTCTTTACACCAACGTGCATAAGAATTTTTCTACATTAACTTTCATCTGCCATTTGAGTGCCCAGTCCACCAGTCTATATAAATCCTTCTGCAGCGTTTTTTTGTCATCTGCAAACACTGAAATATGACTTTCAATGCTTTTTCAAGATAATTTATAAACATGTTAATTAGAAGGGGTCCCAGAACAGAACCCTGAGGGACACCACTTACCACCCCGTCCAGTTTAAAAAATTACCATTAATGACAACTCTCTGTACTCTATTATTAAGCCAATGTTCTACCCAAGAACAAGAATTTTCATCTAGACTGATTTCTTTGAGTTTGAACACTAATCTATTGTGTGGAACTGTATCAAACGTGTTGGGAAAATCCAAAAAGATCACATCCACTGCAACATCCTGATCCATACTTCATAATTCATAGAATACAATTAAGTTACTTTGACATGGCCTGTGCTTCATAAAACCATGCTGATTTTTGCTGATAACCATGTTCTTCTCAAGGAATTCTTGAATGTTATCCCTTAATAACCATCCAAATACTTTCCCAGCCACAGAAATTAAGCTCACATATCTATAATTTCAAGACAAGGATTTTTAACCCTTTTTAAATATTGGAATGACATCTGCCATCCTCCAAACCTCTGGTACTCTTCCTGAAAGAAAAGTGTCAGGACAGTAAAGTGGTCCAACATACAGAATTAAGTCAAACACAGAAAAATAATAAACTATGGTAAAAACGTATTACTAGGCCTTAGAATTGCCGGAACTAACGTATATAGAATAACCATAAACTGTCCAAAGTCAGGGAAACAGACAGAAACAAAATCGGAAACCAAAAGCCAAAGGCTCAGGAAGCCAAAAATAGGGATAGTCAAAACAGGTCAAGATCAAAAACCAGAATAACAAATGAAGAAACTCGCTCTCGGATAACCAAACAGGATTGAAACCAGGACAGGGTAAAGCGGAAATACAGCAAGGGGTTTTAATGGCCTAATCCTCACTGTCATTGGTGGGCAGGTGGGAATGTGATTCCAAAATGTGCGTGCGCGCCGATGACGTGGCAACGCACGCATGTCTGCATGACCCCCGACCGTGCTGGAGGCGGGAATACAAACGACCTCGGCATTGCAGTGCAGCTGCTGGGGAAGGACGCTTCGGCAGGTTGGGCTGTGATCCATTGCATCTCAGGTAAGTTAATGGGCTCATCTGAGTGAATGCACTGATTGAGTGAAGTCATGTGCGGCCGCTTGTCAGGGGCTGTGGCAAAAAGAATCTTGAAAGATTAAAAATAGAGGTTCACTTATTTCCACACTTAGTTCCTTAAGTACTCGTGGATGAATCCTGACAGGCACTGGAGCTTTGTTTATATTCACTTTCTTTAGTTGCTGCAGCACCTTGTCTTGAGTCATCAAATTACAATTTTTCTGAAAGTTTTTTGCAGCAATCATTTGCATATCTATTGCCATAGGTTCTTCCTTAATAAATGCTGAGGAGAAATATTTTTTTAAAATTTCTGCCTTTTCCTGGTCTTCATTAACTAACTCCCCCATCCCAGTTTATACTGTATCTACACTTAAATTTGGGGTTGGTTTCGCTCTCTTTGGCTATCCCTTTCTAATTTTGTACTTTAGTGAATCTAATTGTCTTTTTGGAAGCCTTATTGGCTTCCGTATATGTTTTATAGGATGGTTCTGACTTGTCTGATTTGAAGGTTTTGAATGCCCTTTTTTATTTCTAATTTCTTGATTCACTTTTGAACTAAGCCACATTGGTTTCAATTTGTTTCTTTTATATTTATTACCCAATGGTACATATTGTAGAATGTACCTTTCTAATATTTGTTTGAATATATTCCATTTATCCTCAGTGTTCTATTCCCTAAAGAGTTTATGCCAGTCAATATACAGGTGGTCCTCACTTTGCGACCTACCGCTTTTATGATGGCTCGCATTTGCGAACAGCTCTCTAGCGTAGGGATTCAAGGGATTCCTCACGTTAGAGAGCTGGTCTATGTAAACTTTCCCTGATAAAGATTAGAGGGATTCCCTGCTCTGGTGCGTATGTCTACGTTAGGGGAAATTTCCACGAACATAGAAAAACACACCAGAGCAGGGAATCGATCTAATCTATGTTCAGGAAACATTCCCTGAACATAGATTTGAGGGATTTCCTGCTCTGCTGCTCTTGTCTATGTTTGGGGAAATTTGCCTGATCATAGACCTGATCTGGTGCGCATGCGCTCCACTTACCAACTGTGATGAAGTACCCTTTGCCACTTGTGCCTGGAGGGGACTACTGGCTAGCCTCCTGCCTTCCGACAATGGCCTCTGTGCTGATAGCTGTATTTTACCCTGCAGAAAGGTTTATTTGTGTATTTCTGCCGGGGCGTTCGAGACTTTCAGTATGTGAGTAGTGCTACCCCAGATAGCTATGCCATGGAGCCTATTCGTGTAATGAAAGACTATGGAAAAGACTTTGGCTCCATGGCGATTGAACTGTATGTATGTGATCTGAGCGCCATTCGGTAATAATGTGCGCTCAGATCTAAGCTATCTGGGGATATGTTGCATGTATATGTTTTATGTAGTAATTGTAACATTGTGTAATTTTATGTCTTTTTGTAACCATGTGGTTAATGGAGTCTTGCCTCTGTCCTGTGAGATAATTTGATTACTTCCCAATTATCTCCAGGATACAGAGGAGGAATTGTGATGTCACTGTGGGAGTATTTTGTTTGTATTGTCCGTGATTGGCCAATATCCAATATGTGTCCCATTGTTCCATCAGGTCCCTTAGGGGAGTGTCCTCCTGGTGGACACTTGCATAAATACCGGGCAGGTAGCCCTCAATAAAGCAGACCTACTTGCACCTTTCTTAAAGCCTTCGCTCATGCTTGGGGGAAGGGATAGCTACACTCTGGGGATTGCTATAATCACTTACTCCCCAGAGTAAGCTCTTGTAAGAGCTTGATTTGTTCCTGCTACGCTCTCTGGATTTAGGAGAGGTTCACCCACTGGGAGCTGGATCCTGGTAGTGGATCCAGGGTGGGTGAGAGACGGCGAGACCCTGGCGCAGCTGCATCGCTGGAAGTGGGGTCCGCAGTGCTGATGGTGTCGGTTGGAGTGCTCGGAGTCCTCGGCAAGCACTAGGAACATCGATTGGCGGAGGTATTCGGTTGGAGTGCCAGCGGTCCGTCACACCAACCAATTGTTTTTACGACCTTGTTGTATCAACGGCACCCGGTCGGTAAGTGAGGAGCATCTGTTTTGTAAAGCTGCCCTTAACTAATTGAAATTGGCCTTTTTAAAATTATATGTTTTAGTATCTAGTATGTTCTTTTGTTTTTTCAAGTTTATTTTAAAGGACACTATACTGTGAGCACTATTTCCAGTGCTCACCTACTTGAAAATTGGTGAGATCTCCAGCAGGGTTATGCCCTCAATTCTTCTAGTGCAGTGTTTCCCAACCTTTTCACTTGTGTACCCCTTGGCAGCCTATTTCAATAAATTGTACCTATCACATTAGAGAAAAGTTTGTAATTAATATTGTTGCTGTTTTAAATGTATATGTTTTTCTCTGCCCCATCTATCCTTTTTATCTGCCACATGATCTGTCAAGGTCAACTATCCTAACACGCAAACTAAGGAGCTCCTTCCCACTTAGCCTTACTGTTTAACATGAACTCACATACATGTCCTGAAGATATCCTGGGATTTGCAGCCAAGCTACAACTGAAAGTGCCTGAAATCTAAGTGTGGCACAGAAACATCCAAGCCCAGACATGACCACCAAGACCCCAACAAGTGAGGTAGAACTTGATGCAGGCCTGGGCATGATGCCCAGGTCTGACCAGCTTGGATGCTTGGCTAGCCTACTAGCTAGTTACTGAAACCGCATGATGCAGCAATGCGGGGCCCCCTCACCCATGCCCGAGCATGGACTCCTACACTCACGCTTTCTAATACTAAGCATACAACAGGGGTCTGGGACTGCTCTTGCAACCTTCATTTCCTCACACCCTGTCAGCAGATGGGGAATCCCGTGAAGACCTCCGGACTTGAGACCAAGGCCTGAGACCTCCATGAATGGACTCATTTAAACCGGACATGCAGTGACCTAGACTCACCCAAAAGGTGCCTACGTACTACAAGCCTGCATGGAACTCTATACCCTTTGAGCTGAAGTGCCACTGACATGATTAGACCATAGCATGAGCTTTTTAATGGGGAGAAGGATAAAGGGGAGCTTTGGGGTGGGGGGGGTTGCCTGGTCATGATTTGGGGAGAGGGGGGCTCTGGGCCACTGTGGCTAGGACGTGGGACTGCCCAGAACCTGGGGACTGGAAGTGGGTAGGAACTTGCTTTCTTTTGTTTGTTACCTGAGTGGTTATGTTATGATTTGTTGTGGGAGCATATCTCTGGAGTGCCTGTATGGTGGTGTGTCTGGGGAGGGCTCACCTGGTTCTTTCCAGGCATGACTCTAATCTCTAAGCAGGTTCACATACACCTTCACATATGTTGGATGCCTCGTGCCATCTGGGATTTCAATCAATGCCAGGGGACTCAATATCCCAGAGAAGACCCCAATGGGAGGTTTTTATTTGTTAAAGGAACAATTGACAGCAAGTTGTATACTTTTGCAAACCTGTACCTGCCCAACTTCAAACAACACAGTGCCTTATCCCATATTCTATCCACTCTAGACATGTTTGCGGAAGGGATTAATGCCATAGGAGGTGACTTTAATATCACACTAGACCCCCGACTGGAAATTTCCATCACTCAACACATATGGATCAAAGACACAGTCATAAACTTATCGCTCTACTACACGCACACCAACTGGTCGATTGTTGGTGCATGCAGAAAAATTATTGCTTCTTTTCCCACGCTCAGCAGTCCTATTTCAGCATAGACTTACTCTTTCTCTCACATAGACATCTTCATTTACTTGTACACTTGCACACACCTCCATTGCACTCATCACATGGTCTGACTATGCCATGATCACTCTATCACTAGCACCTGCAATGCCACAACCCTTTAACTGCTTCTGGAAACTGAATTAATGCCTCCTGGCATCCTCTGTAGCTAAAGCGTGCATTACAGAGGCCCTCACCCTCTATTTCTAGGAAAATGACACTGCCCACATGTCTCTCATCACATTGTGGAATGCACACAAATGCGTAATTTGAAGGGAATTTATTCAACTAGGATCAGAGGCTTAAAACTGACATTCAAACATTATTACAGAAATCATACCTCCTAGACCATCAACATAATCAATCCCTAGCACCAGATACACTGGCCCAGCTTACAGAGACCAGATGTAAACTTAATGACTTATTGGACAATAAAACCAAATGAGCCCTCTTAATCACTAAGCATAACTATTACCAACAGGGCAACAAATGTGGCAGGCAGAGACAACAAATTACTTTTATACCCAAAATTAGGATCTCTGATAGGCATATAAGAGGACATTGCAAAATAATTTTATAAATTCTATACTAAACTGTACAGCATTAGCTCAAACAGTACAGAATGGAACCCTGACAGCCACCTAACAAAATATCTGAATACCCACTGTGGCGGACCGCCTGGCATCCCGACCGGGTGCTTCCGCCAATCGCTGCTTACCAGTGCTCACCGAGTAGTCCAAGCACTCCACCAGACACCATCAGCATCCAAGCACTCCACCAGTAGTCCCCACTTTCAGTGTTACAGTATGGTTGGGGTCTCTCCGTCCTCTACCCACCCTGGACCCACGACCAGGATTCAGCTTCCAGTGGGTAGACCTCTCCCAATCCAGAGAGTAGAGCAGGTATAGCAGTGTATAGCAGTGTATCTCTTACAAGAACTAGTGATTATAGCAATCCAAAGAACAATCTCAAGAGCAGGGATTATAGCTGGTATAGTTGTTCCTTACAATCACAAGACAAGGCTCTGTGTTGAGGATAAGCAGGAACACATTTATTGACAGCCAAAACAGGCCTTATATGCAAGGGGCACTCCCCCCTGGACCTGAAAGTAGACTACAGTAAAAACATCCGTAGACAACGTGCCACACAGAGATGTCGTCTATCTGGAAAGTAGGGATACAACACAGAAGATGAATTGGATTTCGTCCTGCATGAGATAGAAACAGACACACAGTCTTGTGAGAAAGAAAAATATTCTATGTTAAAGGCACGAACATCCGAAACACGATGAAAGGACACAGCAGCGCCAGTTTGGTGGAAAGCTGGCACAGAGACAAGTCCCTGTTATCAGGCCATTCCTCAAGAAAATGCAAAACAAGTGAGACGTCCCAAAATGAGGAATAGCGAGAAGCAGGGGGTCTCAAAAGGCACACACCTCAGAGCAGTCTGCAGACCATGGAGTCCCTACCAACACCAGAACCTTGAGAAGGTACATGAGCCGCGGAGATAGCCGATCGGAAAATCTTAATAGTCCTATATGACTTACCCTGAGAAAACAATTCAGCAAAGAAGTTCAGGACGGCCATGATCCAAACGTCTTTCCAGAAATCAGCCATGCCAGGATCACCAGGCATGCAGATATGATTGTCTGGTGCCAGGTGTCCAAGATTCCCAGAGTAACTCTCTAGCCGTAGTCGATAGTCCCGACACATCCCATGAACCCCGGAAACGGTCCAGGCCACCAGGGACAGGGAATCCAATGGATGTGGATTCCCTGCTGGATCTCACAGGAGAAACTTGGAGACAGGTAGCATGAGCGGGTCTCTGTGCGATAACTCCAGCAGTAGAGGGAACCATGGTTGGCTCCTTCACAATGGCATGATCAGGACGATCAACACCCTCAGAAGCTTGATCCGATGTAACGTCCGGAGGATCATGGAGAAGAGGGAAAACACATATGCCCCCGATGGAGGCCACACTTGAAGGAATACCACGCTGAGAGGAGGTCAGCTCCGACTTCTCCACATTGATGACGAACCCTAGGTCCTGGAGCAGGCGGATTGTGAACACCGTCTACTGACGCAGAATGTTGGGGTCTTGCGCCATCAACAGAATATCATCCAGATAGATGATCGACCTGATCCCCCTGGCTTTCAGTATCACTATTACCGGCTTCAACAGTTTGGTCAAGCACCAAATGCCAGATGCATTTCTGCCAGAGGAACTGGAGGAAACACCTGATGGATCAGAATCGTGAGGTAAGTGTCCTTCAAATGTAGACATGAGGGGCTTTTGGGACAAGGTGCTCCCCCTCATAAGACAAATAAGTGGACTCCCCTTTTTGGCAGAGCCGTCATCTGTCCTGTTATTTCACATGAGAGTACCACTCCCATCCCTGAAACGCTCAAGTCTTCCATATATGCTGACAGAAGCCAAGTCACTTATGCCCATATGTTTAAAATGATCGAATCAGAGTGTCTTGCAGCCAAAAATTTATATTTATTCAAACATACACAACATCCGAAATAGCAGTCTGTGAACACACCTGGACCAATATGCAATGTATTTTCACTTCTAGATCATATCTAAGCTTGATGTTAAGAAATATTGGTAAAAATTCTAACTGCAAAGGTTTTTTTTTTTATATATTTCAAATTCAGTTACATAGGGTCTATACATAAGGTTGCCTGATGCTTTAAACTAAGTGGCTATCATAGAACCATTCTGTCCAATCTATAAATAAAGCCATACATTATATTTGGTGGTAAACTATAAGTTACACAAAGGGCTATATACATTAAAGGATCACTATAGGGTCAGGAACACAAACATGTGTTCTTGACCCTATAGTGTTAAAACCACCATCTAGCCCCCCTGGGCCCCTCATGCCTCCATAAATATAGCAAAATCTTACTGTATTCAAGCCAGAAGCTGTAGATCTGCATGTTGTTTGCCTAAAAAAAAGCAGTCTGCTGACATCATGAGAAGTGGTAGCCTGATCCAATCACAATGCTTCCCCATAGGATTGGCTGAGACTAACAAAGAGGCAGATCAGGGGCAGAGCCAGCATGATTTAAACACAGCCCTGGCCAATCACCATCCCCTCATAGAGATTAATTGAATCAATGAATCTCTATGAGGAAAGTTCAGTGTCTGCATGCAGAGGGAGGAGACACAATGTTTGGATGCATTTTAGGCAGCCATGACCCAGGAAGGATCTCTAACAGCTATCTGAGGAGTGGCCAGTGAAGTTATCACCAGGCTGTAATGTAAACTCTGCATTTTCTCTGAATAGACAGTGTTTACAGCTAAAAGCCTGAAGGTAATGATTCTACACACTAGAACAAATTCAATAAGCTGTAGTTGTTCTGGTGACTATAGTGTCCCTTTAAATGAATGAATGCTTTCAGATGTTTGAGCCTTCATAATACACACAGAAGTCTGGCTTGCAATGTTGGGTTAAAGGGTTAATATCAACAAGCCTTCATCAATCTATCTTAACAAGGACCATATGTGGTGACCGTTGATATACAGATGTATAGGTTCTTTGTCTGAAAGTGGTTTGAAATGAAATTAATTTAAACTAATATAAAAACATATAATATTCATATCACAACAATCCTTCAACACATCAAAGTTCATTAAATATATTTCAATTACCATTTATGTTATGGTTATATACTGACTGACTGACCCCTTATTTGTTATTTGTTATTATCTTCTTGTTTTGTTATTATTATTATTATTATTATTATTATTATTATTATTTGTTATACTGATAATGACCCACCCATGAAAATGGGTAATAAGATACATCAGCAATTTTTCCTCTACAAATCTATATAGCACATGTTGAAATGTTAACATGCACAATTCTGTATGATGCAAAATACCCAATAAAAATGTTAAATAATAAAAAAAAATTACATGAGCCTTAAAGTTGAAAAACATTAAATTTGACGTAAAATTGGTATTCAGTTAGTAAATCATACAGATTGAGATGGTACAGTACGAAATAACTATGAATTCTTTATTATTAATCATGGGTATTGATTAATATACTAATGTACAGTTAGTATGTGTATGTCTTCGTCAATGTCAAGTTATGCATTTGCAACAGCATCAGATGTACAGATAACAGTGGATACTGAGGTTATTAGTCCACTTAAAAATTTTAATAAAGAGGGTTTGAAGGTTATGAATAAATCTCCCAGAATAATATACTAAAAACAACAAATACCAGTGGTATATCTAATAGTGGCAATAAAGCTCTAAAACACCTGTATGGTATCCCCTATACCAACACTAAAAATACATACAATACAAACACAGTAGGTGGGACAAGTATACTTTCCTCTGTTATCAGCAAATTCAGCAATGCTGTGGAGACAGAGAGGTATACAAATAGTGCAGATAACTCAAAAAATAGCAATGGAGAGATAACATATGTTAGAATACACTCACAAAACTAGAGCCAATTATAAACCTGGCTCTGGTGTGGATGGCCTTAGGATCTTTCAAGGGTGATCCAAATCACTCTATGGATGGTCTGGATATCCGGTCTGTAATATGGAAAATTCCTCCCAAAGATCAACAGCACAACTCAAAGTCTTGATTCAGACCATGTGGAATCAATGTTCTAAAATTGTATTTTAGAAATTTTTATTTTAGGATCAACAATACATACAAGGAATCATTTTAAGGAGATAGATGCTAACAGCTATATTGATAAAGAGCTGTCATTATACCCCCTGGTTGGCCAATGCTCCAAAAAGTCAATTTTTAAGAATAAAAAGGAATTGTACACAGGATAGAGACTATATACTACAAGCAGAGAAAATAAGGCAACAATTCATAGAAAAAGGCTATAATGCAAGAGAATTATGGGCTGGATGTTGGTAAACCTAAAAGAAACAATCTCATTAGATTAAGGGAAATATATCAAAGAAGAAAAAACAACCTGTGAATGGGAATGAAATGAAGATTCCTTTTGTATGTAATCATAGTGGAAATAATACTAAAGTAAGAAAAATTATAAAAAAATATTGGCCGATCTTACAAGAAGACCCTATCTTGAAACAGATTTTACCCCCCGAACCAAAGGTGGTATACAGGGGATGTAAAAATATAAAACAGATGTTTCAGTGTTTGCAGATAACACAAAACTTTGTAAAACAATACAATGTGAGCAAGATATTACTTTGCTGCAGAGGGATTTAGATAGACTGGGGGACTGGGCACTCAAATGGCAGATGAAATTTAATGTTGAAAAATGCAAAGTTATGCACTTCGGCGTAAAGAATACACAAGCAACGTATACCCTTAATGGAAGCGAATTAGGGATAACAACACATGAAAAGGACTTGGGAATTGTTATAGACAACAAACTATGCAACAATGTGCAATGTCAATCAGCAGTGGCCAAGGCCAGTAACGTATTGTCATGCATGAAAAAGGGCATTCATTCTCGGGACAAGAATATCATTTTGCCTCTTTATAAATCACTGGTAAGACCCCATATTGAATATGCTGTGCAATTTTGGGAACCTGTTCTAAAGAAGGATATTATGGCACTAGAAAAAGTGCAGAGGCGGGCTACAAAATTAATAAAAGGAATGGAACATATCGGCTATGAAGAAAGGTTAACAAATTTAAACCTATTTAGTTTAGAAAAACGTCGCCTGAGAGGGGATATGATAACATTATACAAATATATTCGGGGCCAATACAAACCATTGTGTGGAAATCTATTCACAAACCGGACTTTACATAGGACACGAGGCCATGCGGTTAGACTGGAAGAAAGAAGATTTCGTCTAAGGCAAAGGAAAGGTTTTTTTACTGTAAGAACAATCAGGATGTGGAAATCTCTGCCTGAAGAAGTGGTTTTATCAGAGTCCATACAGATGTTCAAACGGCTACTAGATGCATACTTGCAAGAACAGAATATTCAAGGATATAATCTTTCAATGTAGGGTAATAACTGCTTGATCCAAGGATAAATCTGACTGCCATTCTGGGGTCAAGAAGGAATTTTTTTCCTAGCTTGTTGCAAAATTGTGCTTCAAACTGGGTTTTTTTGCCTTCTCTTGGATCAACAGCAAAAAACAAATGTGAGGTAGGCTGAACTTGATGGACGCAAGTCTCTTTTCCGCTATGTAACTATGTAACTATGTAAAAAGCAGTTTTAAAATGAAACAAACAGAACATTTTTTAAATAGAAATAAAGGTTTTTTCGGTTGCGGATCCTGCTTAGCTTGCAGAGAAACGAATCAGAAAAAAAGACACATTACCTCTTTTCACTACCAAAACGATAAATAATTCAGTATTAAAAACCAGTTAACATGTTTCACTAAAAACTTAATCTATATTTTGAAATGCCCCTGTGATCTTATATATGTGGGAAGAACCACCAGATACCTGTATATAAGAATCGCGGAACATATAAGAAATATTAAAAAGGGTCTAGAAACACATAGCGTTTCAAATCATTTTAAAATACATCATAAAAATGACCCAAAAAATATGTTCTTTTGCACAATTAAATTGGTACAGAAAGATTGGAGGGGAGATGATTTTAATAAGAAAATAGGAGAAGAGGAGATGAAATGTATCTACAATTTTAGAACATTGATTCCACATGGTCTGAATCAAGACTTTGAGTTGTGCCATTTTTTATAGTTACATATTTTTATAGTTGTTTTAAACCCCTTTATATATATATATATATATATATATAAAACTTTTCTAAATCCCCTTCCCTCCCTCTCTGTATTTATAAAAAGGTGTTGCTATACTATTTAATAGAAATATTTAATAAATCACAGTGTCACTTTAAATGATATCTGTCTGGGTTCACTACTTCACTTTTTGAATTTTGTGTGAAATGGGAGGATATTGGGAGTTCACACAAAAACATATATATGGATTCACTACTAAATTGCACATAACACTTTAAAGATTGACATTTTGCAATTATACATAAATAACTACAACATGTAGTTATATTACTATTTTATGATGTAAAATGATGGTATTATGGATGTAATTAACTTTTTCTTCATTTATTTGTCCTTCTAATTATATCAGCTAATATTAATGTATGTTTTCTATTGAAAATATGCACTAATTTGTTGGACAAAACAATATATAGATATAGAGGGTCCAAAAAGACTGTTTTTTATTATATAAAGTAAGAGACTTTTATGACAAAGGATTTTAAATTCGGTGGAACGCAAAGTTCGTTCCACACATACAGAGTGCTTTTATGATGAGAAGAGAGATGCGCCACTACTCTAATGGAATGCACGATGCGTTACATGTACGTCGAAGATCGAAATCAGGAAGCAATATGCTTTCCAGCAGACCGGAACCAGGAAGTGAAACGCTGATAGAGGAATGGAACGCAAGTTGCGTTCCATTTGAAAAAAGTCAGCAAATCTGGACCACACATAGTATTTAAAGAACTGTATAGACTTACAAACAGTAATCATGCCAACTGAGGAAACCACGTCAGGCGAAATGCGTTTTGGCAGCATTTTACCTATTTAACAGATGTTATTTAAATTTTTTATTTTATCTGTATTCAATAAATAAATTTTTCTTTTACAACCATCTGGATTCCCTGCTGTTGATCATTGGGAGGAATTTACCATATTACACACCGGATATCCAGACCATCCATAGAGGGATTTGGATCACCCTTGAAAGATCCTAAGGCCATCCACACCAGAGCCAGGTCTATAATTGGCTCTAGTTTTGTGAGTGTATTCTAACATATGTTATCTCTCCATTGCTATTTTTTGAGTTATCTGCACTATTTGTATACCTCTCTGTCTCCACAGCATTGCTGAATTTGCTGATAAGAGAGGAAAGTATACTTGCTCCACCTACTGTGTTTGTATAATATACTAAAAAGTTGGCAAGCCTATTGGGTCTTTATGTTCATGGAGCCTACATGCAACTGCCCAGCATGCCCATTTGTTAAGACAGGTCTGCTCCCACTATCACATCAGTAATAAAACACACAGCATCACTTCTGATCCCTCAGTAGCTCAGAAAAAGTGTCTGAGAAAATCTTGTTTGGAAATATATATGTTTTTGACTCCTCCTCCCTTTTTCCCTGCATGGGTTACTTCTCGCTTACACATAAATAAAAACTAATTTTAGTGGCTGCTCCTTAACCATCAATCATTTATTTTTCCACCACATGATTGGACAGAGGATATAACCCACATCATTAGGCAGACTTCTTATCCCTCATGGCAATCTAAGCTGCTTATTAGCCTACTCTTAAAAATATCAGCTCCTCTCCACTCTGAACACCTTTTTTGGCACCATGTGTGAAAATTGACTTGTTTGTTTTTACATTGGAATGGTGCTGTGGAGTCAAAATTCGCAATTGACATAAATTCTGCAAAATCGCAATGAGGATAAAACCGAATGTTTAAGTTTAAAAGAAATTCCTGCATGTCCATTAAAATAATACACAGTGTGTGCCAGTACAAAATATGAAAGAGGAGATTCATGGCTGAATTAAAATATATTAAAATGTATTAAAAAAAAAAAGGCTCTAGTCCTTTGAGTACAAACTTAATATCAGGCATGTTTGTCTAATCATGTTTAGTCATTAGCATTTAACCTCCTTGGCGGTCTGATTAAGTCAGTATTTTTGTTAAAGCGGTACATTGTTTTGTATGTAAATTTGTTGTTTTATTATTATGTTTATGTTTCATATTGTAGGATTGTGAGGAACAACTCACTTAAATCTGTCCAAACAAGAGTCTAGTAGACATCCTGGGTATGATAAAGTTTGAAACATAAAATCATAAATTATAATATAATACATAATTATAAAAAAAAGATATAATAATAAATTGAATTAATAATGTAATCAAACCAAAAACACTGAAATTTGTCCAAACAAGGGTGCAATATTACTTGTCACTGTAATACTAGACACTGCATATTGGTTTAGTAAATATCCAGGGTATGAAAAATTTTACAACATGGGACTGCACAAAGCCTGTGATTTAGGACAATGGAACCTGGTTTCCTTTCTGATTTTATTTCCACTGTCATCTTGCTTTGAGTAACAAATCAGTAACAAATCACACACATCCTTGTTGGTGCTGACTTTTTCTTATCCAAGAATATTAAACTGAGGACTGTCTGTACATATATTCATAATTATTTTATTATACACAAATTCACACATGTACACAAGCCTAGATGAATACAAGGGAGCACAGCAAAATTATTTGTCAAGCAACTATTTTATATTATTGTTATTATTATTATTATAATTATTATTATTGCTATATTATGTGTATTGGGATATTTTGTGTTCATTTATTTTTACTGCTGCTATTGTATTTATTAAAGCCTCTTACATAATTTGCAACACTGTAAGACCAGGGTTTCATGAATTATATATTTTAAGTGTAGCAGTAATTGGTTTTTCATAAATATTTTTCCATGTTTTTGTAGTGTTCCAAGCAATTCTGGCATAATTCATATAAATATGGATCAATGTTTCAGCTCAGACCTCCTGCTGCTTGTGATGTATGGTTCAAACCATCATGCTGACATCTGGGGCACACTGTCAGAACAAATTTGAGACCCTGACATTTACTGCACCAGACTGTCTTTTCTAAACATTCTCAACCTCCATATCATCTGTGCCTCTAGATAGAGTGGCAATGAAAACGTCCTAATGGTCCATCTCTGTAAGGTGGCAGTGGTACCAAGGAGATTAATCATGAAGGCCTAGGTTTGCATTTTGAATAGCAAATAGCATATACCATGGAGGAGATAAACAAACCTAAATTATATGGTTATTAAATGTTTCAGGAAATATATACAGCACAAAGTGATCAATACATCCATACAGGGTCAGATTAACAAAGGATTAGCACCCCTCCAATAATTCCGGGACAGCACCTCGGACCAGATGATACAAAGTGCCATAACTCGGACAAATCCTTGTGTATCATTTCAGCCAGATCCCACACCGGAATAGTGCCAAGATTGTTTCCCCCCAAATGAATTATGAGCACATCAGGAATGCCGAGTAAGCAAGCCAACAGGTGCTCCCAGCGCATGCCCCTAGTACTGAACCAACAGACCTCTGCCACAGCCAGTGTTGTGCCCAATAAATGTAGGAATGGCTGATGACCCACACTCGTCTTCCGGCACCTACCTTAGTGGCAGCCTATATCCAAAAGGAGTGCCTCCCAAACTCTGCACTAGGTAACCCCAAGGCCTCCAATGCCATGAAAAAAAAACCTAATAAATTGGAAATGAGATAAGAGCCTGGAGTCCCCGTGAGCCAGGGAGGGGCCCACGCCCACTTGGCGAACCTCACAGAAAACATGAGAACAGGCAACCGGATGTTGTAACGTGACCGAAGTACCCCGGTCAAGAACATCCGTCTTGGACTTACACAGCAAAAAACGCACCGCCTCAACCTCACTAAAACATCCCAAACAGAAATCTCCCAGGGACCGCCTTAGATGGGCTAACGAGTTCCCTCACCCACATGGACCCGAAAAAGGTGAACATAAATGCCAAACGAAACCACGCTACTTTAAACAGAGTAGAACAAACCTGTGGCAGAACTCTAAACAGGCCCACCATCAGAGCACCTGAAACTGACCACTGAGAATCCAAAATCTTAGGCCCCCCCATGCCAACCCCTCAACACCAATGAGGCTAAAACATCCTTCATGATATCTGGGGGCCTGGTGAGTTTGAACCAAAAACTGAGCCCGGACAACTTACCCGAAAAAGCCTACGAGAAACATCCTGACGCCTTCCAGAACCAGATTAACTGTAACAGACCTTTGTAAGCACTCTCCATCCAACCAGAAACCCCCAAGCTGCCTCTTGAACTGTACCCACTCACACCATGCCTTACCATAACGCTGCCATGTAGATTCCGAGACCGAACCCCAGATCCAGGACATTGTTCAGTTAGCCCAAGGCCCCAGAGATCCCTCTGGCATGGAAATCACAACTTGTTTGCCCCCGGCACTGCCGCCCTGAACTCCTGCCACTGAAAACGAGAAACACTGTCCGCTGTAATATTAGCAACCCCAGGAACAGTACACATTCAAGATCAAGCAGCGAAGAACTATGCACCACAGCAGCCAAACCACTGGAGGGAAAGATGCCAAAAAATTGTTAACGGCCAGCACCACCCCCATACTATCACAGTGGAAAGCCACCCTCTGATCCCCTTGGAGATCCCCCCAGAACTCCACCGCAACCACTATAGAGAAAAGTTCCAAGTAGGCCAAATTCCTCGTTCACCCCACCACATACCAAGACTTCAGACAGAAGTCCGATCACCAGTGGGCCGCAAAGATGGCCCCAAAACCCACCCCCCCAGCCTATGTCAGTAAAGAGATGGAGCTTGGCATTGGAGACCTTGCAAGCCTGCCAATAGGAACACCCATTAAAAAAGATGGACCAAACTGCCAGGTCCTCGCACAGGTGGCTAGTGATCCGCACATAATGATGAGGGCGCTCTACCCCAGAGGTTGCTGCTGCCAAGCAACGAGTAAACACCCTTTCCATGGGAATAATTCGGCAAGGTAATTGCAACTTGCCCAAGCGGCGAAAAAACAAACAGCCAAACAAATTGTGGCAGTACAGGTGCACCAGAAGCAGCCGAAAAAGGCGCTTCGACATCTGCTTTAGCCATAGGTGCCCCCGAACCTGCAGCCCAGACCATCCAAACCACCTCGTCGAAAGACGTGTACGATATCCTGCACAGCTCAGCATCAATATCATCATTCACCGATCCCCCAAATGGGTAGGATAAATGATAAATCAGCTGGAACTTGCCTGGCTCTTTCTTGGGCACCAGCTCAACCCTCCATATACCCGACATGCATTCCACATCATATCCTGGTAACAGAATAGGGCCAAACACTTATCCGGTGCCTTGCCAGGATCGAGAAGGCCCTAAGCCAATTACCAAATGTTTTGGGTATCTTCCAAAACTGGAACTTAACCTTATACTTGGACAAGGTAGGTTATGTCCAGTAGGCCCAGCTGAAGCACCCAGGGAAGGAAGGGGGCTAACATAGTTACTAGGGGAAAGGGAAGGAGACAGCTGCCTCACACTACTCCCAGCCTGCCCTCCTACCTTGGGAAGGGAAACCTCTGCCCCCCAGTAAATAACCTGTGGCCTTCTCATCCGCCGTGGTTTGCATGTGGCGGGTCCACATGAGATGATCGGGCTGCCGGAAAACACTTAGCGACCCCGGAAGGAGATTCAGCCTGTGCAGGAGTGGCATCTGCCAGCGTAGCCAGGAACCAGCTGGCCAACAAGGTGGGACTGCGGCTCCTGCTGTAAGGAACTGAAGAGGAAGACTGCAAACTAACATGAGCTGCAGCAGAGAAACTGCAGCCTCCCCAGGAGGGGTGAAACGTGCAGGTGGCCAAGCTCGCCTCCCGGAACCTCCGTGACTGCCAGGCGGGGATGCAGAAATCACCGCAGATGCCTGCAGATGAGCGAGCTGAGCCTGCAGGTGTAGACTCCATATTGTAAGTCCTCAGTCCTGAGGGCAGATAGGACAGTCTCGATGTCCATACTCAGACTCTTGCAGAAAACAGCATTTGGCAAGCAGGTACACAAGGAAGCAACTACCATGCAATTAGCAAGCTGTTACCAACTTATAATTAAGATGGCTGCTTATCCTGTAAAATGCCCACCTATTTACACTATCCCACCCCTTTGCTCATAATCCTCCTCCCACCATTCTAAAGACCTCCTTACCATTCTATCTATACACTCCCCCTCACACTCACATGTCCATGTTCTGTCTAAGCCTTGCCTGACTCCTCAGGGTCTGTAATAAAGTAGTCAATATTCCTTTATTAAAACAATGTAAAATTCATCCACAAAGCATTTCACCACACACATTTCATCCACCTATGCCTTATGCATTGAGTCATCTGTATGCTTAATCAATTGTAAGTACATTACTTCTACAGGTCCCGATATTTACTTGATTCCACATCTTGCTGCAGTGACCTATCATATTGAACCTAGGTGAATCCTGCAAAAAAGGCTCACTCGCTGTCCTTAAATAGCTAGTTGATGGCAGCAGAGCTGTAAAGTATGGTATACAATCTTCAGCCAGAGTATGGGAAGCAGCCATTCCTAGGGCATTCAATGCTATTGACCAACAGTTTTTGAGGAACCTTCAGAAGTGGAAGAAGCAATTTACAATACTCATGAAGCACAGTTTAAAGGCAAAGCCAAGGACTCTGCCTGGACACTATGGGCATAGGTTGAGTAGGGTGCACTCATGGGGTCACTTGATAGGGTAGTGCAATGCTTACTAATGTATAATATTCTATTCCATAGTTGTTCCATAAGCTCTGTTCTCCTGTGCTCTTTAATTTATCACATCTGTCATGGCAAGCGATCTGTGCCCAATTACTGAGTATCTTGGTGGTTTTATTCAAATATGTTTCTTGTATGTAGTCAGAAAAATTGTTATGCAGATCTCTTGAGTTATTTTATTCCTATGAGGACTACATGCCCATGCAAAAATATATATGCAAGCTTTGTATGTCTACCTATGCACTACTAAAATAAAGAATGTAAAAAAAAATGTTCTCACCAGTGGTATGAGTTTGGAAAGTTTCACGTATAATTCTTAAATCTGTTTGTCAAAATGATATCTTAAAAAAGCAAAAATTGCATCACCACCCAACATAGCACTGACTGCAAAGAGTTGAACCCCCATAACCATCCGCAACAACCATCACTCAACTACTCCACCACTATGCCCCACAGGGGTGCACCACCTGGATGAGACACATAACTGGGCAGTTAACTTAAATGGGTACATGTTATTTAGGAAGGATAGGAAAAACATGTGGTGGGGTATGTTTGTATGTCAACCATGATTTAAAGCCAAATCTTAAGCAAGTGGAATGTGATGAGGAAAATGTGGAAGCTTTATGGGTAAATATCTGCTTGGGGGAAAAGAAGGGAAACCAACTATTGGTTGGGATATGTTATAAACCACCTAATGTTAATATTGACGAGGAACAACAGCTGTTTGAGCAAATTGAGAAAGCTGCAAATCTGGGTAACACTTTAATTATTGGAGATTTTAATTACCCGGACATAAATTGGGACAGAGGGACTAGTAGCTCAGCAAAGGGAATTAGGTTTTTAAACTTGTTAAATGACACCTTCATGTCACAACTTGTACAAGCACCAACTAGAATGGACGCTTGTCTGGACCTGGTTTTAACAAACAACGTTGATCTTTTGACCCAAATTCAAGTAGGTGAGCACTGGGGAATGGGTGATCACAGTATAGTGTCCTTTGAAATAAACTCAAAAGCACATGGGGTATACTAAAACATATCATTTTAAAAAGGCCAATTTCAATAAGTTAAGGGCAGCTTTACAATATATTGACTGGAATAAACTCTTTAGTGAAAAGAACACTGAGGATAAATGGATCATCTTCCAACAAATATTAGAAAGGTACATTTCTCAGTATGTACGATTGGGAAATAAATATAAAAGAAACAAATTAAAACCAATGTAACTTAGTAGAGAAGTAAAACGAGAGATTAAAAATAAGAAAAGGGCATTTAAATCATTTAAATCTGACAAATCAGATGCATCTTATAAAAGATATAAGGAAGCAAATAATGTGTGCAAAAAGGCAATTAGACTTGCTAAACTTCAAAATGCAAATGATTGCTACTAAAAACTTGCAGAATAATTGTAATTGGTTAACTCAAGACAAGTTGCTGCAGCAACTAAAGAAAGTTAATATAAACAAAGCTCCAGGGCCTGACGGTATCCATCCACGTGTACTTAAGGAACTGTAAAATAAGTGAACCTCTGTTTTTAATCTTTCAAGATTCTTTTCTTTCAGGAAGTGTTCCGGAGGATTGGAGGAAGGCAGATGTGGTTCCTATATTCAAAAAGGGTTCAAAATCCTTGCCTGGAAATTATAGACCTCTGAGCTTAACTTCTGTGGCTGGGAAAATATTTGAAAGGTTATTAGGGGATAATATTCAAGAATTCCTTGAGAAGAACATGGTTATCAGCAAAAATCAGCACGGTTTTATGAAGCACAGGTCATGTCAAACTAACTTGATTGCGTTCTACGAAGAAGTAAGTAGAAGTATAGATCAGGGTGTTGCGTGGATGTGATCTATTTGGATTTTGCCAAGGCATTTGATACAGTTCCACACAATAGATTAGTGTTCAAACTCAAGGAAATCGGTCTAGATGAAAATGCTTGTTCTTGGGTAGAACATTGGCTTAAAAACAGAGTACAATGAGTTGTCATTAATTGTAAATTTTCAAGCTAGACAGAGGTGGCAAGTGGTGTCCCTGAGGGGTCTGTTCTGGGACCCCTTCTATTTAGCATGTTTATAAATGATCTTGAAGACATCATTGAAAGTCATGTTTCAGTGTTTGCAGATGACACAAAACTCTGTAAAATAATACAATGTGAGCAAAATATTACTTTGCTGCAGAGGGATTTAGATAGCTGGGGGACTGGACACTCGAATGGCAGATGGAATTTAATGCTGAAAAATGCAAAGTTATGCACTTCTACGTAAAGAATACACAAGCAACGTATACCATTAATGGAAGCGAATTAGGGATAACAACACACGAAAAGGACTTGGGAATTGTTATAGACAACAAACTATACAACAATGTGCAATATCAATCAGCAGTGACCAAGGCCAGTAATGTATTGTCATGCATGAAAAGGGGCATTCATTCTCGGGACAAGAATATCATTTTGCCTCTTTATAAATCACTGGTAAGACCACATATTGAATATGCTGTGCAATTTTGGGCACCTGTTCTAAAAAAGGATATTATGGCACTAGAAAAAGTGCAGAGGCAGCTACAAAATTAATAAAAGGAATGGAACATATCAGCTATGAAGAAAGGTTAACAAATGTAAACCTATTTAGTTTAGAAAAATGTCGCCTGAAAGGAGATATGATAACATTATACAAATATATTCGGGGCCGATACAAACCATTGTGTGGAAATCTATTTACAAACCAGACTTTACATAGGACACGTGGCCATGCGTTTAGACTGGAAGAAAGAAGATTTCATCTAAGGCAAAGGAAAGGTTTTTTTTACTGTAAGAACAATAAGGATGTGGAATTCTCTGCCTGAAGAAGTGGTTTTATCAGAGTCCATACAGATGTTCAAACAGCTAGTAGATGCATACTTGCAAAAACAGAATATTCAAGGATATAATCTTTCAATGTAGGGTAATAACTGCTTGATCCGAGGATAAATCTGACTGCCATTCTGGGGTCAAGAAGGAATTTTTTTTCCTAGCTTGTTGCAAAATTGTGCTTCAAACTGGTTTTTTTTGCCTTCTTTTGGATCAAAAGCAAAAAACAAATGTGAGGAAGGCTGAACTTGATGGACGCAAGTCTCTTTTCAGCTATGTAACTATGTAACTATTTAATTTAGTTTGCTTCTCCAGCAAGTGCTGTGTGATAACCTACTCTGTAAGAAGCCCCAGTGACTTTTTCATTTAGATTTTTTTGTTCATAAGCTGTTTATTCTTCTGATAATCTGGAATTTTTTGCTTAAAATAGGCAATGTCTTTATCTTTGTACTCTGCGTGATTTTGCTAAAATATGAAGATGTTATTTAGCAGGTGCTAACAAACTGTTTGATAATATTTTCTTGCAAAGTAAGCATTGTGCTTCAGGACAATCTTCATTGCTGGAATTTGTGAATCCAAATGACAAGTAGTTGTCATCATATTTTCGTTTCTTCGAGAAAAGATTGAGTAGCATTGTGTATTTTTCTTTATTTCTTCGACTTGTCACTTGTCTCTGTTATTTGAGGAACTGTAGTTTCAACAATTTTGGACCAGTTTTCTTGATTTCTTGTTGTATCTTCTTTCTCAGTTTTTAGAAATGCGTAACGATTAGAAGTTGTAATCATTAATCTCTTCATAGCTCGTTCCTTTAACCATCTGTCCAAATTCATGGCTGCTGATTCAGCCTTAAAATTAAGTTGTTGTTTTTTAACCAGGAAAAATACAGATTTCACTACCTGATTACAAAAGATGCTGTTTTGTTTTCAGCTTAGTAAGCAAGTAAATCAAGCAGGATTTTGTCTCAGTCTTGGAGTAAAAAGAACATTTCTTTAATATGAAAAAATGCAGATTTCCCTACCTGACTACAATGGATGCTGTTTTGTTCTCAACTCTTAGTAAGCAAGTAAATCTTTTTGGGTCAAATTTGGAGCAAAATGCACTGTTGCAAAACATAATTTCAAAGTAAACAGGTGTTTGTACTTTTGGAGCACAAACAATGTATTTTTTTTGTTTGTTTGTTTTTTGGGGAGGATATATACATTGATTTCTATAGAGTGTAAACTGATTGTAATATTTCAGAACATAATATTTTCTTTTTTGCTTTTATATTTTTTTAATGAATAAATGTATTTATTGAAAAAAAAGTTTTACAAAAATACCCAAACCCAAGTAAATTAAGAAAAAGTGTGATACACAAATATTTTCAGCAGTACATTTCTAACCAGCACAGGATGACAAAAATAAATGAGCCTGGGAGAATGAGAGGTCACCTACACATGATTGTTTTGTATCAATGCTCACAACCAAGTGAGTCTGAAATGGCTGACAGCACCAGGAATAAGATCATGGACTCGCCATCTCTGCTGTTTCTGACTTCTGGGAAAAGCGGGGAGTAGTGGCCATCTTGTTGGTGGAAATAATGTGGTTGAACACCAGTTTTGTTCTTGTAGAACTCCAGGGTTCATTGTAACACTAATTGGGAAACACTGTTCTAGACAGGCACTATATGTGCTTCCTGGATTGTAATAGAATTTAACTCTGTAAAAATGACATTGGACATACTCACAATTTGCATGGGAATGTCCATTGCATTCAAAATCCCCATTGGAAACCATTGATTCAATTGCATAGGAAACACTAATGTGCATGGCACTCGCTGCGCACGCACATTAGGTTCCCTCTTTGACATGGCATCTCTGGAGGAGGAGACCCATTCAGCACTGATGGATTCTCAGCACTGGAAGGGGTGTTAACCCATTCAATACCAAGGCTGGTGGTGGATCTACAGATATAGGGAGAGGAACATTATAGTATTAGGAATACAATGTTGTATTCCTATTGCTATAGAGTTAATTTAACAAATTTTCATGTGGCAATAAAATGGATTGTTAGACAACAATAAAATCACCAAATTTTTATTGAGAGCCTATACAGAGCCTACTTGACAGAGTGCAGACTCCAAGACTCCGATTCCCCTTGATCTCTGTATATATATATATTTTTTTTTTGTAAAGGAACAGTCCTTTACACCAAATCAACTATCTCTAAAGTTATGGTGCCAGGAGGCCCCGGGAGGCATTCTTACCTCTGGTATTAAAATGTTATTTAACCCCTTAAGGATTGAGCAAAATGTACATGTTTTCATCAAAATAAAATGGAAACAAAACTTGGAATTTGACTAAATGTATGTTCAACCGTATTTTGCTTCTTTCATACCAAGTGCACATACACTCATTATATATAATTTTATTCAGGATAAATAGGGCTTTCATTTAAAATAAAATATTTAGGTATGAAACATAATTTAATATGAATAAAATATTTTTAAAAATTGTGATATTAAGAAATGTTGCTATTTTTTTAGTTCTGCATGACATTTTCACACACATAATATTTGTATGTGTGTGAAAAATGCAAAAAACTAATCTGAACGCCAATTTTGGCCAGTGTTTGTGACTAAGTGGCTACTAAAAAAGACTGGACATACCCCATTTGCAATACCTTGGGTTGCCAACTTTTGCAAGTGGTATGCCATCATGTGGGTAATTCTCATTTCTGGGCTACCATATGGTCTCAAAGGCAACGTAACCAATCTGGCGAATTTCAATGTGAAAAAACTGAAACACAAGCCTTATATTTGACTCTGTAACTTTTACAAACATCATAAAACCTGTACATAAGGGGTACTGTTATACTCAGGAGACTTCGCTAAAAAAAATATATTTATGTTTCAAAACCGTAAAACGTATCACAGCAATTATATTGTCAGTGTAAATGCAGTTTGTGTGTGAAAAATCCAAAAAAAAGTCACTTTCAATGATGATATCATCGTTGTAATACATTTTACAGTTTTAAACACTAATATTTGTATTCAGCAAAGTCTCCTGAGTAAAACAATACCCCCATGTACAGGTTTTATAGTGTCTTGGAAAGTTACAGGGTTAAATAAAGTGCTAGCAAATTAAATTATCTGGACTTTCTGCCTGGGTTATCAGGCAGGTCCCGCAAATTGTAATTAATAAAATGTCTTAATTATGTATAAATATTACATAAATATATACATAGAATTAATATATATATATAATTTTTTAAAATTATTTTTATTTATATATAGGTATATATATATATATATATATAGTGATATATGCATATATATTTATGTATACAGATATATATATTAGTTCGTTCTAAGTGTATTTTGATATCAATATATATATATATATATATATGTATATATATATATATATACTAATATCAAAATACACTTAGAACGAAATTACACATATATATTTTTTAATTATTTATTTTTAATTATTTTATTATTGAAAATGTTTAACGTATTTATATATTTATTTTATAATATATATGTATATATTGTTTTATTTTACACTGGTTTTAACTTTATTTTACTTTATTACAGGCAGCAGGGTGACTACCTGTCATTCCAGGCACTCCCCCTGCTAGCACTGCTATGGATGGCTATTCCGTCCATGTGATCATGAGGTCCTTGCAAGGATCTCGCGATCACATGGCCAAGGAGGGCTGGATCGGCAGCAGGGATGTCAGGCAAGTCCCCCCCCCACGTACTTTGCCGCTCACTGGCATTTAGAGTTGGGTCCCCAAGGGTGGCATAGCATGCCCACCATCCTTAAGGGGTTAATGGATTATTCCAATGTTGCCTCCAGCACATGTCTCCACTACCCCCTGGCAGCTTCTGGCTTCCAACTTTCAGATTCAAGAAGCATGGATTGCCAACGTGCTGAGGCGCCATAGATTTTCTGAGAGCAGTCAGCTGATGCTCTCAACCAATCAGTGACTTCCCATTCACTTGGCTTGCAAGTAGTTTCCGTGAAATGTGATTGAGTCTAAGGTTCTTAAAAAGGAGGAAAACACACGGGGAATGAAACACCATCTTAGAGAGTATGTTTGATAAGATAGCCCTGTATATTTGTTTCAAATTAAAATTGAAACAACAAAGTGTAACGGACCACCTGGCACCCCGCTGTGTACCTCCGTTGAAGGATGCTCCTAGGGCTTCCTGAGGACTCCAAGCACTGCAGCAGACACCACAACCACCGACCTGGAGAAGCATACGAATGCTCTCAAGCATATGAATGCTGTAAGCAGCTGAACAGGAAAAGCATACAATCAGCTTACACTCATGGCAATCAGCATACAATCCAAACATATCACAGGGACCCCAAAACATGCAATAACCCCATAAAAATATCATCGGAACCGGGGGATCTGGGTGAACCACATATCCAAAATTCACCCAGATCCATTCAGTAGTTTGGAAGATACAGTTTAATGCAGATTCCGCAGAACATATACAGGCTATATGAAAAATAATTACTGTATAATGTGTCCCCTGTTGTATAGTTTAAAACTACTGCACAATGTCTTTGTGCACCAAATACCGGCGAGATGGCACCGTGTAGAAAGGTCCAAACAGTGTCTGTGAGTTAAAATGGCTGCCATCCACTGTTCTCACCAAGTGCTTCATCCATTGTTCTCACCATGTGCCTCTGATACATGAAATGGTGGCCACCAAGTAACTCCACAGTATGTCCCCAGATGGTTCTTAAAGGGCCAGCAGCAGCATAATAAAAATCTATTATGCCCAAATCAGTTCCTAGACGGGAAATACATCTCAGGGCCATAGTCGCAGGGCAGGAGGCTGGCAAACAGTCTTCTCCAATGCCCAGTGGTGAGACTGGTTCCACCACACAAAGTAAACAAAACAAATGTTTAATGTTTCTAAATAGAAAACAAAAGATGTACTGCAGCTCACAAACTGAAGTAAAGTGAAATGTATTATTACTGAAACTAATTTACTATTTACTTCCAAAAACTTTATAAATAATTAAACACTTTCTGTCTTTGATTAGCAATAACTTTTAAACAACTTACATTTGAAACTAAAAAGCAACATTTATTTTTCAGAGTGTCTGCATTTAAAAACATATATGAGAGGCACACAACATTAAATATTCATGAAAGCATGATTGGCTTATTAGAGCAACACATAATGAAAAACCTGATGGAATACAGGACCCAATATTTAAGATTCTGGTTTCCTTATTTTTGATTATTGTTCCCAATTGATAGTTAAATGGGGAACAAAAATAAAGTACTGCATTCAGATGACAGAAAAAAATGTAAGGTTTAAAAAATTTATTTAAAGTAAAAGTGCATACAAACATTACAATATAGCAACATTTCATTCCCCATCTAATGCTGTATCCCACTTTTTCTATGCACTTTTACTTTGAACAACTGATTGATTCCAATGCAAATTCAAGCAACTTACAAAAAATAGTGTATCCTGAAAGAGAACTGTGAGCCCATACATTACAGTTTAACAAATACCAATGGGTAGATAGAATTAATATCAGCACAGAGTATTCCTTACTATATTACTAATGTTTATAGAAATTAACACTGGATATAATTGTTGTCACTGTTGGTTATTCTGAACTCTTCCAAAATTACACTTTAAAGAGAAATGTGTTTGTCTAAGTGATTTTCTCCTACGACATTATGCACATGTTAAATAGATTATGGGCAGTCCTACAAAATTTCATAAATGCAATATTTTGTATTGCAGGTGTCTATCAGTTTTCTTCTTTAGAATCTGCAACTATTGGAACCGAAATAGGCAGAATTAAAGCCAACGATGCTGATATTGGTAAAAATGCAGAGATTGTATACAGCATTATTGATGGAGATTCAGAACATTTCTTCGATATAATCACAAACAAGGAAACACAGGATGGAATCATAATGGTTAAAAAGGTCATATCTTTCAGATTATGTTCTGATATTTACTGTAATATATACTGTAAGTTACCTGTATATGCTATGAATGATAGCAATTCGATTGCTATTGTTATCAAGCACTGCTTTAAGAATTAGATAAATGTTAACCTTTACATTTTTTTATTTATTTTTTTACTACCTGCTTAATACCGTTATACTCAAAGTAAGAGTCATCGGATTAAACTAGTATAGATAACAAATACACATCAGGCTAAAGATTAACAGTAAACAATCGTGAAGGAGTTTCTTAGTAAAAAAAATAAACAAATCTCAAAACAAAATGATTTGATGGAATGGAAAGAAAAATAATTATAACTGAAAATGTATCTTTAAAAGGTTTCTAAAGTCAGCAAGACCACTTCATCTCAATAAAGTGGCCTGGGAACAGTCGTCCTTTAGTTTTAACCCTGCAATGTAAAATATTGCAGTTATTTAGAGTTAAATCCACCTCTAGTCGCTGTCATACTGACAACCACTAGAGGCGCTTCTGTGGTACTGACCGATTAAAACTTGATCATGTAATGCAGAAGCCACCACAAGAAAGCATTGATTCATTGCTTTCCTATGTGGAAGCTTGAATGCATGCAAGTGGCTCGCCCCACTTGCTTATCCAATCCCAAATACTCTTTTGTGAGGAGCATTGGATTGGACAAACTGTGTAAGTGGCCATGCCTTTCCCATGACATTGCAGGAGGTGGAGAGATCAGGCTCCATTGGCATTAGAAAAGGGTAAGGAAATTATCTATTTTATAAATTATAAAATACACATGGGTGCAGGAGGGAACCAAGGTAACTAAGGACAGGGACATAGACGCATTAGGAATATTGTTTTTTTTGTTTTGAATATTTTTATTGTTCTCACAATATAATCGCATATAGCAAACTGATTCGTGATAAAGCCGGTAAATGCCCGCGCAGGGGCTTAAGCGTCAATATATAATGATGCATGCATTTTGTCGCCTACGCAGAGGCGGATTTGGTATTGCCTTTGTTTTGAATATGTTGATTGGTTCATAACATAGATTCCATTGCAAACGTATTTGTGGTTAAGCGGTTCATCGCCTACGCAGAGGCGTTGCTTTCGGTGTTTGGATAACTCAGAGTAACCATGCCCTACCAGAATGTAAGAATACTTATGTTCTGCAGGATTAGATTTTTCACTTTCGTTAAACAAGTTTGGTGTTGTCGTGTGTTAGAGTTATTGTCATATGTGTACTGCTGTGTTGGTGTCGATTAGTGGCACATGGCCAGCTACTATGCATCTTGGTGTATTGATACACCGAAGGAGGTGGATGGGTATATTCGTGTAGTTGTCTTGCATTGGCTGGTTCGTGTAATGTCTATGTGTTAGTGGGACTATTTTGAATATTTGTAGTGCTGTCATAGCACCCGTGTGGGTAACATCTTCATGAGTAGTGAGGCAGAGGTTGCCCATGCAGGGGTGCCTGGTTGCATGTCATACATTTGATTGCATTCCGTCGCCTTATATAGAGGCCGGGTTGTCATTGCGTGCACCATACCGCAGAAACACTCACAATTTGTTACTCGCGTTTTGCATCTGTATGGCTTGCAATGTTGCTATATTACTGTTGCGCCTGTGTATATTGTTGCGAGTGTTTCTGCCTAATCTTATTCTATTTGTTCTGGCGCCTATGCTTGCTTGCTACTTGCGCGTCTGGATATCTGTTGCTTTATGCAGTTTGGTGTTTCCCGGTCGTGTGCGTCTAGGTGTGCCCTGCGTTTGTCCCTATTCGTGTTCTAATGCGTCGTCCCTGTTATGTCTGGTTTTAAGGGCTTCGGTTGGGTGTGTGTCCGTGGCGTGGCCAACTCTTGGTTCCGTGTCTCCTATGTGTGTTTTCCCTTTCTGTGCTGTCTGCGGTGTTGCCCCCCACTGCGTCTTGACTGTCTATGGGTCTGTTGAGGGTTGAGTTTCTCGTGGCACTAGGTATGGTTGCTTCTTTCTGGTATTGTTGTCGGGCAGTCTCGCTATGTGGGGGTGGCTAGGTAAGGCCTTTCGGTTTCATTTTGCTACTGTGTCTGTCTTTCGAGGTGTGTTTCTGGGTTTAACTGGGGATTGACATGGGGGGGAGAGGGCGCTGGGGGGATGGGTGTGTCCGTCCCCTACCGCCGTCGCCGTCCGCCACCCTTCTCTGCCTCCCGCTCCGTCCCCAGCCCCAGCCCCCTCCGTCTCATCATTTTTGGTTACCGTGTGGCCAGGCGGCGTTGAAAGTCGTTCGATGCGGTTAATCGTAGCCAGTGAAACCAGCGTTTGGTATATCGGTCTCTAAGTTTCGGCGTGTTTGCCTTTATATCTTCAAATTTCCTAGTGCTTTCCACCTCCTCTAGCCATCGTGTTATCGGGGGTGCGGTCGCCTGCTTCCAGTAGATGGGGATGACTGTTTTGGCTGCGTTCAGCAACCGCGGTATCACTGATCTGGTGTAAGGCTGCGCGGTCATGTTGGTGTGGTGGAGGAGAAAGGCGGCCGGGGACCCCGGGAGTGTCTCGTCTGTTACTTCGTGTATTATATCCCTAATTGTGTCCCAAAAGGGCCGGAGTCTTGCACATGCCCACCAGATATGCAGAAACGTGCCTGTTTCTTCCCCGCATCTCCAGCATGTGTCTGGTATGTCCGGGTTCCTGACGTGCAGTGCTGTCGGCGTCAGATACCATCTGGTGAATATCTTGTAGGAGTTTTCTTGCAGGCGTGCTGAGCTGGGAGTTTTTTGTATGAGAGTGATGCACTTGTCCCAGTCCGCTTCCGACAGGGTCTCATCTAGGTCTTCTTCCCAGTTTCTTATGCAAGGCGGTGCCAATAAATACCTACAAGTGACCAATATCGTGTATATCTGTGAGATAGCTCAGGGTGTTTCTGTGGTCTGCGTGCACAGGTTCTCAAATTGGGTAGTTTCCCTAAGTAGGGATGGTTTTTGCGGGATGGAACGTGCATATTGGGAGATTTGCCCTCTCGCTAGTGTGTGTGAAAAAGTGTGTGATCTGTCCGGGAAGAGTTCTGTTAACGGCCGAATGCCGAACGGGTGCACCAGGACGTCTGTCATGCGAGGAATTGTTGGGTGTCCTGCTGGGCCCGGTGTGGGGCCAAGGTCGCCTGCTGGGAAGTCCGGGTTGCCTCTCAGTGGCAGCAGTGGGCCTGGATCCGTCGTCAAGTAGTGTTTTGTGCCCTGCCTCTGCCAGATCCTCATGGTTGCCGCCACAAAGGGGTTAGTGATGCGTTTGCGTCTGTACGCCGCCGCGGATATCCAAGGTAGTGTACTGAGGTCGCAGTTGGTGGTGTCGGATTCCAGTTGGGTCCATGGTTTTGTGCCGCTGGCTACCGTCCAGCTTATGACTCGTGTAAGATGTGCTGCGTGATAGTATCGTTCGAAGTCGGGGAGCGCTAGACCTCCTCGGAGTTTGGGTAGAATGAGCTGGGTATATGCTATGCGTGGGGGTCTGCCCTTCCATATAAACGTGCGGACCTCTGCCTTTAACGTCTTGAAGAATGTTTGTGGGGAGGAATATTGTTTTTTTATTCCTAATATTTTAGTCTTTCTTTAATGATCAAACCCCCGCTTTTTTTTTTTTTCAAACCCCCTTTTAAGTCAGACATTTCATAATTTGGATTGTAAAATTAAACTGGGATTATTCACTGAGAATTGCTGTATGATTCCAAGATTAAAAGGGACTTGGCCGCTATATAGTAATACAAAAAAGCCTTAATGAATAATGCTATTGTGACCTACAATCCAAAAGTATTGTTTAGTAAATAGTGAATATTCAATAACTATAAAATAAAGTGTCTTCATAAATTTGCAATTGAAATTGACATAGTAACCATGTGAGTGTCATAGAGGTGCCTGCCACATTGGTGCACAGTTCACCAGTTATGCATATTGCTCTCAAAGGATTTAAAGTGACTTTCTGATTGTTAGTATTACATTACTTATTCACTAACATTTTTTTTTTTTTTTTACATATGAAATAATGCTACTATATTCTACTAAATCTTACAGCAGTGATACAGATTTGTTTATTAGTGTATTTATATAGTGTATATATAATAAATATGAACATTATATTTAAAATAAACAAAGCTATAAAGCACAAGCAAGCATAAAAATAAATGTACCAGAAAAAAAAAATTGGCTTATTTGAAGAATATCCTACTTAATTCAACACTCCAAGCACTATAACTACATTAAGCTGTTTTTACAATTGTGCAAGGGGTGCCCTGGCACTGTAGCAGGCTGTAGTGTGTGTGGTGCTTGGAGTTTTTCTTTAAAGTGATAATGTCCTTTATATATATATATATATATATATACACACAACAATAAATATTCCTTGCACTCACGCTCGATAGTCCTTCTGTTGTAGAGGAATCATGTATACTGCCGGGTGCCAGTCCTATTGGGGATACAGATACACTCCAAAAACGTTTGAAAGTATAGGCTGCACTCTCGGTCTTGTGAATAAATTAAATATGCTTTTTATTCCATGAAAAAGTGATCGACGTTTTGGTCCACGCAGGGACCTTCCTCATATATATTACAATATTACATACTGATATGTCAATTGTATGTTTTTGAATTATTAAATATGGATCTTGTCTAAGTGACATAAGGCATGAGGCTTACACAGTAATCTTCTTGTTTTTTTTATCTTTTCATGAATTATGTTATGGGATTTACACGCATTTAATTAAACACTTTTTTACATTTTACCCACAGTTGTTGGATTTTGAAGTTCGTGGAATATACACTTTTCAGGTTGAAGCAACCAATTCTTATGTAGAGCCACGTTTTTTCCACCTCGGACCATTCAAAGATACAGCTATTGTGAAAATATTACTTCAGGATGTTGATGAAGCCCCTATCTTTAGTAGGCATTTTTATATAATCGAAGTAGATGAAGATGCAAAGGAAGGAAATATCATTGGTCAGGTTTCAGCTCAAGATCCTGATTCAGCAAAGAGCCCAGTCCAGTAAGTCTTGTACTGAAATAGAGTTAAAAAGATATCCATGTTTGTATAGCTATTCATTTTATAATATATCAAAACAATATATAGATGTTGGCACTCAGCTGATTATTGATGCTGGTATTACGGTAACACGCCACAGAAATACCTCCAAATTACAAAAGAAAAATAAATAATTATGCCGCACACAAGAATTACTGCAAAATGATTTTTATTACTCAGTATAAGATGTTAGAATTTCTAGAGGTTCTAAAGAAAAAGCTAAATTACAAACACATGTAATTATAAAGCCAGTAACCTGCATGCCTAGACATGAGAATCCATCACAAATGTAAGAAAGTGTGTAAAAGTGAGAAATAATTTGGAGAAATAAGGTGGACAATTATATACAAAATGTACAAACACACATGTTTATTTATCATTACTGTATATGTATACATTACTAAAAAAAAGACCCAGAATGTGAGTATCTATAAACCCTATATAAACTTTATATACTGCATAAAGCACACACAGTTAATTACAAAATACACATATGCTAATCTTTGTAATTTTAATTCCCTTATTCTCGAAGAATATATATATTGTCCACTGAATATGCTGATAATTCTCCAGGTTGTATTCCGAGTTGATGAAGAAATGAAAAGAATGGAAAAAGAAAATCACAAATAAAAAACTTCAAATAGCAGATGTCATAAACAATGAAAACTTGATTGCTAGCTTGCAAAAATAGATGATACACTTCAATATAGGAGTAGCATTATACTGAATGACTAACATATAAGGCATACGTGGATATATCCCTCCAAAAATAAATAAAAAATAATGGCCACAAAAATGGTCATTTAATTAAAAGACTTAGAGAACTTTGTGGCTTAGATCTCACCCAGTATGTGGTAACCACGGCTGTTATGGAGTTGAAGACTTATGGTAAATGAGTGAACCTCCTTGAATCAGAAGAAATCTAGACTGGTGCTCTGTTCATTCCTCCATGGGGATTCACCCTGTGAAGAAATAGAGACATCCAGAGCACACAGCCCCGGTCTGCACCCTCACAAGAATTCCCCTGGAGAAACAAAAACTTCAGTTCTGTGTAATACTTTATCCAAAAACATTTAAACTCAAAAATTCTGATTTTAGGGTGACATTGGATTTTTACTAAAATAAATTATTAAAAATGAAAGTATGCATATTCAACATACCTGCCCTGGATGCTTCAAGACCATAGCTTAAAAATGTCCCTGGTGGCAGTTGGCCTCTGGATGTAAAAAAAGCAAAGTAAATAATATTTTTCTCTGAATAAAAGTCAGACTCTGGATAAGGATCTTTAGTCAAGCTGGATTCTTGTGATCTCCAGCTTGACCAATTATCCTTAACCAGAGTATGCAAATGCAACAATATTTTACAATAGTAAAATATAAAGCACTCAAACTACTTCAAAATAAGGAGACAAAGTAATATTAAAGTGTTTAAAAATTCCAGTTAGCACTGTTGGGACAATTATTTCTAAATGAAGACTGCATCATACCACCCAAACACTGCCTGGAAAAGTCTGTCCTCAAAAACAATCAAATATGAGACTGAGAATGAGAATTATGAGACTCCAAAAAGAAACCAATAGTCACTTTAAATGAGCTACAGAGGTCAGTAGAATAGACTGGAGTAAAGTTGCACAAATTAACAATTACAAGAGCTCTGTATCAAACTCCATGACTCAAAACACACTATATGAAAGCATGACTGGTATATGCTAAATATACTAGACTGACTCGGCTAAAGTATGGAAAAAGGTTTTGTGATGATACCGAGAAGATTTTCTTGGGCACTATTCAAACCAGTACGAAAAGCCTAATTCCATATCTGAACATGCACTATCCCTGATAGAAGTGTGGACAAAATATATGCCGCTGGGGAGCAACCTTTGGAGTTAAAACATCATGAATGATTTAACCCCTTCAAGTAATAAAGTGCCAGGAACATTTGGGCAATTTCAATGAGGTTGTTATGGTGCCAATACAGTTCCTTTAATATATATCCTGACAAATTGATGCATATAGAAGAAAAAATGCATTGGTGGTATTACTTTGTATCAACCCTGATTATATATAAAACATGACCTCTTAGAAGAGCAATACATAACAAATATTTTTTTTATTTTTTTTGCTGTAACTCAAATTATAATTTTGAGCTGTGCTTATAATTTATATTCACGTGTACTGCATTTTTGACGTGTTTTTGTTTTTTGCTTTCATCTATATTTGTTTTGCTATCCTATCTATTTCTTTTTAAATATCATACTTGTATAGAACACGTTCTTTTGTTTGAAATATGATTGGATCTCTTCTAATATGGAAATTGTTTTAAATTTATATATTTTAGTGAACTGTTGTCAAAATATTTGTTGAATTATTTTTTTTATGTATAAAGCAACATTAAATAATGTATAAAAAATATATTTTTTTCAAAAATGTACAGAGTTAATAACTGGTACAATATTGTCTTTAAATGCACTGACTGTCTCTGAAAAATATTTAAAATCCTCTTTGGCAATCAAACGGGAAAACAATGTTGTAATAAACATAATCTTGAAATGTAAAGAATTTTTTGTCTTGCATTACAGCAAAAGAATGCTAAATGCAAATCATGTACCATTCCACCAACCTGCTAATAACTGTATGTACATTTTAGTATATTGTCGTAAATCGAATTAATATTTTTAAATTAAATATGTGTATTTTTTTAATTGTGTTATCATTCATAGATATAGCATTGATCGCAACACCGATATCGAAAGAATATTCAGTATATACTCAGGGAATGGCTCTATATTTCTGTCTAAGTGTCTCGACCGTGAAGTCAGTCCATGGCACAATCTCACAATAACTGCAACAGAAATAAGTGAGTTAATTTGATTTCTGGGAATATTACATGTTGAATAAATATTTGAAGGGAACTGCCACTTCTTTTTTACATTTAAATATTGTTTTTCCTTATGTATTATATTTCAAAATTTATATTTATGAGGTCTGAAAATGAAAAATGTGTAAATCCAAAGAGGCCTTTCCATCAGCTTAGAAAGAGCACAGAAAAAGGAGCAAAATCGGGATAAAATTAGGGAGATTTAACAAAGGGGCAAAACAAGTGTTGTGGTGATTTTGTACTTTTATTTAATATTTCATTTTTTTTTCATCTGTTGTTTCCTTTGCAACTTAACCATTGTTTTTGTATATATACCATTACTGATAAACAAGTTCATCTTAATAAAGCACAAGAATATACAATCTCTAAATATGTGTTAGATACACTATATAAGCATTTGAAAAATAGGCCTTTTATTCTTTCATTACCACATCCTGCCTTTATTCTATGAAAAATAATAAAATAACAAAATGTGAAATCCCTGATTATACTTTTTTAATTAAAAATGTATATAAAGTGGCATAAAAAAAATATACTGACAACCCACTTATTTGAAATAATATTTACCTTTATTTTCTTACTGTAATCTACTGTAACACAAACCTGCCTCCACCTATATGTAGCATTGCTCTTTTTGTTACTTTCTGTCAGCTACTTTTGATTCATCCATAGTAATAGTAGTAGTAAGAAGGATACATTTATTAACATGATCAGTTGCACTATCTGGCCATTCAAACATGATTATATAAAGACCTAGCTAACAGCCTTTCTCACCTCTGTAAATATGTATCTATAGTAGAAGCATCATCATCATGATTGTATCACTAAAATTATATAGCATTTGGTGTATTATTGGTGTAGTAAAGTCCTTTTAAATGTAATATTTCTGATAATATTTATATTTGCATTGCATCAGTAACATATACATTATTATATCAAATAAAAAGCCAAAGTTTCTCAATGAGACATGCAATATCTTGATATAGTTTACATTTTAGTTAGCTGTAACCGCAACAAATAGGCACATGATGACCAAGTTCCATTTATAATATTTAGAAAGCAGTGTTCCTATAGTCAATATAGTCACCAGAACTACTATAGCTTAATGTAGTTGTTTTGATGTGTATAGGATGCCCCTGCAGGCTTTCCTTTTAATGTGAAGGCCAGCCTTTGGCAGATACAGCTCAAATTGTAATCACTTTACGTATTCCCCAGGTACCACTGAGCCTAATTTACCCTTCTTTGTTTGGCAGCCTGTGACTACCCTTTACATATCAGTTAAGGCTTTTTCCCCTCGGGTATTATTGTACTTATTTACATTTTTGTGGATTAATTAATCTGTAACTCATATTTTTCAATAAATGTTGCTTTATTATTCACTGCCTTCCCCTTCTGAAGTGCCTAAGTACACTTCAGGTATTTCCTGTTATGGTGCTATAAGTGGTTATTGTAGTAGGGTTATCCCCTTTATTCATGGAAATACAGTTACCGGCACCCATCAGCTTTCCCTTGTGGATTTTTACTCTGGGTGCAGAAAGATCTGGTTTTTACTATTGACTATTTTTTTAATGTGAACACTGCCTTTTCAGAGAACACCTGCCTAGAAACTCCTCTAGTGGCAGTCATGGCCAATAGAGATGCTTCCTGGGTCAGTGCTGCACATTGTGCCATGCTGACATCCAGCATTATCGCACTCTGCATGTTGGTGCTGAACGTTCCTCATAGAGATGCATTGATTTAATGATATATTCATATAGTTTATACACACACGCTATAAATATATTACCCTACAGATAATTAGCCTGAGTAATTTATGAATATACACTATATGAACGAAAGTATCAGGACACCTGACAATTACACCAACAGTTATGCAGAATAAATAACGGTTCAGGCACTCTGGGATAACAAAAAAATAACAGCTTTATTGGGGCAAAAACAGCAATTTTTTTTTTATCAAACCCTGGCTTCAGAGCACCTAGGTTACTTGGTGAGTGCGATATTTAGTACGTCTCTACTTTTATGATATATATATATATATTTTTTTTTAATCAATAATCTTTATTATGTTTTTTCTTTTTATAAAGAGACATATATAAACGAATACAAAAAGCATATTTCCTATGTAATATCTTGTACATAGGAAACTAAAGTTCCTATTATCCTGTATACAATACATATTCTGAAAGGATTCTCGCATATAACAAAACAAACTTTCAATGCTAAGTCATTGGGAGGAAGATCAGATACCATAGCTTAAAAACCAAAACTTACTATTACTATTAGTCATTTGAGTAGAAACAATATAAAGATAGCTCAGATTACAAATTTTTCAATTGGTTTATCCAGCTCTGAATATAAGTGCTATATAGTTTAGACTTCTTATTCAACCATTTTAGTCCCCCTTCCATACTACACTGGAATAAAATTTGGTTCTTAAGATTTAGCCAGTTTATAGACCCTCTTGATTTCCAGTGTCATGCTAGAAGAAGTTGTGTGGCTACAAAAAATGAGTGGACATCAAAGCATTTTTTGGAGATAACTTGGGCCAATTAAGATGTAGGATCCCTGTTTCCAGTTTTTGCTCTATCTTGAAACTCCCCAATATCTGAAGTTTATCAAATGTTATTTTCCATAAATTAGCCGCAATTTTGCAGCTCCACCACATATGGAGATACTCTCCCCCCTCAGTATCACATCTCCAACACAAACAATTAGAAGAAAATGTATTTACTAAAGAATGATCCAAGTACCAGAAATGAATCACTTTGTATTGATTTTCAAGTATATCAGTACAATGGATATCACTGTTATAGTTTTTTATGGCAGTTAGCCACTCTTCTTTATTTAAATCTATGTCAAGTAGTTTATTCAATTTTTCTATGTTCTTACGAACATCTCCTTGTTCTATAAAGGAAATTAAAAGATAGGCTGTTGACATAACTTTAGATACTAATTTCTCACAAAATATCTTTTTTAAAAGGCACAATTTGTGTTTGTCGCCACTTCTTAAGAAGGTAAAAGTTTCCTTAGTAGGTAGATTATATTGTAGGTTTAACTCAGAAAAGGATTTCAGTGTTCCATTAGTGTAAAGGTCAGCCACCTTAAGAATACCAGATTTAATCCATTTATCTATGGCTAGATGTGGAATGCTTTTTGCTATAACACCGATACCATTAGTATCAATTATTTTATCCTGCACTTCTAGTTTTTTCTTTAATTGGGCCCAGACCTTAAAAAGTTGACTTAAAATAAAGCTTTTATCACCACAATCTCGACATTTATAGCTTTGAATCTCCCAAATGCAACTAGTAAGATCCCATTGTTGAGTCAGATGTGAATCAATTTTAAATCAACTTTCTTTGCATATCTGCGGAGTCTGTATTAGATAGATGTGGCCAATCATGTTAGCTAAATAATAGTTTTGCAAGATTGGCATGCCTAAACCTCCATATTTCACTTGTAATGCCATCCTCTTAATATTAATGCGAGGCCTTTTGCCTTGTAATTATCCTATTTTTAGTTAAATCCCCCCTCTAATAATATTGTAAAGCGCTACAGAATCTGTTGGCGCTATATAAATGGCAATATTAATTATAATAAGTATATATATACACATACATACACATACACTGTCTAAGTGTATTTTAATATTAATAAATAAAATTATATATTAATATCAAAATACACGTAGAATTATATTAATTATATATATATATAATATAAAATAAATATGTAAATACGTAAAAAAAATAATAAATAAATAAAAAATATATATGTGTAATTTCGTTCTAACTGTATTTTAAAATTAATATATATATATTGATATCAAAATAGACCTATAACAAAATAATATATATATTGTGACGAAATCCCTATTTATGCACCTTAGTTCCCCTTTATTCATTCGTTAGATCTAACTACCAAACAAAGATCACCCCCCTGGCTCATTAAGCTTCAAAGCAGTATTCATCAATTGACCCCTCTATCTGTGCGGCCAGCGTTCGTACTACCTAATGCCACGTGGCTGAGAAAACCGCGGCCATATTTTTTTCAGCCGAACAAAGGCAGCGGGACTTGGTCGTCGAGTGTCTGGAACTAAAATCGGACACATGACTTCCCGAACTTCTGTCTCCAACAGCGAACATTGGAACTATATTTCCCGAATAGCTAGAAGAGCCATATTCGGTAATTTTGTGCATTCGACTGAGGGGAACAATCGCTGCTGAGAGCCAGGGGAATCCATTCGGTATTTTATTTGTTTTTTTCCCCTTTATTGAAGTGACCGGCAAAACCACCCAAACTCATGGAACTATTTTGGGCAGCCAGCCCACGGTTAGCCAGTCACAGAAGACTTCCACCTTTTTTGAGAACCCCTGAACCGATCTGGGTGAAATTTGAATATGTTGGTCACCCAGATCAGGGCTATCAGGGGACATATTATTTTTGGGGATACCTCATGTATAAAGGGGTGTTCCAAATATTGGGGAAAATTGTGATTTTTCTGCCTGGAGATAATCAAGTTTTTACTTTATCAGACTTGATTATCTCCAGGACTAGGGGAGGGAATTGTATGTGTGTACTGGGTGTGTTTTATGCTTTTACTGTGCCAGATTGGTTAAACTCTGTCCCTCCCCTGTGGGATGTCCCCTTGCATGGGGACTTGCATAAAAGCCTGTGTGTAATCATTAAAGCTCAGTTCAGTTGTACCCTTCTTCTTGACTTCGGCTGATGTTTGGGGATTCATGTGTTTTACTAAGGGAATTATCTTATGAAGCTATTTGGATTACTATACAGTTCGTCTATTTCATCTACCGAACGGAGAGCTATATTCACTGATGCTCTGGCGGTTCGGGAGGAAACTACCGAATGAGGATTACATATATCAGGTTTCCTTACATATATCTATATACATAAGTATATACATATATCACTATATATATATATACCATACCATATATATATAAATAAAAATAATTGAAAAAAATATATACATATATATTTGTGTACATATATATATATATATATATATATATATATATATTTATATACACGTATAGATATAATAATTCTACATATATATTTATGTAATAATTTTACATAAATAGGTCATTTTATTAATTACAATTTGCGGGACCTGCCTGACAACCCAGGCTGAAAGTCCAGGGAATTTAATTTGCTAGCACTATATTTAACCCTGTAACTTTCCAAGACACCATAAAATCTGTACATAGGGGGTACTGTTTTACTCGGAAGACTTTGCTGAAAACAAATATTAGTGTTTCGAAACAGTAAAATGTATTAAAACAAGAAATGATAAATAGTGGGGGGTGCAAATATACAAAACAAATATAAAATGTATACTTATAAGTGTGAAGCCTCCTGATCTTTCTGAAAAGGTAACATAAACATGCTCATAGCATAATACTGTTACTTCAACCAATATAGATCTTATTACAGAGGTAATGGCTCACACTTTCCATAGCCACAACAAGCAGGCTCTGGCTTAGATGGCAGGTGAATAATAAGCTTATTCCGGCTGTAGGATTCACTTGTAGTGATGTCTCCTTTCTGGTACCCCAGGAAGTATCACAACATCCACAAATAGTGGAAAATAAAATAAACTTTACTTGTACTGGATACAAATTAACTGGATACAAACTGGATAAAAAGTACATGGGAAAAATACAGCATAAGCCAAAAGAAAAAAAAGAGTCCACATACACTGACGCGTTTCGACCGAAGTAGGTCTTTTTCAAAGTATAACAGTACCCCTCATGTACAGTTTTAATGGAGTTTTCAAAAGTTACAGAGTCAAATATAAGACTTGCGTTTCATTTTTTCACTTTGAAATTCGCCAGATTGGCTATGTTGCCTTCGAGACTGTATGGTAGCCCAGGAATGAAAATTAGTTTTTTGCATTTTTCACACACAAACACATATTAACACTAATTTGGCCATTGTTTGTGACCAAGTGGCTACTAAAAAAGACTGGACATACCCCATTTACAATACCTTGGGTTCTCTACTATTGCAAATGGTATGCCATCATGGGGGCATTTCTCATTCCTGGGCTACCATATGGTCTCAAAGGCAACATAACCAATCGGGCGAATTTCAATGTGAAAAATCAGAAAAATTTAACATTCTATATTTGACCCTGTAACTTCCCAAAACACCATAAAACCTGTACATAGGGGGTACTGTTTTACATGTGAATACAAATATGTGTATTTTATTGCAGTAAAAGCAAACAGTATTATGACATTCACAGTTAAAATGTCATGTCAGCTAAAACAATTTTAAAAATTCTTATTTTCTCCCATTTTATTATATTTTATTCATATTAAATTATGTTTCATACCTAAATATTTAATGTTAAAACAAAGCCCTGTTTCCCCTTAATAAAATGTTATATAATAAGTGTGGGTGCATTTAATATGAAAGAGGTGAATTACAGTTGGACAGACATATGGCTCATATGCCAGGTTTTGTTTACATTTTGTTTTGATCACAATGTGTACATTTGGGGTTAAAGGGTGTGTAGCGGTTGGCATTGGGCTGTCCTCAAAATTATGTGTATTCGTATGCTTTCGGTTAATTTTTGCCATATGTATGTAAAGTGTATGCAGCATTCTCCTGACTGTTCGGTAAAATCAGTTCAGTTATTATGCGAGTGAAACAACAATCAGACCACCCCAGGAATAAGTGTGCCTCCAATTACCGTTCGCAATAATGTTGCAAACGGGTAATTGGCAATTGGTGCAGTGTGTGCTTTGTCCTCTGGGTGGCCGCCATTCGGGAGACGAACACGTTGAGGTGGCCATCTTAAACTCCTGAACAGCGGTGTTTTGCCGTCGAGTGTCTGGAACCCAAATCGGACAGTCGGATAAGCAAAGACCGCTGAGACCTCCGCACTGCCGTCACTTCGTGTAGAAACTACCGAATGGCTCCCCGTTCGGTAGAAAGAACCCCACAAACAAGGGGGTTTATCTGAATCCTCCCCAGTCTCCATAACCCAAGCTGTTTGTGCATTTTGTTCCCTTTTCCTGTGACCGACCGCAGGGCCAAAATGTATGGAACCCATTTTGGCTGTTAACCCAAGCGAAGTCGGTCTTTTTACTACCTCCAGGAATTTCCCGAACCCCTGGTCCGATCTGGTTTATTTTTGAATATGGTCTCTCACCCAGATCAGGGCTACCAGGGAATGTAATATTTAAAGGGGTACCCCTATTTTTAGGGGTACATTCAGAAAACCAGTGGAACTGTGTCCTGCATAATGGGATTATGAGTCTTACTTAGGGGAGGGGATGTGTGGGTGGCAACTCATGTATGATTGGTGTACTGTATAATTACTGTAAATCCCTCCCTTGCATGGGAGAAAGTTTTAAAAGAAGGTTGAGTGATTAAAAGTTCAGTTCTGCTCCTGATGCTGTGTGTCGTCCAGTCATTGGGATTTATATTGGGATATTATTGGATTGACTTGCCTGCTGTAATTATTGCCTTATGGATTTTTAATATTTGTTCCTGAGCCTCACTGGAATCTTGAGTGGAGATAACCTGTGGAATACCAGCTCTCCGCTACAGGGTGGTTGTGAATTGTTTCTGAAGAATATACTTTCTACTAAGTTATTTTAAAGTGATCATTACATCAGGGAAAATTCTATATTAGTACTATTCTTGTAGTCAGATATTTCATTAAAAAAGATAAAAAAAAAATATTCCATCTCTTCCAATATCCCTGGCAGCCATTTTCTTAATTACCATATATACAATGATTACAAGGATTTCTTTTGGAGCCACAAAGAGGCCTTTTGGGAATCGGAAAAAAATGTCTATGTCATTCCCCTGCAATACTATTAATTTAGTTGGGTATCCCCATTTATACTTTATCTGATTGTTTCTCAGAATATTTGTTACTATCCCAAAAGATCTTCTTCCTGTTCCTTGTTCCTTGTTCCTTGTATACCAAGACAGATCTTGGAATATTTTAAGATCTTGATAAGCATGATTTGCCTCTGTCGCCATTTTACATCTATATTTAACCCCTTAAGGACCAAACTTCTGGATTAAAAGGGAATTATGACATGTCACACATGTCATGTGTCCTTAAGGGGTTAAACATAACCTGTTCTTTAAACCAATAATGATGGAAAAATATGATGATGTCTCCAGAGGCCGATGTTGGTATCCCCTTTGGTCTGGACAGGAGATGAAATCTATCCATTATTTTCTTGTTTGGCTCAAAAGCCATGCTTATGTGCCGAAAAGAATTAAACAGATCTTCCTGTAGATTTTCTCATGTGACTTGTTTGTTAATCCCTCTGATACGGATATTATTCCACCAACTGCGGTCTTCTAAATCACATATTTTTTTGTTGCATATCACCATATTTAGTAAGTAATAGATCATATTGTGTTTGCATCTTCCCTTGTTGGAAATCCAAATGTCCTAAGCCTTTCTTCAATATTTATCATTTTTTGGTTTATTGCAGCAATATCTTTTTTTAATCTATTTAACATTAATTTGTAATTCTAAGTATTTTTTTTCAAGTAAAAGCTTTTGACTTTTTCCCAAGATTTCAGAGAACATTGCCTGTATCTCATTCACAGAGAGGGTATTATTTTCTCTATCTTCAGCTTGGATAAATGAGGTACCTTCACTTATTTCCTCCACGCTTGAAGAGTGTGGAGTAGAAAATAATTGACAACCTTTTTTCGGATCTGATATCTTTGATCTTTATTTAAATATATTTTAATGGCACGACTTTCAGAATTCTTTTTTGAGGCCATTATTCAAGGTTTCCTGTATCCTATAGGAGTCAATTCAAAGTACCAATTCATACCTATAAATCAATGAACTAGCCCCTCTTATAACTCTTAACTGATCCATAGATATGCTCCTTCTCAGTCTCCTCTCTGCCCATAACCTTCTACTGTCCACAGCTCCTACCCATATGGCAAGCTCACTCTTGCAGGACTTCTCTCAGGCGGCTCCCTTCCTATGGCCTGCCAACCACCATCAGACTCTTCCCTAGTCTTCAATTGTTTAAGAAGTGCCTTAAAACGCATCTCTTTAGGAAAGCATATGGCCTCCCAGAGTAATCTCTACCGCACATACCTGTCCCTTGCTCTCTTCTAAAGGACAGCACTATATTTTCTCCTCCAGCTCTGCTTCACTCCTACCTTATTTGATTGCTATCTCCTGTCCTACTGTGTTTTATACCTCACTTCCTTTAGACTGGAAGCTCATTTGAGCAGGGTACTTTTCAAACTATCGTATCTGTAAGTTTTTTGTAATTGTCCTATTTATTGTTAAATCTCCCCCTCTTATAATATTGTAAAGTGCTACAGAATCTGTTGGCGCTATATAAATGCTATTAATAATAATAAAAATCTGTCAAACCCAGACTCGTCCATCAGATTGCAAAGCAAAGAAGCATGTCTCACAGAGACAGGAGACGTATCTGTAATATTGTTAAGCAAATAAGTCAATGGGACCTGATGGAATACACTCAAAGCTATTAAAAGAGCTTAGTGGTGTACTAGCAAAACCATTAACAGATTTATTTAACCAATCATTGTTAACAGGAGTAGTCCCAGAAGATTGGAAGTTGTGCCCATTTACAAGAAAGGTAATAGGGAGGAGTCGGGGAACTATATGCCAGTAAGCCTTACTTCAGTAGTGGGGAAAGTGATGGAAACCATGTTAAAGGATAGGATTGCTGAACATCTAAAAACACATGGATTTCAAGATCAGAGACAACATGGGTTTACTTCAGGGAGATCATGCCAAACTAATCTTATAGATTTTTTTGATTGGGTAACTAAAATTATAGATCAGGGTGGTGCAGTAGACATTGCTTACCTAGATTTCAGTAAGGTTTTTGACACTGTTGCACATAGAAGGCTTATCAATAAACTGCAATCTTTAAGTTTGGATTCCAATATTGTTGAATGGGTAAGGCAGTGGCTGAGTGACAGGCAACAGAGGGTTGTAGTTAATGGAATATATTCAAAGCTTGGACTTGTCACCAGTGGGGTACCTCAGGAATCTGTACTTGGACCCGTTCTCTTTAATATTTTTATTAGTGATATTGCAGAAGGTCTTGATGTTAAGGTACGTCTTTTTGCTGATGATACTAAGATATGTAACAGGGTTGATGTTCCAGGAGGGATAAGCCAAATGGCAAATGATTTAGGTAAACTAGAAAAATGGTCAGAATTGTGGCAACTGACATTTAATGTGGATAAGTGCAAGATAATGCATCTTGGACGTAAAAACCCAAGGGCAGAGTACAGAATATTTGATAGAGTTCTAACCTCAACATATGAGGAAAGGGATTTAGGGGTGATTATTTCTGATGACTTAAAGGTAGGCAGACAATGTAATAGAGCAGCAGGAAATGCTAGCAGAATGCTTGGTTGTATAGGGAGAGGTATTAGCAGTAGAAGAGGGAAGTGCTCATGCCATTGTACAGAACACTGGTGAGACCTCACTTGGAGTATTGTACACAGTACTGGAGACTGTATCTATAGAAGGATATTGATACCTTAGAGAGGGTTCAGAGAAGGGCTACTAAACTGGTTCATGGATTGCGGGATAAAACTTACCAGGAAAGGTTAAAGGATCTTCACATGTATAGCTTGGAGGAAAGACGAGACAGGGGGGATATGATAGAAACATTTTAATATATAAAGGGAATCAACACAGTAAAGGAGGAGACTATATTTAAAAGAAGAAAAACTACCACAACAAGAGGACATAGTCTTAAATTAGAGGGACAAAGGTTTAAAAATAATATCAGGAAGTATTACTTTACTGAGAGGGTAGTGGATGCATGGAATAGCCTTCCAGCTGAAGTGGTAGAGGTTAACACAGTAAAGGAGTTTAAGCATGCGTGGGATAGGCATAAGGCTATCCTAACTATAAGATAAGGCTAGGACTAGGTGGGCCGAATGGTTCTTATCTGCCGTCACATTCTATGTTTCTATGTTTCTCTGATTTGCCACTCCACCAAACATGTTTCCACTACTCCAAAGTCCAGTGGTGACATGCTTTACACCACTTAATCCAACACTTGGCATTGTACTTTGTGATGTAAGGCTTGCATGCAGCCGCTCAACCATGGAAACCCATTCCATGAAGCTGCACAGTTTGTGTGCTGATATTAATGCCAGTAGAAGTTTGGAACTCTTCTGCTATGGAATGAGCAGAGCGTTGGTAACTTTTACAGATTATGCACCTTAGCACTCGGTGACCACGCTCTACGAATTTACGTGGTCTTTTCCTTTGTGACTAAGTGTCTGATGTTCCTAAATGCTTCCACTTTCCAATAAAACTACTTATAGTTGAATATCTAGCAGGAATGAAATTTCATGAACTGACTTATTGCAATCACAGTACCTTGCTTGAATTCAGTGATTCATTATTGTGTCCCAATACTAGTATCCATATAGTGTATATTGTATTGATAAATAAAATGGAAAAAAAATGAATTTGGCATACACAGCATAGGTTGAAAAAATAGAAAACATACACCATAATTAACTTTTCAGTATATTTTATGGAAACAGAAGCAATACATAAATGACACCATGAAAATTGAATGTACACAATTCTTTGATTGATTAGCCTTAACTTGCATAAGTGAATGGCTTACAGTTTTGTTGTTTCATTCAACCACGAATCTTTCTTGTAGAATAAAAATGATTAATGGAGGCTAGTGCTCTAAACTCTAATTAGCGAGTTAGCTTGCAAATATTATTTTGCAAATGCAAAAAGAATAAAGATTTTTGTCCTTTAAGTTCTAAAATGTAAACGATCATGATAACATGTTTTTTCTATATTTTCGACACCTTTAGATGCACATTGAATTAAAATAGCCATAAATTAAAAAATATAACACTATAAAGTCATAATTTCTTAAAACAAGCATAATGCATCAATATGTCAAGAAATGAATCATGCACAGCATCCAATATCTGAACCATGTCATATTTAAAAATTACAGGGAAAAATACTGAACTCATAACACTTAGATTCTCCAGTCACTTTTATTCATTTCATATGCTTTAAGCTTTTTATGCATATGAGATGCATACAAATCCATTTAAATACAATTTATTTTCATAATTAAATATAAAGGTGTGCATTGAGGCACCATTGTGGGTTTGTGTTTGCCAAATTTGTTTAAATGAAGCACAAAAAATACAAATAGGTAGGTTCCATTTTTTTCAAGACCAGTTGTTTTGTGGTCTCGAGATTTTATCATCTTTTTCTCTTTCTTTCTACAGCCAGGAAATTATATCTTTATGATACATTTCCCGTGCTTTGACTCTTGATGGGACTTATAGGGGAGCTCTTAATTCCCTGTAATTTATACCACCTCATGATGTGTTCTATGTCCATTTAAATTTACTTTAAGGAATTAGCAAATCATAATCCAATTCATCTAAGCAAGGCCAAGGAAAATATTGCAAATGAGGAGGAGAACTAGAGACACTGCTTAATTTCTCCTATTCTCTGTATGCTTTATCTGTGCTGAATGCCAGTGACAAAGGACATAAGATAGGGGCACCCCATTACAGGATAAACAGGTGTGGACTATTTTTCACACCTCACAAAATCTAAGGATAACTATAAATAGTATTAAAAATCATGGAAAGTGACAGTTCCACTTTATTGACATTTGTCTCATTTGTCAGAAAGCAGTGAAGAGCTTAAATATAATGTATCTTTTTATTTTATAATTTTAAGAACTGAGTTATTTTTCAAATGCTTTTTTTAAAATTTCAAAACACCTGGAGTTGAAAATGTAACACCAATGTCACCACACATGCACTCAAAGATCCTTCAGGACCTGACATGCCAGCAGAAACCAAATGGATGTGGAGTCCATCAACATAAGTTACAGTTCTCCTTCTATGCTCCCAAATGTAGGAATTAACATTGAAACTAACCAATATGGAGTCAGCTTCTTGCTGTTATCACTGAGTAGAAATGGGAAGTTTGGGGATGAGTTAAGTTGCTAATGGAAGTAGGACCCGCATTCATTTTAATAATGTTGTATTGCTATAATGTGCATGTCAGCTCTTTTAAGGTGATGCATGCATCCTGTCATAGCCACTTCCACTAAGCTGGTTGGGACATGTGGTATCTACTGAGGTATCATGTTTGAATGCGGCTGTCTCTTGATGTCACAGTACTGACATAGGCACTTGTTGTGCCCCCTTAACTATGATAACACAGGTAAATCACAATGGGTGCACCTTTGACATCTACCCTATGTATAACCTCTCTTCTCTTCTGAAAGATGTTCACTTGGCTTACTCACTATTTTTCTGTCAGATTCCCTTTTACCTGCTCCTATGTACAAACTTGTGTGTTTCCTCCTCCATTCCATTTGAATTAGCTTATGTTTGTACATTGCCCATGCCACTGTATTAGCCTTTTGTACTGTTCAACAATGCGGCAATCCATCTCCCTTGAAGTCCTGTTGCTTCTCCAGACAGGATTGTGCTCTTTTCTGGATACTTAAATTCAACCAATAAACCCCTGTCAATCTATAATAGATATACAATAACATATCCTTAAGCAATTGCTTTTATAGCTACTAAACAGATCCTGAGTGAAATATTACAAAATCAAGGACACTGTATACTGTCTAAAGCTGCTAGTTTCCGAAATATTTTTAAAAGGCTAAACGAATAAGTTAAAAATAAAAAAAAGTTAAAATTTACATATTTTTTTTACATTTGTCTGCAAATCAATCTTTACATAAATTGGATTGTGATATGTTTACATATAGTTACATAGCTGAAAAGAGACTTGCGTCTATCAAGTTCAGTCTTCCTCACATATGTTTTTGCTGTTGATCCAAAAGTAGGCAAAAAACCCAGTCTGAAGCGCCCCCAATTTTGCAACAAACTAGGACAAAATTCCTTCTTGACCCCAAAATGGCAGTCATATATCTCCTTGGATCAAGCAGCTATTAACCCACTAATTAGAAATTATATCCCTGTATGTTATGTTTTTGGAAGTATTTATCCAATTGCTGTTTAAATATCTGTATAGACTCTGATAAAACAACCTCTTCAGGCAGAGAATTCCATATCCTTATAGTTCTTACTGTAAAAAAAAAAAACTTTTCTTTTCCTTAGATTAAATCTCATTTCTTCCGCCTAAATGCGTGACCTTGTGTCCTATGCAGAGCCCTGTTTGTGAATAGATTTTCAGATAATGGTTTGTACTGGCCCCAAATATATTTGTATAATGTTATCATATCCCCTCTGAGGTGCCGTTTTTCCAAACTAAAGAGATTTAATTTTTTTAAACCTTTCTTCGTAACTAAAATGCTCCATTCCTTTTATCAATTTTGTAGCTTGTCTCTGCACTTTTTCTAGTGCCATGATATCCTTTTTTAGAACAGGTGCCCAAAATTAAACAGCATATTCAAGGTGTGGTCTTACCAGCGATTTATAAAGAGCCACTTTCTTTCTGTCTGAGTGTGTGACCTCTTGACTGTTGTATGATCCTGCTAAAGAACAGGTTAGCAGATAGTGCTTTACACTGACCCTGTTTATACTTGTATAGCGCTATCATGTCATCTCTGAGATGCCTTTTTTCTAAAGAAAAGAAATGCAGTTTATCTAATTTCTTCCCACCCCCATTATTTATTTTGTAACTTGCCTCTGCACTTGTTCTTGTTCTGCAATCCCCCTCCTTAAAACTTGTGCCAAAAATGTCACTGCATATTCACTATAAAAATCATACCATTTATTTTATAAAAGCAGAAGTGGCCATGGAGGCTGGAGTAACACTTTAATATATGCATTTAATAACTTTACTCATTTAATAACTTTACCTTAGAGTTGTTTTAGTAAACTGTGTAGAATACTAGTAAAGATTATGTTTATAGAGTCCCTCACATTTTAAAAGTAAATTTGTGTAAAAGAGGCGTTATTGGAAGTATCCTTGGCTATTACATGTTTAAATTTACCCTTTATCATTTGCCTCAATCTCCCATTAACAACGAGGACAGTAGTTATTGTTTTGCAAAAATTGTTGGAACAGCCCGTTTACACTGGATTCACACACAAAAAGAAAAGTGCATTTTTATATTCTTGTTCATTTATACAGCTTAATAACATGTAACATATAATCTTGGTTCACATGATATTCAGAAATATTTAAGTATATATTCTTAACATCTTGCTAATATCTCACTTTAAAATGATCCATTAATCCACATGCATTTGTTAATACACATAAAAAAATGGATACTTTGCAAAGGCATCTAATTCTTTTAAATATTTGAATGAGGTTGTATTTTAAGTGTTTTGTCCTGAACATCACATTGTGTGGGATACAAGTTATGCTGTAGAAAACTAACTTTTTTTTTGTTCTTGTTGTTTAGAAAACCCCAAACAAATCAACCATGTTCAAGTATATATTAAGATTCTGGATATAAATGATCACCCACCAGAATTTGATAAATATTATGACACTTTTGTATGTGAAAATGCAAAACCAGGCCAGGTGAGTAAAATTATTGAAGCCTTGTATACTGTCTTGATTTACAACATAAACATAGAATGTAGTTTTTAGAAAAAAAAAATGAGTACCCTATTTATTTTTAGATTAATTCTTATTCTTAGATTTCATATCAATTCAATATAAGTTGTTTTGGTCCTTTACATTTCAGAAGGTTGTCAACATGCACCAAGAGTGTGTGGGATGCGATCCTCAGTCTTCACACACAGACCCAAAGTTCAACATACAAATAATAGACTCACAACACTGACAATAATTCTTTTAAAAAGACGTTTTGTTATTCCATCATCAAGTGGACCTTCAACTTGACCCTACTAATCTTTATCCTTTTATGCATTAAAGGGTCAGGTAGCTTGAATAGGCCTATATCCCATTCTTTTTATAGTCTCTCCAGTGACAGTGAATTATTGCATGTTTTAATGTTTGCTCCACAAGGAGCACTGAGTTTATTATGAAAATATGTTCTATGCACATGGACACTATGCTTGCTAACTCATGAGGACTGTGGGAAACCTAAATAAACTCCATAAACTCCATGACTTTTACAGAGCAGATTCAGAGCAGACATGCATCTTTCTCCCAAACAAATAGTAGATACAAATCAAAACAAGTGTACACATCATAGAGATCATTGAAAGCTTTAAGATTTGTTAATCGCAAGGGTACCACATATCAATTTTTACTGTTAAAGTATTATTTAATTTTTATTTCAAGATCTTTATGTTGTAGCACTATTAAACTATGACCCATACATTTCTATCTACTTAATCTCATTCCCAGAGTATACCTCACAAGATATACATATGTGATTTGTGGTAATTTGTTGCGTTGGTATATATTGCTGGTTACATTTATGCATCCATAGATGTGCTTTGCTTCCCACATTTGTTAAGACTGGCTCTTTGATATGTCCAGCTTCCATTTTTCACAGTTTTCATCAACAACAATACCAGTTTAGTGAAGGTTGGTATCTGTGTTGGAATGTATTTTTTGTGGGAAAACTGAATTGATGTTCTTGTTTCTTAGTTTGTTAGTGGCTGGCCCAAGCATTTTGGGAAAAAAATCATTGTTTGAGCTAAAATATTTTAATTGAATTCACACAGAAGTAAGAATTTGACATAATTATTCTACCTACGGTGGAATATATTTTCATATTCATGTGTCCTGTTGATTCTCTCAGTTTGTCCACTGGATTATAAATGCTAGGAGGGGGATTATTCATTCAGGGGCAAAGTATTCCAAAAAGTTGAAATATGTCTGTCAGAGATAACATCTTTGTTTGCATCAACTTATTTAAAAATGCAAATATCACTTTTTTAGCTGTAGGTATTTGGTGAAATGGAATAAAATAACTAATTTTGATAAGCATATAAACAACAACATTCAAGTAAGTTGGTGTTTTTAGGAGGAGGTAATTAAATCTATTCTTAATAAGTAACGCAGTCTTGGGGCTATGGGAAATGTATATAAATAAATATAGTTCTCTGGTCCTTTACCAAAGGATGCTACTGATACTTAAATCAGACACTACATCTTTTACTTTCCACATTCTTTCTAGTTCCTCTTTCAGTGATTGGTATGTGTTTACCTTCTCAGATTCCTCCTATGTATATATAATATATATATTATGGAAAACCCCCTACATATGTACATATATAAAATCCACGAGCCTGCACTCACATTTGTAGTATAAGTGCGCTCTTTCAGCCAAATCAACAAAAATCTCCACGAACAATTTGCATATGCCTTCCTAGAATCTTTTGTGGTAATAACATCACCGCAGATTTGTGATTTCTGTGAGAAAAGCAAGTCTTATGGCTTGACTGGTATGCAGATTTTTGTTTAACATTGTATTAACTATCCACAGACTTCAGGTGGAAGGAATTTTCAATCACAATATTTCCCCACCATAACCTATTTGGATTATGATATATATATCAAATGTTATAAGCGATGCAGGGTTTTTTTCTGGCTCAAAACAGGTTCATAAACAATGATTAAAATGATCTATAGATGGATCTCGGCAATAAATAGGTCATGTATTTATTAAATAAAGGAGTGAATGATATTCACGGTAAGTAATTCACCTTGCCCAACTAACAAAATTGAGAAAAAAAACAAAAAACTATTGTTAAGATCAACTTGTTTTGAAATGTTTGCTTCATAGAGGTCCTGAGTAGAAGGGGTAATGTTTGCAAACAGGTATTTAATGCTGGCATTGGCCCATTGATTTTCAGTTGGCATTGTTTCAGAGTAGGAATTTCATTTGTGTGATGGAATGATTAAAAATTTCACTCTTCCCTAGATTACATGTAAAATTGGATAGTGAACTATAATTTAACAGTTTAGCCCTGAGTGGGAGCAAGGAAGACAAAGGATGTGTCAGGCTAGAAAGGAGATCATTAGCAAAAGCTGAAACTTACAATTCTTTGAATGAAACTCGTATACCCTCAATCCCCGTTTTTTCCTAAAAGCTTGAAAAAAATGGTTTCAGTGTGGCAGACCGCCTGGCACCACGACTCAGTGCCTCTGACAATCGCTGCTTCTTAGTACCTCCGAGTACTTTCAATCACTCAACCAGACACCATAACCATCGTAGTCCCCATAGCCAGCGTTACAGCTTGGTTGGCGTCTTGTTGTCCTCCACCCACCTTGGACCCAAGACAGGGATCCAGCTTCCATTGGGTCAACCTCTCCTACTCCAGAGAGTGTAGCAGGATAGCTCTTACAAGAGCTATAATCCAAATGAGTATAGTGAATATAGCAATCCCCAGAGTGACTATAGCTGTTCCCTCCAAACATGAGATGGGACTCTATGTTTAATGGCAACCACAACTAGCCTTATATGCAAGTCCCCATGCAGGGGGTTTTCCATAACATATTCCAGGGGCATTCCCCACTGGACCTGAGAGGGGACTGTGACAAAGTACACACTATAATTACATTGGCTCTCAGGTCCAGGACACTCCCATACAAAACAGGATAATCCCTCTCCTGTGCCTGAAAGATAATTGAGTCAGGAACTGTACTAAACTCAATTATCTCCAGGCACATAAAACATACATTTTAACAACACCCCGAAAGTACCTCCAAAACACATGGAAAACCCACAAAAGTCACATTTCCCTGATACCCCTGATTTGGGGGACCAACATATCCAAAAATCACCCAGATCGGTTTCGGGGTTCAGGGTTTTCATAGAAGTCATATTCAAGACTGACTGTGCACATGGTCCTATGCCCAAAACAGTTCCAGGGAATTAGTGCCAACAGTCGGTCTCTCTTTATGGAGTACAAAAGTACATAGATTACATAAGTTTTTAAAGGGCCCATAGTCTTTTAGCAGTAGGCTGGCAAGCAGACCCTGTGGCAGAGACATTTCTGCCACATAGAGCACTGAAATAAATAGCTTGAATCCATCTGATCCAGTTTGTCCAAACCTCAAATCTGATCTGAATCCATCTGATCCAGTTTGTCCAAACCATGAAGTAAGGAAAGGACAAGTCCACCCTTTCTGCATCAATTGAATAGAAAGATGGAAGGCATGGATGATTTTTTTAGCAAGATGAGCCACATTGATGATTTTGATTGTGTTATCCATGCCTCCCTTGATGGGACCAACCCAGACTAATAAGAGTTGAATAGCTCCTTTTGTATTGGATCGAGGCATACAGCCAACATGAATTATTTCCTGTACATATTGATCCATGGTATAGGCCTACAACTACCACAAGCCTTGGGATCTTTACCATGCTAATGAAGCAATTAAATATTTGGCTCCAAACTAGTAGCAGAACTAATGTAGAGAGGGTTATGGTGCAAGTATTGTTTTTGGGCCTCGCACCAGTGAAAGAGTAGGCAAAAGGTAGATCCCCATCTGTCGTACAACTTCAATTAAGCTATGCTAGCTGAAGAACTACCATTTGTCCATCCTTGCAGGGTTTTATTTGTAAGCAATGTTTGTGTGTTTGAATGTAAGCATGTTCCTGTATAGAGTATATGTGTGAATGTATAGGTGTAATTGTATGTACTGTTGCCATTAGAATGCGGTGGTGTGCTGGTGTCTAGTGTTTGTGTTTGAATGCAGGGGGGTGTGGATATATGTTAATTTAATACATAATATAGCCAAGTATAACGAGGTTGAAAGTATATTTGATTATACACAAAAACCTGCTAGTCAAGTTTGTGTCAATTCTGTATGTATAATATAATACCTTAGCATTTGGCAGAAGTTCCTCTAGTGTATGAGTTTTTCATTTTGTAATTTTTTCTTTTCTTTTCTTCACAGCTAATTCAAACAATAAGCGCTGCAGACAAGGATGAACCCTCTCGGGGACACACATTCTTCTTTGAAATGGTGCAAGAATTTTCAATGAACCCAAACTTCACAGTTATAGATAATAGAGGTAAACAAAACTTGCTCTTTACAGTTTGCTAACAGAAGTAATTTGATCATTTTATTTACAAAACATGATTAACCATTTCTTGTTTTATCTAAATTCCAGACAATACAGCAAGCATTTTGACAAAAAAAAATGGATACAATAGACATAAAACAAGCATCTACGTTCTACCTATTATCATTTTTGACAATGATTATCCAGTCCAAAGCAGTACTGGAACATTGACCATAAGAGTGTGTGCTTGTGACAGAAAAGGGAACGTACAATCATGTGATGCAGAAGCTTACTTACTGCTTGCCGGACTCAGCACTGGTGCACTAATCGCAATTTTATTATGTATCACAATTCTTCTCAGTAAGTGCATTAAATGTTACACAACATATATAATATGTAAAGTTTTTGAATTAGTAAATTGGTAAGAATATTTTAATAAAAAAAAACAAACAAGCTGTAAGAATACATACACTTGCATTATGGCAGTCACCTGGTGCCCCTATCTCTCCAAGTAGGCATCTCATCAGATTCACACCCTCAGACACCTTTATCAGTGTTTTTAAAGCCGGATGTTGCAGGCCCTTTTAATGACATCGGTCACCCACACCCTCTCTGTGACATCATTACTGATGCCCATTCACATTGTAGGAACACAGCAATCAAAAAAAACACTCCAGGCCTATAAATACTTGAGATATACTTATGTTTAGTGCCCTGTCATGGTTTCCACTTTGGTTATCCAAGAGCGCATTTTCTCTGTACTCTGATTACTGGCTATTGTTCTTGGATTGTCTTTACTACTCTGTTCTCTGTGTCCCAGACCTTGGCTTGTTAATTTATTTAACCATGGCCTATTATTTGACATATCTATATCTTATTCTTTGCAAATTAAAGGGACACTATGGTCACCAGAACAACTACAGGTAACTGTATTTGTTTTTGTGAGTGTAATCATTCCCTATAGGCATTTTGCTGTAAACATTGTCATTTCAGAGAAAATGCAGTATTTACATTATGTCCTAGGGATACCACCAGTAGCCACTCCACAGATGGCTACTAGAGGTTCGTCCAGAGGAAATGCTGATTGACCAGGGCTGTTTGGCTTGTGCTGCTCTGTTCCCGATCTGCCTCCTTGACAAGCTCAGCCAACTTAGTGCTTTCCTCTGAGAAAGCATTGTGATTGGCTAAGAAGCAGGCAGATCAGGAGCTGAGCCAGCAGCAGCAGGCTGTAATTAAGTGTTCTTGCATAGCAAGACCACTTAATGTTATCTCACATATATATTATTCTTATTCTTATTATAGCCAAATTTGACACCCTAACTCCTCCCACAGTTTTTACACTACATAGACAAAAATTTACCAAAACGTGCAGATTGTTCCCAATCAGATTGCTATTACTTTGTGGAACGTTTCGCCGAATGGTTCACGGAATATCATCGTTCTTGTGGCGAAATTTGTCCCATAGGAATGAATGGCAAAATGTTCAAAACTAGAGTGGGAGCTGGCAAAAGCTGAAAAATCAGGACATGGTTTCTAAACTGCCACCACTCCCTTATTTTCAGGCCCACCTACACAAATCTTATATCACAACGTTCAGCTATCACTGCTGCCACTAGAAATGTCCACGGCTAAGTCATAGTCCTGATAGTTTTCACAATATGACCATTTGTTTGCACCTCACGCCGTCCACTGACATTCATTGAGCTTTCCCGGTATCCCGGTGGGCCAGTCCGGCCCTGGGGGGCAGGAGGACTAGATAGTGTTTTATAGCTATAGGGTCAGGAATACATGTTTGTGTTCCTAATCCTATAGTGTTTCTTTATGTCTGGCTGCTCTAGTAATAGGTACTGCTATCTGCTGTTTTTCCTGTACTTGTGCTGGATGTTGCATGTTAGATTATCAATAGTGCTTTTTCTTATTAAGCATTAAATTATAAATATATTATTTTATGAATATGTTGAAACAGGAATGCTTTAATAAATTGAATAATTACTTTAACAGAATATAATGTATAATACAAAAATATGCACATGTATTTGTTAGTGTGTGAGTAAAGCAGGTATGAATTATTATTTGGTGTGTTTTTTTTTTTTCATTTTAATAGAGATCCTATACCTGCTACACAAGAGATTAAGTAGACTTGCTTTATCCTGTGCCTTCTTAGAGCATGAGTATGATTTACAACATAATTGTTTCATTTTTCTGTGTATATGTGGCTTGATTCATGTAAACTGGCATTATGCCATCAATGTGTCTCTAGAAAGTGTTGGTACTCCAGTGGAGAGATTTTTTTCATGTGCAGTGGATGAGATAGGCACATGGTTAGATATCATTTTGACATAATTTATATACATATAGATAGCAACAAACTTTAGCTGCACTCACGGTCTGTAGATAAAATCTTCAATTCTTTATTAAATTTATGTTAAAATAGGATAGACGTTTCAGTCCCCCTCGTGGACTTTCCTCAGGATCAAATACCAAAAAGGTTATGGTGGGGAGAAATTGTGATTGAAAACCCCATTCACCTGAAGTCTGTAGACAGCTAATACAATGTGAAACAAAAATCTGCACACCAGTCAAGCCAAAATACTTGCTTTCCCAACAGAAATCACAAATTTGCAGTTATGTTACTACTGCAAATGATTCTGGGTGGGCATATGCAAATTAGTTCAACAAAGAATCAAATTTTTGCCTCATTCCATTTTAAACATGGATTCCTTTGAGTCTGTGTTTGCTGTATATAACGGCTTTGAAACCTAGGAAAAGATGCAATGCCAGTAAACCACTCATGGACAGCTGTTTCATTGTTAATGCAAATCATCAGCATGATATTGGTTACCGGTTTGCTTATTGAGGCTTGTTAGTGCTTGGAAAGCAAAACCCAAAAAGGTTATGGTGGGGAAAAAAATTGTGATTGAAAACTCCTCCCCTTTGCGGTAGTAACACCACTGCAAATTTGTGATTTCTGTGGGAAAAGCAAGTCTTATGGCTTGACTGGTATGCAGATTTTTGTTTAACATTGTATTAAGTATTCACAGAATTCAGGTGGAAGGGGTTTTCAATCACAATTTTTTTCCCACCATAAACTTTTTGTTTTTTGCTTCCCAAACATTAACAATGAAATAGCTGTCCATGAGTGGTTCACTGGATTTGCATCTTTTCCTAATTGTTCTCTTAAAGCTGTTGTATATGTTGTATAATTCTTCTCTCACCACCAATACCTCCAATTGGTATTATTTTGAGGGAAACCCACTATGTGTTGTGTATTAATAGTGAATGTAATATCCCTCTGTCACCTCTTCCAAGAACTAACGTATATCTTTTTCCCCTTGTCCAGATAAATATATGACTAGCACTACTAAGGTGTTCTACCCGGTATTACAATTAAACAGCCAACACCGTAGTTCTTACCAGAGAGAAAACTTTACTTAGAATCTGCCCAGTTAAATATTACAGAAGAAGAATGTTATAGAGTTATAGTATTACAGAGTTACAATACATTCATAACACTCACACATTCCATCTATCTAATAATATCTGTTTAGAGCGAACTAGAACATTGCCTACAGATATCTATATATGAAAAAAATAATAACAAATGCAAAATAATAAAATTTAAAAACTTATTTTTATTCTTGTATTTAAAAGAGAATAATATCTCAAGGTTTCACACAGTGAAAATAAGGTTCTATCGTGCAAAGAATCTATAAATAGATAGACCCTACAGGAAAAAGAAAAGAAAAAAAAGAGATAGAAAAATATGTATATATATATATATATATATATACAGCCAAAAGTACAAGATAACACTCCAGGGACTTCCAAGTTGAATGAATAAAACTTAGCTTTTATTAGCTCAAAATAAAAATCAACGTTTCAGTCTGTATCACAGACTTTCATCAGGAAGTGCTATCTTGTACTTTTGGCTGTATCTGTTTGCTGATAAGCACCGGGCAAGTACATCAAGGAAGGTGGAGTGCATTACTATTTTTGTTTTTTATATATATATATATATATATATATATATATATATATGCTCCTAGATTTCAGTTTGCATCTCTGTCTGACACCCAAACTAATGGTGCAGGTTAGCAACAAATGTATCACTTGGTTGCTACTAAGAAAAATTGCAAATGTGTAACAGAAGTACAATCAGAGATAGTGACAGAAACTGCTGGTTAATCTGGAGTATCAGCAGGAAAAGCATATATTATATATATATTGATTAGTCCATTAAAGTATTAACCTGAATTTAGCTCAATTGATATGTAAATGTGATTTACTTTCCCAAGGCCCAAAGTGTTGTCTATCCTGTTATTTTCCCAAAGATGTAGCTGTGCCTTTCCAACTATCTAAGCAGAAACTCAATTTGAAGATAATTCCTGATCTCCCGTACATATAGACTTAAAGAATCACTATAGTGTCAGGAAAACTAAGCGGTTTTCCTGACACTATAGTGCCCTGAGGGTGCCCCCACCCTCAGGGTCCCCCTGCCGCTTGTCTGAAGGGGTTAAAACCCCTTCAGCAGCTTACCTTTTTCCAGCGCCGGGCTCTCTCGACACTGGTGACCTCTCCTCCCCCGCCGACGTCAGCGGAGCCGAATGCGCATGCGCGGCAAGGGCCGCGCGCGCATTCAAGCTGTCCATAGGAAAGCATTTTTCAATGCTTTCCTATGGACGCTCTGTGTGATGGAGGCATAATATGCATCCAGCATCGCAGATGTGCCTCTAGTGGCTGTCCCTAAAATGGATGTGGGCTCTAATTTTTCCTGCTTAGTATGTTTTGTTTTTAGTTCTTTCCTCCAACAGCAATATAAGATGAATAGATAGCAGATTAAAACAAACTGTAGGCAAACAAATACTACAGAAGCAGTTCTTAATCTTGGATGGGTGTAAGTATTGTAGGGTATGCGCCCCAGGGCTCTTGAAAATTATTTGTTATTTCATTAATAAGATCAAAAAGGCTCTTAAAATAAAAGTAAATAACGAAAACTACAGCATAAGTCACTGTTGTAAAAAAATATACTACTATATGTTCTGTAGCAAAATAATACTAAGTAATAAGAATAATTGAAAAAGTGTCAAGGGCATCATAAACTGGAAACCCCGTCAGAGCATAATTAATCTGTATCCAAAATCCTAATCCAGAAGGTTTTTCTCTGAAGAAGAACTCTTAATCTGTCCCTCCTCTACTTAAGGGAGGACCTGATCTATGGCAGGTACAGGCAACCTTCGCCACTCCAGATGTTTTGGACTACACCTCCCATGATGCTTTGCCAACATTATGGGTGTAAGAGCATTATGGGGGATATAGTCCACAACATCTGGAGTGCCGAAGGTTGCCTATTCCTGATCTATGGTGTGTGTATGTATGATATATATATTTATTGTTAATGGTTCACATACCTCAGTCATATTTATATTTTAGTATCTACTATATTCAAATATTTACAATATGGATATTATCTTTCTTTAACATTTCAAATATTTGATTTATTTTATTATAGGTCTTGCTTTATTTTGTATTTTTAACTAGTTTTTAAATTCTATCATATTCTAGGTGAAAGACAACCAATGTAAATATTAGATTACATTGACATTCAATTAATTTATGGTACTATTATTGGTCTAATAATACAAGATAAATAATGAATACATACATATATTTATCCATGCATATCTGTAAATTATATTGAATATGATTCCTTTTTTCTTTTTTAAGCTTTAGTGTTCCTTTTTACGGCATTAAAAAGACAAAGGAAAAAGGCATCCTTAATGATTTCAAAAGATGATGTGCGTGATAATGTTGTGACATACAATGATGAAGGAGGGGGAGAAGAAGATACCCATGCATTTGACATTGGTACTTTAAGGAATCCAGAAGCAAGAGAAGAGAATAGATTTAGAAGAGATATTATTCCTGACACCATATTTCAAATAAGAAGAACAATTCCTCTTTTGGAAAATATAAACATACATGATTTTATTCAGAGAAGAATAAAGGAAAATGATGTAGATACAACTGCTCCACCATATGATTCTCTTGCAACATATGCATATGAAGGTAATAATTCTGTTGCAGAGTCATTAAGCTCTTTGGAATCAATTGATGTTGATGACAATCACGATTATCATTATCTTACTGACTGGGGACCTCAATTTAAAAAACTTGCAGATATGTATGGTGGAGAAGAAAGTGACTGAGTACATATTTTAAAGATACGTACAATTTGTAGCCAGAATAAACAAATATAAATTAATCATACCTCCCAACAGTATGTACTGTAGCTGTATAGTTGATTTGTTAATAAAGTCAATTTAATTTGTGATAACAATATGATGCAACCTTATGATCATTTCATATGAACACGTGCTGAAAGAAACATAGAAACATAGAATGTGACAGCAGATGAGAACCATTCGGCCCATCTAGTCTGCCCAATTTTCTAAATACTTTCATTAGTCCCTGGCCTTATCTTATAGTTAGGATAGCCTTATGCCTATCCCACGCATGCTTAAACTCCTTTACTGTGTTAACCTCTACCACTTCAGCTTGAAGGCTATTCCATGCATCCACTACACTCTCAGTAAAGAAATACTTCCTGATATTATTTTTAAACCTTTGCCCCACTAATTTAAGACTATGTCCTCTTGTTGTGGTAGTTTTTCTTCTTTTAAATATAGTCTCTCCTTTACTGTGTTTATTCCCTTTATGTATTTAAATGTTTCTATCATACCCCACTGTCTCGTCTTTCCTCCAAGCTATACATGTTAAGTTCTTTTAAACTTTCCTTGTAAGTTTTATCCTGCAATCTATGAACCAGTTTAGTAGCCCTTCTCTGAACTCTCTCTAAAGTAGCAAAATCCTTCTGGAGAAATAGTGTTCAGTACTGCGTACAATACTCTAAGTGAGGTCTCACCAGTGTTCTGTACAATGGCATGAGCACTTCCCTCTTTCTACTGCTAATACCTCTCCCTATACAACTAGGCATTCTGCTAGAATTTCCTACTGCTCTATTACATTTTCTGCCTACCTTTAAGTCATCAGAAATAATCACCCCTAAATCCATTTCCTCAGATGTTGAGGTTAGGACCCTATCAAATATTCTGTACTCTGCCATTGGGTTTTTACGTCCAAGATGCATTATCTTGCACTTATCCACATTAAATGTCAGTTGCCACAACTCTGACCATTTTTCTAGTTTACCTAAATAATTTGCCATTTGGCTTATCCCTCCTCGAACATCAACCCTGTTACATATTTTTGTATCATCAGCAAATTATGTACAATATCAATATTAAAGATGGTAAAAAAAGTTTGTGCCTTTAACAAAATATTTTCTCTTTTGTTGTTCTGTCCCCATTTAAATTGATAAAAGTATGCATCTAAATTAAATTAAAAACACATAAAAATACAAAAAAGATTGTAAAAAACTTAAATATTATTTACTGCATTATTTATTAATCTTGAATGTCTGTGTATCTATGCTATTTTTTATATATGTAAATTTATATTTTTGTAATTTTATGAAATAAAAGTATTATTTAAAAAAAATATGTGGGTTTTTGTTTCATTGGCATTAAGAGAGACAATACATAGCATTGTGATAATAATATGTTTTCATGTTTAGTCATTCATCTTAAAGAAATATGTTTAAAATATCGAAAATGTTGAAAACTATAGGCTTTTTACAAATTTGGCTCAAAAAGCAAATACTTTGGGTAATGGGTTGCCATAGAAACCAATGAAATTAAGAAATATGAATCTTATTTAAAAGTGCAACATTGGCATCTGCCATATTTTTAAACTACTTTGCTGATTTCAGCAAAGAAAACTGGAATGTATTTTGGCAAAAGTAAAATAATTTTTGTAGAGAATTAAGTATAGTAAATCAAATTGTAATAGAACTGAAAGTAGTCTCTAATTGCTGTGTATTCATGTTTTTTTATAATCATAATATATTGATAAGAATGGAAAACTTGTATTGCATTTGCAACATTATTTACATTCTAAGTCTATTTTTGATTGCTTTCGATCAACTAAAAATGAAAGAGCTTCAGAAATAAATACTCATATGTTCAAAATTATTTTAGAAATGAAAGAATTGTGTTTTTTGGGGGCTAATATTATAGTTACAAACAAGGTGCCAATCTAATAATGTTTTCCTTCATTCATAAACTATGAAAACTATCTGGCTACTTACTGTACTTAGGCATACACAGTCTTTTAAAGGTATAGATTAGAAAATAATTTCACAATGTGCATAATTAAATTATTTCAGATTTTAAACCAGCATTTTAATTTGCAAAAATAACTAATCAGACCAGTTTAAAAATTTATTTAAATGAAGACCTTTCTGCATAGTAAAAGAAAAGATAATGATTTGCAAGGGGTCTAACTTTTGAACTGCCCTTTAAATGAAAACCATATATGAAGGTCATCAGAACATTAATAGCTAGATTTCTGAAAAAAAATAAGATGACTTCTGCCAGCATAATCCACCACCATCTAACCCTTGATATAAGTGATGCCTGGTTCTGCTAAAGGCTAGATCACTGTGTATGTTTTTTTCAATAGTGTATTACCTTTTTTTTTAAATTAAAAGTACTTTACCACTCTACAGTTTTGAGACAGCTGGATGTACAGTTAGGGAAGGTCACAGTATGGGGGCAAATCTTCAAAAGGACTAAAAGCAAGTATTTTTGGAAAAGAAAGGGACTCCTAGAATTAGCTCTAGATTCAAAAAAACTAAATATATTTGGGGTTTTATCTCATGTGCCCCATCTCTAATTCACAAAGCAGGAAACAGGACCACACATAAATATATTACATAGTAAAACATAATATTAACTAACAGCGACAGTAAAGTGAATGTATCCAGACTTTGTTAACTACACCCCTCACTTTCTACACCAGAGTTTCTCAGCCTTTTTAGCAGAGGTAAAAAATAAATAAATAACAGTGACCCAATATGTGCTTAATGCAAATATGTAAGAAACTCTAACACCTTGGTGGGGTTCCCTTAACCTTCACCAATAAAGAGTTATAGACACGACAAGGTATAGGGTGGAGTATCTTACATGCACTTTTCAAGTAGTCCTTTGCTTAAGTATATTTCATACAGTATACTCTAAAAAGAATAAAATAGCAGAAAATAGTGCAATATTGCTTGTACTCTTAATTATGCAAATTCAATAAGGTCTTGACAAATGCAAACTCACAAGGATGGAGCCACCAAAGTTTGGGCTCAAATCATTCACTTTGTGGGATGTAAAGGGTCCTACTCCCTCCTCTGTGTTCCAAGTTCCTTATGCAGGGTAATCACAGACTCACAGGTGAAATAAAATAACATTTATTAATATAAACAAAAATAAAACGAATATTAAGAGACCTTACAAACTCTGTTGAGCAGTCTTAGTGGTCTTAGTAGCAAAACGCGTTTCGCCCCTTCAAGGGGCTTCCTCAGTTGCTGTAAATGTTCCCAAATTGTTCTTCGTTTAAAAAGCCTTTCATTGCCGCTTTTTTTCTCCTTCTCTCTGCAATGCCGGCTCGCCGGACTTCCGGTTTCCGGTCCTTGCGTTCCACCCTTGGAACGCACAGCCGTCGTATATCAAATGCCGATCTCTCATAACTTCCGATTCCTGCGTTCCACGATTGGAACGCAATACAAAGTTCCCCTGAAGTCTCTTATTTGGAACGTTTTAACGTTCCACTTTCTATATCCAGTCTTTATATAACAGCTCTATGTGTAGAGACATATTTATATACAAAACTTAAAACATAAAGCAGTAAAAGGGAATGTAGTATCCTATACATGGTATAAGGAGAAAAAGAGCTAATACAAAATACAAGATGTATATAAAAAAAGGGAAAAAGAATATATGTAAAAAATATATGTCTAAAAAATATATATCTATAAAATATATATAAAAAAAAATAAAAATAAAAATAAAAAAAGGATTAATAATGGTAATATATACACCCCACTGATATATATCAGTGGTAAAAAACAGATATACATAAGATTCATCGTCTATCTAAAAGGGCAATACTATAACTAAAATATGTAAACCAGCATGGTATAACATGTAGATATAGAGAGTAATCCTTTGCATATGCAACACACTAAAAATGGCATATTTCAAAGTCGACATTAAGACCATACGGGGCTAAAGAATTAAACTCGAAGATAAACTTCATTTCTTCTTTTCCTAATTTTCTAATATAGTCTCCACCCCTCCAATCCCTTTTAACCTCCTTAATGGCACAGAAGAATAAATTACTGGGATCCTGATCATGCATTTCTTTAAAATGAAGGGGAACACTATGTGTTTCTAGTCCATTTCTAATGTTTCTAATGTGTTCCGCAATCCTTACTTTCAATGGTCTAATTGTTCTGCCCACATATAAAAGATCACATGGGCACTTCAAAATATATATGATACCTTTTGTGTGACAGGTTAGGTGGTCCTTTATGCAATAGGGTTTTATTACAATGTGTCCTATATCTTTCAGGTGTCTTTTTTTACTTTTAGTTGTCCTACAGGGCAAACACATCCCGCATCCATAAAAGCCTTTTAGGTCCTCTAAAAAATGACTAGGTTTTTTGGGGCTAAGGCAACTCTTAACTAAAATGTTCTTAAAATTCTTTGCACCTCTGTAGATAATTTTGGGCTCCGGCTGTAAAATCTTATTAAGGATAGGATCATCTTGTAACAAATGCCAGTGTTTTCTGATTATTTTCCTTATTTGTTTGTTCCGTCCATTGTAATTACAGATAAAGGGTATATTGTTGCTGGTTCCTTGCTCTTTTTTAGATTTATATTTTATGAGTTCTTTTCTTGGTATTTCTTTCACTTCTCTCATGTCTCTTTCTAAAATTTCTTTGTTGTAACCTTTTTCTATAAATTGCTGTTCGATATATTTGGCCTGTTCTATATAATCGGATTCTTTTTTACAGTTCCTTCGAATCCTTAGAAATTGGCCTCTTGGTGCGTTCTCCAGCCACGGGTTATGGTGGCAACTATTTCTTTCTATATACCCGTTAGCATCCACTGGTTTAAAAAAATATGCAATTTTTAGTGTGGTTTTTTTTTTTTTTTTTCTTCCATATGCAAAGGATTACTCTCTATATCTACATGTTATACCATGCTGGTTTACATATTTTAGTTATAGTATTGCCCTTTTAGATAGACGATGAATCTTATGTATATCTGTTTTTTACCACTGATAAAAAAAAGTGGGGTGTATATATTACCATTATTAATCCTTTTTTTATATATTTTTTTTTTTTATATATATATTTTATAGATATATATTTTTTAGACATATATTTTTTACATATATTCTTTTTCCCTTTTTTTATATACATCTTGTATTTTGTATTAGCTCTTTTTCTCCTTATACCATGTATAGGATACTACATTCCCTTTTACTGCTTTATGTTTTAAGTTTTGTATATAAATATGTCTCTACACATAGAGCTGCTATATAAAGACTGGATATAGAAAGTGGAACGTTAAAACGTTCCAAATAAGAGACTTCAGGGGAACTTTGTATTGCGTTCCAATCGTGGAACGCAGGAATCGGAAGTTATGAGAGATCGGCATTTGATATACGACGGCAGTGCGTTCCAAGGGTGGAACGCAAGGACCGGAAACCGGAAGTCCGACGATCAATCTTATGTATATCTGTTTTTTACCACTGATAAAAAAAAGTGGGGTGTATATATGAACACAAATTCCAGGGTATTTTCAAAGGTGAGGACAGTTTTAATAATTGTGCCAAATGTGACTACACAGAAAAGAATAACAAATTTTCACACACTATTAGGATAGAAAATAAAGGCCGACTGATGCAACAAAGTAACATCTCTGAATATATAGAGACTGCATGCTCCATATATCAATGTAGTGTGTGTCTTGAAGGAAACACACAGAAGAAAGTGCATGTATTAATGAAAATTTTTTAGAAGCATACACATAATAATTAAAATTACATTAAATAAATATGAGATTAATTCTAAGGCTTATTAAAACAGTATAGTTTAGCATGTCTAGTCAAAGGGGTGATTGGGCAGTGCACCTGCCTCTTCCTTTAACTATGTGGAGCTAACCAAAGCAAAATAAATCCTCCCTGGCTGTAACTCAATTTTAGAAGTGCCTATATGTATAGAAAATTACAAATATGACAGATTCAGTATTTTGTGCTTTATGTTTATGGAGTGTTCCCTTACAGAAAATTATACTTCTATTTGGAACTGCTGTTGCACTCAATTGTTTGTTACATAGTAAATTACATCACAGTTTTAACATATCACTGGCCTACTTACCTTCTCCATCACTTTGTGATGGTAACTCCTTTGATGATGTCAAGGTTTTAACCTTCTTTTCACACTGTCGGATAACTGCTTGCAGTTTTGTAATGCCCATCTACACTCACTATCCAACACACACAGAAAAATCTATTTTATTGACCCCCAGACACTCAGTAATTTCTACCTCTCCTCTCTGACGATACCAAACACACCTAATCTTGCCTCAACGGCCACTTGACATCAGTGCTAAATGGAGGCTGCTCACACCGTGCACTCTCTGCTACCCTGCAACCTTAGCTGTGGTGCTTGCTATAATCCTTAACCTTCAAAAGTAGCCCTTTTCATGCAGAAGACTGTCTCTGCTACAAATTCAGGCTTAAGTTATACTCCTCTGTTCTACACCTCTCAAAACATAGTTTTTATCCCTTACAGTCTCTCCAGTTCACTGCCAAATTACTTCCTACATGTTTAACTCACTCATCTGCCCTTTGCTCCACAGTCCAAAATCTAGCACTTTATACATATAACTGACCCAGTTTGGTCATCTATACAATGGCATCAGTCTTTAAAACAAGACGTGGCAGGCATGTTGTCCAAGCTGGAGGGCAATGTGCAAGCAAAAAACTTGTATCTCCGCCACCTTTAAGGTAGAATGTTGGATCTCAAGAAAGACAGAGAGAACGACAGAGAGAAAGTTACTGACCAACTAGCACAATATTACCACTATCTGGTTGACATAGACAATTGAGGTAGGAGGAACAACCTACGAATTAGAGGATACTCAGAGCACGGGAAGATTGACAGCCACTACTACAAGGCTTCTTTAATGACTTTCCACACATACTCTATACTGTTTGATAGAGTAAACAGGGTTCTGAAATCTAAGCATGCTCCCCAATCAGCACGCAATTTCAGATATCGCATGGTGCTGATTGGGGAGCATTTAGATATCGCTTTCACCATTTCTCCATCAATGAGGCAATATTAGCAGCAGCCAAAATTCCAAAATGTATCATTGACTACCCTTCAACTGTGAAGAGCATTTAAACGACTCACAGATGAACTCTGCAAGAGAAACAAAGTACAAATGTACAAAAGTACTAACAGTTTGCCCTGTTAGTTTTTCACAACAACTCAATGCATACCATTTCCACTCACTTGGACATCCCAACTCTCTTGAGGCCAAAATATCACCTCAGATTGGTACAAATATGCAGAGACATGGCAGACCCCCAATAAACTTAACAGACCAGTTGTCAGATATTAGCATCTAGAAAGAGATTTTGTGACAATATCTCTGACAAAATCTCTGGGTGCACAAGTTGCAGCAGCTGAGGAAACCTCACGTTCCTGAACAACTTGGGACTCTGATATGTTCCTTTATTTGAGGGTATATAGAGTGGGGTTGTCAAACCCAGACAATTCAAACCTGTTCATTCTGTCCTTCTTTATTTATAAGACATGCTTTTTTTACCTTATATATTGTGTTTACTATGGTTTGTTGTTGCTACTATCTTTTCTTTCTAGTGCTTACAAGATTTTTTCGTTCCATATTAGATTTTATTAGTTTTCCATATAAACAAAACACAATATACAATTATTGACATTTACTATACATAAATTTCACCTTCAGAGCATATCCTAAAGAGCGTCTCAAACTGTATCATGGAAAATACATAACAAGCAGATCCGGTACTCCTAATCTGTATACGCTAAAGGTAAGGATCAAAAGACAAACTTACTTAAACATAAAACAAACAAGACAAAACAAAACAAATTATATTCAAAATATCTCTTGTGTCATTAGGAGAGTCCCCAGGGGGGAGTCCTGTAGATGATACAGAGTCCTAAGTGTACCCTTCATTCAGAGTTAAAAGAGAGCAAAAATAAATACCAAGGAGGGTAAAGTCCACCTGTCACATCCTGCTCTGTTCTGCAGAGATGTTTGGCTTGGCTTCCGGTATCCAGTACTCTTTTTACAATTCTTGTATACTTTTTCTTGGTTTTTCTGGTTTTCTATTCCATGTCTGGTTTTCTTTATGCTGGGTTTTCTGGGTTCCTTCCTTTATTCCATTCCAGGAATTCCCAGTCTCCTCGATTTCTTTATATGGTTGTTTTATGTTGCCACACCCGTTCCTTTTCCATTAATCCTTTTGTTTCAGTTGGTTCCTGCAGGCAGTTGTTTCAAGTCCTTTGCCCTTTCTTGCAGGTAAGTGCTGTGTGTGTTTTATTATTGTTTATTTAGTCATGCATATCTAGGTAGATAGGAACCCTCCGTAATTAGAGGACTTTGACGTAGTGGTGGGCTGCATACATCTTGGCCATTTATGTATGTCTAAATGTCCAATGTTTTACATATATAGTACTTAGTTAGGTCTCCTCTTGTTTTGCCTTGTATCTCTTGTCTTATTTTATTTTGTCTTGTATTCCCAGTTCATGTACAGTCCTGTCCTGCCCTGTTCTTGTTTTCCTCATGTCATGTGTACATGTTCTGGGTTCTAGGTTCTCTTAGTTTTGTCTTGTGTTCTCAGATCCTGTGAGGTCTGCTTATTGTCATCTGGCACCTGAGATCCACAGAAGCTGCATCAGGGCCGCACAAACGCTGGTGCTCAACACCAGGGGGCATGCGGTTACCCTGCACCAGGCCCTGATAATCCATTTCCACACTGTGACTCCTACTCTGAAGATCAGGCATACTGGGTACCGGTCACCGGACCGCCACCACTGACACCACCCAAACCATAATCGCCTTTTATAGATTCTCTGTTAGACTTAACCATGAGGACAACACGTCATGTGCAATCTTAATAATACCTCTTTCCATTCTTAGTTAACATTTGAGCTGTTCTTTAACCAAAGCCCAATTTGGGGTGATAGATGATTTCCAATATCTAGCTATCATAATTTTTGCAGCTAATAATATAGGAGTAACCAAGGGAGTATAATTTCCTAAAGTATGCTTAACATTAAGCTGTCGTAGAAATAGGTCAGGACCATAATGAAATAGTTTACCGATAAATTCTTGAGTTTTACTCCTGATCATATTCCAAAACAGCTTTGATCTCCAACATCTGTGTTCCTGATTTGGAAAGAATTTAGACAATCTATATGGGACCAAATACCACATATTTAAGATCTTATAGTGGCACTCCAATAGATTGAGACAATGAACATTTTCATATACCACACTACAGGAATACCTCCTGTAACGGACCGTTTAGCATAAAAGGGGAAAAAACCGCTTAGACGATAATCCCCTTTTCAGAGACAGGCACAGCTACTGAATAATCACCAAAACTCACGAACCGCCAATAAGTGAATGCTCCAAACTCCCGAACGGCATACAAGGGAATAAGGTAGCACTTCAAATAAACGAACAGGAACCATACGAATAGCTGCTAGCAGGCGAACAGGAAAAGCTTCCAAGCGGCTTACACTCCTGGCAATCAGTCCTTAGCAGCATACAGTAAATCCCCCCAAAGACGAGACAAGGCTCCGTGTTGAGGGTCAAGCAGTGGTCTGTTTAATGAGGGCTACCTGCCCAGCTTTTATGCAGGTCTCCCACCTGGTGGACACTCCCCTAGGGGACCAAATGGGAGACTGTGACAAGGGACAGACAAGTATACAAAAAGGACACACAGTCACAATATATTCCCACAATGCATCCTGGCTTCCTCCCCTCTGCCCTGGGAGATAATTGGGAAGTAATTCAATTATCTCCCAAGACAAAGGCAAAACTCCATTACACACGTGGGAACACAAAACCAGCATAACACTTTAAAATGCACAAAGTAACGTTCCCTACATAAACCACAGACATGTAACATATCCCCAGATAGCTCAGGTCTGAGTGCACATTATTAAGTGAATGGCACTCAGCCTACACGAATACAGTTCAATCGCCATGGAGCCAAAGTCTTTACAGTCAGTTTCATACGAATGAGCTCCATGGGATTCCTATCTGGGGTATAAGAAATTCACATAAAAATACCGAACACCGGGTCATTCGTGTGCTTTCACCGAACAAGAAGGGAGGTCGGCGGCTTCAGCGGTGTTCGCGCAAAACTGTGTCCGATTTTAGTTCCATGAAAATAGAGGCGAACACCGCTGTTCATTCGTATGGTTTAAAATGGCTGCGACCTCGTGTTCGGGATACGAACGGCGGCCACCCAGCGTTCATCAATTAAGCTGCGGTTAACCGCAGCTTCAGGGAGGTTAATTGCCGGCACACTCCCGCTCCCAGGTGGTCCAGTCATTCGTACGGTTGTTCGGTAGATTGAAACTACCGAACAACCGGCAGAAAAGCACGAATACAGCTTTTCTGCATGCAAAAATAAAGTCTTTTACAAAGGGGCCATAGTCCAAAGGCAGCAGGCGAGCAACCAGGCTTCTCCAATGCAATGTGGCGAGATTGGTTTCGTCACATCTCTCCCCTTTTCCAAACAGACTAACAGGGTATCTGACCTCCTGTCGGTCAGTGCCCTTGTTAGTCCAGC